>JAEBUO010000016.1:0-600000 GCA_023014395.1 Amanita rimosa | reverse complement strand
CTCAATCATTTCGTGCTCACGACAACTTCCATCTATTAGAAGGCACGAACGTTCTGTAGTCCCAAGGTCTATCAGGACGATCTTACTTGAATTGAACATGGCTAGTATGCGGGAACGGGACAATAGCCGTCTAGTGCCAGCAAGCGTTTAAATTTCTAGACGAGGCTTTTTTTCTTTACTAAATAGACCATGATCAGCGACGTGTCGAGCCGAGTACCACAATTCAGGTAAAGGGTCTCCTCACCATAACCGTTGGTTTCAGTGGTATCCTAATTTCGCGATTGGTTTGGTCGTTTATGTAAGTTCGGAAGGGCAGAGAAAAACTAGTTCTTGTAAACGAATAAGTAATCAGGATGACGCCGCGATGGCACATTGCTTTCTACGATCAGGAATTGTGGTTCTTGGACATGATGCATGACGCATGAACCTTGTGATGAAAATTTGTTCTCAGCGAAAAGTGTTCGAAGTTGGTGTCTCATCCAAAACGAAAAGTTTGCCTCTGAAGAACATTGGGCTTAAGTATTCCATTGCGAATATCATGCGCTACAGTTTATGAAATAACCCATGATTGAACCGGCCACTCTCATCAGTATTGCCTGCATCACGTATGATACTCACGCAGACGGCTATACGTGACTTGCTTCATGTCTTCTTCCTCCAAGCCGTTCTATGTATATACGGCGGCAACACCCAATGGGCACTGCGTGACGATCTTGCTGGAAGAGCTCAAGGTGCTCTATGGTGATGTGGAATATGAGTGAGTGAGGCGTCCGGATATCTCCGATGAAACTCTCACTAGACCGTACTACACGGCTGCGAGCTACGAAGCTATTGAAATTTGGAAAACAAGACACAAGGTATGTTTTCTAGTATGGAATCATTTGCACGGAAGTCAGAACAATCCTGTAGGAGCCATGGTTTTTAGCCATGAATCCCAATGGCCGTATACCGGTTCTGTTGGATAGGACTCGAGATAATTTTCCTGTCTTTGAAACATCCGCAATCATGTTGTACCTCACTGGTCATTACGACAAGCAGAAATATTTTACTTTTGATGCTGAAAAAGAGCCGAAAGCGTACAGCGAAATGCTCCAGTGGTTGCTCCTTGCTGTGCGTAAATTCATTCAGCTCTGCCATATCTCTCTCTTCTCACTTGTCTTAAGCACGGTGGAATCGGTCCTATGCAAGGTCAATGTAAGGCAAGGCTGCATTATCAATGCCATCAGTCATGACCTCCAAGTTATCAAGGCCATTATTTCCATCGCTACGCACCAGAAAGTATAGAGCTTGCGAAAAGAAGTGAGTATCGCAATCGGTTTTCAGCATAAGTACTCTGTTAAGCCAAGGCGTTCGCCAGGATACCTCGACGAAACGAGGCGGCTATACGGCGTACTTGAGTTGCGACTTGAACAGAATCGTGATTGGTTGGCGGGGCCCGGTAGAGGAAAATACACGATCGCAGATATGAAAGCCTATCCCTGGTAGTACATTCCCTTCTCCTAAAACGTCAGGGTTGATTGACGAGCAGAAAAAGGGTAAGAATCCATAAATGGGCGAAGATCGGGTCCCTGGATGAGTGGCCCAGTCTGAAGGTATATTGGACATTAGAAATTGTCTCGTAATGTCGTCTTATGATATGCACAGGCTTGGGTAGATCGCATTGGGAAAAGAGAAGCAACGGAGCGTGGCCTCAATGTGCCTATTGACTCACGAAGCTAATACTTGCGATGATGGTCGTAGTTATGGCACATGGGTATGACCGACTGTCATTGGGTAGCAGGGTCTCAAATGTCAAATGTCGCAACTGATGTATCATTGAATATCAAGTCATCCACCCTCTACGATGTGTGTATATGAGTACAAGGCGGTACCAGCTCCAACATCACCGATTTTGGATAGGGGCTTCGATCATGCGGCTGACGACGAAATAGCCCTATTTACCGTCGACTTGGCTCGCCTTAGCCTTTCTTCCTTACTATCATCATGCACACCACCATGCACACCACCACCACCACTGTTAACACCGACGCTGGTCGTCAACCCATCCCTACCCGAACCCCACACATTAATGCCGTTGACCCTTTTGCAGATTTTCCCCATGTTCAGATTGCCAAGAATTTGCCAGTCGTCCAGTTGCCAGTGCTCCAAGACGAAGACGAGGACGAGCTCCCAATGACGCTTTTAATTCCTATGGCGGGAAGCCCTCGATCTCATAGCCACAGGCGTGTCAGGGTGGTATACCGTCAGGTTCGTTGTCGCCTTCTTCTCTGTTAAGCAATCAATCTGAACTCCCCTTCCCACAACATACACAGGTGTCCACCGAGTCTGCTTTCAAGCGCATCTGGAATGCCAGCCTTGGTATATTCAAACATAAGAAAACGGCGCTGGTTTGCAATGACGATGATGAACCGTTCCTTATTGTTTGTCAAACGCCTAACCGTCCCACTAGGTTGACCAGTCCGCCACCTGTCAGGCGCAAAATGAGGAAGGTAGATGTTGACGACGATGTCACAGACGAGATGAGAAAAGAATATGCGGCGTGGGTCCAGGGGAGAATCGTGGCAGGAAAGCTCCGGACTGTCCTTTAGACAGCCGGGGCGAGGGGAGGGGGAGGAGCGGTGTTGCGAACATTTATTTCGTTTGATTTCTTTTCTTTTCTTCCATTTCTCTCTGCGTCTGGCTGACGTTTTCGTATTTCTTCCCCCCAGAGTTGTTATTTAGGTTTTTAGGTTATCCTCGTCGCCCGCCTCGTTCGCCCATCGTCCGATATGCAGGTGAGTGTTTCTTTCCCGGGGATGGTGAAGAGGTCACAGGCCTCTTTTCCTCGTGCTTCCCTTGTCGTGGGCCCCGGGCTTAAGATCCTCCTGGATCGAACCAAAAGCACGGAAATTGTACGGAGAGGTTTTAAGGCCGCGTTTTTTCTTCAGTCAAGGTACCTTGGAATTTTATCAAGGTGTTTGAATACCTTCTGACGTTCGTTTTACAGATTAACATAACACTTGGGGCGATGAGATAAAGAGGACGTACGCCTGGAGTGGTAGGAAGTAGTACTAATCAGCGCAACGTTCTTTCATTGTACCGAGAGGCCTATCAATATGACTTCCTGGCATCAACGCGAAAACCAATAGTTGTTTTGTTGTCTTTTAGGCCCAAGGCCGCGAGCACATATAGTTCAAGCTCGTCGCAAATCCAAAGTTTGGCATGGGCGTGACTCGATCGATTAGACCCAACGGTTTTCCAAAATACCTGATTTTTTCTGCCCAGTATCAAGGCTACTTGGCTTAGAACCTCGGACAAATATGCGTCGGTAAGGAGTGCAGAGATGGTTACCAACTGGCGTGCAAGTGGAAATGATACTATTCAAAATGACTTATGGTCGGGTCCATCGCAAGTATTGCATATTGATGTGTCCTGCCGACGCAAAAATTCGCGGCTGAATAACCGACATGACCCGCTCGTGAGTCTCAGAAAACGAAAACGCTGGCAACCCGATCTAGTCCTGTTCAGTTGGGAACGACGAATCAATTTACAGTAAGGAAGGCGAGCATGAGGAATCTAGACTTGACGGTAGCAGCAGGGGAAGGTTTCCTGTTATTGTCGTTCGCACCCTTCATCATGTTCACCTAAAGTAGGCACAAGTTAATTGCATCATAAATGACAAGGAATAGTGCACCGCACCATCGGCGTAATGTTACCTCACGCAAGTTGGCACGGCGTGTGCATGACATCCACTCACGTTCCATTGTCCTTCTGCAAGTGTATCATGCCACATAAATTCACATACGATGATCCATTTTTCGTTAAGCTACTTCATTACAGTACCGACATCATTCAAACATGTGGTCCAAGTCGCCAGGAAATGGCACATATCAATCATATCCAACCTCACACCCTCTTTCTCAGTCGTACTCGCGTATTCTGTGGAGTAATCGTCATCATCGGTGTCCACCGAAATAACTCTTTCTCCTGTTCGGCTCTTGATTTCAACTCCAGGTCTTCCGGAATTAAAATCACATATCGGCGAATCAAATTGGCAAGGATGCAAGTAGCTTCTGTGATGGCGAATCGTTGACCAATGCAGCTCCGTTGACCTTGAGCAAATCCAGCGACTACGAACGCGTTAGAACGAGAATATCAAAGAAATTCGGACGTGCGTACATGCGTCCCGTGGCCACTTGTAGGTTTCAGTGTCAATGAATCGCTCCGGTTTGAACTTGCTAACATCGTCGCCCCAGTGAATGGCTAAACTGGCGTCAACGCGAAACTTGTATTACAAACCCTTCATCACGCACGATTATGATGGAGGGCATGGATGTCTAGGATAATCATACTGTCTGCCTTGATAGGCGTGCTCACCACCTCAATGTTGTCTACGGTACCGTCTCCATTCGTGGTGAACTGACGTGTCTTGAGAATGGTATCCGACAGAACTTTTTTTCCTAGTCGTGGTACGGATGCAAATAGCCGCAGTGTCTCATGGAATATCGCAATGATATATTCCTACGCAAGAATCAGCAGGGATTCGCGACACGATAATAAGATCAACCTGGAACTCACGAGGCTCTGCATAGAGTGTTTGTATGCCTGGGACTAGTATTAGCGTTGTTGTCGTTCACATTTCACTTATCGAAATGCGTACAGGGGAGACATCAAGAACAGGAGGGGCATCAGGCCATAGTCGAGATACTTCGTCATATGCCTTGGCCTGTACTTCTGGATGCAGAGCAAGCAAGCAAAGCGCAAAACAGATCGTGTGCGACGTGGTTTCTTTGCAAATGTTATCAGATTGCCCATCTGAGGAAGCTTCGCTCTTACCATGCCCAGCAAGTAAGAAAAACTGCACAACGTTTTAGTCAGACACGTTATAATTATACATAAACGTGGGTGGTCACTTACAAAAGTATCCGATATGATTTCATCATCCGTTAACACGTTCCCTTCTCCAGCTTCCTCGTTCATGTTAGATTTTACAAGAGTCCTCAACAGAGCCGCGCCGACGTCTGTATACCTAGGCACATCTATTTGTGGGTCGGCAACTTGCTTGGCGGCTTGACCAAATAATGTGTCTCTGGCATGAGAAATTACGCCCTCCATGTGCAACTTGAGTGACCAACGACTGACAGTGACTTCGTCCAATACACGAGAAAGATATGGGATATGGATAGCCTTCGCAATGGTGTATACCACTTTGGGTGTAAGTGCAACAAGCCGGAACATGTCAATAGTCGTCATAAGAGAGCTCCCAAACGTGTATTTGGGTTTCGTTGTCGAATCTGCTATGTAATCTTTGTCGACGACTGGCCCGCTGGTCAAGACGAGGGAGTTATTATAGTCCATCTTGGCGCCAAATCCAGCTGAAGCGATGACAAGGAATGTGATCTTGTTCTTATCGATGAGCTATACTCTTAGTAATGCCACTAGGAGGAACTTGCCTGTTTGAATACATTCAGACAGTCGAGATGATGTTCTGGCTTGGATTCAAAGGTGGAGAACCACTGGTTTAAAGTTCTACACGTCTCGGACCACACGTAGGCATTATTTGCCTAGAGAACATTGAGCGTCAATTGGCACGAAGATGAGATTTTATGCAACAGATCAAACCTCATTGAACGCATTCTTGGCCACATTTCTGTGTTTCTTCCACTCGCCTCCGGCCGTCGATACGATGTTCTTCCCGTAGATATCGATCGCCTCATACTATATTGTGTACCCAGATGTTATAACTAATGAGAGAAAAAGGGAACGAAAGAATGACTTGCCGGTTCAATATCTTTTTCAAACACCGCCCGCTCGTTAGAGATAAACCGGAATGCATCGGCATCAGATACAAAGTAAACGGGTGTCGAACTCCAAAAGTGGACAGAGGACAGACAGGTCGTGCCATACGTTTTGTACACTGCAACCCGGCACCATCAGCATGATTCATATATTATTAGTTGGCTTCTCTAACCATTGAAAACTCACGCGAAAACTTGGCATAATAATGCCCCACATTGCCTGGGCTAGGATACCAAGGAGCCATGACGAGAGCAAGGACATAAAAAGGGTGTACCCAGAGGACCTGTTTTCCGGGTACATCCCTGCAGAGAAGACAATGACGGAAGGTTGTTCAGTGGCCTAAAACAAATAATAGTCCGACATATGAGGCAGGCTAACCCAATGTCCTTCAACGCTTTGCGCACAGATACCGACTTGCGAAGGATAATGGTCGTCAGCCAGATCCCCAGGAGGGTTGTAGCGAGCTTGGGTGCGGCGGCGGAGGAGAATGAGGATCCCATGGAGAGTGTGTGGTTGCAGTGGAAAGGCAGAGTTTACCTTATCGGATTTGCAGGTCGTGCGAGATGGCTATCATTTTGTTCCATGTAAATTGGACCCTGAACGAGACCCGTTACATAAGTAGAACGTTATGACAGGAAGTTGATTTCTCGACGGTAAGAGTCGGTCGATAATGAAACAGTAGAGTGACTCAGGAGCGCAAGAACGCTACAATATGCAGTCATAGCATTGACACTGATATTCGTACGGACAATCTGGGATAGAAAAATAAAAATAAAAACAGATCAAACGCCCATAGCTATACAGTTGCTTGCTGACCTAGTAACACAAGCTAGTTAACTCTTCGAAAGGAAAAAAAAAAAAAAAAATCACTCCAACTTGGACGTCCTCTTCCTCAATCGCACTCGCGCATTCTGTGGAGTAATCGTTATCGTCGGTATCCACTGAAATAACACCCTTTCTTGTTCCGCCCGTGTTTTCAACTCCAAGTCGGCTGGAGGCAAAACTTCATATCGCCGAATCAAATTGGCAAGGATGCAAGTGGCTTCTGTGATAGCGAATCGTTGACCAAGGCAGCTTCGTTGCCCTTGAGCAAATCCAGCAACTATGAACGCATTAAAACGAGAATATCAAAGAAATTCGGACGTGCGTACATGCGTCCCGTGGCCACTTATAGGTCTCGGTGTCAATGAATCGCTCCGGTTTGAACTTGTTAACATCGTCGCCCCAGTGAATGGCTAAAATGGCGCGTCAACATGAAACTGGTATTACAAACCCTTCATCACGCACGGTTATAATGCAGGGCATGAAGGTCCAGGATAATCATGCTGCCTGCCTTGATAGGCGTTTCCACCACTTTCACATTGTCAATAGTACCATCTGCCTTTGTAGTAAAGCGACGTGTCCTGAGAATGGTATCTGACAAAACGTTTTTCCCCAGTCGTGGTGTTGGTGTAAATAGCCGCAGTGTCTCGTGGAATATCGCAATGATGTATTCCTTCCACGTAAGTCAGCAAAAATTCGCAACATGTTAATGTCTGACTAAAGCTAACTCACGAGGTTCTGCATGGAGGCCTTATATGTCTAGATCCAATATCAGTGCTGCTGTCATTCCACTACCGGAGCGCGTACAGAAGAGACATCCAGAACAAGCGGGGCATCAGGCCATAGTCGAGATACTTCTTCATACGCCTTTGATTGTACTTTTGGATGCAGAGCAAGCAAGCAAAGCGCGAAACAGAGCGTATGCGCTGTGGTTTCTTTGCAAACGTTATCAGCGCCCACGTTGCCGTACATCCAACGAAGACTTCGCCTCACCATGCCCGGCAAGTAAGAACAACTACCCGACGTCAGTAAAACGCGTAACGTATGCATCAAGTGTTACTTACGAAGGTATCCGACATAATTTCATCATCAGTTAGCACGTTCCCTCCTCCAGCTTCCACGTTCATATTAGAATTTACAAGTGTCTTCAGCAATGCTGCGCCGACATCTTTGTACCTGGGCGCATCCGCCTGAGGGTTGACGGCTTCCATGGCGGCCTCAGCGAACAGCATGTCTCTGGCGTGAGAGATTACGCTCTGCATGTGCAACTTGAGTGACCAACGGCTGGTAGCGGCTTCGTCTAATGCATGAGAGAGATACGGGATACGGATAGCCTTCGCAACGGGATATACAACGTCTGGAGTCAGCGCAACAACCTCCAACTTGTTGATGGTCGTCATAAGAGAACTGCCAAACGTGTATTTGGGTTTCGTTGTCGAATCTGCAGTATAATCTTTGTCAACGACTGGCCTGCTGGTCAGGGCATGAGAGTCGTTATAGTCCATCTTGGCACCGAATCCAGCTGAAGCGATGATGAGAAAGGCGATCTTGGTCCTATCGATGAGCTATACTTGTGGGTGGGAATGCCTGAGAGGAACTTGCCTGTTTGAATACGTTCAGACATTCAAGATGATGTTCCGACTTGGAGTCAAAGGTGGAGAACCACTGGTCTATAGTTCTACACGTCTCGGACCATACGTAGGCATTATTTGCCTGAAAAGAGTTGAGTGTTAATCATGAAAACGAGTTTATGCAACAGATTAAACCTCATTGAACGCATTCTTGGCCACAGCTCTGTGTTTCTTCCACTCCCCTCCGGCCGTCGACACAATGTTCCTCCCGTAAATGTTGAGTCCCTCGTACTATTATGACCCCAAGTGTGTATTAGTAAATAAGAGAAAGGATGGAAAACGGCATACCGGCTCAGTCTCTTTTTCAAACACCATCCGCTCGTTAGTGATAAACCGGAACGCATCAGCATCGGATATAAAGTAAATGGGGGCCAACGTCCAGAAATAAACAGAGGATAGACAGGTCGTGCCGTATTCCTTGAACACTGCAATAGTGGACATCAGCATGAATAGTTGGGTTCTAATGACACTCACATGAAAACTTGGCATAATAATGCCCCAAGCTGCCTGGCCTAGGATACCAAGGTGCTGTGAGCATCGCGATCATATAGAAAGGGTGCACCCAGATGACCGCTTTTCCTGGCACATCCCTGCGAAGAAGACGGTGACGGAAGGTTGACAGAGTAAGTGGCCAAGAAATTAGAGCATGACGATTGACAGTACTGACCTAAGGTCCCTCAACGCTTGGCGCACAGACACCAACTTGCGAAGGATGAGAGTAGTCAGCCAAATTCCCAATAAGGTTGTAGCGAGTTTGGGTATGCTGGAGAAGAACGAAGAGAATGAGGACGCCATGGGATGGCTGGGAGTTGAAACGCCTTTCCGCGATGCCTACCATATTGAATAAGGTTGCGTGACGGCACAACCTCGTGTTTCAAGCCCAACGATACCCTTTCCATATTTAAGAATAAACTCGCTTCACGATAGACACCCAGTCTCGATACTTGTCAAACGATGGTGCACTAATGGAAGTGACGGTGACGGTGAAAAGGACAATGTTTGGAAAAAAATCGCATAATTCCGATTTTCAAATATTCTCACCTCTGAAGATTTGGTGACTCGTCTCCCTTTGGTTCCTTGGACACGTCTGTTTAAGATGGAGGTCCATATTCCTGTATAACTTCTGCAGCCAAATATCTATCGCTTATCCCCGCTCCATTCTCTTCAAATTGTCAGAAACTCTGATCTTCTTTTCCTCACAATGTGCATGCGATATCTCTGATATCCTGGGGATGCTGATCGACGAGTCAATTCGCTGGGAGAGTGTAGCTTTCGACGTTCTTGTAGTACCTGGAGATCTGTTGCCGTTGGGTTCAATGTGGCAGTGATAGGGGTAGGATGATAAGTACGAAGATGAGCTAGTCTTACTAGATATTTCTTCGAGGTGGAATCAAAAGCGCGAATTCGGTTTTGCTAAATATTTTCTCATCTCAGGAGGTCTACTCGTACAGTCACGAAAATATATTTAGTAATAATCTTCAAGCGTGCACTTTTTCAAAGTGCCATATCTTATTCCCCTCACCGACCTTGACCTGTGCAAAATCATCATCAGTCTATGCACATTATAATACAGAAGAATCAATAGACTAACGGTTTTGTCGTCACCGGTGTCCACCCAGAAGTCATCGTGATCTGGGACGCGGATACTATGGCACCAAGGACGTCAGGTTGGATAGGCTAAGGTTGTCAATGGGACCTTACGTATGGTATGATTCTATAGCCACAGGTGAAAACTCCCACTCATATGGCCTCCCAACCCATTCAAGATGCTTTCCATCCTATGGAGTAGAGTTAAAGTTAGAATTACGAGAGAAAACTTATCGCAACAAACGGACTTGGCTTCTGCCAATAAATAGCCCAGATTTGCCTGCAACAGGACCAAAAGTATTACCGCGCCGATCGATAAGCGCACCAACATTCACAACCTGTCATTATACGTGAGTTGCTTCAATAAGTTGGTTTGATCTAGTAACGAACCGTGTCTGAAGGACAACCGCGAGTTGTTATGACTCGAGAACCAGGCCTGTCTCCGTCCGTACTGACAATGCAATTGCCTAGCACGCTGCGGATGTGGTAATCCGTGGACAGAGCAGGAAGTGCGCAGAGAAGTAATGACAGACAGCAAACAAAAGTGCGCATGATGTTCAAAAACGTGAGTGGATGAAGAACTCTGGAATGTCGCTTTGACAAGTTGACAAACCTTTATATAGTCCGCGGTTCAGTCATTAGTTTACGACATTCAACTTTTCCAGGTTGCTGTTAACGATCTGTCTTGAGACGTCGCGAGTCGCGGATAGACGTATATGTCGTACATGCTGTATCGTGATCAGTCCCTTCAATCAAGGTACCGCCCTGAAAGGATGAAGCAATCACCCAAACCTGAGTTCTATCATCCTTCCTGATTGTCCGGGGCAGTACCTGAGCAACGACCGCAGCAGACATTGGCGTAGTTGTGCCTGGTTTCCCAAAGGACTTTCTTGGCGTTGCAAAGAACCGTTACACACATTAAGGCACTGTACCGTGATCTTGAACATCGCTTATGCAAACCACTGGTGTTCGTTGAGATTGTATGACAGACATTCATTAACATCGACTAGGCAATGGCAATCACAAGGTTTCATTCGGAATCAGCGATGAATCGACGACCAGAATTGATTAATAATACTTTATCGTGTGAGTGCCGCAAGGGTTTGGGTTTTTTTAATTCTTGGTTTAGGCCTCTTCGTACTGGTATAAGTACATGCAGGGCATTCCGTACATCTTTTCTTGTAGAATCATTCCTTCGCTACAGGGATTGGGCATGACAGTTACACGTCCACAGAAGTTCGTGAACAGTCAATAGAGTCCCGTCACTAGGTAACGGTAGATCTTGGCGCAATTGCAGACTTCTGACCGCAGACCGACAAGACTCCAGATACCAAAATGTCGTTTTCCATTTTAGCAACATGTATGGTGACGAGATATCCTCATAATGTTCAAACGTGCACTTTTTCAAAGTACCACAACTCATTTCCTACACCGACCTTAACCTATAGCGATCATTGTCAGCCTGGGCACAGTATAATGATAAGACTAACGATTTTGTCGTTGCCGTCATCCACCCAGTTAAGGTCGTCATGTTTTGGTACGTGGACACTAGTTCAGATGGTCAGCAATAGGCCAAAAGGTTGTCAACGGGATCTTACGTATGGTACGGTGGTACAGCAAGGGGCGAAAACTCCCACTCGTGCGGCTCCTCAACCCATTCCAGATGCTTCTTATCCTGTAGAGCAGACTTGACGTCAGAATTAGATTTACGAAGCCAATTGCAACCGACGGACCTTACTTCTGCCAATAAACAGCCCAAACTTGCCTGAGACTGAACCAAAGGTACTAGTGCTCAAATTGATATGCGCGTCGACGTGCACAACCTGTTATTATAACTCAGTTACTTCAAATGTTATGTTACAAGGCTTGATTAATGATACACGAACCGTGTCGGAGGAACAACCGTGAGCGGTTTTGACTCGAGAACCAGACTTATCACTTTCGTTACTGAGAATACAGTTGCCTAACTCGTTGCGGATGTGGTATTTCACGGATAGGACAGGTAGTGCACAGAGGAGCAAGGACAGGTAGCAGATAAAAGAGCGCATGATGCTCAAGCGAGTAGCACGAGCGAGGATTTCGTGTCGCCACCTGTCACATCAAGGCATGGCAGTACTATCTCCGCTTGCTCGACACGTTCCATCCTTGCGCCTATGCAAATTTGAACGGTGTACTCGGAGAGCAAGTTCTTTGTTCAATGATGACCGTGTGGTGTATGGCACGAGTGCACCTAGCAACCGGACCGACTCTTTCTCTGCCACGGAGGAAATCTGCTTCATCGCCGAAACTTGCTTGTGTGCAGGGTCGCCTTGATGCAGATGCATGATGAACGAGAATTTTCTCCATCATGCATCACATCCATCATGCATCACCGTCGAAGCAGCGTTGCTTGATCGGCGACGGACGAAGCGCTCACCATCACCATCAGCCCTCTTCTCATCGGGCTTCAGTGAGCCTACTATCAGAGTAGTGAGTGACATCTGCGACCAGCGCATCCCATACTAAGAGTTGATCGCTTACACCTGGATTAGATGACAGGATACTGAGAGTTCACTTTGGTTCCTGCCAGTGAGCTTCATTTGCTCGTTGTTGCATCAATAAGGAGTTAGTTATAACCAAAGCGAGTCTGAAACAGCGTGTCCTTGGGGGCTGTGGGAAACAAAGCGATTGTTGGCCAGGGTTAACTTGAACCACGAAGTCAAAAGATCTGAGAAACATTCATTCACAATTACCAGATGAGCAGGCCCCTCCGCCCCCTGTGCAACATTCCATAAACTGGATTCTATTCGACACCTCCGAATATCATTGACTTGCCCGATTTTCTCTTCACAAGCTCTTCGAAGGGTTGTCGGCAACAGTTCGCCAAAAAAATCTTCAACGTGTACGATTTGGAGTGTAAACCCAAGGACATAAGATTTTGGAAAGTAGGTCGTGCCATCAGCCTCAAATCTAGCTAATGCATAACATTAAATAAGTAGCTGAAGTCACCCCGATTTCCGTCTTTCGCATGAAATGGCCGGAAACTTGGACCGGTGCTGCTATGAACACTTTTGCGACACGGGTCCTGTTACCGGAGTCATTTTCTCGAGTTCTTGGGCAGATTTCGCGCAATAATCTTCACTTGATCATCACTGTCCCTGATGAAGAATGTAATACTATAACGTGCCTTCCAGAGATTCAACGTAAGTTCATTTGCTCATACGTCAACGACCTGAAAGCATGAACAACCTCGCAAGTTGTTACAAGAATATCGGAGAAACGCTTGCGGATATACCTGCATTCGACTCAAAGAAACCCAAACTACATCCCCGCTTCTTTCCTTATGCTACGCATTACCAGATCAACTTCCAGTTCGTCAGAAGGTTGGAAGCTGATGACCCGACATGCGTCATGTTTGTCGCAAAGACGGAGGCGGCTCTTGATATCGTTGTCAAGTTCGTCGCAACTTACGGTGCGGAAGTCCATGAGCTTCTAGCAAAGGAAGGTTATGCACTTTCTCTCTACTATTATACGATTCCAGATTTTGAAGATGTTCCTTTGGATGAATGGTCTAAAGAACGACGATTGCTCCCATTGATGCAAATGGTGGTAATGGAATATGTCAAGTCCAGTGATCATCCATCATCTGTCAGACCGCTACAGTGCACACCATCAACTTAAACAAGCTTTATCAATCTTGCACATGGGAGGATATGTTCATGGAGATAATGTCTTATTCGACGCCTCCAAGAAACGCAGGATCATTGATTTTGACTGGACTGGACAATACAATACATGCTCTTCGTCTTCTATTGAACACGAACGTGCTCACTATCCATTAAATCAAAAATCAACTGGACTATCGGCGTAGGGGATCGTAAACCGATTCTTCCCGCGCATGACAATGAGACGATGGAAAATCTTTCGGATGAATTATACCCATAAAGATGTGAAGGACAGTAGAACCATTCTTATTAGTAACTTTTTTGGACCACCTGGAAAGGGATTTGAGGACGTGATATTTCATGAGACCAAATACTTAGTACAAGCGTTTTGCTCATGTGATCACAATCATCATGCATTGTTACCACTGCATGCACGAGGGACTTGACGGTCCTCTTGGCAAGCGCGCTGCCGCAAGACTCATTCAGACATGGGTCCTAAGTCTCAACAAGGAATAACTGGATTTGTGATAGAATTGTACGATATAATGACAGTGAAGCACATGTATACATATATGCTAACAACGTACCAAGCTCAAGTTAGGTTATCCCGCTTCTCTGCTTAGAATGCATCTGAGCATAGCCTTCGTGGAGAGAAATCAGCCTACCTGTTGTGATGCCAGCTAGTGAAGATCATTTGTCACTTTGACTTAGCTAGGTTAGGCCAGTATACAAATGTATCTTCGCTCAAGGATAGAGAATTTGATGGTTCTCAATGTACGGTATGTGCTATCGAGCTGCTTTCAACCTCTCATGTTCGAATTTAAACCTACTTCTACAGTTTTAGAGGCTCGAAACTCACTGATACGCCAACCATGCAATCTGGTTGTCGAACCGCAGCTTTGCTTCACTCTCTCCTGTTGGGCAAGTTTGAGCTGCCGCCCCTCGTATTCACGGATGTTCGATACATTGCAAAGACGTCTTTCTTGACATTGGTTCAGAGCTTGGACATTTGCTGCTGCCGCGGCCATCCTAGAGATTAGTCAGCATTCCGTGATGGATACTCGTCAACCCAATGATCACGTCAATATTCGAGTTCAATGCAAACGACAAATGACCGTGGCTTCCCCCGCCCCAAACAACTTATGTGCATCCCACTTTTCCTTATCCATTTCTGCGCATTCAGACGAAAAAGCATCGAATCTCAACGTTAAATGTTCCAATATGCAAGGAAGCAAGTCGCGGGGTTCCTAAGCATCGACCGGTATTGGATCATTGCCGTGAAGTTGACACGCACTCTTACTGGGTGCTATATTTTATCTTACATCCCACACACAGAGCGAGTAATGCCGATGGCGGTGAAAGAGACCCGATCGGAGGCCCACTTGTTCCGTCGACAAACCATGTTACGGCGCAGATATATAACAAGCCCTTCAAATGATGTACTCAAACATCAAAAGCTTCATGCTCACCACAGACTGCAACGTTTTTCCGTCCTTCTCCATGACAAGTTATGTTAGTATTCCCCCGGGCTGCTATGGTCAATCAATTCTCATTATCGTCAGGTTTTAGGCAACGTATTCGGCGCTTACCTATATGGTGCCCTTACAGTGCAACTCTGTTTGTCTTTATCCCTATCTAATTGATCTTGGGACCATACTCATACTAATCATTCAAAGATCAATATTATATGTCATTTCCAAAAGATCGCAAGCCACTCAAGGCTGTGATATATACCGTCTATGTAGCAGAGACGATTTGCACTATCTTCCTCATATATATGTTGATCACCTACTTTACGGTGACCGCAACCGCCTCTGACTGGAATATCTGCTTCTATAACATTCCGTCGACCCAGATCTTTGGGGTGTGCGCGGGAGTGGGTGGGTCACCATTTATTATGCCAATGGAAACAACTAAGATTATCGGAGTGGCATTTCTAACGCAGTCTATGTATGCATATCGCATCCAAATCATCGCCAAGTTGAAATATACACCATGGGTCATTATCCTGGTACACAACTCCTTCGAGAACATACCGGGCTAGTAACTAAATGTCTGACTTGACAAATAGGTGATGGCAATACAACTGTTTGCTATTGTACTATTTAATCGGATAGGATCAATGCTTGTGGTCACAATTGTGCGTCGCTTGACATCTCTACTCATTTTATTTTATTTTTGATGAGTGACTTCATGATAGATTTGGACTTCTATGTCCATGATCGTTGACATAATAATTACGAGTATCATGGTTTGGTCTGTAAGTATTGATTAACCATTTTCATTCCAATTTACATCTCACTGCAACCCAAGCTCAAAAAAGATGAAATCCACTCCAAACAACTCAAAAAGAAGATAGCACATTTAATATACCTCATACTTGGCACAGGTCTTCTCACAGGTGTGTATCTCTTTGCCAATACTGCATGTTGGAATCCCAATCAGAGACATTAGCTGCGACAAATCTTTGTATACTTGTTTTGGCACTCATCCAATCAACCTCCGGTTACTCCTATGGACTGTTGGTAGTCCTCTCCAAGCTTTATGCCAACTCAATGATGATCCTCGTCAATAACCGCATTCCATCGGCTCGTTCCGAAATCAATTGTTGTGCCATATTAGATATGATAACTGTACAACTTAGTTCATTTCATGTGATGTCTCAAGCAGCAGCTGATGCAGAGGGACAACAAGAAATACCAGTTACTCCATGGGTGCCCAGCATTGGATCATCAGCACATGAGGATGAAGACATATCTAATAATTATAATTAACAGATTGATTTGCCAGAGTGACAGGGACAATTATCATATAGTATTGACATTCTGAACCATTATCATCAATGAAGTCTGTTTTCAGCTACATTGCACAGCCTTCTCTGTAGTTAGCCAAGTTAGCCACAACATGTCACAACAAGCCCTAGATTTCCACAATGCTTTGGAGCACTCCACAATTTCACCAGCAAACTATGAAGTGTTCCATAGCTACCACAGCAAACTTGGTGGTATTCCATAGCCACTATAGCAAACTCAGTGGCATTCCATAGTATAAAGGGCTTATGGGTGAAACCCATAAACCCTGGTTGTTGGGTTTCTTAAGTCCTGCCATGTGCTGTACACTGAACCAATCTTTATTGGACCTTGTACTGGTAGCACTGTGGCAGTTACTTGTAAATAAAACTATTGTTACATAATCAGTGACATGCAACTTAAGGTTGCATGACCACACATAAATATAATATTTATTTTAATATTTATTAATGACATGCATATCTAGTATGCATGTCCATTTGAATTAATGAATCTAGAATGTAAAGGGATACATTGTCTTTGACAATGTATATCCATTACACTCTCCCCAACTAGATTGTTCTAAGGATCAATCTAAAGACCAAAGGAAACAAAAGGAGATTAATTCTCCTTGTATTTAGAAGTGGGTCCCTGTGCTCCATTCTAAAGGAGGTAGGGATCTCTTGTCATATATGAGGACTGTGTCTCAGTCCTTGGGTAGAGGTTTGTTGATGTGCTCTAATTGGACATCAGCTAGGAGTAAGAGATGATGCACATGAGGATATACACATCAGTTGGAAGGTGTGATGATGTGCTCTTACAAGTGTGCATCAATCAAATGATGGGAGAATGAAAAAAAAATGAAGACTCTCACAAATGCAATGTGTTGTCCTTGCACCCTCCCCAACTAGATTGTGCCAAAGGTACAATCTACAGATCTGTAAAAAAAATTCTGGCGGATCCTCAGTATCTTTTGCTTAGAAGTAGCATATTGGCTACTTCTATTGTAACATTGAAAGCAAGAAGGTATTGTATGATCCTTCTTTATATTTGGACTGTCACAATCCACTCAAGTTTGAGAGCATGCTCTCATCAAAGACCAGTCTCTGGTCTCAAAACTGTTTATCAGTTTCACATCTAAATTAGACTCATAGCTCAAGCCTATCAGATTATTTATCTTTGGTGCAAGTGTGCCAGTCTTGAGACAAATTCTGTATTGTCTCCTTCATCTCTTGAGGCACTTCTGTGAAAGGCCTCATGTTGTTCCTCAGTGGAGGTGTAATGCCCTTCCACTTCTAGAGTTATTTCTGGTTCTGCTAATAAGGCAGAACCATTGGTGACATTGTCATCCTGAGACAGCTCATAGTCATCTCCTTTTTTACTTGAGATGCTTTCCATGGAAGGCCCTCACTCTCTTTCATGAAGAGGTACCATATTGGTCCTCTGTAGATGACTTGTAGTCATCTTGTTCGTCTCCCTTGGAAATCCTCACTTTCATCTCATGGAGAGGCTCTGTATTGATCCTCTGTAGATGACTCATAGTCATCTTGTCATCTCCTGAGGTGCTTTCTCAAAGAGGCCTCACTATCTTCTTTGAAAGAGGGTACCTACTCTCCCCCTTTAAATTTTTCTCCAGGTTCTGCAATATTGCAGAGCCCTTGATGACTTTGTCATTGTTAAGTGGAAAAGATTTCCTAAGGAGAATTGAGAAGCATAGCTTCTCAGGATGTGCACTCTCATTGAGTGCAGAAAGAATTCAAACAAACTCTTGTAGGTGGAGAGTTTGAAGGTTCCCCCAGATCTTCTGAAAGGGAAATGCAAAGCATAGAGCTTCTCAAAGCATCTGCTTGATTGAGTGCAGGCAAATTCATGAACTCTCTGTAGATGGAGAGTTCAAGAGCTCCTGCAGGTAACTGGAGGAGGATTGAGAAGCATAGAGCTTCTCAAAGCATGTGCTCTGTTGAGTGCAGGCTAATATCATGAACTCTCAATAGTAGGAGAGTTTGAGGGCTCCTCCAGGTATCTGGAGGAGAATTGAGAAGCCTAAAGCTTCTCAAAGCATGCACTTTATTGAGCGCAGGCAAATCAAGTGAACTCTCCATAGGTAGAGAGTTCACGAGCTCCTCCAGGTATCTGGAGGAGAATTGAGAAGCCTAGAGCTTCTCAAAGCATGTGCTTTGTCAAGTGCAGGTAAATTGAAGGAACTCTCCATAAATGGAGAATTCAAGGGCTCCTCCAGGTATTTGGAGGAGAATTGAGAAGTGCAGAGCTTCCCAAAGCATGTGCTTTATCAAGCACAGGCAAAATCTGAGGAACTTTCTGTAGTTGGAGAGTTCAAGAGTGTTACGAGGTCAGTAGACCAGGTTGCACAACCAGAGGAACAAGGAGAGAAAAGAAAGAAACTCTGTAGTTCTGTCTACGACAGTGACTATCAAGAGCCTGGGGGTTCTCAGGCTCCTACTACTACTATATACCCCTCGCCTCATGGCCCCCTCATGTCCGCCTCCCCTCATCCACATGCCCTGCTGATGTAAGCTAGGGCGCTACCATGGGTGCCTGTCCGTCACACATGTAACCCATTGTGACATGAAACTGTCAAATCGTAACATTACCCCCCTCTTAAGGGTTCGGTTCCACACGAACCATGTCGGGATCATCGTCCGGGAGAGCATAGAGGGCCGCGTGATCACCCTTCCACTTGCGCCATTTGCACTCCAGGTGTTCCCAATAGTCACGTTTGAACTTGCCATCTTCCCAGCCAAACAACTGTTTTGGGACAGATGTGCTGGTATGATTTTGGTACCGCCGAAAAGCGTCCCTGGGTAGTCATCGAGAAGCAGGAGCATTAGGATGTTTCTGGTGAAACTCCTGAATCGCCTCGCCCGCATTCTCCAAATTCTTAAGTGGTTCCCAGGTAGACTCTTCAACGGGAAAACCCTTCCATTTGACAAGGTATTGAATACCTCGACCTTGCACGTGACTGTCCAAAACTTCCTCTACTTCGTACTCTTCTCCCTGTACCTTCGCTTCCTCTTCTGCTCTCTTCGCACTCAACTCCTCGTCTCGTCGCTTCTGCTCCGGGAAAGCTGGCTGTATGTATGGTTTCAACAGTACTTCATTGAAAACATTGTACACCTTCCATGACTTTGGGAGATCCAACTGGTATGCGGCGGAACCAATCTTTTCCAACACCTTGTACGGTCCATAGAACTTGCCATCAAGTTTCTTGGATGCTCGTACATGTGGAAGATGCTCCGCATTTACGTAGATCTTGTCACCAATCTGATACTCCCTAGCAGGACGTTTTTCTTTGTCATACTGCTTAGCCATGTGTTCGGCTGCCTTTTCCAGATTCTCTGCTGCTATATCACATGCTTCTCGTGCATTATCCACGAACTTCTCCACATCTGCCACCTTGGTGGTCAGCTTCGGATCGCTCCACTTCCTTGGGTGCTTCCCATTGTTCAAATAGAATGGGGTAAAACCTGTGGCCGAGTTTTCTCTGTCATTATGACAAAACTGAGCAAGCGCTAAATGCTCGCTCCAGTCATCCTGCTTGTCATTTGTGTGCAAGAAACTCGCGCACTTCCTGGTTGACCTGTTCCGTTTGTCTGTCGGTCTGTGGGTGATACGCCGTAGAGGGGTTCCCCTCAATGTCCAGCAACCGGAATAATTCCTTCATAAACTGGGAGACAAATTGAGACCCCCTGTCGCTGATGACCTTTTGCGGAAGGCCATGATCTCTGAACACATTGTCATGGAAAAGTCTGGCCACTCCTAATGATGTAATTGTGGAGTTTGTTGGCAAGAAATAAGCTTTCTTGGTAAAACGATCCACTACCACCATTATCATGTCGAAGCCTCTTGATTCCGGAAATGGTCCCATCAGATCCACCAACACATCCTGCCATGGTTGACCAGGCACGCTGTTGGGTTGTAGCAGTGCTGCCCTCTTCGTTCTGTCTGGCTTGACAGTTTGGCATGTCCTACACCCTGTTATGTATAGCTTTACGTCCCTAGCCATGCGCGGCCACCAGTAGTTCCGTGTGATGACCTCCAAAGTCTTGTCGATTCCATAATGTCCCCACTCATGATGGATATTGAGAATAGATTCTCGCACCCTTCGGTTGACGGGAACGTATATTCGACCCTTCCAGGTCACGATCCCTCGTTCCAACTTAAAGTCGGGATCCTCGTTCTTGAGTCCCTCCACTACTTGTGACTCCCATTGCCGTTTATTTATCTTGGCAATCTTTTCCTCCAACTCTGTCAATGCATCATTGTCATCGTAAAGACGAACGAAAAGATCCTCCTTCAGGAGAATGACGCCTTCATTGTCAGTCTCCTCCCCCTTATGGTCTGTCCTCCGGGACAGAAGATCAGCCTTGCTATTGGACCTGCCCGAGCGATGCTTAATCACAAAATTGAACTCCTGCAAGTCCAAAATCCAATGTGCTTGCCGGCGATTGATGTTCTGAGGCTTCCAGAAGTACATGAGATTCTGGTGATCCGTTAGAACCTCGACCGGAATGGCCGTGCCCTTCAAATAATGAGACCATTCATAGAAGGCATGCATCACTGCCAACATTTCCTTATCATAAATCTCATAATTGCGTTCCGCCGGATTGAGAGACTTGGAAATGAAAGCAACAGGCCGCCACAGACCATCCTGTTGTTGCTGCGACAGGATCCCTCCGATGGCAAAATCTGATGCATCCGTCTCGATCCAGAATTGTCCCTCATCAGCCGGAATGGCGAGCACAACTTCTTCCGCAATGCACGCCTTAAGACTGTCGAACACGCGTTGTTGATCCAGAGTCCACTGCCACTCATTATTACCTGTGAGAAAGGTCAATGGCTTAGAGATAGAAGCGAAGCCCTTGACAAAGCGCCAATAGAAATTGACAAAGCCAAGAAACTGTTGAACATGTTTCTTGCAATTAGGAACAGGCCAGTTGACAATGGCCTTGACCTTGGCTTTATCCATACTGATTGAGTTGTGGGAAATGATCAATCCCAAAAACTCAATGGTAGGTTTGTCAAACCAGCACTTCTCAGGTTTTAGCGACAACTTGTGCTCCTGCAACTTGGCCAATATCCAGTTGACATGGACTGTGTGACTCTTTTGATCCTTGGAGAACACCAGAATGTTGTCCATGTAAATTACTACCCATCCTTCTGCGATTTCTTCTCTGAAAATGTCATTCATCATGGTTTGAAACATCACCGGGGAGTTGGTAAGTCCAAAGAACATGACCAATGGTTCAAAGAGCCCCCGATTGGTCCGGAAGGCCACCTTGTACTCATCACCTTCTTTGATACGGACGTTGTTATACCCCCACCGAATGTCCATTTTAGAGAAAACCTTTGCATGTGACAGTTTGTCCACAAGCTCCGAGATGAGTGGTAATGGATATCGGTTCTTAATGGTCATCTCATTGAGCTTGCGATAATCCTGTACTGGCTGAAGTGAGCCGTCCTTCTTTTTGACAAAAAAGAATGGGGACGCCATTGCTGACTTGCTCAATCAGATGCGTCCTGTCTCCAAATTGTCCTTGAGGAACTTCTCAAGTTCCTCCTGCTCTACACGACTTAAGGGGTAGATCTTGCAATCCAGCATTTTGGCACCAGGTACCAACTCGATTGCATGATCCCAGGGTTGATGCAGCGGTAATTTGTCAAAAGTCCGTTTCTTGAAGACCCTTCGGTAACCTAAGTAGTGCCCAGGTACGACTTCTTCTAAGGTCCGAGTAATCTTATTTTCTGCAGCTATTTTAGTTGCCGTAGACTCATAAGCCCTGATCCGTTCCGAGTCCACATCTTCCTTTTGTACTGCCAGCAATCGATCCCCTTCATCCCAATGCATGCCGCCTATTTCCTGCTCTTCCTCAGTGTCTTCGTCCTCGGGCTCCTGGGCTTCCGAATCTGGATAGCATGCGCCTGGGCAATGAGTGAATCGGAGTATGTTCTTACTCCAGTCCATGTCTGGATTGTGGAATTTTAACCAGTCATGTCCCAGAAACAGATCTGTCTTTCCAAGGTTCAAAACGCCGAACTCCCAAGTCTCTTCATGCGTGTTGATTTTCACTTTCAACTGCACCATCTCTGACAATCGCCCATCAACATTTTTGGAACCGTCGGCATTGTAAACAGGAATCGGGTGGGGGAGTTTTCTCGTGTTGAGATTATTCTGCTTCACGAAATTCCTGTTAACACACAAACCTGTGCACCCCGAATCCAACAGAGCCGATATCGTAACGAACTGTCCCGTTGTGATATCAACAACCGTCATGGGTATGTTCAGCTGTCTTTTCCTGGTCCCTATCACCTGCTTAGGTTTATCCCTTAAGTGGTTCAAGTACCAGGCTGCTTGTGCCTCCATCGCGTTATTCAGACTCTTTACCAGATCTGTCGTTACCTCCTCCATCCTGGAGTCATGACTCCAGGATCGAAGGGATTGAAGGGCTTGGGCCATGGGTCGTTCCCATATGCGCCTCACCATCCATGGAGTCTGCCAGGGCCTCAAGCAATCTTTGCCCGTCGTGATGGGCTCATTCCGTATTTTAATTGTTCTTAATTCGTAGTCAATGCAATTTAACTTAGAGGATGGAATTGCATGGCTATTATTACATGGTGTTGAACTAGAACTACAGGCCTTCCAGTTGGAATGATTTCCGGTTGGCCACTTCAAAAACCCAAGGCCTCACTGATGGCCTTTTTGTCATCCTCAGTGGCATCGTCAAGCCACTCCTTCCAACCCATTTCTCTTACACGGGTTTTTCCTTTCCAATTCTTGGGCTTTTTACACTCTTTGCTCATGTGCCCAGCTTCGCCACAATTATAACATATAATTGCGCGCCGCTTTCTATCTACATCCATGGCATTGGGGTCCCGAGTGCTTGACGTCGTTGCTGCTGCTGGTGGTGGTCCTTGTGTTGCTCCACCTGTACGAGTTGCAGGCGTTGGTGAAACCCTGTTATGGGTACCCTGCGTCCTCGTCATCGATGCATGGGGTTGGTGCAACCCTTGCCCTGGATTCACATTATAAAATTTCTTGGCATCCCGCCAAGCCTTATTCAATTCCATCGCCTTTGTGTACCACTTGTCCAAATCCCCTGTAGTGGTCCCATCTCCCGGCGCTCCTGTTTCGACGATCCTCAGCCCTAGCTGGGGATGTAATCCTCTCCTAAACTGCGATTTCATTGTAGCCCATGAGTTGGGCTAATCCTCTGAAGTCAACAATGTAGTCCTCTACATTGCGCTTCCCCTGCTGTAGACCTTGGATTTTGCGAATTGCATCATCTCAGATCTCCGTTGTTAGGAAGAACTCTCATGCTTCCATGTCGAACTCTTGCCAGCTTGTGAAAGGTGGCTTGTGCGTGAACGCTGCTTGTTCAACACTCTCTATTCCATCCAATAACGACACTATACCATGCCGTTCTTGTGCTAGGGTGGTTCCTGCTCTCCAGGTTCCTAGCGCCCTCTGCTCTTCACACTCCAACGCATTTTCCAATATCTGTTGGAGCTTGACTCCTGCCCAGTTTCCCGCGCAGTTGGCTGACCTGCCCCTAATGCGCTGCAGTGACATAGTCACTTGCCACGAGACCATCCTCTGCTTTGTTAGGTGGAAGTAGATTGCCATACTTCTGAGCCAGTTGGCAATCAATTCCGGTTGCCCTTCATAGTGCTCGGGCATGTCCAACTTAACGGCGGGAGCGGTCTCTTCCCTGGGTGGACAAAACAGCATTTCAGCCACTGTGCCTAGCCCTTCTGCGAGTGGTCTGACCCTGTTCCTATGGTTGTTATCCGAGTGAGCTTCCCATGTGGCATTTTCCGCCGTTGTCCCAAATACTGCAATATATGCAGTGACCAGCATGAGAATTGCCGACATGAAAGCTTCAGTGACCGTGAAACCCACTCGACAATGGTCGGGTCCGAACCATTTCCATACTTTGCGTGCTGGGGAGCCCCATTCCTCATCCTTTTCCACATGATAGATCTGCTGCCGTCGGTCATAAGATACTGACACATGAATTTCCTCGTTCCGCATGTCCTTCTCGTAGAGAGATATCTCTACCCATGAAGGGTTTGCCTTCCATGCAAAACTCGACCAGTACTGTGATTTGAACAGCCACAAATAGCAGTACCCTGGTGTTGTTGGTGAAACATTCATATGTCCTCGTTGTGGGAGTGTGTAACCGTCCCACTGTTGTACACGACTGACCCAGTCCGCCACGTTGATTTCATACTGGGGAACGTCGTCCAGCCACCTGATGCTGAACTCATGTTCACCCCACACCCGCTCCTCTGGTGACCTTCATGGAATATTGACGTTCATTACGTCTTGTAATACTCATCGGGGGTACACCACTCTTTCGTTGGGTTCTGCGCCTAGGCGCACTGTCCTCCATCCTGCACCCACACTCCAGTGGGTCAGTTTGTCAATGTCCTTCCACGTGTACATGTCAATATCGTCAACCTCCTCGGGCTGCGCCAGTACTACGTGGAAGATCCCTTGTTCTGGTCCGTCTTGTAGTTTGAACCACGTCGTCTCATCCCGCATTTCAATTTCCCAAGTGGAAATGTCATACAGAGTGGGATATTTGGGCCATTCAAACTTGTCCCAGAATTCCCTTTTGAATAATCATAGGTAACACCACCCATGGATCATGTGTTTTGGGATTTTGACTGACATCCTCGCGGTTCGTTTGGTTTTAGCAAAATCCGCCTTGGTTTTTGCTGGACCAGGGAAGACTGTCTCCACTGTCTCCCTCCACTCTTTTGTCCGAGTGCGCTGCTCCTTCAGCGACTCTTCCCCCATTTCCCGTAGGAACATGGTTAGACTGAGCCCAACGGTGCCGTCGAGCTCTCCTTTTCCTTCGTATTCTTTTGGTGTCGGGGGCGGCACCATATTACGCGGCTTTGTCATTCTCAACGGATCGTACCGTTGAACTCGCAAGTAGTGCGCCGAGTTCTTTATGTTTCCGTTGAGCGCATGAACCAACCTGTTCATAGCTTTCTGCGACAAATGCCAGTGGCAGCCGACCAGTACCAAATCACGTTGTGTGCAATCAAATGCACGTTTCACATAACTGGCCAGAACCTGGAAATCCAGCTCAATTTCGAACACCAGGTTCTGCTCGTTGTCGAATCCCTGTCCTCCGACTTTCTTCAAGTTGATGAAAGTGGACTGGGACCACTTCGACTTTTCATCGCAGATCCACTTGTTACACCTTTGCATGTGAACCCTGTTGTAAAGCGACTGCTCTTGGTCGCCTAGCTCAATATGAACACCCGGCATATTCTCCAACCAGTTGATCATCTCGTCATACTTGGCGTACACCTGCTCATATAATGCCACTGCTGATTTTCTTTTGTTATCCCAGCTCGCTTTTGGGATAAACCTGCCGACAAGCTCGTCTGCCGTGTACTTGAAATTTGGAACCACCTTAGTTCCACTCGGTGTCGTGACCACCGGTGTCGAGGGCTTAACTTCTACTGCCTTCTTTTGTATGACTGGCCTAATCTGATGCGCCTTCTGCGCCCTTTCTTGGACATGTGGAGCTTGCGCCTTTTCTCTTTCGAGACGCACCGCCTCATCACGTTCCTTGCGCTCCCGGAGTAACGCTTCCCATGCATCGGTCTGCTTGGCCCGAGCCACTCTGTCGGCCTCGGCAAGGAGACGGTGTGTCTCCTCTGCCTCATGCCTATGGTGCTCTGTGGCCTTGTGAATGATCCACCGACAAACATGCATGTTGTTGTCGGCGGGTACTGGCTGACGTGCCAGTCGTGCAAGCCATTGTTGTTCGTAGGCTTGCCACTGTGCGTAATTGGCGTTTTCCTGTGCGCGCCACTCGTCCTCAAGAAGGTGAACATGGTTTTAGCATATGGGTTTGGCGCTAGGCGATGATGCTTGCGGGATTTATACGTTTTCCGGATCACTGATTTCCATGTCAGAATCCCAACCTTCCGTATCCAGTGGATCTTCGATGTTAGGGTCAGTAAGGAGTTCTCGTTCTTCCATGATGAACCTGGTTAGCGAATTTAAGTGTTGAATCCCTGGTGTCGTTGTTGGGGTGACTAAGAATCTTCTGATTCTCCTGATGATGTCCGCTATTACCTCTCCTAGTGCGATCGACAAATATTCCAGCTCATCAAGGATGTCTTCTAAGAGAATGCGAGGTCTCCCTGGTATTCTGATTCTTCGGTTAATTAACCAAATTTGTGCGCTACATTCCCGTATCTGTTTTGTGATCTCGTCCATCTGCTTATATTCTTCCGGGCATAGCAGTCTTCCATGAGTGCTTTCATAAACGTTGCTGCTTTTGATGGCTAGGTGTTGGTAGGCGGGTGGATTGTTATTATAGGCAGGTAGGTCGTTGGCTGAGAATTGTAGGTCATGGTACTTGGGAAGATAGTTCTGGATGGTGTTGCAGGGGAACTCTACTGTTCCTGAAGGGTTCTTTTGGTGATGGTGATCAAGTTGAGGGATGCGATAGTATCGTGTGACTAACGCCACAGTTCGGATGAGTTTCCCTGACGGGTTCGATGCTCTAGGAGTGTGTTGGAAGGGGAGATATTGTATGCGGGTGTAGACGGTCTTTTCTTTAAGAGCTATAGTGTATCAAGAGAGTGTTGAGCAGTTCCGTTTTGTATAGTGGTAATTTTGTTTCAAGACATGGCGGTTTCTGTATCAAGTCATGGTTCAGAGGTGTCGGTGTTGTTGATATTCCGATAGGATATCAGTGGTGTTTGCAAGATTGCGAGCGGGTTCCCAAGAGTTGTCATTCGATCCATAGCCTTTCCATTTAACTAGGTAATGGTAGCCTGCACCTCGCTTCCTATGAGCTAGAATTGCCTCTACCTCGAATTCCTCTTGTCCATTTACGAGATCAGGGGGTGGTTTCACATAGTTCGGGCCGTGCGCAGTTGTTTCCCTATATGGGGTAAGGAGTGACGTATGAAACACAGGGTGAATTCGCCATTGTTTCGGGAGTTTCAATTTATATGTTACTGGTCCCATTACTTGTTTGATTTCAAAGGGTCCTTCTCGTTTTGGTGCTAGCTTTCTGGACTGATATGGTATGTGAAGATTTCGATTCTCAAGCCATACTCTGGTGCCCTTTTCAAATCGCGTTGCTTTGTCCTTGCATCGTCTTGCCACTAGTTGTCTTGCTAGTTCATGTGCTGCTAGCGCTTCTTCTCTTGCCTTCCTTAGGAATTGGAGGCGCTCCTCTGCTGCTGGTGTAGTCATTCGTGCTGTAGCTGTGGGAAGCGCAACAGGGTCCGTCCCATACATTAATCTGAATGGGGAAGTTTTGATCATGTCATGATGTCGGTTATTGTGAGCAAACTCGGCTATCGGGAGAAGTGGTTTCCATAGATGCGGTTCATTGGAGCAGAACATTCGGAGGTAGACTTCTAGTTCCTGGTTGACTCGTTCTGTTTCTCCGTCAGTTTGGGGATGATAGGCTGTGCTCATTCTATGGTCGATTCCTAATGCTTTTTGTATTTCTTGAAATACTTTTGCGGAGAACTGTGGTCCTCGATCTGAGATCAAAACGTCGGGTAGGCCAAACTGTTTGAAAGTTTCAGAGACGTAAAGTTCTGCAGTGCCTAGAGCGTTGATTGTCTTCTTGCAAGGTGTGAAAATTACCCCCTTTGTAAGACCATGGTCCACCATGACCAGGATTGAGTCAAAGCCATCGGAAAGGGGTAGATCAGTGATGAAATCAAGGGTTACTTGCTGAAAGGGGCGGGTAGCTTTTGACGGAATTGGGTGAAGGGCTGGTACATTTGGGTGTGTGTTAATCTTCATCTGCTGACAGAGGGCGCATCCTTCTATCCATTCCCTGACATGTTTGAACATTCCAGGCCACCAGTAGTCACGCTTAAGGAGTTCAAGGGTCTTTAATCGTCCAGGGTGACCTGATGATCGTGCCTCGTGTGTTTCCTTAATCAATTTGGTTCGTAACCCATCTTGGTCAGGGATGTAGGTCTTTCTGAGATAATGAACAATGCCATTGGTATAAGACCAATCTTGTATGTTCGATTTGATTGGTGGGGCGCGGTGTGTGGTGATAACCTCGATCAGAATGCGTCCGAAATCGTCTTTTGACATTGCTTTCTGAATTTCTGTGACTAGATCTTCTGCAATAAGACAAATAAAACAATCTTCTGGTAGGACTACAATGTCTTCTTGTAATTCACTGTTTCCCATATGATCAGGGCGTCGGGATAGGGCATCTGCTTCAAACATTTTTGTGCCAGGGATGTGTTCAATGCGTAGATCAAATTCCGATAATAGGGATGACCATCTAGCCTGTCTGGGCGTTAAGCGTTGGGCGGTTCGATAATAGGACAGATTCTTGTGGTCGCAGTGAACTATAGTGGTGTGGGGTGATCCATGTAGTAAATGCCGCCAGGTCATCAATCCTTTGATAATTGCCAAGAGTTCCCGATCGTAGATCTGGTAATTCTGCTCCATTTGTGTTAATGCGTGTGAGATAAATCCGCAGGGATGTAAAGATCCTGTTTCATCTGCTTGTTTCAAGACTGCTCCTATTGCTTTATTCGACACATCGGTTTGAAGGATAAAGGGTCGAGTAGGATCTGGCATTAATAATACTGGCATAGATGAGAATCGTTTTTTCAGAATTTCAAAAGTGTTGTTCCATTCAGTAGTCCAGTTGAATGGTTCTGTTTTCTTAGTGAGGTCGGTAAGTGGTTTAGCAATGGCAGCAAAATTTCCAATGAAACATCGGTAAAAGTTCCCAAATCCGAGGAATGATCGGACTTGTTTGACTGTGGTAGGAACTGGCCAATCAGCAATCCCTGCTAACTTTATTGGGTCCATCTGAATGCGTCCAGGGGTGATGATCATTCCTAGGAATTCGACTTCCTGCATGGCAAACTTGCATTTTTCAAGTTTCAGGAATAGATCATTATCTTGTAGCCATTGTAAAATTCGTTTTGTCCACTCCTCTAGCTGTTCTAGTGTTTCCGCACAGATTAACATGTCATCCATGTAGATGATCAGCCATCCTTCATTGATCATGTCCCTAAAGTATTCATTCATCATAGTTTGAAAGGTTGACGGTGAGTTGCATAATCCAAAGAACATTACTGTTGGTTCATAGAGCCCTCGGTTGGTGATAAAGGCTGCCTTCCATTCGTCTCCCTTTTTGATGCGAACATTGTTGTATCCCCATCGGAGGTCTAATTTGGTGAAATACTTGGCACCTTGTAATTTAGTCATGAGATCGGAAACAAGGGGAAGGGGATATGCATTTTTGATGGTCCATTCATTCAGGTATCGGTAATCCTGACAGGGTTGGAGTGCTCCACTCTCTTTCTTTGCTACAAAGAAGAATGGTGACGCCTGCGGTGATGTAGATGGTTTAATGTATCCTTTCTTGAGTTGTTCATCTATCCATTCGTCTAACAGGCCTTGTTCTTTGACCGATAGAGGGTAAAGTTTACTAGCTTTTGGGATAAAACCTTCCTTTGTGTTGACTGTGTGGTCCCATGGTCGACTGGATGGGAAGCGTTCTGATGCTTTCTTGTCAAAGATGGTGCACCATTGTTCATATTCTGTAGGTAACATGGTTGATGGTTCGTCTTTCTTTAACCTATGCTCTAGTTCCTGTGATGCCGATGTTTTAACTCTAATCCAATAGTCATCCTCGCCCCATTGCTGGGAGTCAAGGGCTAGCTGCCAGATTGCTTTCAGCGACGTGTCCAGGTCTTCAATTTTCAGAGATTTCTCTTGCCAGTTGATGATTGGGTTATTTTCTTCTAACCAGGGTATTCCTAGAATCATTCGTTGATTGCCTAGCTTAGTGATCCAGAACCAATTGATAAACTGCTGTCCTTCGATCATGTAGCATATTTTGGTTCAATGTGTGATCATTCCTTTCACATTTACTGTCCCATCTGCATTTCTGACTTTGATTGGTTTCTTAAGTCGTTCTTTCCTGAGCTCTTTCACTGCTCCTTTGTCTACAAAGTTTCCTTCTGCTCCACAATCGATTAGGGCAGATATTCCAGCGGGTAAATCGGTTGATTTGATAGTTAACGAAATGTGCTTGTCATTGTTGGATAATACTATTACAGAATCAAGCGCTAACTGTTCAGATCTTGATAATAAGGAAGGGCCAACTGCTGAGTGACGCTTCCTAACTAAAAACCCTCGTTTTCGAATTTGTTTAAGAGGGCATTCTTCTCTTCAGTAGACATTGCTGAAAAGATGGCTCTAATTTTCTTTGCTGGTTCGTCTTCTTCCTTCTGTTGTTCCTCAGTGACGGAACGGACTGCTTTATTCTGATAAGAAGACCTGGATGAAGACGCATCATTGCGTTTCGGGCAGTTTCTGGAAATGTGTCCCTGTGTTCCACATCTGAAACACTTGCCAGTCTTTCGGTATTCCTCCTTTTGATCATCTGTCAATCGACTAGGAGTCATGGTATTTATAGCTCTGATTGCTCTGGATCGATTGTTGTTTCGACTGAAACGTGTTCCAGATCCATCAGTGGTTCTCCTGTTTCCCTGTCCTGTCATGTCCCAAGCGTTATGGTGATCCTCAGCCTTGTCATAGGCTTCTTGCATCGTTTTGATCTTTCTTTGGTCCTGTAAGATTGTCCGAGCGAGTTCTAAAGGTAATCCTTTGACGAATGCCTGCAATTGAGCGGGTATTCCTGTGAGTCCAGAGGTTCCTATGTCCACAGCGACAAACAGAGTCTCGGTCTGTTCCCAATCACTGGACAAGGGTTCTAGGCACTAAGTCTGACAATGACGAAGGCTAGAGAGAGAGCGAGGAGAGCGGTTGAGGCGATGAGCAAAAGAGCATTCAATGTTATGGATAAGATTCGACTAAGTTGGAACTAAGGAACTATGATACATGAGTGGGGTTTATATACGTTGAGAGAACAATAGGAATATAAGGGGAAAGAGTATAGCTATCTGAGAAAGGAAAGGTGAAGGTAGCTATTTAAAGGAGATAACGTCCAAGCGTAACTATGGGTTTGTAACGAGTGAATGTAGTCTGTTAACAAAGGGAAAAGAGAACTGTAACATTGTCCAACACAGAAGCACGGAAACGGGAAATCAACAATTGGAGAAGGGAGATTAAAAAGGATATTTCCACTCCTTACCTGTATCCAAAACCCTGCTATGACAGACACATGCTCCATCCAGACATTCCTGGATTTTGTTATTTGTTCCTAATCAAAGCACAATATTGGGACGAATACAACTGGCCAGCATACCCGCAGATTCATGAAGTAGTATCCTGGGATCCTAATTTATGAAATGAACAAATTAGAATCTCGATTCGTCGAACTCATGGTCTAGAACATTGCTATCACATTGATAAGCAAATGAATGGGTATGATGGGTGGGCGCACCTGGATCTAATGAATAGGTCTGGCTCAGGACATAAACAGCTCGGGGCATTCCGGTTTACTGCCGACATGCTTAACAACATGTACAATGCATTAACCGGTTGGAGAACTGTATGGGCAGAAGACACGGAACTGCCGGCTCCTCAAGGAGCTACAGCAGCACAGATTGCTGCTCAGGAAGATGTTATCCAAAGGCAGCAAATACAGCAAGAGGAAACCATTACAGCAATTGGACAAGTAGTGGCTGGAATAGTCAATGAGTATCAACGAGCTAACCCCATACCACTGCCTGCACCCCTTACTAAAGCCGAGATGCCCGATTACTATGAAGGAGATCCTCGTATGGTAGATGGGTGGTTAAGGCAAATGAGGACTTATTTCACACTGGCACAAGAAACTCAGTTAGATCGGAAGATCTCAATCTGTTTATACCGGATCTGAAAAGGAAAAGACAACCGAGCAGGAGATTGGGCAGGAGTTAAACTTAAGGCAGTCCAAGATGCAGAACAGGAATACCAAAATGAAGTAGTTAATTCTGGATGGCAGACCAATCTGTCTTGGGCGTCACTCAATCAAGGTGTAATAGTAAATGACCATGAGATACAATGACCCTTGCAGAATCAGTTTCCTTTCACTTCTTGGGAGGACTTTGCAACGCAAATGCATGAATTTTTCATGTCAACTGAGACATGAGAAAAAGCAACTGATGCGATCTTGGCATTGAAGCAAGGAAATACAATGATCGAGGATCATGTAGTCTGGTTCAATGCATTATTACCATTGGTCGGTTGGGATAATAGAGTGCTGATTGTGCTATTTAAGCAAAACATCAACCCTGCACTGGGACGAGATTTGATTAGGCATGGAAACTTGGGAGATGACGCAACCCTGAAACAGATTCAGGATCAGGCAATAGAGTTGGCACGAGCCTATCGCAAGGCAATGGAAGCATACGGGCCAGATAGACAAAAAGGCGGGTACAAAGAAAAAACGGTTGCTAAGGATAGCAAACCAAATCAGTTCCAATACAGTATGCCGACAACGTCCAAAGATCCAAATGCCATGGATGTAGATAAAAGCAAGAAACCTGTTACCAGGAGCTGTTACAATTGTGGCAAAGAAGGACATTTTGCCTGAGAATGCCCAGAACCAAGAAAACTGAGGTGGAAGGATAAGGGGAAGTGGAGAGCAAGAGAGGTTAAAATAGAGGAGCTCACCGAGGAGCAATGGAAAGAACTTGGAAAGGAAAAGAGTTTTGGTGAAAGCCAGTAGGCGAGTGCTCAGCACTGCTGGCTGATAGAGTTTCAAAATTAAACAATGACTCTTGTGTAAATGTACAAGGATTGTTATATGAATATTCTTCTCATATTCATCAGATTCGAAACTTAAGTGTGAGCGCCAAACCTAGGATTAAACAATGGACCCCTGCTTGGGTAATGAGACATATATGGCAACAAGATGAAACTGTTGCTATGGATTGCCTGAAAGGATGGGTTCATGAGAAACGCTTATCTGAAGTGACACCGCAATTGTTGAAGGAACTAAATCAGCAGTCAGAACCAGAAGCAATGTGGAATCTGGCACAGTTGCAACAACAAATTGTTAAAGCTTCAGGAAAGCAAGAAATGAATTTGAAAGGAATCATAACCACTATGGATACAGGATCTACAATTCCTGTCACGGCCTTAGTCGACTCAGGGTGCACGGGATCATGCATCAACGATGAGTTTGTAGAAAAACACCAGATGAACAAATGATGACTCCTGTGACCGGTACCAGTCTATAATGCAGATGGGACTCGAAACACAATGGGGAATATTGAGTATATGGTTCAGTTTAAACTACGGATCGGGGACCATGAAGAAGTTATGGACTGTTGTGTGGCATGACTTGGAAAAACGGACTTGTTTCTGGGGCATGATTGGTTGCAATTGCACAATCCAAGTATGAATTGGAAAAGGCAGGAAGTAACCTTTAGCCGATGCCCAGGGATGTGTTGGAACCAATCCAGTGTGAGTGAACCTGAGGAGGAGGTAGAAGAAACCGAATCCTTAGAAGATGGGGAGCATCTACTTGCTGTACATATAGGATTGGAAGAGTTAAAGTTATGACCACTCTCCACTGATATCGCAGCAAAAGAGGCGTTAGCCAGTAAAAAACGGTCCTTAGAAGAAACGGTACCAGGGCATTACCTCAAATATCGAAAGGTATTCGAGAAGGAAACCTTTGATGAGCTACCACTGAGGTGACCATGGGATCATGCCATTGAATTTATCCCAGGAGGACAGCCGACGGATTGCAAGGTGTACCCATTGAATAAGGAGGAACGAGAACAGCTAGACAAATTTCTCAAAGAAAACCTAAAGTCCGGACACATAAGACCAAGTACTTCTGAACAGGCATCACCATTCTTCTTTGTTAAGAAAAAAGATGGAAAGCTGAGACCAGTTCAGGATTACCAGAAGTTAAATGACATCACGAGGAAAAACCAATATCCATTACCATTAATTGGTGAATTGATTGATCAATTATCGAAAGCCAAGGTTTTCTCAAAAATGGATATTAGATGGGGCTATAACAACATCAGGATCAAAGAAGGTGATGAGTGGAAAGCGGCTTTCAAAACTCACCGAGGCCTGTTTGAACCCCTGGTCATGTTTTTTGGTCTTTGTAACTCCCTGGCGACGTTTCAGACGATGATGAACGATATCTTCAGGCAAGAGATTGCAGAAGGATGGGTTGTCATCTATATGGATGATATTTTGGTATTCTCCCGATCACAGGATGCACACACGATGCATGTTAATCGTATCCTGGCAAAACTGGAGAATCATAAACTGTCATTGAAACCGGAGAAATGTTGGTTCAATCAACCTCAAATCAACTTCTTGGGACTAGTCATTAGTCAGGACTCCATTCAGATGGAAAAGGGCAAGGTACAGGCAGTGGTTGATTGGCCTATCCCTACATGCAAGCGTGAACTTCAACAGTTTTTGGGCTTTATTAACTTCTATCGGCATTTTGTGCCAGGCTTCGCTAAGACAGCAAAGCCACTAATGGGTCTTACTGGCAAGGTTGAGTGGCTCTGGATGGATCAGCAGACCTTGGCCTTTCAGGGACTGAAAGACCTTGTGGTGCGGGAGGTAGTCCTCAAAATTCCCGATGATGACAGTCAATTTCATGTTGAAGTAGATGCATCTGATTTCGCAATTGGCGGGATTTTGTCCCAGCAAAGCAAGGATGGCACATGGCAACCTGTGGCTTTTATTTCCAAATTGTTAAATGAAGCGGAGCGGAACTATGAGATCTACAACAAGGAAATGCTTGCAGTCATGCATGCATTTTATGAATGGTCTCATTACCTGAAAGGTGCAAAGGAACAGATTGAGGTTTTAACAGATCATCAAAACCACACGTATTTCCGAAAACTGCAAAATTTGAATAGACAACAGGCATGATGGGTCACGGACTTGCAGGAGTTCAACTTTGTCATTAAACACCGGTCCGGGAAGTCCAACTCAAAAGCGGATTTATTGTCAAGAAGAGCAGGACATGAAAAGGGACAAAATGATAATGAAGGGGTGATACTCCTGAAGGATCATTTGTTCATAAGGGTCTATGATGATGATCGGGCAATCAAGGACATCATTAAGGAGATCCAAAAGGTCTTGGCTCGGCAGTGGGAAACTCAGGTTTGGCAAGGGATCGAACAGCAGGACCCGGACTTTAAAATCGAGAAAGGACTAGTTGAATGGAAGGGTCAAATTTATGTTCCAGCGGATGTGCGAATCAGGGGTGATCTGATTCAAATTCATCACTCCTGGGGACATTCAGGGGTAGTCAAGACTGTGGAAAGTCTCACTTGCAATTTCTGGTGGCCGCAAATGCAAAAGGACATTGAGCGTTTTATACAAGGATGCGAAACATGCCAGAAAGCAAACACCATTAAATCCAAATGAAATCCCCGACGCACCATGGGAAATCATCTCAGTAAATCTAATTGGACCACTACCGGACTCAAAGGGTAATGACATGATCATGGTTGTAGTAGACCGGTTCACAAAAAAGGCTTATTTCCTTCCAACGACGTCATCCATCACGTCACAAGGAGTAGCGGTTCTATTTCGAGACAACGTTTTCTGGGAACATGGGTTGCCAAAAAAGGTGATCAGCAATTGAGGACCACAATTCGTCTCTAAGTTCATGGACAATCTGTATGGGATCCTGGGAATACAGGCTAACAGATCCACGGCTTATCACCCACAAACCAATGGACAGACAGAACACGTTAATCAGGAAGTCAAAGAATTCCTGACAATGTTTGTCAATCATTGACAGGATAATTGGAGTGATCGGCTTGCGGTGGCTCAATTCTGTCATAACGACCGAGTACATTTGTCTACTGGGTTTTCACCGTTTTTCATGAACTATGGAAGACATCCCAACAAGGGGATGAATCTGCTGTATCAACTGAGAACTGTGGTCATGGAGGAACTAGTTAAAGAAATCGAAGATGTCCACGCCAAAGCTAAAACTGCGTTGGAGAAAACCACTGAAGCAATGAAAAAGTGGTGGGATGTTCACAGAACACCAGCACGAAACTACCAACCAGGAGATAAGGTGTACCTCAGTACAGAAAATTTGCCAATGCTTCGAGCAACTAAGAAGTTAGATGGCAAGTTTGTGGGCCCCTTGGAAGTGGTTGAGAAAGTTGGCACATCTGCATACCGATTAAAAGTCCCTGCTGCTTGGAAAATTTACAACGTCTTCAACAAAGTACTTTTGAAACCTTACACTGCTCCTGAATTCCCCAATCAAATCAAAAAGGTTGCCAAACATACAGAGGCACAGATGGTGGAGGAATCCGAGGATGATGAGTACAAAGTTGAAGAAGTCATAGACAGCAGAGTTAGTGGACAAAACGGTGGCAGGTTGGAATACTTGGTCAAATGGAAAAACTACCCAGTGGAAGAATCCACATGGGAACCAGCAGAGAACCTCGCTAATGCTAAGAAAGAGGTTCAGAAGTTCCACAGGCAAAATCCAAGTGCACCCCGGTGACTGGCAACCACAGACTTACGGTTTAAAACCTGGCATAATTACACAAACACAAAGGCTCCCAAACAGTTGTTTGGTTGGGAAGATGGCAAATTCGAGCGTGACTACCTCGACAGATTAAAGTGGAATTGGCAATGGTGGAAAGGCAACCATAAACTCATCCACGCTGAACCTGACACAGAAGGGGCATTCTCAAGAGACCTTGAGTGCAGTGGGCTGGTTAAACCCATGCTTAATTCCCTGAAGGTAAACCATCGCATGATATAGCACTCAGCGCTGGAGCGATTTATGACCAATGCGTGACTTCCTGGGATGAAGTCTTAAGGAGGGGGTCATGTTACAATATGGACTTTTTTCTGTACTTTTCTCTATTTTATTCAGAGGCCTACGGACGTATAACAAGACACGAGCATACGGCGCGGGACCCCTATCCAGATATGGCAGGAGGATTATATAACCCAGGGTGGCTATACGATCAAGGCTATTAGGGGATATTGGGTGAAACGGCGTTTGCGGGAAGGGACCGGGAGTCTGGGAGAGTTCGGACAGGTCTGGGAGATGGGTCTGGGTCTTGTTGCTGCGTGTGCATAGCCTTAGCGGCTGCGCAGACTGTGCGCACAGACCAACAACTCAGGTATATAAGGAGTGTGTTCTGTAGGTAGGAGTCCTTAAGACTCTAGATTGTTTCCTCCTTGTAGGTTACAGACTATTGTGTCTAAGCTTTGTCTCAATTTATCTCTTTCTCCTCTGAAGCTTGTGATTGTGTCAAGGATTAGTCCTAACACTCTGGGTGCTGGATTGCACTCTTTATATACTATGACAGGTGGTCTGTGCACTACCCTAAGCCCTACTCTAAATATAGTATGTGTATGAGTAAGGCAACTGTGCATGTAGTAATAGTAATGAGTCATCCGCGCCGTGTCCTGGTATCTTATCTACTTGTTATCTAAGCACCAAGTGATAGGCACTTGCTTAGTCAGCATACATTTATATAATACAGAGAGAAAATAAATAATAAAAGGGAAATGACTTTAGTAAAAAGCCAAAGCTTTTCAGTCAGTCATGACATCTGTGACTTGAATGCTCTCTTTTGCTCATCACCTTAACTGCTCTCCTCACTCTCATTCTAGCCTTTGTCATTGTCAGACTTGGTGCCTAGAACCTTTGTCCAGTGGCTGGGAACAGACCAAGACTCTGTTTGTCACTGTAGACTTGGACACTGAATGACATTGTGGACATTGACTGTAACATAAGTTGGAACTCAGGACCAGCTCAGGGTATCACCCCTAGCCAACACCATTGAGACCCACAGCTCTCAGGAACAACCCCCAAATGGATCTGCCACCTATAAGGGGATATACTATCTAGCATGACAAGAAGTTTTTCTCTACCAACAAACCTGGTATTTTGTTACAGAAGGATGGAAACGAAATGAACCAGTCCCAGACAGATACTTTTCAGGAACCTTTTACTCAGGAGCCTTTGAACATGATTTACCCAATCAAATCTACCTAGACTGGGGTAGTGAAGCACAAGGAGAACCACTCTACCTTGTTTTAGAACCAGAAGACAAACTAGGAAAGACTCTTTACAGAGACTTCTTTGGAACTAGTGACAGATACAGAGTTACAGCTAATATTTTAGCAGAGTGGGAGGAATTATGATGAATTGAACAAGCCAAGCTTGAGGAAAACCTGTTTGATACAGACTATTCAAAACAGGGACTGCCCCCATCTCTGAAACAGAAAACCCTGAGTAGAACTCCTACTCCTGAAATGAAACCAACCACTCCTGAACCAAGAATGGCATCCGAAAACAGTGCTAGCCCTAAAGGAGATATCAAACCGCAGCCTATATGACCTTTTACAGGAAAACAAATCGAAGCAAGATCATTTCTAGGACAACTTGAGGATTACTTTACCCTCAATGAACAGAACTATGAAGGAAAAGACAAAAAGAAAGTCAGGTATGCACTTGCATGCATGGGACCAGAATTAGATGATTGGAAAACTATTATCCAAGGCAATTTAAACAACAACAAGGACAGAGCCACAGCCATGTTCAGATGGAACAACTACAAGGCCTTTGAAACACATTTCATCAATGACTGGGAAGAAGTTAACAGCACCCTTCAAGCCCTGAATAATTTATCCAAATTAAGAGTTGGAAATGGCGTTTCAGTCCCAGAATACATTAGGAAATTCTGCATGGACATAGGAACATCTGGTCTTCCTGGAATACCCACTCAGTTGCAAGCATTTGTTAAAGGGTTACCTCTGGAACTTGCTAGGATGATTTTACAGGATCAAAGGAAGATCAAAACGATGCAAGAAGCCTATGACAAGGCCAAGGATCACCATAATGCTTGGGACATGACAGGACAAGGAAACAGGAGAACCAATGATGGTTCTGGAACACACTTCAGTTGTAACAGTAATCGATCTGGAACAATCAGAGCTATTAACACCATGACTCCTGGTCAATTGACAGATGATTAAAAAGAGGAGTACCAAAAGACTGGAAAGTGTTTTAGATGTGGAATACAGGGACACATCTCCAGGAACTGCCTGAAGCACAATGATGCATCTTCATCCAGGTCTTCTTATTAAAATAAGGCTGTCTGTTCTGTCACTGAGGAACAACAGAAGGAAGAAGACGAACCAGTAAAGAAGATTAGAGCCATCTTTTCAGCAATGTCTACTGAAGAGAAGAATGCCCTCTTAAACAAATTTGAAAATGAGGGTTTTTAGTTAGGAAGCATCACTCAGCGGTTGGCCCTTCCTTATCATCAAGATCTGGACAGTTAGTGCTTGATTCTGTAATAGTATTATTGAACAATGACAAGTGCATTTCATTAACTATCAAATCGACTGATTTACCTGCTGGAACCTCTGCTTTGATTGATTGTGGAGCAGAAGGGAACTTTGTAGATGAAGGAGCAGTAAAGGAACTCAGAAAAGAACGACTCAAAAAGCCAATTAAAGTCAGAAATGCAGATGGAACTGTCAATGCAAAAGGAATGATCATGCATTGCACCAAAATATGCTACATGATTGAAGGATGACAATTTGTAAATTGATTCTGGATCACTAAGCTAGGCAATCAATGAATGATTCTGGGAATACCTTGGTTAGAAGAGAATAACCTGATCATCAACTGGAGAGAAAAATCCCTGTGGATTGAAGATTCAAACACATCACCAAAAGCAATCTGGCAATTGGTCCTAGACTCCCAGCAATGGGGCAAAGATGATTACTGGATTAGAGTAAAGACATCAGCATCACAAGAATTGGAGCACAGGCTAAAGAAAGATGAACCATCTACCATGCTACCACCAGAATATGAGCAGTGGCATGTTATCTTTGACAAGAAGGCATCAGAGCATTTCCCATCCAGCCGACCATGGGATCATGCAATTAACACTAAGGAGGGTTTCATTCCAAAATCCAGTAAACTCTACCCCTTATCTGTCAAAGAACAAGGACTATTAGACAAATGGATTCATGAACAACTCCAGAAAGGATATATTAAACCATCTACATCACCCCAAGCATCACCATTCTTCTTCATAGCAAAAAAAGAAAGCAGAACACTCTGGCCTTGTCAGGACTACCAATATCTGAATGAATGTCAAAAATGCATATCCCCTTCCCCTTGTCTCCAATCTCATGACTAAACTACGAGGTGCCAAATACTTCACCAAACTAGACCTCTGATGGGGATACAACAATGTTTGGATCAAAAAGGGGGATGAATGGAAAGCAGCCTTTATTACCAATCGAGTCTATGAACCAACAGTTATGTTCTTTGGATTATGCAATTCACCATTGACCTTTCAGACCATGATGAATGAGTACTTTAGAGACATGATCAATGAAGGATGGTTGATCATTTACATGGATAATATGTCAATCTGTGCAGAAACACTGGAGCAACTTGAAGAATGAACAAAACAGGTTTTACAGCAATTACAAGATAACAATCTATTCCTGAAACTAGAAAAATGCAAATTTGCCACACAGAAAGCTGAGTTTCTAGGAATGATCATCACCCCTGGACAAATCCAGATGGACCCAATTAAGTTAGCAGGTATCGCGGATTGGCCAGTTCCCAGTACAGTCAAACAAGTCCAATCATTCCTTGGATTTGGAAACTTCTATCAATGCTTCATCAGAAATTTTACTGCAATTGCTAAACCACTCACTGATCTCACTAAAAAGGCCAAGCCATTCAATTGGACCATCAAACAGAATAATGCCTTTGAAATTCTGAAATGATTTGCATCTATGCCAGTACTACTGATGCCTGATCCAACTTGACCCTTTATCCTTCAGACAGATGCATCAAATAAAGCAATAGGAGCAGTCTTGAAACAGGCAGATGAAACAGCATCCTTGCACCCTTGTGGATTCATTTCACATCCATTAACACTGACAGAGCAAAACTACCAGATCTACAACTGAGAACTCTTGGCAATCATTAAGGGATTGATGACTTGGCAACACCTATTGCAGGGATAACCCCACACCACCATTGTTCACTGTGATCACAAGAATTTGTCCTATTACCAAACCACTCAATGCTTAACACCCAGACAAGCTAGATGGTCATCCTTACTATTGGAATTTGACCTGCACATTGAGCATGTCCCTGGTACAAAGATGTTTGAAGCAGATGCCCTATCTTGATGCCCTGACCACATGGGAAACAGTGAATCACAAGAAGATGTTATAGTCTTACCTGAGGATAGTTTCATTTGTCTTATTGCAGAAGATCTAGTTACAGATATTCAGAAAGCAATGTCAAAGGACAATTTTGGACACATTTCAATTGAAGTCATCACCACACACTGCACCCCATCAATCAAATTGAATATACAAGATTGGTCTTACACAAATGGCATTGTACATCCCTGATCAGGATGGCCTACAGACCAAATTGATCAAAGAAATACATGAAGCATGATCATCAGGCCACCCTGGACAATTAAAGACTCTTGAACTCCTCAAACACAACTACTGGTGGCCTGGAATGTTCAAACATGTCAGAGAATGGATTGAGGGATGTGCCCTCTGTCAACAGATGAAGATTAACACACACCCAAACATGCCAGCCCTTCACCCAATCCAGTCAAAAGCAAGACACCCATTCCAACAAGTAACCCTTGATTTCATCACCGATCTACCTCTTTCTGATGGCTTTAACTTGATCCTGGTCACGGTGGACCATGGTCTTACAAAGGGGGGAATTTTCACACCTTGGAAGAAGACAATCAACACCTTAGGAACTGCAGAACTTTATGTTTCCAAAATCTTTAAATGGTTCAGTTTACCTGATGTTCTAATCTCAGACCAAAGACCCCAATTCTCCACAAAGGTATTCCAGGAAATATGAAAAGTGCTAGGAATCAACCATAGAATGAGCACAGCCTACCATCCTCAGACAGATGGAGAAACAGAACAAGTCAATCAAGAACTGGAGGTCTACCTTTGAATGTTTTGCACTAATGAACCACATCTATGGAAACCACATCTCCCAATAGCCAAGTTTGCTCACAACAACCGACATCATGACACAATCAAGACTTCCCCATTTAGGTTAATGTATGGGATGGACCCTGTCACACTTCCCACCACCACAACATAAATGACTACTCCAGCAGCAGAGGAACACCTTCAGTTCCTAAGAAAGGCCAGAGAGGAAGTGTTAGCAGCACATGAGCTAGCCAGACAGCTGGTGGCAAGATGATGCAAAGACAAGGCAATATGATTCGAAAAGGGCACCAAAGTGTTACAAGCTCACACTCAGCACAAACCCACAAGCCTTGCAGAGAGAGGAGGAGGATAAGAATGAGAGAAAGAGATGGTATTGAGACTACATTAGACAGAATCTAATGCCCATACAATGAGCATAAGATAAACTATCTTAAGTCTTGGGGAACCAAGACTACCTACAGCTGGTCTTATATACTATTCTACTAAGACCCCTTGTGACCCATCCCACTGGCACCTCTACAGCCTCAGTGACTCATCCTGCTTGAGCGCTGCTTCCAGACCCTTGAGTGCTGCTTCTGGACTTCATCTATCTTTAGCAATGCTGTGTGCCCTTGACAGTTCCACATGTGCCCATGCCCTAGAACCTTCCCCTCAGCCTGGTGTTCCCACAGTCTCTGTCTGGGCCTTGTTCCATGAGGTATGCCACTCACAGGCCTCCCACAATCCCCAACAGGGAGTTGCTGTTGCCATATCAAGCTGTCAAGCATTGCCACTGATCCCATGCCTTATTGGGGTAATGTACTGATGCGCTGATGTGATCTGCACACACTGCCACCCAAGGTTGTGATCTCCTTCCTAATATGTAGGTGGTTGGTCCAACCAACCATTGTCTTGTCTTCTAGTGAGTGCTCCCATGCACCAACCCACACAAAGTGTTCCTATAGTCCCTTCCATGATCCCAGATCATGTATAGATGTCCCAGAGTGGTCCTGGACCACTAGCAAGATAAAAAGAAGAAAAAAGAAGATAGCATTAGGATGGACTCCTAACACAAAGTATGTTAGGGTTGATGTCCACAATGTTGTTCTGCATCCAAGTCTACAGTGACAAACAGAGTCTCGGTCTGTTCCCAGCCACTGGACAAGGGTTCTAGGCACTAAGTCTAATGATGACAAAGCTAGAATGAGAGCGAGGAGAGTGGTTGAGACTGAGCAAAAGAGAGTGTTCAAGTTGTAGATATGATTTGACTAAGTTGGAACTAAAGAACTACAGTACATGAGAGGGGCTTATATATGTTTGGAGAACAATGGAAACTAAAGGGCAAAGTGCATAGCTATCCAAGAAAGGAAAAGTGAAGGTAGCTACAGAAGGAGATAATGTCCAAGTGTAACTACAGGTTTGTAACTAGTAAATGTAGTCCATTAACAAAGGGAAAAGAGAATTGTAACAAAGTATGGCTTGAGAACAGGAATCTCCATATACCATATCAGTCCAGAAAGTTAGCACCAAAACAAGAAGGACCCTTTGAAATCAAACAAGTAATGGGACCTGTGATGTATAAATTGAAACTTCTGAAGCAATGGTGCATTCACCCTGTGTTTCATATGTCACTCCTTACCCCATATCAGGAAATGACTGTGCCCAGCCTGAATTATGTGAAACCACCCCCTGATCTTGTAAACAGACAAGAGGAATTTGAGGTAGAAGCTATTCTTGCCCATAGAAAGTGAGACGCAGGCTACCACTATCTAGTTAAATGGAAAGGTTATGGATCAAATGACAATTCTTGGGAACCTGCTCGCAATCTTTCTAATGCCACAGATATCCTAACAGAGTATCAACAATGCTGACACCTTGACTTGTTACAGAAACTGCCATATCCTAAAGCAAAATCCCTATTACACAAAACAAAACTGTTCAACACTCTCTCAATACACTATAGCTCTTAAAGAAAAAACTGTCTTCACCCACATACAGTATCTTCCCTTCCAACATTCCCCTAAAGCACCAAACCTATCAGAAAAACTGACTAAGACTGGCAATGGTCACACAATACTACTGCATTCCCTGACTTAATTGTAATTTTCGGAAGAATCCATCAGGAACAATGGAAATTCCCTGCTGAGCAGTACAGCAATACCTCCCTGGATTTTATCAGTTACAATTCTCTGTCAACAACTTACCATTCCACAGTATGGACCCACTGATCTACCAGAATCTAGCAATAAAGAAAACCAATGTCTATGACACAAGCCACAGCAGACTCATGCCTAGAAGAATACAAAAAACTTGACAAGATCTCCAAAAAGGCACAAGAAATTGGTGCACAGATCTGGTTATCTCACCAAGGAATCAGACTCCCAGGAAGGCCAATCCTGTCCATGGAGGATTATACTGATGATCTCTGCTACCTGCTCAATGAACAAAAGAACATAGTACTCAACATTGTTAGGAAGATTAGGGGATTCCTCTCCAAACCCATCACTGATCTTAGCACCTACCAGTTCATGGCCTTGGAGATGTTTATCAGGGAAGATCATGAACTTCTCACAAACCCTAACATCCTGAATCAAATAGAAATGACCAATTCAGACCTCAAGTACTAATACAGCTTTCTGTCCTTATTTATCCCCCTTTAGCCCAATTGCTCAGCTGTCATAATCATCATGCCTTTTCAGGGGCTCAACAACCTTTGTATGAATATTCATATATGCCTGTAGCCTTCTTGATAAAAATATAGAAAAACTATAGAAAATAAGTCTTCTTGTAACAATCTGCCTGTTTCAATACTGCTCCAATTACTTTATTCAATGCATCTGTTCAGAGAACAAAGGGCCAAGCCAGATCTGGCATTAATAAGACTGGCATGGATGCAAAACATTGTTTCAGAGTCTTGAAAGCATTGTGCTGTTCTGTTGTTCAGACACATCATACATAGACTAATGTAATTCACACATATCTTCTTACTTATTCGGCCTTCAAGCCCGACCTAAACCACTCAACTGCCACATCATTGCCCGCGTGACAGCAGGAACCCTAAACAGAAACTTTACTATCCACCCCAGATGCCTTGTCCACCCATCTGAGCCTAGTAACGCGATCATCCCCATCGCCCGTTTGGTGAATCTAATCGTGCTGATAGCGCGCGCATACCGAGTTGTCGCAAACTCATCTAGCATACGCTCCGCGGAGGAAGGGTCTTGCGGGTACATCTTCATGTGCTTCGCGAGGACGACACCGAGACCGACGGCGTCTCGCAGGCCAAGGTTCATCCCCTGTCCACCAACGGGAGAGTGGATGTGAGCTGCATCCCCGATGAGGAAAACCACCCGGCTGGCTTCATTTTGTGCATGCAGCCGGACGAGAAACTTGTCAGCGATGGCGGCGTGAGTGCGGAACCGAGTAGACCATAGCATCTTGTCGATCTTGATGGCATCTTCTCCCTCTGCAGAGATCAAAAACGGGAATCGGTGTTTATCCAAGAACTCCTGAAAGTAGTCTACTCCGGGAGATGAAGGCGGCGGGCCATTCCCGTGAGGGACACTAAACCCGATGCGGTATGACCTATCTTCTAGGGATTCGTATGTTTCTGGGTAGGGCGAGCGCGGCACGGGGATGGCGATGAAGAACTGGGACGAAGCTGTGCATCCGAAAAGTTCGTCGCGTGGTAGGGAAGGCGCATTTGAGAACGTGACATCAGCCATGACCATTTGCACCACATCCGTCGATGCACCATCAGGGTCTGCAAAGCTTATTTGGAGTGACTGGCGGACGGCGGACCGTGCCCCATCCGCTCCAATGACGTACGTGGCCTTGATCGTTTCTCCGTTCTCGAACGTGGCGAGGATTCCCCCTTCTTCTTGGGAGTCGGATAATCCGGCTAGCTTGTACGGTCTCTCGACTCTCACGCCCAGTTCTTCTGCCTTTTTTTCAAGAACTCGCTCGGTAGAGTATTGGGATACAATCAAGGTAAAGGGGAACCGTGTGTATCCGTCGAGTCCACCAAATTTGAAGTGAGAAAGGAGGCCGGATGCGGTATAGATGCTCCTCGCTCTAGCTTTGGTTCCATGAGTGACGAGGTCGTCGGCGACGTGGATCGTGTCAAGGGACTAGATTGGGGTATCAGTCATTGTTGGTCTTAGAACAGTAGTAATCGGAACTTGCCTCAAGCGTTGCGGCGTGTACGACTAGAGCGCGAGAAGAGAAGGGTCGCATGTTCTGCTCGACAGCATCGACAATGACAAAGTCCTTGAATCCTTCATTTGCAAGCGAGACAGCGGCTGCCAGCCCCGTTGGGCCAGCTCCAACGATGAGGACGGTCGTTTGATGAGGTAGCATTTGGTGGGTTGCGGCATCCCTTCCGTGGGCCAAGTCGGCCTTAAATGTAACTTTACGTCAACTTTCAACGTTCAACTGCCATTTTGTGACGCGATTCCGTGCGCTATGAGTTCATAGGTATTAGCAACCTCCTGCGAAAAAATGTAAAGGCACTAGACGCACTGAATTTAATTCATTCAACAGGAATAAATCTGTAGCTCAGAACCATCATAAGTCAAACGCTTGACAGCAATCTAAGTTACAGTAAACGGTCGTTAGTCAAGAGACATCTCATCGATATCACATGCGTACCTGCGTTCCCCACGAGTCATCAATTGATTACTTCGTCTGCCGCGGTCCAACCTACATCTCCACCAGGTTTCTCGACGCTGTTGAAGACATCGTTAGCTTATCTAGTCATATACTCAAGCTACTGAAAGTGAACGTACGTATGATATCCATTACCCTTTGCGGTTATTACCTATTCCTAATATCTATGTCAAACGAGGAGGTAAAGGCAAAGGCGCAGGGGAGTACGTTGGGAAACGCTGTCTTTGCTGTGCTCGCTCCCTTAGTTCTTGTATCTGTTCCAATTGAAGAGGTAAGGATATTACTGGTGAGCGTGGTGATGTGGGTAACGATGTCGACAGCATTGGAAGAGGGGCCACCATAGATTCTGATATAGTGGGGGATGAGGATACAGCTGTGGATGCGGTAAAAGATAAAGTGGAGAACGTAGAGGTTGCTTGCGTACGAGATATGGTTGAGAGAGTTGGCGTAGACAGTGATCCATTGGAAGAAAATCTCGACAGGCCACTCCGACGGGGGAGGAACCCAAGTTGCAGTTAAAATGATCCCATATCCTGACACCAAAAAACGTCAGAAACCTCGTAGTGGTTGCAAAGCGAACTTGCCTTCATCATAACTCTTAATAGTACCCCAACTCCACGAAAGTATTCCACCCAAATATCCCAAGTAACTAGCCCTTGTAATATGATGATAACCGGACGAACGGGGATCGGAAGAACATTGACGGGAAAGTTCGTAAAAAACCACGTTAGAGCAGCCGTCAGCAGAGCCGCGCGTCGGCTTGTCTCCGTCCAGGACAGGTGGAGGAATATAGCTGATTATGAAAACATGAATGAATGCGTATTGAAAGTGGTGAAACTTACATTCTATAGCCCCACCACATAGTTTCGAACAAGAGTTGGGTGCGTGAAGGCACCCAAACACGACGCCTGCGAACTCGCACTTGGGTGGAAGTAGGCCTTGACTGAACTATTGCGCGCTGTAATTGGGGAGTCTCTGCTTGTGATTCGGTCGTGCTTGGCTTTGCAGCGGAAGTTGAACCTGCACCTTGATTCGAAGAGGAGAATCAAGAGGAGAAAGACCATAAATTTGACCAACTCCAACCACTTCTGGTCTCAATTTGCTGAGGCTGAGCGTCCGGAACCGGAGGCGGATCATCCTGCACAGATTCCGTTCCCTCGTCACTTGTTTCCTCTTGAACAGGGACGACTGAAATCTCAGTGTCCGCAATGGAAACGAAGGAAGTTGGAGTCGTGACACTTGCAAGGTTGTGTTTGCCGTGGTATTTGAAGTGGGGGTGGACGACCGTGCTGGCTCTACCGCCCGCCGCCTTCTTCAGACGGACATCTCCTTTTGGGGCACTATCCGTCGCGCCCAGCCTTGGACTTTGGCCAAGGCTACTCCGCAGTGTGGCATTTGCCTCCGGTGGGGCCACACTGCCCACGTCTGTCGCTCTAGGCTCCCCTGGTGCTCCCGATGCGCCGGCCCCCACCCGTCCGCGGCCCACGACAACGCTGTCCGACTGGACGCCTCCTTTGCTCAAGTGAAATGCATTAATTGCAGTGGCCCTCACGACGCCACTCACCGCCTCTGCCCTTTTTACAGGGCCCGTTACAAGCCCCAGGCCCTCGCTGACTTGGAGAAGGCCAGGAACCAACGCAACATCTTACATAGGACCCAGCGCAACGCCCAGCGTGCCCAACCACGCCACGACTCTAATAGCTAAAACCCGGTCACATGGTGACCACGCTCATTGCCCTACCCGCACCATTGCTCTATGAGCCTGTGAACCCCATAAGTACCGTTTTCGGACGGCCGAGTCCACTCTGTAGAAGTAGCCTTCGTATCTCTCCATCCTGTAATATTGGTACGCTTCCCTCTGGTCGAATAAACCACCCTTCACATGGGAAAAAAAAAAAAAAAAAGGGTGACGCGTGTGACGTGCATGTGACACCTGTGTGATGCACCAAATCCTTCTTTTTTTTTTTTTTTTTTTTGCATAGTAAGGTTGGTTTATTCGACCGGAAGTATGCATACCATAATTACAGGATGGAGGAAATGAGAAAACATCCCTACATCATATACTTGGCCATCCGAGAACGGTACTTATGTGGTTCACAGGCTAAAAAGCGAGGGGGCGGGTAGAGTGTTGAGCACGGCCACACAGTGGCCTGGAGTTAGGCATTGGAGTCAGGGCGCGTTTGTGCATGCTGGGCGTTATGCTGGGATCTAAGAGTAGAGTTGTGTTGAATCCGGGCCTTCTCCAAGGAGGCGAGAGCCTGGGGCTTGTACCGAGCCCTGTAAAAGGGGCATGTGCAGTGGGTGGCGGAATGAGGTCCACTACAGTTGATACATTTCATCTGGGCGAAGGGGGCATCCTGATGGGCAGCAGTGTTGTGAGTCAAAGATGGATGGGGACCGGCGCATTGAGAGCACCATGGAAGCTTTGATTTGCAAACATGAGCAGTGTGGCCCCACCGAAGGCAGATTCCACACTGTGGAGTGGCCTTGGTCAAAGTCCAAGGCTGGGCGTGGCATCTTGTTCCCATAAAGGAGACATCCGTCTGGAGAAGGTGACGCGCAGCTGAACCTGTGCAGTCATCCAGGATGGCACATTTGACGGTGCCTGACAGTATCAAGGACCGGTCCTTGTTGGCCGGTAGGAGGAATGCGGGGGGAGTAGCGAACTTGACGTCCTTCCATTTGGGGTGGAGGAGGAGGATAGTCCGGAGGCTGGCGTCAGTGAGGGGAGCCCCGCCGGGGAGGCATGTAGGGACATGGTTGAACTTGATGTAAGATATCGTGGGTTGGCGTAGGGCTTCTGCACCCTTAGTAAGAGTGAGTTCGTCCACTAAAGCCAAAATGTCGGCCAGCCAGGGGGGCATAGGCGGGAGGGCGGACTGGAAAAAGAGTTCCAAATCACCCCGTAAAGTCCACTGGCATGAGGAAAGGACCTCGCCAGTGGTGATAAGTTGCTGTACCCGTGGGACAATAGCGTAGGCAGGGGCAAAAGTTGCTTGGGTCCCTGTGCCAGGCTGTATAACGAGCCTGGAGGTCTTCGTGCCTTGGCGGATGCAGGATTTGACCTTGGTCGTCGTCCTGGACTGAGTGGGCGGTTGGGTAGGGTGGGGAGCCGACTGGAACGTTGGGTCTGGAGCGTAGGCCCTAGCAACCGATGCATAGGAGGGTTGGTTGGGACGCCGTGGGGTGGCAGGCACCGAAAGGTGGGTGGGAGGGGTAAGGGTTGCAGGCCTGGGCTGGGTGGGAGGGCCGTGGGTCCGAGGGGCCACAGGAGAAGTCCAGCGAGTGACCGAGGGTCCTGCAGGGGGTCCCGGGGTCACAGGAAAGCTCAGAAGTAGGGTAGGTGCTATGGGGAGGGGGATCTCCACAGTGGGAGTGGGGCCAGGAGGGGGGTTGATGACCATGTTGTCCTTGAGTTGGGCAAAAACATGGCGCAGTAATTCCACACTCTCTAGTGGGATGATGTCAAGCGCAGGCAGGAGCCTGCCAATAGCATTGACTACAACAGAGCAGTCAGCAGCTGCTAGGACGCCAGCGATCTCGGGATTGTCATCATACTCAGGATGCTCGATGTCAGGGTAAGCGTCGGGAGACAATTGGGGGGTGGGAGGGTTGATGTAAGAGTCTGAAAGCCCTGGGGAAGCCTGGTCTTGGATTCGGATGCCAGCCTCGGCAAGCTGATCCCTAAGGTACTGAGGGACCATGGCCCCCTTTCTCTCAAGGAGTCTTGCCTCCTCCAGCAGCTTCTTCTTCGACTTCGGCAAACCCTTCGGGGAGTAGCCACTATATTTCTCAGGTAGACGATCCCAGGGGGGGTTGGCCATACCATGGGAGAATGCGGGGATGATGGTGGTTACAGGTCAAGGGGCGATGCGCACCAAATCCTTGACCCAGGGGCTTACCTCCTGCTACAACTGATTTGTGGCTTGCTTTTGGGTGCAGATAGGACTTATTATATAGTGTCTATTATCATATGACTGTAACTATTTATCTAGAGTGGTAGGAATGAGTCAGCTGGCACATTGCCTGCCAAATGCCACCTTGTCACAGGGGCCAAACTTGCATGGAGTGTCCAGCACTCCAGACACATTGTATCACTTTGGTGTAAGGGAGAAAGTTTTTTTAGTTTTATATTCTCTACAACTTGTATAAAATGGAATTTTAGAATTATTGGTGTAATACCCAGAACTATCCATCTGCAATACCTATTCAGATAATTAGAGCATGTATTTTGAAAATCTGTTTTATACAAGTTTTAGAGCATATAAAATGAAGAAACTTTCTCCCTTACACCAAGTAAATCCAGTGAGTATGGAATGCAGTACACTCCTTGCAAGTTATTGACAAATGCAAGCAGTGTACTGCATTCTATACTTACTGGATTTACTCGGTGTAAGGGAGAAGGTTTCTTCATTTTATATGCTCTAAAACCTGTATAAAACAGATTTTCAAAATACATGCTTTAAGCACCCCGATAGGTATTGTAGATGCCCAGTTCTGGGTATTACACTAATAATTCTGAAGTTTCATTCTATACAAGTTGTAGAAAATGTAAAACAAAAAAACTTTCTCCCTTACACCAAAGTGATACAATGTGTCTGGAGTGCTGGACACTTCATGCAATGTCTAGAGGGGTTATGACAGAGCTGTCACAACATGAGGCTGCTGCATGTCAGACGAAATTTTCCTCATACTACCATCATCCCAGTCTTGTTCCTCATTGTAAGCATACTTTCAACTGACATACACATAAAATAATGCTCCCATAGGACCAAGCTACACCAAATGACACTAAAACATGGAAAAGTAGCAAGACAGAAAAATGCAGCTAATGCCAGGGGAAAATCTGTACATGATAGAAATGATTCAGAGAAGACTCTTGAAGAGTTGGAATCCAGCTATGATGAGGAATTAGGGACAATAAAGTGCCTGGAGGGGAAATTACTTGATGAGCAGAGTAAATCTGCTGCTCTTACAAATACTTTGTAAATTGAGAGGGAGAAGGTCTCCAAACTTCAAGAGGACCTAGAGATGGAGAAGTTAAAGTACCAGGAGCTCTACAGGATACTCTGTGTTGAAAGAAGAGCTAAACAGTGTGGTATCAAGAAAAAGGAGATGTTAGAGGATCAGATTAATCTCCTGAAGTCTGCAGCACTAGACAGTTCTAAAAATCAAAAGGAGATATTGTCTAGTGCCAATCATGCTGTAGAGTCACTCCTCAGGTTGGAGAAGGATAATGCAGGTTTGAGGAGTGATCTTTCCTTATGCCTGGAGCAAATGACAAGGTGTGCTCAATCATGTTCTCTCAAGCTGAATAGTTTGAGAAAAGAGCTTAGAAAAAGCAAAAAGCAAACCTACAGGCTTAAACAGCACTTGCAACTTTCAGCTGCAAGAAAGGAGCTTGCAATGACAAAAGCTAGACAAAGAGTCCTGAAGGAGAAATCTATACATAATCTAATGTCTAAAGGGGTTTATACAGAGAACACAAGGAACTTAATAAGATTGCTAGTGAAAGCTGGTTGCTCAAAGGATTACATTGGTCATGTAATATCTGCACCAGGTGGTTTAATTGATGAAGCAACAGTAGTGGAAAAAGATATGGCATGGCTCCCAACCACAAATGATGTCAATGAAGGAGCCCTTGGTTCATTTAGGGTTTTGATGAGAAAGCAACCCCAGCTAACTGGACTTCAATATAATGCACAAGCAATGTTCCACCATAATGAAACCCAGGCATTCATGGAAGCAAAGTTTACTGCACCTGATGATTTCAAATTTATACACCAGGAGGCTTGAAAGCTTAAGGGTGTTGACAAACAAAGAAAAATTGAGATTATTCAGTATGCACAGGAAAAAATAGTTAGGAAGCAGAAAGTAGCACAAGAACAGCAAGAAAAAGTTGCAAAAAATGCTGCTAAGATTGCAAATATCACACTCCTTCTAGACAGAAATGAAGTTGTAAAACTTGCTGGAGAGAATCTCAGGGATCACTTTAGTGCTTTCAAGGCAGCAGGTGCCCCAAACATGAAGGATTTGACCAAAAGAAGCAAGGTTGCAGAACTAAGGAAGGCATTACAGGATGCTGTTGATATGTATCATGCAGATGAATGGAACCCATATAAAGGTCAGGAGGAGGTAAAAAAAGATGGGGAAGAGATATTTGACTTTATGGGAACTGAGGAGGATGAATGGGAAGATTTACCTGCCATGTGACACAGTAATGTCATCATAACAGGCTCCTCAGCTCATATCTTTGTACTAGACAACATATATGTACTCTATATACCTTATACTAGTTGTATAGTACCATGTGGAACCTTAGTAGGGATCATGCTTCTCTCAAATATCAAGTGGGTCAAGATTTGTGACACATTTGGTCACATGTGTGACGTCACGCACCTACATGCATTACAGAGCATTGCCCACCCCCATTTGAAGATCCTTCACATGGTGAATTTTGTGTTTACACCTGTTTACATAATTGTTTGCACTTGTGAGTGCTTGAGCATTGTGTGATAATGCTGGACCCTAGCCTTGGGTTACTCAAAAAACACTCCTTCACTCCATTTCTCTGCTTATTTATACCATATCTATCTGGTGCCAAACTGGACAAAAATCAATAAACACATAGTATGACTGATGGTTTGTTGTTATTCATTGTGAACTGTCATGATCACAAATGATCATGCATGAATGATAATGAAAGGAGGCTTATTTCACATTGTGAATACATTGAGCATACATTGTGCATGTGACATATTGATAATGACAAACATATATTACACATCATGAAGACATTGTGAAGACATATCATGAGAAATATCTCAGCCATAGCAACAGTGCAACTGCTGGCCATCCTTGTGGCTTGGGGGCTATATAGTGTATGATTGAAAATTTTACATTCACAACATTGTCACACTTACCACCACAATGCCCATCATTAATACCTTGACACTCCAATCACAGGGCAAGTGCATAAACTGTGACCATCACTGCAAAGTGGCTCTCTTTGGTGATAATTTTGGGACAAACCTCTTGCTGTCACAGAAGGTTGTTGCTGCCACCATCCTTGGTGGCAGCACATGCAAACCCTAGCTTTCCCCACAGAATGTGGGATGTGCCCCTCCTGCAATTGTGGAGGCTATTATCCACATGTTAGTACATAAATAATATATTTTGTCAGTAATACTGACAACAATCCAAGGACCCAAATGTTGCTCATGGAATTTGTGTCTGCAGTGATCCTTTTGAACACCATGAATTACTTCATACTGCAGACTCAGCACCTAAGGTCATGGTGAGCACTGCAGCCACCATAGCTCAAACTCCACCTGGGCATGCATATTCCAACAATGACACTGGCATTATTCATGCATGGACTCCCAGTAGCCATGCATCAATCACAACAAGTCATGATTGTGTCAATGCTGCCACTCATCACAGAGCTCCCAATTCATGCACTCATAGCTGGCATGAATTACAATCCATAGCTCCATCAGGAGAACATGGTGGGCCCATCATCAAGCTAAATTGTGCAATGTGGCCTTTTGTGGTGTGTGTATCACTCATCTGTGTCAATGTTAGTAACATTTGAAGAAGGTCAATAATGTTACGATATGGACTTTTTTCTGTATTTTTCTCTATTTTATTCAGAGGCCTACGGACGTATAATAAGACGCAAGCATACAGCGCAGGACCCCTATCCAGATATGGCAGGAGGATTATATAACCCAGGGTGGCTATATGATCAGGGCTATTAGGGGATATTGGGTGAAATGGCATTTGCGGGAAGGGACCGGGAGTCTGGGTGAGTCTGGACAGGTCTGGGAGATGGGTCTGGGTCTTGTTGCTGTGTGTGCATAGCCTTAGTGGCTGCACAGACCAACGACTCAGGTATATAAGGGGTGCGTTCTGTAGGTAGGAGTCCTTAAGACTCTAGATTGTTTCCTCCTTGTAGGTTACAGACTACTGTGTCTAAGCTTTGTCTCAATCTATCTCTTTCTCCTCTGAAGCTTGTGATTGTGTCAAGGATTAGTCCTAACATAATCTAGAGTCTTCTTATCACACCCTTCGTCGTTGATCATAGCGCAGAGCAGGTCTTGCTCGTCGTCACGGACAGTGACAAGGAGAGTTTAGTTTTCAGTAAAACCATCTGACTCTGTACATGTTACAGCATGTGTCTACAGACAGCCTTGAGGAATCTAGGTGACACCGACATCAACACCAGATAGCCTCATCTTACCGTTGTAAGGTGACTATGGCCAATTGGCTACTGGCAACAAACAGTACTAGACGAGAGCTTGGAGCGTGCTGTAGTTGACCGGGCAGGGTCTTGCAGGCACCAGCACTAGTATTGTGGAAAAGGGGGCATAACCCTCGAAGACAATCCATTTGTGTGTCGTGTATCAAGGAGATACAGTCTGAGAATACCAATTATGTATCAGATCTATTTGATCTGAGCATGAGGACATCTCAGTGAAAACCCAGGCACCACACATCTGGGTCAGTTGAAGGAATTAAATCGAAGATCTGAGTGCGGGTGTGTTATTGACCGCATCAGACAGTGGACGTATTAGGAAGTACGTTTATGGAAGAAGAGGTGACATCCCTCTACTTGAGGCGTCATCGGAATCGCGGATCTAGGAAGGTCAAAAACACAACTGGAATGGCTGGGCTGTTCAAATTCATATTGCCAAGGGCCAACTTGACCCTTGTCCAAATCGGGAAAGTATTCTCGATGGAATGGGCGCAGGGACGTGCAGAAGAGAAATCATCCAAAATAGTACAAGTCCGGACTGACAACCGGCAACGCAATGCTCACGTACGAGCATGGAGGCTCTGGGTTAAAGAGCAAAGGCGTCTCGAAAAGGAACAAAGACGTCAAGAGAAATTAGCGGCATGGCGTGCTGAAGAAGTGGCCATCAAGGAGCAAGAGGACGCGTGGCAAGAATTGCTAAAAATACGTCACGAACAATTACTGCAGAAGCGCCGGTTCAAGGAACTGGAACAACAGATTGCCAGGGAATGGAAAACCCTGGAAGACGTTTTAAATCAGCTAGAGCCCGGATCAGCTGTACGAGAAGCATTGTTCAATACGCCCTCCAACATTGAACTGTTATTAATCAGTTTCAATGTACACATTGAAACATGATGGCCTAGTTCTGACGACAAAGGAGCGAAATCGGTTGATGCATGCTCTAAATGGAAATATCATGAATGCAAGGCAGATCATGAGAAACGAAAGGTGACTCCAGAATGAGGAAAGGCTCTGAGGAGAAAGATATGATCCATACCTGTCCACATACATCAAATGGAGGTTGCCAAGAAATTATACACCACCCTGCATATCCCAGTATGGGGAGGACGAAATTTTCACACTGCCAGATCATGATTACTTCCTGTCCAAACTAGGAGAGGATGTTGAATTCACACAGCATTGGGTCCAAGGGATCTCAAAGGAGAAACCGGTGTTACCTGGATCCTACACAACGGCTATTCCCAAAACAGCACCATGGAAAGTAAACGGGTATTGTTACCTGTATTTGTTCAAAAAAAAGTTGCATAATCAATTCCATTGGCCAGAGTGGCCTATGCTGGAGCGGATTCTTTCATGGGAACCCGAACTCAGGGACTACTCTGCAGTTTTTGGGTTACAAGACAATGTGAAGCCAGATAAGTTCCATGTATTGGAATGGGCGGAATTAAGTCTCAAGAAGGATGAGATTTATACTTGGAGAGATCTGGAACGCCTGGAATGGCATGGGAAATTTAACAAACAAGCTAGATTTGGAGGACAAGGGAAATCAAAGAAACCGAGATCCAAATCACCTGTAACCATATCCTCATTTGTACAAGGAGTGTCCAAAAATCCATCTGTCCGATCTTTACCTGAATTAGGACAGGTCACAGTTAAAAAATCATACTCTCAAGCCGTCATCAGCACCTTCAGGCCGAGTAAAGCGCTCACCAGGACTCAGGGAGCAGATTGGACTTGGAACGGAGGATCCATTGCCAACCCTTTGGACTGGCTGAAAGAGGATCTCAATGCACCCAGCTCGTCCAACACAGAAGCACAGAAACGGGAAATCAACAATTGGAGAAGGGAGATTAAAAAGGATATTTCCACTCCTTACCTGTATCCAAAACCCCGCTATGACAGACACATGCTCCATCCAGACATTCCTGGATTTTGTTATTTGTTCCTAATCAAAGCACAATATTGGGACGAATACAACTGGCCAGCATACCCACAGATTCACAAAGTAGTATCCTGGGATCCTAATTTACGAAATGAACGAATCAGAATCTCGATTCATCGAACCCATGGTCTAGAACATTGCTATCACATTGATAAGCAAATGAATGGGTATGATGGGTGGGTGCACCTGGATCTAATGAATAGGTCTGGCTCAGGACACAAATGGCTCGGGGCATTCCAGTTTACCGCCGACATGCTTAACAACATGTACAATGCACTAACCGGTTGGAGAATTGTATGGGCAGAAGACACGGAACTGCCGGCTCCTCAAGGTGCTACAGCGGCACAGATTGCTGCTCAGGAAGATATTATCCAAAGACAGCAAATGCAGCGAGAGGAAACTATTACAGCAATCGGACAAGTGGTGGCCGGAATAGTCAATGAGTATCGACAGGCTAATCCTATACTGCCACCTGCACCTCTTACAAAAGCCGAGATGCCTGATTATTATGAAGGGGATCCTCGCATGGTGGACGGATGGTTAAGGCAGATGAGAACATATTTCACGCTCGCCCACGAAACCCAGTTAGACTGAAAGATCTCAATCTGTTTATATTGGATCAGAAAAGGAAAGGATAACCAAGCGGGAGACTGGGCAGGAGTTAAACTCAAGGCAGTCCAAGATGCAGAACAAGAATATCAAAATGAAGTAGTTAATTCCGGATGGCAGACCAATCTGTCTTGGGCATCACTCAATCAAGGTGTAATAGTAAATGACCATGAGATCTGATGACCTTTGCGGAATCAGTTTCCTTTCACTTCTTGGGAAGACTTTGCGACCCAGATGCATGAATTCTTCATGTCAACCAAAACCCGAGAAAAGGCGACAGACACGATCCTGGCTTTGAAGCAAGGAAATACAATGATCAAGGATCACATAGTCCAATTCAATGCACTGCTACCATTGGTCGGTTGGGACAATAGAGCGCTGATTGCGCTATTTAAACAGAACATCAACCCTGCACTAGGACGGGATCTAATCAGACATGGAAATTTAGGTGATGATGTGACCCTTAAACAGATCCAGGATCGGGCAATAGAATTGGCACGGGCCTATCATAAGGCAATGGAAGCATACAGGCCAGATAGACAAAAAGGCGGATACAAAGAAAAAACAGTTGCCAAGGATAGCAAACCGAATCAGTTCCAATACAGTATGCTGACAATGTCCAAAGATCCGAATGCCATGGATGTGGATAAAAGCAGGAAACCTGTTGCCGGGAGCTGTTACAACTGCGGCAAAGAAGGCCACTTCACATGAGAATGTCCAGAACCCAGAAAACCAAGGTGGAAGGATAAGGGGAAGTGGAAGGCAAGAGAAGTTAAGATAGAGGAGCTCACCGAGGAGCAATGGAAAGAACTCAGGAAGGAAAAGGGTTTTGGTGAAAGCCAGTAGGCGAGCACTCAGCGCTGCTGGTGTTACAGTTCTCTTTTCAGTTCTCTTTTCCCTTTGTTAACGGACTACATTTACCTGTTACAAACCCGTAGTTACACTTGGACGTTATCTCCTTTTATAGCTACCTTCACCTTTCCTTTCTCAGATAGCTATGCTCTTTCCCCTTTAGTCTCTATTGTTCTCTCAACATATATAAACCCCTCTCATGTACTGTAGTTCTTTAGTTCCAACTTAGTCGAATCTTATCCATAACTCAAACACTCTTTTGCTCATTGCCTCAACCGCTCTCCTCGCTCTCTCTCTAGCCTTTGTCATCGTCAGACTTAGTGCCTAGAACCCTTGTCCAGTGACTGGGAACAGACCGAGACTCTGTTTGTCGCTGTAGACTTGGACGCTGAATGACATTGTGGACATCGACCGTAACATAAGTTGGAACTCAGGACCAGCTCAGGGTATCACCCCTAGCCGACACCATTGAGACCCGCAGCTCTCAGGAACGACCCCCGAACGGATCCGTCACCTATAAGGGGAAAACCTACCTTGGACGATGAGAAGTTTTTCTCTACCAATGAACCTGGTACTTTGTTACAGAAGGACGGAAACAAAATGAACCAGTCCCAGACAAATATTTTTTCAGGAGACTTCTACTCAGGAGCCTTTGAATTCGATTTACCTGATCAAATCTACCTAGACTGGGGTAGTGAAGTACAAGGAGAACCGCTCTACCTTGTTAAGGAACCAGAAAACAAACCAGGAAGGACCCTCTATAAGAAATTCTTTAGTGGAAACGACCAACACGGAATCGCAGCTAGCCTTTTAGCAGAGTGGGAGGAATTACTACGAATTGAACAAGCCAAGCTTGAGGAAAACCCATTTGATACAGATTACTCGAAACAAGGGCCACCCCCATCTCCGAAACCCAGAACTCCAAGTAGAACCCCTACTCCAGAACCGAAACCAATCACCAGAACACCAACCCCTGAACCACCGATTAATCCCAAACCACCGATCACTCCTGAACCAGGAATGGCATCTGAAACCAGTACTAGCTCTAAAGGAGATATCAAACCGCAGCCTATACGACTGTTTACAGGCAAACGAATTGAAGCAAGGTCATTTTTAGGACAGCTTGAGGATTACTTTACCCTCAACGAACAGAACTATGAAGGAAAAGATGAAAAGAAAGTCAGATATGCGCTTGCATGCATGGGACCAGAACTAGATGACTGGAAAACTATTATTCGAAGCGAATTGAATGACAACAGAGGCAGCACCACAGCCACGTTCAAATGGAGCAACTATGAAGCATTTGAAACACATTTCATCAATGACTGGGGAGAAGTCAACAGTGCCCTTCGAGCCCTGAACAATTTATCCAAATTAAGAGTTGGAAATGGCATTTCAGTCCCAGAATACATCAGAAAATTTCACATGGATATAGGAACCTCTGGACTCACTGGAATACCCGCTCAGTTGCAGGCATTTGTCAAAGGATTGCCCTTAGAACTTGCTAGAACGATCTTACAGGACCAAAGGAAGATCAAGACGATGCAAGAAGCCTATGATAAGGCTGAGGATCACCATAACGCTTGGGACATGACAGGACAGGGAAACAGGAGAACCACTGACAGATCTGGAACGCGTTTCAGTCGAAACAACAATCGATCCGGAGCAATCAGAACTATAAATACCACAACTCCTAGCCGATTGACAGATGATCAAAAAGAGGAATACCGAAAGACTGGAAAGTGTTTCAGATGTGGAACACAGGGACACATTTCCAGGAACTGCCTGAAACGCTGATGAGCTGTGTCCAGCTATGACCGTGTAGGGCTTCTTCAAAAGCCTTACCTTCGGAATGCTAGGGATCCCACACATGCGCTGACCCCTTCACTAACGTTTGTACTTGCCAAGGTTGTCGACAACATCCGATTATCTGACGCTCTTTTCCGTGCAACAGTCATTCACCCGATAAGGCCAGGTTCCGATTATCTGACGAGATCCGACAGTCACACAGCGCAGGTCTATTCCGCAAGCCACCTCCCATTACCACCGCCTGTACACCACAGTCTGCCTCCCTGCAGTGCAGCCGGCTGACTCAGCACGACCATAACAGGAAGGACGGACGTATAGCCACTGCCGGATCGGGATACATTGTTGCATCAGTCACAATACCAATCACTCGGTTCATCAACGATCGATCACAAGAAGACTATTTTCCGCCCAGGAAAATGGCTTACAATCGACTATGTATGACGGTCACTAGGGAGCAACAAGCAAGGACCTATATTGGATAACGGGATCGCGTCCAAAATGCAGGAACGCAACTGCCAAAGAAAGAGATAGCGGCACAAGCGGTTTTTACAGGTCACCGGAGCGGCATTTGACGCTAGTGCCCTGCGCACATCAGAGACATACCAGGGTCGCGCTACGAAGCCATACGATGGCAGCAAATGAAGGATTTTCCGAGCATCTAGGCTACATTGAGGATTACCTTTCAAACACGGATTTGGACGAAGGAGTAGAAATTGCAGAGTCGTTTCGTCTCAGTAGAGTACAAAAAGTATATAAAGTGTTTGTTTTCCTCAGTAAAAATAAGAAGAAGTTCCCCCTCAGTCCAAGTCTCATCGGTCGCATCTCGTCTCTTAGTCTCTCCATTCTTGTTCCTTGTTCTCTCCCTTTCTTTGACCTTTTCAAGTCCACAGTCGCGTTCGACGCGTTGCCCTTGTCATCGATGAGCTCCAAGTCACCTTTGACTCTGTGCACTGCGTTCCATGCATACCATACAAGTCGCTACACGCCGCGACAGGCATAATTATCCTATTATCCGCACTTCCGCACTTCGATTATCCGTTTTATCCGTGCTCCTATTATCCGAGGTTCCGCGTTATCCGTTCACACGTCCAATTATCCGTACTTGCATACCCGCACGCTAATCGCAGTCCAACAGACGATTTGACGGGACTCCTCTTGGGACTCATGCAACACGCTCCCCGTCTTTAGCCGGTGGAGTAGGATATCATATTGGCTGCCCCAGTGAGGCTTTCAAAAGGATTTTGCCATCAACACCCCCACAGTCCCCTACCAGTCCGCGATTTCCTGGGTCTCTCACAGAGTCACCAGGACCTAGTCTAGTCACAGACTTTTACAGGTCACTCAGGACACGAGCAACAGTAGCTTCCCAACTACTACAGATAGATCCGGCAGAGGCTTTTGTGGAAATCTTCAGAGAGTCAGGAACCCTGCTTCGCCAATCCCGCCGTCAACTCGGACTTGAGCCAGAGTTCAAACAAATCGATAACATTGATAGAGTTAGCAGCTCGGGAAGTACCTCTACTCCAACCCCTACACCACACTCGCCCGCTTCCGCAGATACTTCTGATCCAGAGATCTTCCAGTCCTTCGAGGCAACACAAACAGATCTCCCGCCGAGTAGCGACGAGTCTAGCAGCTCATCCCTGACAACAAGTCCGCAGCCTTCCATAGCCTTGCCTAACAAAAATTTTATTCCCGCTATTGAACCACAGCCCGCTTTACCCACGACAATAGTTCCGTTGCCACCTATCAATTCCGCACCTATCCCATCTACCGTTCCAATCCCAATTTTACCAACGAATCCTGCACCTACATCATCGATGGCCAACAAGTCAATGCCAGCGCAGTATGCCACTGCTGCTCCGCATTTTGACTCGTCACAGCCGCGTCGGCTGCTGTGCTACTTTGCGGAACTCGAGCTCCTGTTCCAGGAAGTCGGTATTATGGACAATCAGCAGCAGAAGACTTACTCGCTGCGCTATCTAGCGGATATGGAATATGAACTGTGGGGAACAGTTGACACATTTAATGCACCGGCGACGTATGAGCAGTTCAAAAACTCCATTCAGGAGTTATACAGCAGAGTAATCAGTGAGCGGCAGTATACGCAACACCACCTTGACAGACTCGTCGAGGAAACCCTACGACTTGGCGTCAGAACCGCAGAGGAGCTATGCAGCTACTATCAGCGGTTCTTAGTCATCACAAAGTACCTTGTCAGTAATGAGCGGTTGTCTGTAAGACAGCAGAGCGAGTACTTCTTCAAGGGTTTCCAGGTGGATGTTGCAACAGAGATGTATCGATGGATGCGCACCCAGTACCCCACAGTGCACCGAGGAGATCCGTTCTCTCTCGCACAAACCCTAGCTGCAGCACAAGAGGTCATACAGGGTCAATCATTTTACGACAAAATGATTAGTAAAGCCGCTACTCCGTCACATCTGCTTAAATCCGAGTCGTTGCCACCTGCTAGGTCAGAGCCGCCCTCCACCCAATTTGTCAAACAGGAGGACATGACAGCCATGTTTGAGAAGTTCGGACAAACGATGATGCAGACTCTCAGCCAGTCTCTTGCCGCAACCCACGCTCCGCCTGCCGCTCCGCAATACCACAATTATGCGACACCCGCAACAGGCTTGAATGCTATCCCTATAGGGAGCGCACAGCCAGCGCCACGAGCAAATTTGTACAGGTGCAACTTTTGCGGTGACCTAGCGCATTTCATGAGCAGATGCCCGGATGTAGAGCAGTACCTGGCGAGTGGGAAAATTGTCAAAAACATAGAAGGCCAGATTACGCTACCTACCAGTAGCTTCGTACCACGTTATATCCCGGCTAATACAATCAAGGAGAACCTTGATGAGTATCAGCGCCGCAGTAGCAAGCAAGGAGTGGTTTGTCCTGCCATGTTTTACGCGCTGTGACATAGTATTCCCGAAGCTGTTGTCTCACCGCCCCCAGCTCCGGCCCTCACCTACAGGACAATGGTCAAACCCGTAGAAGACGAAGAAGAGGAGATTACAAGGTTACAGCAAAGGATAATGGCGCTGCAGACAAAGAGAGTGGTTTTGGACAGGGTGGAAATTCCGATGCGGACCAAAGCAAAGTTAGTGGAACCCGCAGCAGCTAAACCCATAGATAACCTGGAAGAAATTGTATCGCCGGATATAGCGAGGGACCAGGAGCCCGCCCGCCCATATTCGGAAGTACAGGACGCCAACTACCAGCCGCCTCAGGATCGCCCCTTTGCAGCACCACCACCCAAGAGCAAAGACCCATCGTACACCACCACTACACTGGCACAAAACGAAAAATTGGTAAAGGACATCTTTACCCGCACGTTACAGAGCCCTGCTACCAACCTCAGTTTCGAGGAGTTACTAGCAGCATCTCCGGATATCCGTAACAAACTATGGGAGTTCCTAATGCCACGCAGGGTCCCAGTGCCCAATGCCACCTTTTACGACTCCATCACCAGGGATCCCGCAACCGCTCACGAGGTCTATGTCATGCCGGACATAGCCGAAGCTTACTATGTGGCAGAACCACACGACAAACCCCGGCTGCGAGTTGCGAAGGAGAGTCATGCCCTGAGGTGTTTGCAAGGGAGGATAGACGACCACGCGGTAGTGGACTGCGTCATAGACCCGGGATGCTCAATAGTCTGTATGTCAGATGCGGTATGCCATCAGCTCGGGATTCATTACAACCCCGCAATCCGCATTGACATGGAAGCGGCAAACGGAGAAGTGGACACGTCTCTCAGATTGGCTACTAATGTACCATTCCGTCTAGAAAACATTGAGCTATACTTCCAGGTCCACGTCATCTGCTCTCCCGCCTACGACATCCTGCTGGGCCGCCCCTTCGACATTCTCACCAAGTCCGTGGTCACCAACTATAAAAACGAGGAGCAGACCATCACCATCCACGACCCCAACAGCAACACTGTCACCACAATTCTGACGATACCCCGTGGGTTGCCAAAATACGTCAGAAAACGTGAGGATCAGGCGGATTTTCAGATAACCTCGAGGAACTGACCAAAAATCAAGGAGAGGTGGCCTGCATTATATCATTTAATAATACTACTCGAAAACCTATAGATATCGAGGCCATAGCAGCTAGTCCGTCGTTACAGGCACCTCCCAATGTACATACCGACTCCGATACCGATTCCCACGCCAATACAATTACTAGACTCTATATCGGTGCCGCGCTAAGCCTAGACAAACTTGCTCCTACGGAATGTGACCCGCTCACCAGGGCATATCTAAACGATACAATTCTCCAACCTAACGACACCCCTAAACCCAATACCCCTGCGTTACGTATACCCATGTCTGCAAACCCGCATCGCGACAATGTTTCTCCCGTTTTTCTATCAGTGCAAAAGAAGAAGTATAAACCAGTCGATAAGAAAGTTAGGCCAGTCATCAGTCAGTTACCGAAGGAATTCCGAATTGTAAGGGAAATCAAAGGTGACCCGCTGGCCAATATACCCAAGTTAAGCATGAAACCACCGGAATTTACGCCAACAGGGCGTTACACAGAGGAGCAGATGAGAGCATTGAATGAGGAACAGGACAAGGAGTTCCTGTGGCCTGAGGAGAAGAAGTTGATGAACCACTTCATGATGGAGCATGAAGAAGCGTTTGCATGGGATGATAGCGAGAGAGGGTGGTTCAAAACGGAGTTCTTTCCACCTGTTGACATCCCCACAGTTCCGCATATGCCTTGGATACAACGGAACATCCCTATTCCGCCTGGATTATATGATCAAATCTGCGAAATAATCCGGACGAAGATTGATGCGGGTGTGTACGAGCCGTCTAATTCGTCATACAGGTCACGTTGGTTCTGCGTCATAAAGAAAACAGGCAAGCTACACCTGGTTCACTCTTTGGAACCTTTGAACGCAGTCACAATCCGACACTCAGGAGTCACCCCTATTCTGGAGCACCTTGCAGAGAATTTCGCGGGACGTGCCTGTGGTGGAATGTTGGATTTATTCGTCGGATATGATGAGTGTCCACTTGCAGAGGATTCGAGAGACTTAACCACGTTCCAGACGCCGTATGGAGCCATGCGCTTGACGACTTTGCCCATGGGATGGACCAATTCCATACCTATCTTTCACAATGACGTGACATGTATCCTGCAACCCGAAATCCTGCATCTCACTATTCCGTACATTGACGATGTACTGGTAAAGGGACCTCCAACGCGATATGAACAGAATGATGGGACATATGAAACTATACCTGACAATCCCGGAATTCGACGGTTTGTCTGGGAACACTTCCAAGGGCTCAACAGGGTGGTACAGCGGATGAAATATGCTGGTGGCACCTTCTCAGGCAAGAAACTTGTCTTATGCGCGCCCAAGATTACCGTTGTAGGCCACCTTTGCACATATCAGGGATGTAAACCTGAGAAGGATCTCCTCGCGGCTATCACAAAATGGGCACCTTGTACGTCATTGTCCGAGGTCCGAGCCTTCTTAGGCACCATTGGAGTTGGGCGAGTTTTTATTAAAAACTTCGCATGGCAAGCACACCCACTAGTAGCACTTACCCGCAAGGATGTTCTGTTTACCTTTGGGCCTGCGGAAATAGCATCACAGGAGGATCTCAAACAGGCATTAATTGCGTCACCAGCACTTCGTCCTATCAACTACAAATTGGATTCGCCAGTGATACTCGCAGTAGACACCTCTTGGATTGCCGTCGGATTCTTCCTATGCCAGTGCGACGAGGACAACCCAGCTATACGCCACTACAGCCGTTTTGGATCTATAACACTAAACGAGCGTGAGGCGAGGTTCTCACAGCTGAAACTCGAAATCTATGGGTTGTTCCGTGCCTTAAGGGCACTCAAGCTATACCTCATCGGAGTACGGAACTTAATTGTGGAGGTAGACGCACGTTACATAAAGGACATGCTGAAAAATCCTGATATAGCACCATCAGCGTCAATCAACCGATGGATCTTGTCGATCCTCACCTTCCATTTTAAGCTAGTGCATGTACCTGGTTGCCTCCACGCCCCGGACAGTTTATCTTGACGTCCGCGTCAACCATTAGATGAGGAGCCAGATAGCAAAGAGGACGAGGAGTTCGACAACTGGATTGACAACCTTTACGGGTTCATGCATCAGATCAACCCTGTGAAAGCCGCAATAACCAGAAAGCGGGTCATCCTATTCCCGCAATTCCGTGATCAAGTGGCAGAAAAAAGGGGAAATCCGACTATGAGTAGGGACACTCGGAGATCCGCTAAGTGTCTGGGTTTAACCGTTTCCACCTTCTTACTTGAGAACAAGACACCAGAAACGGAAGAGGTCACACCACCACCTACGACAGTCGAAGGAATGACCTATGGAGAGGTGTTTCCCTGGAGAGCCGAACTATCTGCCAAAGATGAAGAACGGTTATGCATGGCCAAGCGCTTTTTGACAGAGCCGGGATGGGTGGAAGAGTTATCGGATGAGGAATGGGCACGGTTTGCGCGTTTCTGCACACGGTACTTCCTTAAGGACGGGAAACTGTGGCTTAAGGATCAGCACGGTGCCCACAAGATAGTCTTGGAGCCGTCAAAAAGACTGCAAGTGCTGGTTGGTTGCCATGATGAATTGGGACATCGCGGATTTTATGCAACCTGCTCCGCTATTACAGAACGATTTTGGTGGCCGCAGATGCATGACGACATCAAATGGTACATCAGGTCATGCCACACATGCCAAGAACGACAATTACAGCTATTCCGAATCCCACCTGTTGTCGCAGAACCTGCTCCCATCTTCGCTAAAGTCTACATGGACACCATGCATTTGCCACCATCAAACCAGTATAAGTATCTCATCCAAGCCCGCTGTTCGCTCACGCACTATCCCGAGTACCGTGCTTTGCGTCGAGAAACCGCCAATGCAATTGGTGATTGGATCTTTGAAGATCTTATCTGTTGATGGGGAAGCTTGGTGGAGATTGTGACAGATAATGGAGCACCGATTATCCGGGCGGTGGCGCACCTAGCTAAGAAATACCACATTCATCACATCCGCATCTCGGGTTACAACTCTCGCGCTAACGGGATAGTAGAACGAAGCCATTACGACGTTAGACAGGCGCTATACAAAGCTAGCGACGGACAAAGCACCAATTGGTCTTCCGCTCTTCATTCCGTATTCTGGTCCGAATGCGTCACAGCAAGGCGACAAATGGGAATCTCTCCCTACTTCGCAGTCACCGGGACACAGCCGCTACTTCCGCTGGATATTGTAGAAGCAACCTACCTATTGCCACCGCCAGCAACGTTTTTATCCACCACAGAATTAATTGCCCGTCGTGCTACCGAGCTACAAAAGCGACATGCTCAGACAGAGGCATTGAAGGATAAGGTTTATGCAGCACGAGTAGCAGCGGCTAAACGATTCGAGCAGGAGCATCTGACGGTGATATGGAACTTCGACTTCAAGCGGGGTGCGTTGGTCTTGGTCCGCAATACCGCTATCGAAAAATCCCTTAACCGGAAGATGTGCCCGCGATACATTGGTCCTTATGTGGTATTGTTGCGGAATAAGGGAGGCGCGTACCGGCTTTGCAAATTGGACGGTACAGTACTCAACAGACCCTATGCCGCATTCCACGTTATTCCGTATTTCGCAAGATGGCATTTAATCATACCCGACAGTGCATTAGATGCCTCTGAAGAGGAGCTCGAAAATATGGCCAACGGCGATTCACAAGGCGATGATTCTGTGCAGGCAAATGCGGAAGTAGAGGAAGAAGAAGAATTGGAGGAAGGATCGCCGGACCCAGAACCCGATGGTGACCCGGATGACGTCTAAAATAGCAGCAGCTGACACGAATACTGCTGCTCAGGTTATGTTTTCTTATTTATCGCACACCATTTACCACACCGCTTATTTCATTTCATCTCACCGTTCCGACCGCACACACACCAAATTCAGTTGTAAAAAGTACGAAAAATACAAAATAAAATTAAAGATAACGAGGCAAACAAGGACGACATGAAGAGGAAAACGAGCCGTTACTCCGCGTTTGATGAAGCAGACTCAGAGTCGGACTCTGACTCCGACCCCGATCCCTTCGTCACCACGATACGCGCCCCGTCTCCTGTCTGGACCGACACGACCTCGTTTGAAAAAAGTCCCGACGTCGCCATACCAAATCCCGCATCATCCGCGGCCATCGGAACACCCACTGTCGATAATCCGAGATGCTCGTTCCGTTCTCGGTTAACCGCGACCAAGGTGGCATGCTGAAGGGAGGCGACGCGTCAGAATTCCTGAAGGAGGGCCTCGAGTAAGGCGTTTTGTGTGCAGAGGAGAGAGTTTGTCATGTCTTGTTGGATGAGCATGTCTTCAATGCCCAACGGCTCTTCCTCGCCCGCGTCCTTGTCATCTTCCGGTTCGTTGTCGGAAACTTCCAGTATCTCCTTGACGTTGCCACTTCTCTTCGATACGTGACCGGAAATGGACTTCCCATTTACCTTGCACACCTGCCAGACGTGTTGACATTCTGCGCACACCTTGCTTTTGGGCCCAGTCGACGGAACGCATTTTATGCCATTTTTGACGCACCTACAAACTCAATTAGGCTGGTTACAAAAGGCAGTACCGACATACCTATCACATGCCCTCTCATTCGGCGTGTTTGACTTGGACCGTTTTGATGGTCCGGCCTCCGCGTTTGTGCTCATCCGCCTCGGCTGCTTGGAACGACCTTTCCCCTTTACCCGCGCTGCCTCCCGCTCATTGTCAACGACCATGCTCGCCAGCTTCTCCGCGTCGTCGACCAACATCTGCGCTTCTGCTGCTTCCGCTTGATGACGTTCTTCAGCTACCCGCGCTGCTTCTTCTGCCCGACGACGTTCTTCAGCTGCTTGTGCAGCCTGTTCCGCCTTACGACGCTCTTCAGCCAACTTCGCTGCCTCCTCAGCCTTATGACGCTCCTCCTCTTCCCGCGCCATCCGCTCAGCCGCTTCCCTTGCCAACCGCGCCTTTTCCGCTTTCTCCACCTTCTTGCGGGCCAATTGCGCCTCCATCTGCACAATTTCGTCATTGGAGGAAAAGTCAGGCGAGTTTTGGTGGGCGGACGACATGGGGAAAGGAAAGAATGAAAGGAAGAGGAAAATCCCACGAGGAATACCAGAGACCCAGAAGACGCACCCCCCAGAACACTCAGAGTGGCCACAATCACGTAACAACGGCACGGCGGCTTTGAATGCGCAAAAGGATCCACATAGAAGCCTGTGGCTTGGACTAATATGACGATACTAGCATCATAATAACGGGAGACCCATATTATGGTCATGAATTCGTTATGCTTACATCATCAAAAGCATTAGATCACCGTTGCATTGCCGGCAAACCCGTATTACAGCCCCAAGCCCATTGCGCCGCTATTAAAATTGGAATGTAAGTGCGATGACCGAGGGCGGTCAGATTTTTAAGTGGGGGGGAGATGATGAGCTGTGTCCAGCTATGACCGTGTAGGGCTTCTTCAAAAGCCTTACCTTCGGAATGCTAGGGATCCCACACATGCGCTGACCCCTTCACTAACGTTTGTACTTGCCAAGGTTGTCGACAACATCCGATTATCCGACGCTCTTTTCCGCGCAACAGTCATTCACCCGATAAGGCCAGGTTCCGATTATCTGACGAGATCCAACAGTCACACAGCGCAGGTCTATTCCGCAAGCCACCTCCCATTACCACTGCCTGTACACCACAGTCTGCCTCCCCGCAGTGCAGCCGGCTGACTCAGCACGACCATAACAGGAAGGACGGATGTATAGCCACTGCCGGATCGGGATACATCGTTGCATCAGTCACAATACCGATCACTCGGTTCATCAATGATTGATCACAAGAAGACTATTTTCCGCCCAGGAAAATGGCTTACGATCGACTATGTATGACGGTCACTAGGGAGCAACAAGCAAGGACCTATATCGGATAATGAGATCGCGTCCAAAATGCAGGAATGCGACTGCCAAAGAAAGAGATAGTGGCACAAGCGGTTTTTACAGGTCACCGGAGTGGCGTTTGACGCTAGTGCCCTGCGCACATCAGAGACATACCAGGGTCGCGCTACGAAGCCATATGATGGCAGCAAATGAAGGATTTTCCGAGCGTCTAGGCTACATTGAGGATTACCTTTCAAACACGGATTTGGATGAAGGAGTAGAAATTGCAGAGTCGTTTTGTCTCAGTAGAGTACAAAAAGTATATAAAGTGTTCGTTTTCCTCAGTAAAAATAAGAAGAAGTTCCCCCTCAGTCCAAGTCTCATCGGTTGTGTCTCGTCTCTTAGTCTCTCCATTCTTGTTCCTTGTTCTCTCCCTTTCTTTGACCTTTTCAAGTCCACAGTCATGTTTGACGCGTTGCCCTTGTCATCGACGAGCTCAAAGTCACCTTTGACTCTGTGCACTGCGTTCCACGCATACCATACAAGTCGCTACACGCCGCGACAGGCATAATTATCCTATTATCTGCACTTCCGCACTTCGATTATCCGTTTTATCTGTGCTCCTATTATCCGAGGTTCTGCGTTATCCGTTCACACGTCCAATTATCCGTACTTGCATACCCGCACGCTAATCGCAGTCCAACAGACGATTTGACGGGACTCCTCTTGGGACTCATGCAACACGCTCCCTGTCTTTAGCCGGTGGAGTAGGATATCAACGCAATGATGCATCTTCATCCAGGTCTTCTTATCAGAATAAAGCAGTCCGTTCTGTCACTGAGGAACAACAGAAGGAAGAAGACCAACCAGCAAAGAAAATTAGAGCCATCTTTTCAGCAATGTCTACTGAAGAGAAGAATGCCCTCTTAAACGGATTTGAAAACGAGGGTTTTTAGTTAGGAAGCGTCACTCAGCAGTTGGCCCTTCCTTATTATCGAGATCTGAACAGTTAGCACTTGATTCTGTAATAGTATTATCCAACAATGACAAGCGCATTTTGTTAACTATCAAATCGACCGATTTACCTGCTGGAACATCTGCCCTAATCGATTGTGGAGCAGAAGGAAACTTTGTAGACGAGGGAGCAGTGAAAGAGCTCAGGAAAGAACGACTTAAGAAACCAATCAAAGTCAGAAATGCAGATGGAACAGTAAATGTGAAAGGAATGATCACACATCGGACCAAAATATGCTACATAATCGAGGGGCAGCAGTTTATCAATTGGTTCTGGATCACTAAACTAGGCGATCAACAAATGATTCTAGGAATACCCTGGTTAGAAGAAAATAACCCAATCATCAACTGGCAAGAGAAATCTCTGAAAATTGGAAACCTGGACACGTCACCAAAAGCGATCTGGCAGCTAGCCCTTGACTCCCAGCAATGGGGCGAGGATGACTACTGGATTAGAGTTAAAACATCGGCATCACAGGAACTAGAGCATAGGTTAAAGAAAGATGAACCATCCACCATGCTACCTACAGAATACGAGCAATGGCGCACCATTTTTGACAAAAAGGCATCAGAACACTTCCCATCCAGTCGACCATGGGACCACACAATCAACACAAAGGAGGGTTTTGTCCCAAAAGCTAGTAAACTTTACCCTCTATCGGTCAAGGAACAAGGACTGTTAGACGAATGGATTGATGAACAACTCCAGAAAGGATACATTAAACCATCTACATCACTGCAGGTGTCACCATTCTTCTTTGTAGCAAAGAAAGTGTTACAGTTCTCTTTTCCCTTTGTTAACGGACTACATTTACTTGTTACAACCTATAGTTACGCTTGGACATTATCTCCTTTAATAGCTACCTTCACGTTTCCTTTCTTAGATAGCTATGCTCTTTCCCCTTTAGGTTTCTATTGTTCTCTTAACGTATATAAACCCCTCTCATGTACTGTAGTTCCTTAGTTCCAACTTAGTCAAATCATATCCATAACTTGAACGCTCTTTTGCTCGTCGCCTCAACCGCTCTCCTTGCTCTCTCTCTAGCCTTCGTCATCGTCAGACCTAGTGCCTAGAACCCTTGTCCAGTGATTGGGAACAGACTGAGACTCTGTTTGTCACTGCAGACTTGGACGCTGAATGACGTTGTGGACATCGACCGTAACATAAGTTGGAACTCAGGACTAGCTCAGGGTATCATCCCTAGCCGACACCATTGAGACCCGCAGCTCTCAGGAACGACCCCCGAACGGATCCGTCACCTATAAGGGGAAATACTACCTTGAACGATGAGAAGTTTTTCTCTACCAACGAACCTGGTACTTTGTTACAGAAGGACGGAAACAAAACGAACCAGTCCCAAACGAATACTTTTCAGGAGACTTCTACTCAGGAGTATCTGAATTCGATTTACCCGATCAAATCTACTTAGACTGGGGTAGTGAAATACAAGGAGAACCACTCTACCTTGTCAAGGAACCAGAAAATGACCCAGGAAGGACTCTCTACAGAAGATTCTTTAGAGACAGCAACCGACATGGAATCACAGCTAGCCTTTTAGCAGAGTGGGAGGAATTACTACGAATTGAACAAGCCAAGCTTGAGGAAAACCCATTTGATACAGACTACTCGAAACAAGGACCACCCCCATCTCCGAAAACCAGAACCCCGAGTAGAACCCCTACTCCAGAACCGAAACCGATCACCAGAACACCAACCCCTGAACCACCAATCAACCCCGAACCACTGATTACTCCTGAACCAAGAATGGCGTCTGAAACCAGTGCTAGCTCCAAAGGAGATATCAAACCGCAGCCTATACGACCCTTTACAGGCAAACGAATCGAAGCAAGGTCATTTTTAGGACAGCTTGAGGATTACTTTACCCTCAATGAACAGAACTATGAAGGAAAAGATGAGAAGAAAGTTAGATATGCACTTGCGTGCATGGGACCAGAATTAGACAACTGGAAAACGATTATCCGAAGCGAACTGAATGACAATAGAGGCAGTACCACAGCCACGTTCAAATGGAGCAACTATGAAGCATTTGAAACACGTTTCATCAATGACTGGGGAGAAGTCAACAGTGCCCTTCAAGCCCTGAACAATCTATCCAAATTAAGAGTTGGAAACGGCGTTTCAGTCCCAGAATACATCAGAAAATTTCGCATGGACATAGGAACCTCTGGACTCACTGGAATACCCGCTCAGTTGCAGGCATTTGTCAAAGGACTGCCATTAGAACTTGCTAGAACGATCTTACAGGACCAAAGAAAGATCAAAACGATGCAAGAAGCCTATGATAAGGCCGAGGATCACCATAACGCTTGGGACATGACAGGACAAGGAAACAGGAGAACCAATGATGGATCTGGAACACGTTTCAACCGAAACAATAACAACCGATCTGGAACAATCAGAGCTATAAATACCACAATCCCTAGCCGATTGACAGATGATCAAAAAGAGGAATACCGAAAGACTGGCAAGTGTTTCAGATGTGGAACACAGGGACACATCTCCAGGAACTGCCCAAAACGCAATGATGCGTCTTCATCCAGGTCTTCTTACCAGAATAAGGCGATCCGTTCCGTCACTGAGGAACAACAGAAGGAAGAAGACCAACCAGCAAAGAAAATTAGAGCCATCTTTTCAGCAATGTCTACTGAGGAGAAGAATGCCCTCTTAAACAAATTCGAAAACAAGGGTTTTTAGTTAGGAAGCGTCACTCAGTGGTTGGCCCTTCCTTATTATTGAGATCTGAACAGTTAGCGCTTGATTCTGTAATAGTATTATCCAACAATGACAAGCGCATTTTGTTAACTATCAAATCGACCGATTTACCCGCTGGAACATCTGCCCTAATCGATTGTGGAGCAGAAGGAAACTTCATAGATGAGGGAGCAGTGAAAGAGCTCAGGAAAGAACGACTTAAGAAACCAATCAAAGTCAGAAACACAGATGGAACAGTAAATGTGAAAGGAATGATTACACATCGGACCAAGATATGCTACACGATCGAAGGACAACAGTTTATCAATTGGTTCTGGATCACTAAACTAGGAGATCAACGAATGATCCTGGGAATACCTTGGTTGGAAGAGAATAACCCGATCATCAATTGGCGAGAGAAAACTCTGAAAATTGAAGATCCGAACATGTCGCCAAAAGCAATTTGGCAGCTAGCCCTTGACTCCCAGCAATGGGGCGAAGATGACTACTGGATCAGAGTTAAAACATCGGCATCACAAGAACTAGAACATAGGCTAAAGAAAGACAAACCGTCTACCACTCTACCAACAGAATATGAACAATGGCGCACCATCTTTGACAAAAAGGCATCAGAACGCTTCCCATCCAGTCAACCGTGGGATCATGCAATCAACACGAAAGAAGGCTTTGTCCTGAAGGCTAGTAAACTCTACCCTCTATCCGTCAAAGAACAAGGGCTGTTGGACAAATGGATTGATGAACAGCTCAAGAAAGGATACATTAAACCATCTACGTCACCGCAGGCATCACTGTTCTTCTTTGTAGCAAAGAAAGAAAGCGGAGCACTCTGACCCTGTCAGGATTATCGATATCTCAATGAATGGACCATCAAAAACGCGTATCCCTTTCCCTTAGTTTCCGACCTCATGACTAAACTACGAGGCACCAAGTACTTCACCAAACTAGACCTCCGATGGGGATACAATAATGTTCGCATCAAAAAGGGAGATGAATGGAAAGCGGCCTTTATCACCAATCGAGGACTCTATGAACCTACAGTGATGTTCTTTGGATTATGCAACTCGCTGTCAACCTTTCAAACTATGATGAACGAATACTTTAAGGATATGATCAATGAAGGATGGTTAGTCATCTACATGGATGACATGCTAATTTGCGCAGAAAAACTGGAACAACTGGAAGAGCGGACAAAACGGATTCTACAATGGTTACAAGATAACAATCTATTCCTGAAATTAGAAAAATGCAAGTTCGCCACGCAGGAAGTCAAATTCTTAGGAATGATCATCACCCCTGGACACATTCAGATGGACCCAATAAAGTTAGCAGGTATCGCCGATTGGCCAGTCCCTACCACAGTCAAACAGGTCCGATCCTTCCTCAGATTTGGGAATTTTTACTGACGCTTCATTGGAAACTTTGCTGCAATTGCTAAACCGCTCACCGACCTCACTAAGAAAGCTGAACCATTTGACTGGACTACAGAACGAAACAATGCTTTTGAAATCGTAAAGAAACAATTCGCATCTATGCCAGTATTATTAATGCCGGATCCTACTCGACCCTTTATCCTTCAGACCGATGCATCAAATAAGGTGGTAGGAGCAGTACTGAAACAAGCAGATGAAACAGGATCTCTGCATCCCTGTGGATTTATTTCACATGCATTAACACAAATGGAACAGAATTACCAGATCTACGATCGAGAACTCTTGGCAATCATCAAAGGATTGATGACTTGGCGACATTTACTGCATGGATCACCCCACACTACTATAGTGCACTGCGATCACAAGAATTTGTCCTACTACTGAACGGCCCAATGCTTAACACCTGAACGGCCCAACGCTTAACACCCAGACAAGCTAGATGGTCATCCTTACTATCAGAATTTGACCTACGTATCGAGCATGTCCCTGGTACAAAAATGTTTGAAGCGGATGCCCTATCCCGACGCCCTGATCATATGGGAAACAGTGAATTACAAGAAGACATCATAGTCCTACCAGAAGATCATTTTATTTGTCTTATTGCAGAAGATCTGGTCATGGAAATTCAGAAGGCAATGTCAAAAGATGATTTTGGACGAATTCTAATTGAGGTTATCACCGCGCATCGCGCTCCACTGATCAAATCGAATATACAGGATTGGTCTTATACAAACGGCATTGTTCATTATCTTGGGAAAACCTATATCCCTGATCAAGACGGATTACAAACCAGATTGATTAAAGAAACACATGAAGCACGATCATCTGGCCACCCTGGACGATTAAAGACCCTTGAACTCCTTAAACGAGATTACTGGTGGCCTGGGATGTTCAAACATGTCAGAGAATGGATAGAAGGATGCGCCCTTTGTCAACAAATGAAGATTAACACACACCCAAATGTGCCAGCCCTTCACCCGATTTCATCGAAAGCAACCCATCCTTTTCAACAAGTCACCCTTGATTTCATTACCGACCTACCCCTTTCTGACGGTTTTGACTCGATCCTGGTCACGGTGGACCATGGTCTTACAAAGGGGGTAATTTTCACACCTTGCAAGAAGACAATCGATGCTTTAGGCACAGCAGAACTCTATGTCTCCGAAATTTTCAAACGGTTTGGCCTACCAGATGTCTTAATTTCAGACCGAGGACCACAGTTCTCTGCAAAAGTATTTCAGGAAATACGAAAAGCATTAGGAATCAACTATAGAATGAGCACAGCCTATCATCCCCAAACTGATGGAGAAACGGAACGAGTTAACGAAGAACTAGAAGTTTACCTCTGAATGTTCTGTTCCAATGAACCGCATCTATGGAAACCACTTCTCCCAATAGCCGAGTTTGCTCACAATAACCGACATCATGACACAATCAAAACTTCCCCATTCAGACTAATGTATGGGACGGACCCTGTTGCGCTTCCCACAGCTACAACACGAATGACCACACCAGCAGCAGAAGAGCGCCTTCAGTTCCTAAGGAAGGCCAGAGAAGAAGCGCTAGCAGCACATGAATTAGCAAGACAATTAGTAGCTAGACGACGCAAGGACAAAGCAATATGACTTGAAAAGGGCACCAAAGTATGGCTTGAGAACCGAAATCTTCACATACCATATCAGTCCAGAAAGCTAGCACCAAAACGAGAAGGACCCTTCGAAATCGAACAAGTGATGGGACCAGTGACATACAAATTGAAACTCCCGAAACAATGGCGCATTCACCCTGTGTTTCATGCGTCACTCCTTACCCCATACAGGGAAACGACTGCGCACGGCCCGAATTATGTGAAACCACCCCCTGATCTCGTAAATGGACAAGAGGAATTTGAGGTAGAGGCAATTCTAGCCCACAGGAAACGAGGCGCAGGCTACCACTACCTAGTTAAATGGAAAGGCTACGGATCAAACGATAACTCTTGGGAACCCACTCGCAGTCTTGCAAACGCCACTGATATCCTATCAGAATATCAACAACACCGACACCTCTGAACCATGACGCGATACAGAAACTGCCATGTCTTAAAACAAAATTACCACTATACAAAACGGAACTGCTCAACACTCTCTCGATACACTATAGCTCTCAAAGAAAAAACCGTCTACACCCACATACAATACTTCCCCTTCCAACATGCCCTTAGAGCACCGACCCCACCAGGAAAATTTACCCGAACTATGGTGTTAGTCACATGATACTATCGCACCCCTCGACTTGATCACCATCACCAAAAGAATCCTTCAGGGATAACAGAATTCCCCTGCAATGATGCCCAGAATTATCTTCCCAAGTACCACAACCTACGATTTTCGACCAATGATCTACCTCCCTACAATAAGGATCCACCTGCCTACCAACTTTTAGCCATCAAAAGCAGTGATGTTTATAAAAGCGCTCATGGAAGGTTGCTTTGCCCAAAAGAATATAAACAAATGGATGAAATCACTAAGCAGACATGGGAGTGTAGTGCACAGATCTGGTTAATCAGCCAAAGAATCAGAATACTGGGAAGACCTCACATTCTCATGGAAGACATCCTTGACAAACTTGATTATTTATCTATTGCAATGGCACAAGTAATAGCGGACATTATTAGGCGAATCAGAGGATTCCTAATTACACCAACAACGACACCAGGAATTAAACATTTAAATTCATTAACCAGGTTCATCAGAGAAGAACAAGACCTCCTCACTGACCCTGCAATCGAATCCCCATTGAACACAGAAAATTGGGGCTCCGACATGGAAATCAACGACCTGGAACATGTATAAAGTCTCCAGACATCACCACCTAGCGCAATTAATCACGCTATACCACCATGTTCACTTTCTTCGCCCTCGCTGCCTACTTCATTGCCCTGGTTCTCCTCTCCTGCGCCCATTGGCGCATCGACGAAACCGCTGCTGCCTTCTCACCATTCCTCGCCATCCCAGACCTCCCGCTCGAGGTATTCATCGAAAACGACACTGTCATCCACTTCGAAGATGACAACCTCCATGTTCACCCAGCCGCCTTACTTCCCCAGGTACACCCCGATGACCACCATCTTCCCCACTTTGCTCAATATATCAAACGAAATACTACGCTCACCGTCGTTGCGGATGCCCTCGCCGCCGCCACCTGCTCCATAACCAACCTATCCTCCGCCACCGACAACCTTGCCGCCCTCACTCTTACCATCGACCCACATGAAATGACTTACGAGGAACATGACTCCTTCCTACGCAATGCTCAAAATTTGCATCGCGCTGCCGAAGCGCTCAAGTGGAAAGTAGAAACGTCAACAAAAGAACTCGACAATGCTGTCAAGTGGGCAGAGTCTAGAACGGACCATGGCTGGACAACCTCTGGTTGGTAGAAGTCGGTGACTTCTCGCATACAAAGGGGGTAATGTTACAGTTCTCTTTTCCCTTTGTTAACGGACTACATTTACTTGTTACAACCTATAGTTACGCTTGGACATTATCTCCTTTAATAGCTACCTTCACGTTTCCTTTCTTAGATAGCTATGCTCTTTCCCCTTTAGGTTTCTATTGTTCTCTTAACGTATATAAACCCCTCTCATGTACTGTAGTTCCTTAGTTCCAACTTAGTCAAATCATATCCATAACTTGAATGCTCTTTTGCTCGTCGCCTCAACCGCTCTCCTCGCTCTCTCTCTAGCCTTCGTCATTGTCAGACCTAGTGCCTAGAACCCTTGTCCAGTGATTGGGAACAGACCGAGACTCTGTTTGTCGCTGCAGACTTGGACGCTGAACGACGTTGTGGACATCGACCGTAACAGAAAGAAAGTGGAGCACTCCGACCCTGTCAGGATTACCGATACCTGAATGAATGGACTGTCAAAAACGCATATCCCCTTCCCCTTGTTTCCGATCTCATGACTAAATTACGTGGTGCCAAGTATTTCACCAAATTAGACCTCCGATGGGGATACAACAATGTTCGCATCAAGAAGGGAGACGAATGGAAGGTAGCCTTTATCACCAATCGAGGGCTCTATGAACCAACAGTAATGTTCTTTGGATTATGCAACTTGCCGTCAACCTTTCAAACTATGATGAACGAGTACTTTAGGGACATGATCAATGAAGGATGGCTGATCATTTACATGGACGACATGTTAATCTGTGCGGAAACACTAGAACAGCTAGAGGAGTGGACAAAACGAATTTTACAACAGCTACAAGATAACGATCTATTCCTGAAACTTGAAAAATGCAAGTTCACCACGCAGGAAGTTGAATTCCTAGGAATGATCATCACCCCTGGACGCATTCAGATGGACCCAATAAAGCTAGCAGGGATTGCCGATTGGCCAGTTCCTACCACAGTCAAACAAGTCCAATCATTCCTCAGATTTGGGAACTTTTACTGATGTTTCATTGGAAATTTCGCTGCCATCACTAAACCACTTACCAACCTCACTAAGAAAACAGAACCATTTGACTGGACCACTGAACAGAACAATGCTTTTGAAATTCTGAAGAAACGATTCGCATCTATGCCAGTATTATTAATGCCAGACCCTACTTGACCCTTTATCCTTCAAACTGATGTGTCGAATAAGGCAATAGGAGCAGTCTTGAAACAAGCAGATGAAACTGGATCTCTACATCCCTGTGGATTTATCTCACACGCATTAACACAAACGGAACAGAATTACCAGATCTACGATTGGGAGCTCTTGGCAATTATCAAAGGATTGATGACCTGGCGACATCTACTACACGGATCACCCCACACCACTATAGTTCACTGTGACCACAAAAATCTGTCCTACTATCGAACCGCCCAATATTTAACGCCCAGACAAGCTAGATGGTCATCCCTATTATCAGAATTTGACTTATGGATCGAACACGTCCCTGGCACAAAAATGTTTGAAGCGGATGCCTTATCCCGATGCCCTGATCATATGGGAAACAGTGAATTACAAGAAGACATTGTAGTCCTACCTGAGGATTGCTTTATTTGTCTTATTACAGAAGATCTAGTCACAGAAATTCAGAAAGCAATGTCAAAAGACGATTTTGGACATATTCTAATCGAGGTTATCACCATGCACTGCGCCCCACCGATCAAATCGAACATACAAGATTGGTCTTATACCAATGGCATTGTTCACTATCTCAGAAAGACCTACATCCCTGACCAAGATGGGTTACGAACCAAATTGATTAAGGAAACACACGAGGCACGATCATCAGGTCACCCTGGACAATTAAAGACCCTTGAACTCCTTAAGCGTGACTACTGGTGGCCCAGAATGTTCAAACATGTCAGGGAATGGATAGAAGGATGCGCCCTCTGTCAGCAGATGAAGATTAACACACACCCAAATGTACCAGCCCTTCACCTGATTCCGTCGAAAGCAACCCGCCCCTTTCAGCAAGTAACCCTTGATTTCATCACTGATCTACCCCTTTCCGATGGCTTTGACTCAATCCTGGTCATGGTGGACCATGGTCTTACAAAGGGGGTAATTTTCACACCTTGCAAAAAGACAATCAATGCACTAGGCACTGCGGAACTTTACGTATCCGAAATTTTCAAACAGTTTGGACTACCCGACGTTTTGATCTCAGATCGAGGACCACAGTTCTCTGCAAAAGTATTTCAGGAAATACAAAAAGCACTAGGAATCAACCATAGAATGAGTACAGCCTATCATCCTCAAACTGATGGAGAAACAGAACGAGTCAACCAGGAATTAGAAGTCTACCTTTGAATGTTCTGCTCTAATGAACTGCATCTATGGAAACCACTTCTCCCAATAGCCGAGTTTGCTCACAATAACCGACATCATGACACAATCAAAACTTCCCCATTCAGACTAATGTATGGGACGGACCCTGTTGCACTTCCCACAGCTACAACACAAATGACTACACCAGCAGCAGAGGAACGCCTTCAGTTCCTAAGGAAGGCCAGAGAAGAAGCGCTAGCAGCACATGAATTAGCAAGACAATTAATAGCTAGACGGCGCAAGGACAAAGCAATACGATTCAAAAAGGGCACCAAAGTATGGCTTGAGAACCGAAATCTTCACATACCATATCAGTCCAGAAAGCTAGCACCAAAACGAGAAGGACCCTTCGAAATCGAACAAGTGATGGGACCAGTAACATACAAATTGAAACTCCCGAAACAATGGCGCATTCACCCTGTGTTTCATACGTCACTCCTTACCCCGTATAGAGAAACGACTGCGCACGGCCCAAATTATGTGAAACCACCCCCTGATCTCGTAAATGGACAAGAGGAATTCGAAGTAGAGGCAATTCTAGCCCACAGGAAGCGAGGCACAGGCTACCATTACCTAGTTAAATGGAAAGGCTATGGATTGAATGACAACTCTTGGGAACCCGCTCGCAACCTTGCAAACGCCACTGATATCCTATCGGAATATCAGCAACGTCGACACCTCTGAACCATGACTCGATACAGAAACCGTCACATCTTGAAACAAAATTACCACTATACAAAATGGAACTGCTCAACTCTCTCTCGATACACTATAGCTCTTAAAGAAAAGACCGTCCACACCCGCATACAATACCTCCCCTTCCGACACGCCCCTAGAGCATTGAACCCGTCAGGAAAACTCACCCGAACTATGGCGTTGGTCACACAATACTACCGCACCCCTCGACTTGATCACCGTCACCAAAAGAACCCTTCAGGAACAACAGAGTTCCCCTGCAATGCCACTCAGGACTATCTTCTCAAATACCATGACCTACAATTCTCAATCGACGATCTACCTGCCTATAATAAGGATCCACCTGCCTACCAACTTTTAGCTATTAGACGCAGTAATGTTTATGAAAGCGCTCATGGGAGACTGCTATGTCCGGAAGAGTATAAGCAGATGGACGAGATCACTAAACAGATACGGGAGTGTAGTGCACAGATTTGGTTAATCAACCGAAGGATCAGAATACCAGGAAGACCTCGCATTCTCATAGAAGACATCCTTGATGAACTTCAATATTTGTCTACTGCACTGGGAGACGTAATAGCGGACATTGTCAGGAGAATCAGAAGATTCCTAGTCACCCCAACAACTACACCAGGAATCCAACATCTAGATTCGCTAACCAGGTTCATCACAGAAGAACGAGAACTCCTCACTGACCCTGCAATCGAAGACCCACTGGATACAGAAAGTTGGGACTCCGACATGGAAATCAGCGATCTGGAACACATATAAAATTCTCCAGATGTCATCACCTAGCGCAAAAAAAAATCACATTATACCACCATGTTCACTTTCTTCGCCCTCGCCACCTACTTCATCGCCCTGGCTCTCCTCTCCTGTGCTCATCGGCGCATCGACGAAACTGCCTCCGCCTTTTCGCCCTTCCTCGCCGTCCCAGACCTCCCGCTTGAGGTCTTCATCGAAAACACCACTGTCGTCCACTTTGAGGACAACGATTTACATATCCACCCTGCCGCCTTGCTTCCCCAGGTACATCCTGATGACCACCATCTTCCTCATTTCGCCCAATTCGTCAAACGGAACACCACGCTCACCGTCATCGCTGACGCCCTTGCTGCCGCCACCTGCTCCATCACTAACCTCTCTTCTGCAACCGACAACCTCGCCGCACTCACCCTCACCATTGACCCTCATGAAATGACTTACGAGGAATGCGATTCATTTTTACGAAATGCTCAAAATCTGCATTGCGCCGCTGAAGCGCTCAAGTGGAAGGTGGAGACCTCTACAAAAGAATTGGACAATGCTGTTAAGTGGGCCGAGTCCAGAACGGACCATGGCTGGACGACCTCTGGCTGGTAGAAGTCGGTGACTTCTCGCATACAAAGGGGGTAATGTTACAGTTCTCTTTTCAGTTCTCTTTTCCCTTTGTTAACAGACTACATTTACCTGTTACAAACCTGTAGTCACGCTTGGACGTTATCTCCTTTTATAGCTACCTTCACCTTTCCTTTCTCAGATAGCTATGCTCTTTCCCCTTTAGTCTCTATTGTTCTCTCAACATATATAAACCCCTCTCATGTACCGTAGTTCTTTAGTTCCAACTTAGTTGAATCTTATCCATAACTCAAACACTCTTTTGCTCATCGCCTCAACCGCTCTCCTCGCTCTCTCTCTAGCCTTTGTCATCGTCAGACTTAGTGCCTAGAACCCTTGTCCAGTGACTGGGAACAGACCGAGACTCTGTTTGTTGCTGTAGACTTGGACGCTGAATGACGTTGTGGACATCGACCATAACAGCTGGCTGATAGAGTTTTGAAATTGAACAGTGACTCCTGTGTAAATGTAGAAGGATTGCTATATGAATACTCCTCTCATGTTCATTGGATTTGAAACTTAAGTGTGAGCGCAAAACCTAGAATTAAGCAATGGACCCCACTTGGGTAATGAGACAAATATGGCAACAAGACGAAACTGTTGCTATAGATTGTCTAAAAGGATGGGTTCATGAAAAGCATTTATCTGAAGTAACACCACAATTGCTAAAGGAATTAAACCAACAATCAGAATCAGAAGCAATGTGGAATTTGGTACAATTGCAACAACAAATTGTCAAGGCTTCAGGAAAGCAGGAAATGAACCTAAAAGGAATCATTACTACTATGGATACAGGATCCACAATTCCTGTTACAGCTTTGGTTGATTCAGGATGCACGGGATCGTGTATTAATGATGAGTTTGTGGAAAAACATTGGATGAACAAACAACATCTTTTGCGGCCAGTACCAGTCTATAATGCGGATGGAACTCGTAACACCATGGGGAATATCGAGTACATGGTCCAGTTCAAATTGCGAATCGGAGACCATGAGGAAGTCATGGACTGTTGTGTCGCAAGACTTGGAAAAACAGACTTGTTCCTAGGGCATGACTGGTTGCAACTGCATAATCCGAGTATGAATTGGAAAAAACAAGAGGTAACCTTTAGTCAATGTCCAGGGACATGTTGGAACCAATCCAGTGTGAGCAAACCTGAGGAGGAGGTAGACGAAACCGAATCCTTGGAGGATGAGGAACATCTGTTCACTGTACATATAGGACCAGAAGAGTTAAAGCTAAGACCACTCTCAACCGACATTGCAGCAAAAGAGGCACTGGCTAGTACAAAGCAGTCGCTAGAAGAAACCGTACCAGGGCATTATCTCAAATATCGAAAAGTGTTTGAGAAAGAAACTTTTGATGAACTACCGCCGAGGTGGCCATGGGATCATGCTATTGAGTTTATTCCAGGAGGACAACCGACAGATTGCAAGGTGTACCCGTTGAATAAAGAAGAACAGGAACAGCTGGATGAATTTCTGGAAGAAAACCTGAAGACGGGACGGATTAGACCAAGTACTTCCGAACAGGCATCACCATTCTTCTTTGTCAAGAAAAAGGATGGTAAACTCAGACCAGTGCAGGACTACCGGAAATTAAATGACATCACAAGGAAGAACCGATACCCATTACCTTTAATTGGTGAATTGATCGATTGGTTATCAAAAGCCAAAGTCTTTTCCAAAATGGATATCCGATGGGGCTATAATAACATTAGGATTAAAGAAGGCGATGAGTGGAAAGCAGCTTTCAAAACTCATCGAGGCCTGTTCGAACCACTGGTCATGTTCTTTGGTCTCTGCAACTCCCCGGCAACATTCCAAACAATGATGAATGACATCTTTAGGCAAGAGATTGCTGAAGGATGGGTTGTCATCTACATGGATGACATCTTGGTGTTCTCCCAGTCACAGGACGCACACATGATGCATGTTAATTGTATCCTGGCCAAATTGGAGAATCATAAACTGTCATTAAAACCGGAGAAGTGTTGGTTTGATCAGCCTCAAATCAACTTCTTGGGACTAGTCATCAGTCAGGACTCCATTCAGATGGAAAAGGGCAAAGTACAGGCTGTGGTTGATTGGCCTATCCCTGCATGCAAGTGTGAACTTCAACAGTTTTTGGGCTTCATTAACTTCTATCAACATTTTGTGCCAGGCTTTGCTAAGACAGCAAAGCCCCTCACAGGTCTTACTGGAAAAGTTGACTGGAACTGGACGGATCAACAGATGTTGGCCTTTCAGGGACTGAAAGACCTTGTGGCGAGGGAGGTAGTCCTCAAAATTCCTGATGATGATGGTCAATTTCGTGTCAAAGTAGATGCGTCTGACTTTGCAATTGGCGGAATTTTGTCTCAGCAAAGCCAGGATGGTACATGGAGGCCTGTAGCCTTTATTTCAAAGTCGTTAAACGAGGCAGAGTGGAACTATGAGATCTATGATAAGGAAATGCTTGCGGTTATGCATGCATTTTATGAATGGTCTCACTACCTGAAAGGTGCAAAGGAACAGATTGAGGTCTTAACAGATCATCAAAACCTCACGTACTTCCAAAAACCGCAGAACCTGAACAGACAACAGGCACAATGGGTCACCGACTTACAGGAGTTCAACTTCATCATTAAACACCAGTCCAGAAAATCTAACTTGAAAGCGGATTTATTGTCAAGGAGAGCAGGACATGAAAAGGGACAGAATGATAACAAAGGAGTAATACTCCTGAAGGATCATTTGTTCATAAGGGTTTATGATGATGATTGGGCAATTGAGGACATAATTAAGGAGATCCAGAAGGTTTCGGCTCGGCAATGGGAAACTCAGGTGCGGCAAGGCATTGAACAGCAGGACCCGGACTTTAAAACCAAAAAAGGACTAGTTGAATGGAAGGGCTGAATTTACGTTCCAGCGGACACATGGATCAGGGGTGATCTGATTCAGATTCATCACTCCTGGGGGCATTCAGGGGTAGTCAAGACCGTGGAAAGTCTCACTCGCAATTTCTGGTGGCCACAAATGTGAAAGGATATTGAGTGCTTCATACGAGGTTGTGAAACATGCCAAAAGACAAAGCCGGATCGACAACCAAGGGCAGGACCATTAAATCCAAATGAAATCCCTGATACGCCATGGGAGGTGATTTCAGTAGACTTGATTGGACCATTGCTGGACTCCAAGGGAAATGACATGATCATGGTCATGGTGGATCAATTCACGAAAAAGGCCTATTTCCTCCCAACAACGTCGTCAATCATGTTGCAAGGAGTAGTGGTTTTATTCCGAGACAACGTCTTCAGGGAACATGGTTTACCAAGGAAGGTCATCAGCGACTGAGGACCGCAATTTGTCTCTAAATTTATGGACAATCTGTATGGGATCCTGGGAATACAGGCTAACAGATCCACAGCTTATCACCCACAAACCAATGGACAGACAGAATGCATTAATCAGGAAGTCAAAGAATTCCTGACAATGTTTGTCAATCATTGACAGGATAATTGGAGTGATTGGCTTGCGGTGGCTCAATTCTGCCATAACGACCAAGTACATTCATCTACGGGGTTTTCACCATTTTTCATGAACTATGGAAGACATCCCAACAAGGGGATGAATCCGCTGTATCAACCAAAAACTGTTATCATGGAAGAACTGGTTAAGGAAATCGAGGATGTTCACGCCAAAGCTAGAACCACACTGGAAAGAACCGCTGAAGCAATGAAAAAGCAGTGGGATGCTCACAGGACACAAGCACGAAACTACCAACCAGGAGACAAGGTGTACCTCAGTACAGAAAATTTGCCAACACTTCGAGCAACTAAGAAGTTAGACAGCAAGTTTGTAGGTCCCTTGGAAGTGGTTGAAAAGGTTGGCACATCTGCATACCGATTAAAAGTTCCTGCTGTGTGGAAAATCTACAACATCTTCAACAAAGTACTTTTGAAATCCTACACTGCTCCAGAATTCCCCAATCAAATCGAAAAGATTGCCAAACGAAAAGAGGCACAGATGGTGGAGGAATCCGAGAATGACAAGTATGAGGTTGAAGAGGTCATGGATAGCAGAGTTAGCGGACGAAACGGTGGCAGATTGGAGTACTTGGTCAAATGGAAAAACTACCCTGTGGAAGAATCAACATGGGAACCAGCAGAAAACCTTGCTAATGCTAAAAAAGAGGTTCAGAAGTTCCACAGGCAAAATCCAAGTGCACCCCGGCAACTGGCAATCACAGACCTACAGTTTAAAAATTGGCATAACTACATGGATACAAAGGCTCCCATATGGTTGTTTGGTTGGGAAGATGGCAAATTCGAGTGTGATTATCTCAACAGATTAAAACAGAATTGGCAATGGTGGAAGGGCGACCGCAAACTCATCTACGATGAACCCGACATGGAAGGGGCATTCTCAAGAGACCTTGAGCATGGTGGGCTGGTTAAACCCATGCTTAATTCCCCTAAGGCAAACCATTGCATGATATAGCACTTAGCGCTGAAGCGATTTACAACCAATGTGTGACTTCCTGGGATGTGAAGTCTTAAGGAGGAGGTCATGTTACAATATGGACTTTTTTCTGTATTTTTCTCTATTTTATTCAGAGGCCTATGGATGTATAATAAGACGCAAGCATATGGCACGGGACCCCTATCCAGATATGGCAGGAGGATCATATAACCCAGGGTGGCTATATGATCAGGGCTATTAGGGGATATTGGGTGAAACGGCATTTGCGGGAAGGGACCGGGAGTCTGGGTGAGTCCGGACAGGTCTGGGAGTTGGGTCTGGGTCTTGTTGCTGTGCGTGCATAGCCTTAGCGGCTGCGCAGACTGTGTGCACAGACCAACGACTCAGGTATATAAGGGGTGCGTTCTGTAGGTAGGAGTCCTTAAGACTCTAGATTGTTTCCTCCTTGTAGGTTACAGACTACTGTGTCTAAGCTTCGTCTCAATCTATCTCTTTCTCCTCTGAAGCTTGTGATTGTGTCAAGGATTAGTCCTAACAAATAAGGGCTTATCTGATGAAGGGTTATGTGCCTCCCAAGCCTATTTTCTTGACATGAAATTTGGGCAAGATTATTGAGTGCCTACAAAGCCATGATTTGGTGTTTCATGTAATTGTAGATAAAAGCTCACCCAATCCATGGAAGACAATCAATGCTGCACTCCACAAACATTTCAAAATTAAAGGGCTCAAGCTTGAAACCCATGAAGGTAACAATGGCAACATATTCACCAATCTATCATGGGATATTATGGTCAAGAAAGCTAGTAGGAATTCAGCCAAATTTTGATATCATGTTGGCATGGCAGGACCTGGATGGCAATTTACCCAAATCCTTTTTGCCAATGCAGAGCATGTCAAACTCCAAAAGGACCCTACAGACATACCATTTGTATTACTTGGCAAGTGCAATGTGAAGCTCTGTAAATGTCAACTTAGCTGACATGCACCTCCAAGCCCCCACCAAAAATAATCTTTGTGGCCCAATCAATGAAGATGCTACACATTGCCTGCATGCTTGCATGCCATGGCAAATGGTAAAAGAATGAAATGACTGAAGTTCAAACCCAACAAGGCAGCAAACTGCATCAAACATGTCTGCCCTCCAAGGGAAGTGATTGTTACAATTCTCTTTTCCCTTTGTTAATGGACTACATTTACTCGTTACAAACCCATAGTTATGCTTGGACGTTATCCCCTTTTATAGCTACCTTCACCTTTCCTTTCTCAGATAGCTATGCTCTTTCCCCTTTAGTTTCTATTGTTCTCTCAATGTATATAAACCCCTCTCATGTACCATAGTTCTTTAGTTCCAACTTAGTCGAATCTTATCCATAACTTGAACACTCTTTTGCTCATTGCCTCAATCGCTCTCCTCGCTCTCTCTCTAGCCTTCGTCATCGTCAGACCTAGTGCCTAGAACCCTTGTCCAGTGATTGGGAACAAACCGAGACTCTGTTTGTCACTGTAAGACTTGGACGCTGAACGATGTTGTGGACATTGACCATAACATAAGTTGGAACTCAGGACTAGCTCAGGGTACCATCCCTAGCCGACACCATTGAGACCCGCAGCTCTCAGGAATGACCCCCGAACGGATCCATCACCTATAAGGGGAAATACTACCTTGGATGACGAGAAGTTTTTCTCTACCAACGAACCTGGTACTTTGTTACAGAAGGACGGAAACGAAATGAACCAGTCCCAGACAAATATTTTTCAGGAGACTTCTACTCAGGAGCCTTTGAATTCGATTTACCCGATCAAATCTACCTAGACTGGGGTAGTGAAGTACAAGGAGAACCACTCTACCTTGTTAAGGAACCAGAAAACGAACCAGGAAGGACCCTCTATAGGAAATTCTTCAGTAAAAGTGACCGACACGGAGTCACAGCTAGCCTTTTAGCAGAGTGGGAGGAATTACTACGAATTGAACAAGCCAAGCTTGAGGAAAACCCATTTGATACAGATTACTCGAAACAAGGACCACCCCCATCTCCGAAACCCAGAACTCCGAGTAGAACACCTACTCCAGAACCGAAACCGATCACCAGAACACCAACCCCCGAACCACCGATTAACCCTGAACCACCGATCACTCCTGAACCAAGAATGGCGTCTGAAACCAGTGCTAGCTCCAAAGGAGATATCAAACCGCAGCATATACGACCTTTTACAGGCAAACAAATCGAAGCAAGGTCATTTTTAGGACAGCTTGAGGATTACTTTACCCTCAACGAACAGAACTATGAAGGAAAAGATGAGAAGAAAGTCAGATATGCACTTGCATGCATGGGACCAGAACTAGACGACTGGAAAACGATTATTCGAAGCGAATTGAATGACAACAGGGGCAGTACCACAGCCACGTTCAAATGGAGCAACTATGAAGCATTTGAAACACGTTTCAACAATGACTGGGGAGAAGTCAACAGCGCCCTTCGAGCCCTGAACAATCTATCCAAATTAAGAGTTGGAAATGGTGTTTCAGTTCCAGAATACATCAGAAAATTTCGCATGGATATAGGAACCTCTGGACTCACAGGAATACCCACTCAGTTGCAGGCATTCATCAAAGGATTACCCTTAGAGCTTGCTCAGACGATCTTACAAGACCAAAGAAAGATCAAGACGATGCAAGAAGCCTATGATAAGGCTGAGGATCACCATAATGCTTGGGATATGACAGGACAGGGGAACAGGAGAACCAATGACGGATCTGGAACACGTTTCAATCGAAACAACAACCGATCCGGAACAATCAGAGCTATAAATACCACGATTCCTAGCCAATTAACAGATGACCAAAAGGAGGAATACCAAAAGACTGGCAAGTGTTTCAGATGTGGAACACAGGGACACATCTCCAGGAACTGCCCGAAACGCAATGATGCGTCTTCATCCAGGTCTTCTTATCAGAACAAGGCTGTCCGTTCCATCACTGAGGAACAACAGAAGGAAGAAGACAAACCAGCAAAGAAAATTAGAGCCATCTTTTCAGCAATGTCTACTGAAGAGAAGAATGCCCTCTTAAACAAATTCGAAAACGAGGGTTTTTAGTTAGGAAGCGTCACTCAGTGGTTGGCCCTTCCTTATTATTGAGATCTGAACAGTTAGCGCTTGATTCTGTAATAGTATTATCCAACAATGACAAGCGCATTTTGTTAACTATCAAATCGACCGATTTACCCGCTGGAACATCTGCCCTAATCGATTGTGGAGCAGAAGGAAACTTCATAGATGAGGGAGCAGTGAAAGAGCTCAGGAAAGAACGACTTAAGAAACCAATCAAAGTTAGAAACGCAGATGGAACAGTGAATGTGAAAGGAATGATCACACATTGGACCAAAATATGCTACATGATCGAGGGACAGCAGTTTATCAATTGGTTCTGGATCACTAAGCTAGGCAATCAACGAATGATTCTAGGAATACCCTGGTTAGAAGAAAATAACCCAATCATCAACTGGCAAGAGAAATCTCTGAAAATTGGAGACCTGGACACGTCACCAAAAGCAATCTGGCAGCTAGCCCTGGACTCCCAGCAATGGGGCGAGGATGACTATTGGATTAGAGTTAAAACATCGGCATCACAAGAACTAGAGCATAGGTTAAAGAAGGACGAACCATCCACCACTCTACCTACAGAATATGAGCAATGGCGCACCATCTTTGACAAAAAGGCATCAGAATGCTTCCCATCCAGTCGACCATGGGACCACGCAATCAACACAAAGGAGGGTTTTGTCCCAAAAGCTAGTAAACTTTACCCTCTGTTGGTCAAGGAACAAGGACTGTTAGACGAATGGATTGATGAACAACTCAAGAAAGGATACATTAAACCATCTACATCACCACAGGCGTCACCATTCTTCTTTGTAGCAAAGAAAGAAAGCGGAGCACTCCGACCCTGTCAGGAGTATCGATACCTGAATGAATGGACTGTCAAAAACGCATATCCCCTTCCCCTTGTTTCCGATCTCATGACTAAATTACAAGGCGCCAAGTATTTCACCAAATTAGACCTCCGGTGGGGATACAACAATGTTCGCATCAAGAAGGGAGACGAATGGAAAGCAGCCTTTATTACCAATCGAGGGCTTTATGAACCAACCGTAATGTTCTTTGGACTATGCAACTCGCCATCAACCTTTCAAACTATGATGAACGAGTACTTTAGGGACATGATCAATGAAGGATGGCTGATCATTTACATGGACGACATGTTAATCTGTGCGGAAACACTAGAACAGCTGGAGGAGCAGACAAAACGAATTTTACAACGGTTACAAGATAACGATCTATTCCTAAAACTTGAAAAATGCAAGTTCGCCACGCAGGAAGTCGAATTCCTAGGAATGATCATCACCCCTGGATGCATTCAGATGGACCCAATAAAGTTAGCAGGGATTGCCGATTGGCCAATTCCTACCACAGTCAAACAAGTCCAATCATTCCTCGGATTTGGGAACTTTTACTGACGTTTCATTGGAAATTTTGCTGCCATGCTAAACCACTTACCGATCTCACTAAGAAAATGGAACCATTTGACTGGACCACTGAACGGAACAACACTTTTGAAATTCTAAAGAAATGATTTGCATCTATGCTGGTATTATTAATGCCAGATCCTACTCAACCCTTTATCCTTCAAACCGATGCATTGAATAAAGCAATAGGAGCAGTCTTGAAACAAGCAGACGAAACAGGATCTCTGCATCCCTGCGGATTTATCTCACATGCATTAACACAAACGGAACAAAATTACCAGATCTATGATCGAGAACTCTTGGCAATTATCAAAGGATTGATGACCTGGTGACATTTACTACACGGATCACCCCACACCACTATAGTTCACTGCGACCACAAGAATCTGTCCTACTATCGAACCACCCAACGTTTAACGCCCAGACAAGCTAGATGGTCATCCCTATTATCAGAATTTGACCTACACATTGAACACGTCCCTGGCACAAAAATGTTTGAAGCAGATGCCCTATCCCGACACCCTGATCATATGGGAAACAGTGAATTACAAGAAGACATTGTAGTCCTACCAGAAGATCATTTTATTTGTCTGATTGCAGAGGATCTAGTCACGGAAATCCAGAAAGCAATGTCAAAAGACGATTTCGGACGAATTTTAATCAAGGTTATCACCACACACCGCGCCCCACCGATCAAATCGAACATACAAGATTGGTCTTATACCAATGGCATTGTTCACTATCTCAGAAAGACCTACATCCCTGACCAAGACAGGTTATGAACCAGATTGATTAAGGAAACACACGAGGCACAATCATCAGGTCACCCTGGATGATTGAAGACCCTTGAACTTCTTAAGCGTGACTACTGGTGGCCTGGAATGTTCAAACATGTCAGGGAATGGATAGAAGGATGTGCCCTCTGTCAGCAGATGAAGGTTAACACACACCCAAATGTACCAGCCCTCCACCCGATTCCGTTGAAAGCAACTTGCCCTTTTCAGCAAGTAACCCTTGATTTCATCACGGATCTACCCCTTTCCGATGGCTTTGACTCGATCCTGGTCATGGTGGACCATGGTCTTACAAAGGGGGTAATTTTCACACCTTGCAAGAAGACAATCGATGCACTAGGCACTGCGGAACTTTACGTATCTGAAATTTTCAAATGGTTTGGCCTACCCGACGTTTTGATCTCGGATCGAGGACCACAGTTCTCCGCAAAAGTATTTCAGGAAATACGAAAAGCATTAGGAATTGACCATAGAATGAGCACAGCCTATCATCCCCAAACCGATGGAGAAACGGAACAAGTCAACCAGGAACTAGAAGTCTACCTCCGAATGTTCTGTTCCAATGAACCGCATCTATGGAAACCGCTTCTCCCAATAGCCGAGTTTGCTCACAATAACCGACATCATGACACAATCAAAACCTCCCCATTCAGACTAATGTATGGGACGGACCCTGTTGCGCTTCCCACAGCTACAACACGAATGACCACACCAGCAGCAGAGGAGCGCCTTCAGTTCCTAAGGAAGGCCAGAGAAGAAGCGCTAGCAGCACATGAATTAGCAAGACAATTAATAGCTAGATGACGCAAGGACAAAGCAATACGATTCAAAAAGGGCACCAAAGTATGGCTTGAGAACCGAAATCTTCACATACCATATCAGTCCAGAAAGCTAGCACCAAAACGAGAAGGACCCTTCGAAATCGAACAAGTGATGGGACCAGTGACATACAAATTGAAACTCCCGAAACAATGGCGCATTCACCCTGTGTTTCATATGTCACTCCTTACCCCGTATAGAGAAACGACTGCGCATGGCCCGAATTATGTGAAACCACCCCCTGATCTCGTAAATGGACAAGAGGAATTCGAGGTAGAGGCAATCCTAGCCCACAGGAAGCGAGGCGCAGGCTACCATTACCTAGTTAAATGGAAAGGATATGGATTGAATGACAATTCTTGGGAACCCGCTCGCAATCTTACAAATGCCACCAATATCCTATCGGAATATCAACAACGCCGACACCTCTAAAACCATGACTCGATACAGAAACCGCCACATTTTGAAACAAAACTATCATTACACAAAACAAAACTGTTCAGTACTCTCTCGATACACTATAGCTCTTAAGGAAAAAACCGTCTATACCCACATACAATACCTCCCCATCTGACACACCCCTACAACACCAAACCTGTATGGAAAACTTACCCGGACAATGGCACTAATCACACGATATTACTGCACCCCTCGACTTCACCATCACCATTGGAAGAACCCTTCAGGAACCACGAAGCTCCCTTGCAACATTGTCTGGAGCTACCTCCCAAAATATCATGATCTGCAATTCACAAGCACTGACTTACCTCCCTATAACAAAGATCCACCAGTCTACCAACTTCCAGCCATCAGGAACAGTGACGTTTACAAAAGCACTCACGGAAGATTGTTATGCCCGGAAGAATACAAACGAATCGATGAAATTACCATACAAACACGGGAGTGCAGTGCACAAATTTGGTTAATTGGACAAAGAGACAGAATCCCAGGAAGACCTCGTGTCCTTATAGAAGACATCCTCGACGACCTTCAGGACTTGCTCGATGAACAGAGGGAAATAGTTGCGGACATTATCAGGAGAATCAGAAGATTCTTAGTCACTCCTACAACAACACCAGGAATTCAACACCTAGATTTGTTAACCAGGTTCATCATAGAAGAACGAGAACCCCTTACCGACCCTGACATCGAAGATCTGCTAGATATAGAAAGTTCGGATTCAGACATGGAAATCAGTGATCTGGAAAACGTATAAATTCTTCAAGTATCACCACCTAACACCATACTCACACCAAAAAGCCATGTTCACCTTCTTTGCCCTCGCCACCTACTTCATTGTCCTGACCCTCCTCTCCTGCGCTCACTGGCGCATCGACGAAACCGCTGCCACTTTCTCACCCTTCATTGCCATCCCAGACCTCCCACTAGAGGTCTTTGTTGAAAATACCACCGTCATCCACTTCGAGGACAACAATTTACACATCCACCCCACTGACCTACTCCCTCAAGTATACCCCGACAATCACCACCTCCCTCATTTTGCCCAATTTGTCAAAAGAAACACTACGCTCACTGTCGTCGCCGACGCCCTCGCCGCTGCCACCTGCTCCATAACCAATCTTTCCTCCGCCACTGACAATCTCGCCGCCCTCACCCTCACTATAGATCCACATGAGATGACCTACAAGGAATGTGATTCCTTCCTCCGGAATGCGCAAAACTTGCACAGAGCTGCTGATGCCCTCAAGTGGAAGGTGGAAACATCGACGAAAGAGTTAGACAATGCCGTCAAATGGGCTGAGTCTAGAATGGACCACGGCTGGATGACCTCTGGCTGGTAGAAGTTGGTGACTTCTCGCATACAAAGGGGGTAATGTTACAATTCTCTTTTCCCTTTGTTAATGGACTACATTTACTCATTACAAACCCATAGTTACGCTTGGACATTATCTCCTTTTATAGCTACCTTCACCTTTCCTTTCTCAGATAGCTATGCTCTTTCCCCTTTAGTTTCTATTGTTCTCTCAACGTATATAAACCCCTCTCATGTACTGTAGTTCTTTAGTTCCAACTTAGTCGAATCTTATCCATAACTTGAATGCTCTTTTGCTCGTTGCCTCAATCGCTCTCCTCGCTCTCTCTCTCTCTAGCCTTCGTCATTGTCAGACTTAGTGCCTAGAACCCTTGTCCAGTGATTGGGAACAGACCAAGACTCTGTTTGTCGCTGTAAGACTTGGACGCTGAATGACGTTGTGGACATCGACCGTAACAGTGATGCACTCACCTTCCCCACTTCACCAACATGCATCTCCACTGGCTACCTCACATTGTATTCATTCACCCTCTCATACTGTGAGTGCTCTCTGCCTGATGTTGCAATCTGCATTCCTTATGCAAAACTCAGCCATATCAGCACAATATCAGGCTGCAAATGACCAGCCTTGAGTTATCCAATGGTGGTACCTCTGATGCCAATGACAAAGACTTTTCAGATATCATTTTTCCCTGTCTCAACAATATCAATGAGTGGCAGCATCATATACAAGGAATGTCTTTTATTCATACCTTCAAAATGGAAGCTTGTATGGTCACAGAGTGTTAGGAAGCTTTTCTTGAACTGATCAAGGCCCTGTTGATCGGAGGCTTATATTCCTGGATCTCCATCCATAAAGTGCACTATCCAGCATAGCAAAGCACTACTGAGCTTTGAATGGCCTTTTGTAAGGGCTCTACTTTGTCCTAGGGAGAGCCTCACCCTTGTCATTGATTTCTTTTTCATGCCAATGCATATTTATATGCATCAATTATGTATATATATATATATCACAGTGTTTGGGCATGTGGACCTTTTTGTCACATGTCAAATAATTATGTAATTACCTTTTACTATTCTTGTACCATTGTGCTACACACCAATAAAATTTGGTTCAGTGTACAGTGCATGGTGAGAATTAAGTATAAAACCCCAACAACATTACACTTTTTTACACTACCAATCAGTAGTGTAGTGCACAACTGGACAAGACATCACTAGACAATGTTGTTTGGTTCCCCGAGGAAACCCTTGCACAAGCAGAAAGAGGACCTCTCAAATTCTCCCTCAAATACAAGGGAGAGTTCCCCAGTAATAGTGCCTTGCTCAGTGAGTCTGAGTTTTATGGGGGCCAAAGACCTCTCAATGACCAACACATCACAAAGAGGAGTCTTAGCACTTCTCAACCAAAGGCTCAGCTGATGCCTTCCCCAAGTGGCTGAAGAACCACAGAGGTTCCTAAAGGAACCTCACCCACCAGGCTGTTGCCCAGAATGGCACAGTCACCGACTAAGCCACTCTATGCACTGCCTCGGGTAGGGCTTGCAAAGTTTGGTTCTGAACTTTGGTTCAAACCAGAACTGGCCAAACTGAACTGAAAGTTAGGTTCAGGTTCAGGTTCAGTTCTACCACATCCTCCAAACATTGGTTTGGGTTCTGGTAATACCCAAACCGATGCCAAACTGCCAAACCAACCAGAGGGTGGGAGTAGGCAGTGGGGAGGGAAGGGGTACATCCCTTCTGGTGCACTGGTGCAAGAAAAAAATCTCACACACCAAAATGGTCTTGCTTGCCCACCCACCATCATCGTCTCATCATGTCAGCTTTGAATACAGATGGTACATTAAATGATGCATCCAAAATAGAGTTTTACAACTCTGAAGGAGATGAGCATCCGATTGGCTCAATGATAGCAGCTGGAGTATCAAAGAGTGAGTGGTAATCTAATATTTCTCACCTTTTGCCTTATCAACAGAAATTGAACAAACTACGACGCTCCAAACCATCCCTGGAGGCTCTGGTATATGCAGTAGTAACCGGAATTGCAAGCAAACCTTGAAAATAATGAATGAAGATAATGCTGAGCTCAAACAAGCATCGTTGGTGATCAAGCAAAAGCACACAGAAACAATCACACCAGCTGGACATGCTACCACCCTGCGCAGGCCCCTGAAGTGTCATGGAAGCATTCGCCATGCAGGCACATCATCAAATGAGAGTGATGATGGTGGGGTTGCTGGGATGGGGTGAGGGGATGGAGCATGGTGTGAGGGAGTGGGCATGGGTGTGGTGTGAGGCAAGGCCATGAGGTAAGGGAGAGGGAGAGGGCATGGGCATGGGCATCAGTGTGAGGCAAGGGCAAGGGTGGTGAGGGTGTATGGGCAAGGGCAAGGGTGTATGGGCAAGGGCAAGGGTGTGGGTGTGGACATGGGCAAGTGAGGGCAAGGGTGGCAAGGGTGGCAAAGGCATGGACATGGGCATGAGGGTGATGCAGTGGGCAGGAGTGGAGGTGCATAGGCATTGGCATATGTAGCAGGGAGCAAGTGGGCTAGTAGGTGGCTGAGGGGGTGGGCATGGCAGTTGGTGTTGGGCACAGGCATGGGTGTGAGTAAGGGTGTGGCATTGTTACAACATGGACATTGATCTCTATTTTCTCTATTTTATCCAGAGGGCTACAGGCACATGACAAGACATGAGCATATGGTGAGGGACCCCTATCCAGGTATGGCAGGAGGATTACATAACCCAGGGTGTTACGATATGGGCCTTTTTCTCTATTTTTCGCTATTTTATTCAGAGGCCTACGGACGTATAACGGGACATGAGCATACAGCAAAGGACCCCTATCCAGATATGGCAGGAGGATTATATAACCCAGGGTGGCTATACAATCAAGGCTGTTAGGGGATATTGGGTGAAACAGTGTTCATGGGAAGGGACCAAGAGTCTGGGTAAGTCTGGACAGGTCTGGGAGTTGGGTCTGGGTCTTGTTGCTGTGCATGCATAGCCTTAGTGGCTGCACAGACTGTGTGCACAGACCAATGACTCAGGTATATAAGGAGTATGTTCTGTAGGTAGGAGTCCTTAAGACTCTAGATTGTTTCCTCCTTGTAGGTCACAGACTATTGTGTCTAGGCTTCATCTCATTCTATGTATCTATCTCCTCTGAAGCTTGTGATTGTGTATAAGGATTAGTCCTAACATAATCTAGAGTCTTCTTATCACACCCTTTGTTGTTGGTCATAGTGTGGAGCAAGTCTTGCTCATCATTGCAGACAGTGACAAAGAGAGTTTTAGTTGTTCAACAAACCATCTGACTCTGTACACATTACAGCATGTGTCTACAGACTGTCATGACTGACTGAAAACTTTGTTTTCACTAAGTCATTTTATATTCATTTTCTTCTTTATTATATAATACTGGCTGACTAAGCAAGTGCCTATCAGTCAGCGCTTAGATAACAGATAGGGATTAGATAAGATTAGATAGCAGATCATGGCAAGGATGAGTCAACGCCTTGACTCATTGCACAGCAATGCGCAGTGCCTCACTGTTACCTCATGTAGTGTATGCACAGACCATGTACTCAGGTATATAAGAAGTGCAACTAGCACCCAGAGTCCTCAGCCAAGTTCTCTCGGGTTTTATCCCTTCCTCACTCCTCCTCCTCTACAGTCTACTGAGTGGGGCCCTGATACAGACAGCCTCGAGGAAACTAGGCGACATTGACATCGACAGCAGATAGCCTCATCTTACCATTGTAGGGTGACTATGGCCAATTGGCTACTGGCAACAAAACAGTACTAGACGAGAGCTTGGAGCACGCTGTAGTCGACTGGGCAGGGTCTTGCAGGCACCAGCACTAGTATTGCAGAAAAGGGAGCAGACCTCCTGAAGAAAATCCATTTGTGTGCCATGTATCAAGGAGATACAGTCTAGAAATACCAATTACGTATCAGATCTATTTGATCTGAGCACAAGGACATTCTAGTGAACACCCAGGCACCACACATTTGGGTTGCTTGGTGGAATTAAATCGAAAATTTGGGTGCAGGTGTGTTATTGACTGCATCAGACAGTGGTAGTATTAGGAAGTACTGCTACAGAAGAAGAGTCAACATCCCTCTACTTGAGGCATCATTGGAATCGTGGATCTAGGAAAGATCAAAAACACAATAGGAATGGCAGGGCTATTCAAATTCATATTGCCAAGGGCCAACATGACCCTTGTACAAATCGGGAAGGCATTCTCGGTTGAATGGGCGCAGGGATGCACAGTAGAGAAATTATCCAAACCAGTACAAGTCCAGACTGACAACCAGCAATGCAATGCTCATGTACAAGCATGGAGACTCTGGGTCAGAGAGCAAAGGCGTCTCGATAAGGAACAAAGACATCAAGAAAAATTAGCGGCATGGTGCGCTGAGGAAGCAGCCATCAAGGAACAGGAAGATGCATGGCAGGAGTTACTAAAAATACACCATGAACAATTGTTACAAAAGCACCAGTTCAGGGAACTGGAACAACAGATTGCTAGGGAGAGAAAGACCCTGGAAGATGTCCTAAACCAGTTAGAACCAGGGTTGGCAGTACAGGAGGCGCTGTTCAATACACCATCAAATATTGAATTATTGTTAATCAGTTTCAATGTATACACATTGAAACATGATGGCCTGGTTCTGACAGCAAAGGAGCAAAACCAGTTGATGCACACTCTAAACGGCAATATTATGAATGCAGGGTGAGTCATGAGAAACAAAAGACAACTCCAAAATGAGGAAAGACTCTGAGGAGAAAGATATAATCCATATCTTTCCACATATATTCAATGGAGGTTGCCAAGGAACTACACACCGCCCCGCATATCCCAGTATGGGGAAGAGGAAATTTTCACACCACCCGATCATGATTATTTTCTGTCCAAACTCGGGGAGGACGAGGAATTCACACAGTGCTGGGTTCAAGGGATCTCAAAGGAGAAACTGGTGTTACCTGGGTCCTATATGATGGCTATTCCTAAAATGGCACTGTGGAAGGTGAATGGATACTGCTACCTGTATCTATTCAAAAAGGAATTCCATAATCAGCTTCACTGGCCAGAGTGGCCCACATTGGAATGAATCCTTTCATGGGAACCAGAGCTTAGGGATTACTCCACAGTCTTTGGATTACAAGACAATGTAAAGCCAGATAAATTCCATGTTCTAGAATGGGCAGAATTAAGTCTTAAAAAAGACGAGATCTACACATGGAAAGATCTGGAACGCCTAGAGCAACATGGGAAATTTAACAAACAAGCCAGATTTGGAGGACAGGGGAAGTCAAAGAAACCTAGATCCAAATCACCCATGACCATATCCTCATTTGTACAGGGAGTTTCCAAGAATCCCTCTGTTAGATCTCTACCCGAATTAGGACAAGTCACAGTAAAAAAGTCTTACTCCCAGGCAGTGATAAGTGTGTTTGGACCAAGCAAAGCACTAACCAGAACTCAAGGAGCAGACTGGACTTGGAATGGTGGATCAGTCGCAAACCCATTAGACTGGTTAAAAGAGGATCTGGCAGCACCCAGTTCATCTAATATGGAGGCACGAAAACGGGAAATTGATAATTGGAGAAGAGAAATTAAAAAGGATATTTCTACTCCTTACCCATATCCAAAACCCTGATATGACCAACACATGCTCCATCCAGATATTCCTGGATTTTGTTATCTGTTCCTGATCAAAGCACAATATTGGGACAAGTACAACTGGACTGGCCAGCATACCCCCAAATTCATGAGGTAATATCATGGGACCCAAGCCTGAGAAACAAACAGATCAGGATCTCAATTCGTCGAACCCATGGTCTAGACCATTGCTATCATATTGATAAGCAGATGAATGGGTATGATGGATGGGTGCATCTGGATCTGATGAATCAGTCCAGGTCAGGACACAAATGACTCAGGGCATTCCAGTTTACTGCTGACATGCTTGCAAATATGTATAATGCATTAACTGGATGGCAGACAGTATGGGCAGAAGACACAGAACTGCCAGCACAGATTGCCACTCAGGAAGATATCATCCAAAGACAGCAAATGCAGCATGAGGAAACTATTATGGCCATTGGACAAGTAGTGGCTGGAATTGTAAATGGATATCGACGTGCTAACCCAATACCGCCACTGGCCCCTCTCACTAAAGCCGAGATGCCAGACTACTATGAGGGAGACCCTTGCATGGTTGACAGATGGCTGAGGCAAATGAGAATGTACTTCATGCTGGTGCGAGAAGTCCAATTGGATCAGAAGATTTCCATCTGTCTGTACTGGATCTGGAAAGGAAAAGATAACCAAGCAGGAGATTGGGTGGGAGTCAAACTCAAGGCAGTCCAGGATGCAGAACAAGAGTACCAAAATGAGGTAGTCAACTCCAGATGGCCAGTTAACTTGTCATGGGCATCACTCAATCAAGGTGTTATCGTGAATGACCATGAAATTCGATGGCCCCTACAAAATCAGTTCCCCTTTACTTCTTGGGAAGACTTTGCAACGCAAATGCATGAGTTCTTCATGTCAACTGAGACTCGAGAAAAGGCAACTGATGCAATCTTGGCATTAAAACAGGGGAACACAATGATTGAAGATCATGTGGTCAGGTTCAACATGCTACTGCCATTAGTGGGTTGGGATAACAGAGCACTGATTGTGCTGTTTAAACAAAACATCAACCCTGCACTAGGACGAGACCTAATTAGGCATGGAAATCTAGGGGATGATGCGACCCTAAAACAAATTCAGGATTGGGCAATAGAGTTGGCACGAGCTTATCACAAAGCAACAGAAGCATATGGGCCGGATAGACAAAAAGGTGGATACAAAGAAAAAACAGTTGCTAAGGATAGTAAACCAAACCAATTCCAGTACAGTACGCTGACAACATCCAAAGACCCAAATGCCATGGATGTCGACAAGAGCAAGAAACAGGTTACAGGAAGTTGCTACAACTGCGGAAAAGAAGGACACTTTGCACGAGATTGTCTGGAGCCAAGAAAGCCTCGATGGAAGGATAAGGGGAAGTGGAAGGCACAAGAGGTTAAGATAGAGGAGCTCACTGAGAAGCAATGGAAAGAACTCAGAAAGGAGAAGGGTTTTGGCGAAAGCCAGTAGGCGAGTGCTCAGCACTGCTGGCTAATAGAGTTTCGAAATTGGACAATGACTCTTGTGTAAATGTACAAGACTTGTTATATGAATATTCTTCTCATATTCATCAGATTCGAAACTTAAGTGTGAGTGCAAAACCCAGAATTAAGCAGTGGACTCCTGCCTGGGTGATGAGACAAATATGGCAACAAAATGAAACTGTTGCTATGGATTGTTTAAAAGGATGGGTTCATGAGAGATGTTTATCTGAAGTAACACCGCAATTGTTGAAGGAACTAAATCAACAATCAGAAGCGGAAGCAATATGGAACTTGACACAATTGTGACAACAAATTGTCAAGGCTTCGGGAAAACAAGAAATGAACCTAAAAGGAAAAATAACCACTATGGATACAGGATCCACAATTCCTGTTACAGCTTTGGTTGATTTGGGGTGCACAGGATTGTGCATTAATGATGAATTTGTGGAAAAACACCAGATGAACAAACAACACCTCATGCAACCAGTACCAGTCTATAATGCAGATGGAACTTGTAATACTATGGGTAATATCGAATATATGGTACAGTTTAAATTACGAATTGGAGACCATGAAGAAGTAATGGACTGCTGTGTTGCACGACTGGGAAAAACAGACTTGTTCTTGGGTCATGACTGGTTACAATTGCATAATCCAAGTATGAACTGGAAAAAGTAGGAAGTGACGTTTAGCCGGTGTCCAGGAACATGCTGGAATCAATCCAGTGTGAGCGAACCTGAGGAGGAGGTAGAAGAAACCAAGTCCTTAGAAGATGGGGAATGACTGCTTGCCATGCATATAGGACCAGGAGAGTTAAAGCTACGACCATTTGTGCCTCTTTACGTTTGGCAACTTTCTCGATTTGGTTGGGGAATTCTGGGGCAATATAAGGTTTCAGGAGTACCTCATTAAAGACGTTGTAGATTTTCCAGGCTGTGGGAATCTTTAACCGATATGCAGATGTGCCAACTTTCTCAACCACTTCCAAGGGTCCCACAAACTTGCCATCCAACTTCTTAGTTGCTCGAAGCGTCAGCAAATTTTCTGTACTGAGGTATACCTTATCTCCTGGTTGATAGTTTCGTGCTGGCATTTTGTGAGTATCCCACCACCTTTTCATTGCGTCAGCGGTTTTCTCTAGCACAGTTTTGGCCTTAACATGGACATCCTCGATTTCTTTAACTAGTTCCTCCATGGCCATGGTTTTTGGTTGATACAGTGGGTTCATCCCCTTGTTGGGATGTCTTCCATAGTTCATGAAAAACGGTGAAAACCCAGTAGACAAGTGTATCCGGTCATTATGGCAGAATTGGGCTACTGCGAGCCAATCACTCCAGTTGTCCTGCCAATGGTTGACGAACATGGTCAAGAATTCCTTAACTTCCTGATTAACCCATTCTGTCTGTCCATCAGTTTGTGGATGATACGCCATAGATCTATTAGCCTGTATCCCTAAGATCCCATATAGATCGTCCATAAATTTTGAAACGAATTGTGGTCCTCGATCACTGATGACCTTTTTTGGTAAACCATGTTCCCGGAACACATTATCTCTGAACAAAACTGCTACTCCTTGCGATGTGATTGATGACATTGTCGGGAGGAAGTAAGCCTTCTTTGTAAACCGATCTACCACAACCATGATCATGTCGTTGCCCTTTGAGTCCAGTAATGGTCCGATTAGATCTACCGAGATGACTTCCCATGGTGCGTCAGGGATCTCATTTGGATTTAACGGCGCCGCTCTTGGCTGTCGATCCGGCTTTGCCCTCTGGCACGTTTCACATCCTTGTATAAAGCGTTCAATGTCCTTTCACATTTGCGGCCACCAGAAATTGCGAGTGAGGCTTTCCACGGTTTTGACTACCCCTGAGTGTCCCCACAAGTGGTGAATTTGGATTAGATCTCCCCTAATTCGTGCATCTGCTGGGACATAAATCCGACCCTTCCATTCAACTATTCCCTTTATGATTTTAAAGTCCGGGTCCTGCTGCTCAATACCTTGCCGAACCTGATTTTCCCATTGCTGAGCCGAGACCTTTTGAATTTCTTTAATGATGTCCTCGATTGCCCGATCATCATCATAGACCCATATGAACAAATGATCTTTCAGGAGTATTACTCCCTCATTATCATTTTGTCCCTTTTCATGTCCTGCTCTTCTCGACAATAAATCCGCCTTTGAGTTGGATTTCCCAGACCGATGTTTGATGACAAAGTTGAACTCCTGTAAGTCCGTAACCCATCATGCCTGCCATCTATTCAGGTTTTGTGGTTTCCGGAAGTATGTGAGGTTTTGATGATCCGTTAAAACCTCAATTTGTTCTTTTGCACCTTTCAGGTAATGAGACCATTCATAAAATGCATGCATGACTGCGAGCATTTCCTTGTCATAGATCTCATAGTTCCTTTCCGCTTCATTCAACGACTTTGAAATAAATGCCACAGGTTGCCATGTGCCATCCTTGCTTTGTTGGGACAAGATTCCTCCAATTGCAAAATCAGACGCGTCTACTTCCACACGAAATTGACCATTGTCGTCAGGAATTTTGAGGACTACCTCCCTCGCCACAAGGTCTTTCAGTCCCTGAAAGGCCAAAGTTTGCTGATCCGTCCACTGCCATTCAACCTTTCCAGTAAGACCCGTTAAAGGCTTCGCCATTTTAGCAAAGCCTTGCACAAAACGCCAATAGAAGTTTATGAAACCCAAAAACTGCTGAAGTTCACGTTTACATGTAGGAACCAGCCAATCAACCACCGCCTGAACTTTGCCTTTCTCCATCTGAATGGAGTCTTGACTAATGACGAGTCCAAGGAAGTCTATCTGAGGTTGATCAAACCAGCACTTCTCCGGTTTCAAGGATAACTTGTGATTTTCTAGTTTCGCTAAGATGCGGTTGACATGCATCGTGTGTTCGTCTTGTGATTGAGAAAATACCAAAATGTCGTCCATATAGATGACAACCCATCCCTCAGCGATTTCTTGCCTAAAGATATCGTTCATCATCGTCTGAAATGTTGCAGGAGAGTTGCACAGGCCAAAAAACATGACTAAAGGTTCAAACAACCCCCGATGAGTTTTAAAGGCTGCTTTCCACTCGTCGCCTTCCTTAATCCTGATGTTATTGTAACCCCATCGGATATCCATTTTGGAGAAGACTTTGGCTTTTGATAACCAATCAATCAATTTGCCAATTAAAGGTAGTGGGTATCGGTTTTTCCTTGTGATGTCGTTTAACTTCCGATAGTCCTGTACCGGTCTCAATTTTCCATCCTTTTTCTTGACAAAGAAGAACGGTGATGCTTGTTCCAAGGTGCTTGGTCTAATTCGTCCAGACTTCAAGTTTTCCTCCAGGAATTTGTCCAACTGTTCTCGTTCCTCCTTATTTAATGGATACACTTTGCAATCCGTTGGCTGTCCTCCTGGGATGAATTTGATAGCATGATCCCATGGTCGTCTTGGTGGTAACTCATCAAACGTTTCTTTCTCAAAAACCTTTCGATATTTGAGATAATGCCTTGGTACAGTTTCCTCTAACGATTGCTTTTTACTAGCCAGCGCCTCTTTTGCTGCAATATCGGTTGAGAGTGGTCATAATTTCAACTCTTCTGGTCCTATATGTACAGCAAACAGACGTTCCCCATCTTCTAAGGGTTTGGTTTCGTCTACCTCCTCCTCAGGCTCAGTCACACTGGACTGGTTCCAGCAAGTTCCTGGACAACGGCTGAAAGTTATTTCATGCTTCTTCCAATTCATGCTAGGATTATGCAATTGTAACCAGTCATGGCCCAAAAACAAGTCCGTCTTTCCAAGTCGTGCCACACAGCAGTCCATGACTTCTTCGTGGTCTCCGATCCGTAGTTTGAACTGAGCCATGTACTCGATATTCCCCATAGTATTACGAGTCCCATCTGCATTATAGACTGGTACCAGTCGTAAAAGGCGTCGCTTGTTCATCCGATGCTTTTCCACGAACTCATTGTTAATGCATGATCCTGTGCATCCTGAGTCAACTAAAGCCGTGACAGGAATTGTGGATCCCGTATCCATGGTAGTTATGATTCCTTTAAGGTTCATTTCCTGTTTTCCTGAAGCTTTGACAATTTGTTGTCGCAGCTGTGTCAGGTTCCACATTGCTTCGGATTCTGACTGTTGATTTAGTTCCTTCAGCAATTGTGGTGTTACTTCAGATAAACGTTTCTCATGAACCCATCCTTTTAGACAGTCTATAGCAACCTGTTCGTTTTGTTGCCATATCCTTCTCATTACCCATGCAGGGGTCCATTGTTTGATCCGGGGTTTGGCGCTCACACTTAAGTTTTGAATTCGATGAATATGAGAAGAATATTCATATAACAATCCTTGTATATTTACACAAGAGTCATTGTCCATTTTCGAAACTCTATCAGCCAGCAGCGCTGAGCACTTGCCTACTGGCTTTCGCCAAAACCCTTTTCCTTTCCGAGTTCTTTCCATTGCTCCTCAGTAAGCTCTTCTATCCTAACCTCTCTTGCTCTCCACTTCCCCTTATCCTTCCACCTCGGTTTTCTTGGTTCCAGGCATTCTCGTGCAAAATGTCCTTCTTTGCTGCAGTTGTAACAGTTACCAGTAACTGGTTTTTTACTCTTGTCCTCGTCCATGGCGTTCGGGTCTTTGGACGTTGTCGGCATACTATATTGAAATTGGTTCAGTTTATTATCCTTAGCAACCGTCTTTTCTTTGTATCTGCCTTTTTGTCTATCCAGCCCGTACGCTTCCGTTGCCTTACGATAGGCTTGCACCAGCTCTATTGCCCGATCCTGGATCTGTTTCAGGGTTGCATCATCACCTAAATTTCCATGCCTGATTAGATCTCGTCCTAGCGCAGGGTTGATGTTTTGTTTAAATAGTGCAATCAACGCCCTGTGATCCCAACCAACCAATGGTAGCAATGCATTGAACCGGACTACATGATCCTCAATCATTGTATTTCCTTGCTTTAATGCCAAAATCGCGTCTGTTGCTTTTTCTCGTGTCTCGGTTGACATGAAGAATTCATGCATCTGCGTGGCAAAATCCTCCCATGAAGTAAAAGGAAATTGGTTCCTCAACAGTCGTCGGATTTCATGATCATTTACTATCACGCCTTGATTAAGTGACGCCCAAGACAGATTGGTTGGCCATCCAGAATTAACCACTTCATTTTGATACTCCTGGTCTGCATCCTGGACTGCCTTGAGTTTAACTCCTGCCCAATCGCCCGCTCGATTGTCCTTTCCTTTTCTGATGCGGTACAGACAAATGGAGATCTTTCTGTCTAACTGCGTTTCACGAGCAAGCGTAAAATAGGTTCTCATTTGCCTTAACCACCCATCCACCATACGAGGATCACCTTCATAGTAATCGGGCATTTCTGCCTTAGTAAGAGGTGCGGGCGGCGGTATTGGATTAGCCCGTCAGTATTCATTGACTATTCCGGCCACTACTTGTCCGATTGCTGTGATGGTCTCCTCCCGCTGTACCTGTTGTCTCTGAATGACGTCTTCTTGAGCGGCGACTTGTGCCGCAGTAGCACCTTGGGGAGCCGGTTGTTCCGTGTCTTCCGTCCAAACCATTTGCCATCCAGTCATGGCATTATACAAATGTGTCATCATATCGGCAGTGAACCGGAATGCCCTGAGCCGCTTATGTCCTGATCCAGACTGATTCATTAAGTCCAAATGCGCCCATCCATCATACCCATTCATTTGCTTATCAATGTGATAGCAATGTTCCAAACCATGGGTTCGACGAATCGAGATTCTGATTCGTTCGTTTCGTAAATTAGGATCCCAGGATACTACTTTGTGAATTTGTGGGTATGCTGGCCAATTGTATTCATCCCAGTATTGCGCTTTGATCAGGAATAAATAACAAAACCCAGGAATATCCGGATGAAGCATGTGCCTGTCATAACGGGGTTTCGGATATGGATATGGAGTGGAAATGTCCTTTTTAATCTCCCTCCTCCAATTGTCAATTTCCTGTTTCCGTGCTTCTGTATTAGATGAGCTGGGTGCATTGAGATCTTCTTTCATCCAGTCCAATGGATTGGCAACGGATCCTCCATTCCAAGTCCAATTCGCTCCCTGAGTCCGAGTTAACACCTTACTCGGCCCGAATGCGCTGATGACCGCCTGGGAGTATGATTTTTTAACCACGACCTGTCCCAATTCCGGCAATGATCGGACAGATGGATTTTTGGAGACTCCTTGTACAAACGAGGATATTGTTGCAGGTGATTTGGACCTCGGTTTTTTTTGATTTCCCTTGTCCTCCAAATCTAGCTCATTTGTTAAATTTCCCATGCCGTTCTAGATGTTCCAAATCTTTCCAGGTGTAGATTTCATCCTTCTTGAGACTCAATTCCGCCCATTCCAGTACATGGAACTTGTCTGGTTTTACATTGTCCTGCAAACCGAAAACTGCGGAGTAATCTCTAAGTTCAGGCTCCCAAGAAAGGATTCTCTCCAGCATGGGCCACTCCGGCCAATGGAATTGGTTATGGAATTCCCTTTTGAACAGATACAGGTAGCAATATCTGTTTACCTTCCATGGTGCTGTCTTAGGAATAGCCGTTGTATAAGACCCGGGTAGCGCTGGTTTTTCCTTTGAGATTCCCTGGACCCAACGCTGTGTGAATTCAACATCTTCTCCTAACTTGGATAAGAAATAATCATGATCTGGTGGCGTGAAAATTTTGTCCTCCCCATATTGGGATATACGAGGCGGTGTATAGTTTCTTGGCACCCTCCAGTTGATATACGCAGAAAGATATGGATCATATCTTTCTCCTCGGAGTCTTTCTTCATTTTGGAGTCACTGCTCATTCCTCATGACTCGCCCCGTGTTCATGATGTTCCCGTTTAAGGCATGCATTAGCCGATTCCTTTCTTTTGTTGTCAGGACCAGGCCGTCATGTTTCAACATGTATACATTGAAACTAATTAATAATAATTCGATATTGGAGGGCGTGTTGAATAGTGCTTCTCGTATCGCCGATCCGGGCTCTAGCTGATTTAAAATGTCTTCCAAGGTTTTTCGTTCCCTGGCAATCTGTTGTTCCAGTTCCCTGAACCAGCGCTTCTGCAGTAATTGTTCATGGCGTATCTTTAGTAACTCCTGCCATGCGTCCTCTTGTTCCCTGATTGCCGCCTCCTCGGCGCGCCATGCTGCTAATTTCTCCTGACGTTTCATTTCCTTTTGAAGACGTCTTTGTTCCTTCTGCCAGCGCTGCCACGCCCTGATATGTGCATCTCGAGGTCGGTTATCGGTCCGGGCCTCCTTGGTTGCTGTAATAGGTGATTTCTTTGCTGCACACCCCTGCGCCCATCCAATCGAGAAGATGTTCCCGATTTCTTCAAGGGTCATGCCGGCCCTTGGCAATACGTAGTTGAACAGCCCTGCCATTCCGATTTGTTCTGATCTTCCTAGATCCGCAATTCCAATGACGCCTCAAGTAGAGGGATGTCGTCTCTTCTTCCGTAAACGTACTTCCTAATACACCCACTGTCTGATGCGGTCAATAACGCACCCGCACTCAGATCTTCGATTTAATTTCTTCAATTGACCCAGATGTGTGGTGCCCGGGTCTTCACTGAGATGTCCTCATGCTCAGATCAAATAGATCCGATACGTAATTGGTGTTCTCAGACTGTATCTCCTTGATACACGGCACACAAGTGGATTGTCTTCGAGGGTTCCGCCCCCTTTTCCGCAGTACTAGTGCTGGTGCCTGCAAGACCCTGCCCGGTCGACTACAGCGCGCTCCAAGCTCTCGTCTAATACTGTTTTGTTGCCAGTAGCCACTTGGCCGTAGTCACCTTATAACAATAAGATGAGGCTATCTGCTGTTGGTGTCAGTGTCGCCTAGACTCCTCGAGGCTGTCTGTAGGCATGTGTTGTAACGTGTACAGAGTCAGATGGTTTACTGAAACGAGACTCTCTTTGTCACTGTCCGCGACGACGAGCAAGGCTTGCTCCGCGCTATGATCAACGACAAAGGGTGTGATATAGAAGACTCTAGATTATGTTAGGACTAATCCTTGACACAATCACAAGCTTCAGAGGAGAAATAGATATAGAGACGAAGCTATTAGACACAGTAGTCTGTAACCTACAAGGAGGAAACAATCTAGAGTCTTAAGGACTCCTACCTACAGATGCACTCCTTATATACCTGAGCCGTTGGTCTGTGCGCACAGTCTGCGCAGCCGCTAAGGCTATGCACGCGCAGCAACAAGACCCAGACCCATCTCCCAGACCTGTCCGGACTCACCCAGACTCCCGGTCCCTTCCCGCGAACGCCGTTTCACCCAATATCCCCTAATAGCCCTGATCGTATAGCCACCCTGGGTTATATAATCCTCCTGCCATATCTGGATAGGGGTCCTGCGCCGTATGCTCACATCTTGTTATACGTCCATAGGCCTCTGAATAAAATAGAGAAAAATAAAGAAAAAGTCCATATCGTAACAGTACCTCAGCACAGAAAATCTGCTGACACTCCGAGCAACTAAGAAGTTGGATGGCAAGTTTGTGGGTCCCTTGGAGGTGGTTGAGAAAGTCAGTGGATCCATGTACTGGTTAAAGATCCCTGTTGCATGGAAAATCTATAACATCTTCAACGAAGTACTTTTGAAACCATACATTGCTCCAGAATTCCCCAACCAAATTGAAAAGGTTGCCAAACATAAAGAGGCACAAATGGTGGAGGAATTGGAGGATGACAAGTATGAAGTCGAAGAAGTCATAGACAGCAGAGTCAGCAGACAAAACGGTGGCAGACTGGAGTATTTGGTCAAATGGAAAATTATCCTGTGGAAGAATCAACATGGGAACCAGCAGAAAACCTCGCTAATGCTAAAAAGGAGGTTCAGAAATTCCATAGACAAAACCCAAGTGCACCCCAACGACTGGCATCTAGGGATCTATGGTTTAAAAACGGTTGTTTGATTGGGAAGATGGCAAATTTGAGTGTGACTACCTCAACAAGTTAAAACAGAATTGGCAATGGTGGAAAGGCGACCATAAACTCATCTACACTGAACCCGACGCGGAAGGGGCATTCTCAAGAGACCTTGAGCATGGTGGGCTGGTTAAACCCATGCTTAATTCCCCTAGGCAGGCCATCGCATGATATAGCACCTAGCGCTGACGCGATTTACGACTACAGCATGACTTCCTGGGACGTGAAGTCTTGAGGAGGAGGTCATGTTACAATATGGACCTTTTTCTCTATTTTTCGCTATTTTATTCAGAGGCCTACGGACGTATAACAGGATGTGAGCATACAGCAAAGGACCCCTATCCAGATATGGCAGGAGGATTATATAACCCAGGGTGGCTATATGATCAAGGCTGTTAGGGGATATTGGGTGAAACGGCATTTGCAGGAAGGGACCAAGAGTCTGGGTAAGTCTGGACAGGTCTGGGAGTTGGGCATGCATAGCCTTAGCAGCTGCACAGACTGTGCACACAGACCAACAACTCAGGTATATAAGGAGTATGTTCTGTAGGTAGGAGTCCTTAAGACTCTAGATTGTTTCCTCCTTGTAGGTCACAGACTATTGTGTCTAGGCTTTGTCTCATTCTATCTATCTCCTCTGAAGCTTGTGATTGTGTATAAGGATTAGTCCTAACACAGGGTGGCTATATGATCAAAGGCCATTAGGGGATATTGGGTGAAATGGCATTCACAGGAATGGACTGGAAGTCTAGATGGATCTGGACAGGTCTAGGTGGTGGGCCTAGGTGTTGTAGCTGTGCATGTACAGCCTTAGAGGCTGTGCAGTCTGTGCACACAGACCAACAGCTCAGGTATATAAGGAGTGCATCTGTAGGTAGGAGTCCTTAAGACTCTAGATAGTTTCCTCTTCACAGGTCACTGACTACTGTGTCTACAATACATCTCTTCTCTACCCTCTCTATGGAGCTTGTGATTGTGTGAGGATTAGTCCTAACAGGCATGGGCATGGGTGTGAGGCAAGGGCAAGGGTGGTGAGGGCATGTAGGCAAGGGCAAGGGTGTGGGCATGGGCAAGGATGGAGGGTGGTGAGGGCATGGACATGGGTGGGAGGGCAATGTGGTGGGCAGGAGCAGAGGCACATGGGGTAGGCAAGGTGTGGGTGCAGGTGCAGGTGTGGGTGTGGGTGCAGGTACAGGTACAGGTGTGGTCTAGGTGCAGGTATGGGTGCAGTGTGGGTGCAAGTGCTTGGAGTGAGGGTGCATGTGAGAGTGGACAAAAGATTCAAAAATGTTAGTAGCTATTCAAAAAAACAAAAAAAAATGTACAGGGGCCCAGATTGATATTGTCCAGGTAGTAAGGGGATGAGGGGGCAAGTTGGTGACATGATAGTGGTGAGTAGGAGGCATGGTGATGGCCATGGTGATGATGATGATGGGTGGTGGTGGTGACAGTGGGTGGTGGGTGGCAGTGACAGGTGGTGGTGGCAATGGGTGGTGGCAGCAATGGGTGGCAGTGATGGTGGGTGGTGATGGTGATGGTGGGTGGCTGGTGGTGGTGGTGACAATGGGTGGTGGTGATGACAAGTGGCAACAGTGAGTGCAATTGAATGTTGAGGGAAGGGAGAGGGTAGAGAAAACTTGCTATAGCTGGCTATAGCTGTCTTGGAGCAGCTATTTGGTCATAGCTTAGCCAATCATAGCCTTAGCCAAATATAGGCTATGGCTTGGCTAAAAACTGGCTAAGCTAAACCAGCTAATGGCTATTAGCCTAGCCAATGGCAACACTAGGTGTAGCAAGTAAATGTAGTCCATCAGACAAAGGGAAAAGAGAACTGTAACACAAGATGTCTTTCTACAATCCTATATCCAGACATTGTTGGGCAGCATCAGCAGCATATGTAAACTCACTCTAGTTCTATGTTTCTTGCCAATAGTTGCATATATGCAGCATTCTTTGAGGTTAATAAAAGGTCATGTGTTGCAGATGCAACCATTTGCAAGGTGTTGTTATCTTCACAGAATCCAGGGAGTTTTTTATGGTTATTGAGCTGTCCCTGCATCAAACAGTGCAGACTTAGAGATTGATGATATGAAGATACATGTATTCTGCCTCAGCACCTGCTATTTGATGCACCTTGTGCCATGAGTATGTGTAGTGTGGAACATAAGCACCTCCTTTGCAGCAATCTTTGCATATGCAATAGTGTAGGCCATTGGGAACTTCTGGTCAGGGAGGGATAGGTTTGAGAACCATGATGAACTTGGAAGAATAGAACTTTATTCTTTTGCTATGCAATTACATTGAGTGCATACAGATTAGAGCAGGAAAGCACAAACAGGAGCAGGAATGAACAGCTGCACCCAGGTCAGGGCAGACATCATCACATGGTAGGAACCCAGCACTTTTTGAATATCTTTAGTGCTTGAATAAATTGCACCTAAACAATAGTCCTCACACACGTGGCTTCCCTTTTGTCAAACTTGATCTTCAAAAATGCTTCCTTTGTTCCAGGTCTTATTCAGTTTCCTTCCCATTGTTATGACCTCCAGATCCATGAATTCACTCTGCTATTCCACATTTCAAATTTCCTGAATGAGGGTACTCAATGGCATATGATGTCACACACATAACCAAGGGTCAAATAACCACACTTGTCCAGTTCAAGGGCTCAATCACACTCATGTCCAGTTGTTTTTCACAGATGCTGCCTTGAGTTAAGCCCTGTTCCAGTCCAGATTTCCAGAACACTTATCACTGCTCAAGGCACATACCATGCTGCTCAACAAAATGCATCCAGTACATTGGCTCTTACATTGTACTTGCACACAATGCAGGAGGAGCATATATAATTGCAGAGTTGGATGGAACCATACTCAACTGTCCAATTGCCGCCTTTTGGGTCATACCATAAGGTAGCTGTTCCAGTATACTACGGAATTATTCTCCAGACTGACGGACTGACTGACTGATTGACTGACTAGGAAGGCAGCCGACACCGATGTTGATATCGATCCTCGTCCATCTCGGCTGTGCTCTCTGTGCGTGCAGGTACTTGCTTGACCTACCCGTCAAGGTCTAGTTCCCCTCATCGGATTAATGGCACGGTGGTGGCACTGAGCGCACTCACAGGCGCGCGGGACCCTAACCCCAGTGAAAAACCCCCCGCCCGTAAGAGTCCAGCCCACGAGCGCATAGAAAGACAAAGGTGGAGGATCTAGTGTCGGAAACGGAGGATGGCGATGGAACTGAAGATGAGTACCGCGTATCAGATGCAGAAAAGCCTGCGTATACCTGAGGAGAGGAGAACAGGGTTTAGAGTTATATATTATCATGACAACAGTCTCTTAATATTCCTTGTGCATGCAAACCCATCAACCTCACCTGTGATTTCCCTTCATGAAATCCTCAAGCAGGGCACATTGTACCCGTCGTTCTTTGCACAACGCAGCAATGTCCTTCATTGTTTCACGAAATGAAAGAAACATGAGCCCACCACAGACATCCAACCTCTGTAGTTTCGTGCAACCCACACGGTCAGCTGCCGTGCCCGTACGCGATGAGATCAGATCGCGCAACAGATTCATGTCGTTACTGGCAAGATGAGAAACGGTGATATCCAACGATACCATGCGACGCGCTAGCTGTTCATATCCAGGCTCCCTTGAAACAATAAGTCGCTGGAAGGCAAGTCCAATATCGCAGATGGTGTAAAGCTCTAAATGGACGAGGTTTGGGGTATGCCTGATGATTTCTCCCACCGTGGCTGCCTGAGCTATTTCGATATGGAGGCGTAAGATGTCGCAGGAAGACCTGCGCAAGAAGGGAAGCACAAGGTCCAAGGAGTTGGTATAGCAATCATAAATGGTGAGCTCCTCGAGTGCGGGAGTGTTCAAAAATGGTAACCAATTAGGGTGACAATGCAGCCTGGTCATTCTGGGCAAGACGATACCGGAGGGAGGGGGACCATAGTATGCACAGATCAAGGTGAGCTGTTCCAATTTCACCATCTGTGGTAGGGCGGAGATGAAATTGTGGGCGCCTGTCTCGAACCGGAACAGACGAACGTCTGTCAGGTTTGACCAATCGAATGTCCAGTTGGCGATGTCGTGCATGTGGACGGTATTCAAAGATGGCGCGGTCTGGAACACGTCATGCAATGGTTCGGATGCGCACACGAGGTGGTTCAGGTGAATCGCTCGCAGTAGAGGAAGATGGTCCTTGGCACGAGTCAATAACAGCAGGTCCGAGGGGGTATGAACGTCAAACAATACGCTATGCCAGCGCATCGACTCGTCAATCAACATTTCCAGGATATGACGTATATCATCTCCTGCTAGGGGGGGATAGTTGGACACGGGGTATAACAATCTTATTTCGAAAGAGAATGGAGCTGTTGGGTTGCGTTGGAGAAAGTATTGGACGAAGCCCCTAAAACGGTTCAGACTGCCATGGGGCCGCCTGGGATAAGTGATTGAAATTTTGCTCCAGAAATTGGAAGTCATAGACAGGAATATGGCTCTCCAGCCTGAACATATGTGGCCAAGGAACCAAGGGAATGACGCTGGGTCACATGCTGAGAATGTCGTAGAGAATGATGCAAAGATTTGTTGGACGATTTCAGTGGGGAGCTCCGCCGCTACTTCCACGCGACGTTGGGTGCCGTCCAGTGCACATGTGCGGCGAAGACGAGGGAGAAGTTTTTGGACTGTGTGATACAGGACCAGACGCGGCATGCGTGGGACTCGAACCAAACATCAATTTGAATTTGACGCGACGATGCTGCGTGAGCCTTGGCAGTACTCTATCTTTACACGATGATTTGCCACGATTTATCCCGAGTTCAAACCCATTGACACCATTTTCTTACGTAGGGTCCTGAGTTCGCGCTTCTGGATGCTAAAGAAAGACAGAAAAACGTACAAAGTGATGCATAAAGAGGAACGGTGCTTTGTTTTCGAAACGCCTCGCGATCGTTTATCGGCTATGGGACGCGCGGGTCGCTCATCTTGAGAAATCCAGCCTGATGGTTGTGGCCAAGCGCTCCAAGCTTTATTGCCGATCAAGTAACGTTGATGAATTCTCGCTCGTGACAAACCCTGCACACAAGCAAGTTTCCAAAAGCAGAAACAAAATTCGGTTAATGCTCCAGCCATAGTCATCAGCGAATAACTCGCTCTCTCGTACAGGGCGTCATGCGCACTTTTGTCTGCTACCTGGAGACTCTGTATACTACCTGTCCTGTCTGTGGGCCACGGATACCGGCGCATCCGCAACCGGTATTCGCAGCAACGAAAGGGACAAGCCCGCCGAAACGGTTCAAGACTCTATAACAAAATGATGTATGTATTCAAGCTATAATGTCGATGCGCGTTATCGATTTGCGCGCTAATACATTTGGTCCTGTCTCAGGCAAGTTTGGGTTGTTCATCGGTAGAAGGTCCTTTTGGCGCAGTTGGTCTTGTAAATCTGATCCTGACATCAAGTCTCCTATACAAAATAAGAAGTATCTTGAATGGGTTGAGAAGCCACACAAGTGGGAGTTTTCGTACAATACTAACGTAAGAACCATTGATGACCTTGGCTTGTTGCTGACCTGGACTAGTGTCCACGTACCAAAACATGACGACCTCAACCAGGTGGATAATGGTAACGATAAAATGGTTAGTCTTACCCATTATAATGTGTATAGCGTGACAATGATCGCCACAGGTCAACCGGCCATAAAATGGTTATGGAAATGAGTTGTGGTGCTTATGAAAAGGTGTGCGCTTGAACATCATGGAGGATAGCGGTGTTTTATTATCTGGAGCCTATTCAGGACTTGCCAGTTCATTCTTGATTGGATGAGCGCGCCTACGCATGTATGTCGGAACCGTGATGTGTTTGCTACGTGATTTCGGAACAAGTAACAGGCACACTAGTGGTCGTTGCTCAGCGTTGAGGTACTGCCCTGGACAGCCAAGCAAATCTCGAATAGAGTTCAGTTAATTTCATACATTCAGGGAGATGCAAGGGACTGATCATAACACAGCACGCACGACATATGTCTCCCAGCCAGGTGTCAAGACAGATCGTTAACACCAGCCTGGAAAAGTTGAATGTCGTAAGCTAGTCAGTGACCGCGAACTATAAAGGTTGGTCACTTGTCGACACGAATTCCAGAGTTACAACACCATGCGCGCTGCTGTCTGCTATTTGTCATTACTTCTCTGCGTACTCCCCGTTCTGTCTGCGAACTACCACATCCGCAGCCCACTGGGCAATTGTATTGTCAGCACTGATAAGGACAAGCCTGGTTCTCGAGTTGTAACAACTCGCGGTTGTCCGAAGGACACGGTTTGTAGATCAAGTAAACTTATTTGAAGTAATTGACGCGTAAATTATAATGACAGGTTGTGAATGTTGGTGCATCGGTCGATCCGCACGCTACTACCTTTGGTCCTGTTACAGGCAGGTTTGGGCTGTATATTGGCAGAACCAAGGTCCGTTTGTTGCGGTGGATCCTGCAAATACGATTCTGACTTTAAGTCTTCTCCACAGGATGGGAAGGGTCTTGAATGGGTTGAGGAGCCATACGAGTGGCAGTTTTCGCCCATTAGTGTGAAACCATACCATACGTAAGGTCCCGTTGACCCACTTTGTCGCATCGTTGACCATGTGGACTAGTATCCACGTACCAGAACGTAAAGACTACTGGGTGGATGCCGGTGTCGGCAGAACCGTTAGTCGTTTCTTCATTATGATTTCCACAGACTGGTAATGATTCTGCACAGGTCAAGGTTGGTCAGACAAATGAGATATGGTACTTTGCAAAAGCTTGAAGATCATTGTTCCATATTTCCTGCTTGTACGAACATATGTGCCCTCCTGAAATGAGAGTTCTTGTGTTGCGTTACCTGCGGTCCTAACTAACGGTCCACTCCACTGTCCACTGGTTAGATGAGCACCACATAAACCGAAACAAGATATTTGTTCAACCTGATACTCCTAAGGGCGTGGCATCGACATCTAGGTATTTTCAAGCAGGCGATGGTCTTGGGAAAACTAGTCAAGTATATTTAAGCGTGGGGCGTACTATGGCAGACGGTGAACGTTGAACGGGAAAAATAGTCCTTCACCGTCCTTGATTTTGTGCTTTTAGGCAAACGAGCGTGCGATAGGTGAAAACTAAGTGAAACTACGAATGTGGAGCATGTACCTCAGCTTAGCCCAAGCACAAGGAAAAAACCAAGTCAAGTGTACAACAAATTCGCCACCTTTCTTGTTTAGATCTACGCACCGTATTGTTTCATTTAGCAGGAGTTAAAGAACGACGATGCTATGGCTTGCCAGGCCCATCGGCGTTATCAGTGGAAGGAAGCATATATGCGCCACATTCTCGAAGGTCCTGACTAAATATTTCTCCATCGTTGAACCAATGGCATGCCATCCCGCATCTTCTATATGAACCAGACTCTACTACAGGACGCGCACACTCATTGTTTGCCAGAGCCACTTTTATCGTTAACGCTTTTTTGCTTCATGCTGAACTGCAGTTCACTTCCAGTAGGCTTGGTCGCATACCCAGAGTTCCGATATTATTTCAGGTGCGACATAATCAATCATCGCTCATCTGTCTCTCGTACAATTGCAACGCTGACTTCCAGCTAGTGAATGCGACTATGGTTAGTAAATCTTTCGAATAACTTGCCCTCCTGCGTTTGGCTTGAGCATGTTATTTTGATTTGACTCACCTGTTGGCATTTTACTGGACACACTTGCATGATGTCATTCCAGGATGAGATAGCCAATTAATCACCAGCCCTTAGGCATTTCGGGAGGTCGCCTTCGAGGAAGGGAAGGTATATACGTACATCGTGTGAGAAGCATCTGGAAGCCAGGTACAAAATGTTGTAGCCACTGATACAAAGTATCGGTGCATTTATTTCTGTCAATATACAATTCAAATAAGCATGTTAAGACGTACGTCGCTTGAAACGTCCCAAACTCTGACAAACCTCTCGTCCTTTTCGAGTGTTGCAAAGGTTCCTCGTCTAGAGGTTGCCCATTCCGCTTAGACATATGGCACCCCCAAGTCGTCACCTGTCTCATCCATAGTACTGCTACCATTTCTTCTCGTTTCTCCGTGTGCATGAATGCGATGCACATCCGGGACACTCTCCCGGAACCTTAAAGGAGTTACATTGCCCAAGCGCGCTGTCAGATGCCATACTCTCGCCAACCGTCTATACGGGCTCTTACAGCCCAAATCTTCAGCATCCTGCGAAGCTCTAGCGGATCACTGTACGTTTAACCTGCACTTTAACCTGCTCGTTCGCAATCTCGCTTTCAGCTGTCCGGAGTGACTGTTGAGGTTGTACGCTCATCACAGAAATTACGAGGGTGGAGACCATGCCACTTGCACATTGAGGTGATCCAGATCGAAGAACCGGAAATGTTCGAACCAACAGTAGATGGAGTCAGTTATGGCTTTGAGCTGTGTCGCTTTGGGCAACATATTTGTGCAGCTACGTACAGCTCGTCACGGCATGCGTCTTCACCAGCTAAAAACACTCCGGAAACTGCCTCATCTTATCCCCCGTCTTTGTCACGTACACACACCAGATAGCGCCCATCACATCAGCGAGCTTGATATACCTGGGGTTGACCGTCATCATGCAAGAGTGACGGTGGCGGAGCTCCCAGCTGAAGTTGTCCAACAAATCTTTGCTCTCTTCTCCACGCCGTTTCCAGCATGTAACCCCCAATCATTCCCTTGGTTCCTTGGCCATATCTGTTCCAGGTGGAGGTCCATATTCCGATCCATGACCGCCAATTTCTGGAGCAAAATCTTAATTACATATTCCCATACAGAGTCGCGCCGCCGCCGCCATACTTATCGAAAGCTCGTTCGATTCTTTCTCAAAAGTAACCCAGCGGCTCCATTCTCTTTCGACTTTATATTGTCTTATGCCTTGTCCAACTACATCTCACGACCGGTGGATGATGTATGTCACATCCTGAAGATGCTGATTGACGAGTCAATGCGCTGGAATAGAGTCATGTTTTACGGTGTCGGGTCGTCATATTTCCTGCCATTAGCTCGCACCAAGAACCGTCTTCCTCTGCTGCGGGCGATTGGCTTCAACAACTTGTGGGGACGCGGATTAGAACCACTTCATGACATATTCCAAACTGCCCCGTCCCTGCAAGCTGTCCGCCTGTTTGACAGTGCCAACTGGAATTTCAATTGGTCAAACTTGACGGACGTCCAGTTGCACGTGGTCAATTATAATTTCGCCGTTGTTTTACCACAGATGATAAAGTTGGAACAGCTCACTATCGTCCACATGTACCGTGGCAATTTTACTCTACCCGATATCGTCCTTCCCAAACTCACTAGGCTATGTTGCCATACCAACTGGTTACGTTTCTTGAACACCCCTGCACTCGAGGAGCTCACCATTTATCGTTGCCTCATCGACGTCTCGCACCTCGTGGTGCCATTTTTACACAGGTCCTCCTGCAACATCTTGCGTCTTTACATAGAATATGCTCAAGCAGTCACGGCTATGGAAATACTCAGGCATGCCCCCAACGTTGCCCACTTGGAGCTTCACACCGTCGATAACATTGCCTTTGCCTTGCAACATCTTATTACATCGACGATCCCTGGACGTCAAAACCTAGCGCATCACATGGTATCACTTGCGATCACCAATTTCAATCCTACCAGTAACAACGACGTGATTTTGTTACTTCTTTTGATTTCATCACGGACTGGTAATGCTGGTTGCGTGAAACTACAGAGGCTGGAAATATGTAGTGGGTCCCTGTTTCTTACATTGCCTGGCGCAGTGAAGAAGATTGCTGCTCTATGCAAAGAACGCGACGTGCAATGTGCTCTGCCTAAAGGCCTCGGACCGCGGGAGGAAAGGGAGATATGGTAGAGAAAGGGGTCGCTCGATCCCACCGATGGGTATGGACAAAGGAGAACGATGGTGTTGATTCTGTAATCATTTATCGCATGGGTTAGCGGGATTCTGTTCTCGATGAAGTCACCAGCGGAAAGATATATACCCCCGATTTCTCAGGTCCTCCGAGCTGGATGCTATATCTGTAGGGGCTTAAAGAAAACTGTTTTCTGACCTGGTGTTGATATAATAAGCTCGAGGAGCGGGGTGCGAGTTAGAGGCGTCCATTAACAAAATACGATACTGCTTAAATACAGAATAAAACATAGCCCCATAATGATGGCGGTGCATCGTACTACTAGTGATGCTTGTCATACTCACATTGAATGCCTTTCGACGTGCCACGTCATTCATCAAATGCATCAGCTCATCTGTGGATGACATCTTCCATCACCTCGTACTAAAATATCTCCCCCCCTCCTAACCCTTGCTGCGCGCGCGCTCACGCGCTTTTTGCCAACGATCCATCTCTCGTATATTAACTGTGCTAATAATTATACAATGCATCGTGCTGGCAGATGAGTACTCGTGGCAGTCGAAAAAGAGTACATAGAAAGTATACGGCATCCAAAGCGAAAACTTTCCCCCACACTATTATAATACTACCCACCCTGACTCAAACCAGAATCCGCAGCTCAGGGTTTGACTTACCTTATATGTAGTGACGGCTTAGTTACAAATTATCTCCTTTTTTTTATCTCTTTTTTTATCTTTTTTTTTTATCCGCATAGAAAAGTTACATATATGTATTGCAAAATATGGCGCCGTAGCTGCCAGCTGGCCCCGGATAAATTAGTATGGGTAAGAAGGGGGGTTGCAAATAGTCATCATTGTCGTGGTATCAGAGAAGGACCTGTCACCGCTTGACACACAAAATAAGCCAACAAGGACGTTGAAGCATGATGCATGACATATGACACAAGGAAGGTTTTACTATATCTGTCAGATATCTAGGAACACAAATCTTTATCTCCAACTAGGAGGTCATGAGTTTTGTGCGACTGGGATAGATATGTGAATCGGTGTCGAATTGGCATTATTAATACAAATTCGCGTCGATGGTGTAGCTACACCTCCTGTGGCCACACACCTTTCTACAGATGCAATCTGGTACACAAGCAAAAGATTCTAATAGGTATACGAATTACTGCTGCTACTTATCTGCGTCGGGCGAGGTATATTTATATATCTACAAAAAGTCCCCAAAGATTTTGCGAGTGCAGAGAGTGAGTGCGGAATATAATGGTGTACGATATATAAGAGATGCAGAGGAGATCTGGAGATAGGGGAAGGAATGTTCATCATGCGTGCAACTGGGAGGAGCGAATCAACAGCTTGGCGGAAAGAGAAGGAAAACCAGGGGGCAGGTCATAAAGGGTTTTTCCAAAACGTCTCAGTGACGAAAATGTTAAAAAGAAAAAAGAAAAACGTGTCTATCTGAGACGAAACAGACAACTTGAAAGAAGGCTTGATTAGGCTTTCAGTAAAGGGGAGAAGAAAGCATTTGTCTCGCAAGCGAAATTGAAAGAAAAAAATAATAATTGTTCTTTACCCTGCCGATGCATTAGCGCGCATATCCAACGTTGATGGGATTCATCTGCAGTTCCATTCCACCATTTTCTTCGTCTGGGCCCCGTCTCCTCATCCCTCCCATAGACATTTCGTGATGCGGCATCCCTGTGCCATATCTGGCACTTGGCACGTCCCTATATGGGGAATGGTCCCTGAAGGGTGACATACTCTCATTACCTGGAGATCAGCGCGCGCAGCGCAGATCAGACGTCATGACACATTGCGCAGCAAAACCAGAAAAACGCACCATCGCCCTGCAGCATGCCTCGGTGAGAAGCGAGAGAATCCGCGTTATGTTTCTCTCCATCTGTGAGCTTGTCCGCCGCAGCCGTCGCTGCTGAAATGTCACCAATACCAGCACGAGTACCCCATCCGGTCTAATAATCGCGCCATCAGTACACGCTCTCAAGCTTAAGTTAAAGCTTTTAGAACGCACCTCATGTAGGGTGAACAAAGCATAAAGCTTCATGACGGCAAAGTAGTACCCAAATAGAATAAACGCAGGGACGTGAATGATATCTTGCGGGCGAGTCCAGAGGTGTGGTAGAAGCTTCGCTGTCCGCGTTGCAGTCAGCCAGACCATGTATGACAGGATGATATTCCTAATAAGCCAAGCCCGTGAGACGACAAGCTCGGAGTAGCTCAATCACACTCACCACCAAGGAAGATGGTAACCGCCCTTGTCAACAGGTAATGTACTTTTGTATATGAGGTATCCCACGAAACACGGGCCCGTCAACAGTGTTATTGGGTTGAACAGTTTGTCAACCTGTGAGAATTGTAAATCGTGAGTCGTGATTCTTCGCCACGCCAACGCCACGCGCCAGCTGTAAAATAAAAACAAAAAACGCACCATGGTATAAGCAACATAAGGATGAGCAGTCCAGATATACCTCTCCATAAACAAACTCCTCATATCTGACCTCCACGTGTTTCGCGTCCATCGCAGCACTTGCTTTAAAAATCGCCAATTGGGTTTCATCGTACTCAAAAGCTCCGCCTCTGGACAGCACTGGACGTATGTCGTCCATCCGTGACTGACCATCCACCTCGTCAAAAACTTGTCGTCTCCCGAATTCAGCTGGTATTTCCCAAGCCAATAATCATGCGTGAAACCGTGCAAAAACTCTGGATCCTTCAATATCACCGTCCGATACGCCGCCGTCCGCCCAGACAAGCAAGGCACGCCACCATCGATGTGGGTCGACGCCGCAATCTCCACATTGCGCATCGTCAGCCGAAACGCAGCCAGCACCTCCCACACCGTCATTTTATCTCCGACCGGCTGCACACGCTGGCTCGTCCCGACGCCACCGACCTTTTGGTCCTCAAAGCACGCCAGCACATACGGCAGCAGCGTCGGCGGCCATATCGCATCGTCATCCGCAAACACAATAATGTCCGTCGTCGTATTCCGAATCCCATGCGACATCTGCAACCGCTTGTTCGCAAACGGCACCGTCAGCACCCGGATCTTCTCCGGGTCCACCTGGTTCGCCAAGTCTTGCAACGGGCCGAGCATCTTTTCCTCAGTGACAATGATGATCTCTTTCGGATTGCCGACCAGCCAGCTGTGCGCGGCTTCCTTGAACTCCTCGCCTGCATCAATCGTGGGTACAATGATCGTCACGTCCTCCGAGGCGATGTACGTCGGGTTTTCAGGCAAAGGAACGGGCCGGTACGTCCATGCAGCGGAAACACGTATCATGTACCATAGGTAGCGAAAGAATCTGTGAACCAAAAAAAAAAAGCGTCGCACACTTGTGTCAGCCAAAACTACCCAGCCTTAGTCCCAGCGGTAGTGGGGACACAGAATAAGACCACAAACCCTATGACACCGAAAGGGACGACTGTGACACGCCAAGTGGTCAGCCCAAGTGTGAATGGGGTTATATGGCTGGCGGGGAGACCACTTACATATGGGAAACTCATCTGAAGTAAGATAGAGCATGTGCGTATAGAGGGTTTTCGAAAATAAAACGAGCGAAAAAAGCAGAGGAAACGCCTATTTAGGGACTATGTGTGGCGCGTCCAGCAGTGAAGAAAGAAGAAGAAGGAGCAGGAGGAGCAGGGAGGAGAGGAGCGGTAGGAAGGCTAGGGGAAAGACAAACGGCGGTTGGCAGGCCTCGGGCCATGCTGCGGAGTTTGAATGCATCAGCCACCGGAGTTACTCCTCCCCACACTCCGCAGTCGTCATTTTCAGTCCCCGCCAGGCTTGCCGACTGCCGTTTCCCGACCGGGAAAACGACCGCGGCGCAGCAGCAACAGCAGCATCAGCAGCCCAGCCATCATCAGCAGCAGCTAAGCCATCACTGATGCATCAACCGCCGTGCGCGTGACTACCGAGGATGCTGCTGCTTCTGCTGCGCCCCCCCCCCCCCCCCAACTCGCCAAGATTTTTGTGTTCTTTTTTTTCTCTCCGAGGTTCTGTGCGCCAAGCGAGTAGCAGTACTTCATGATAGCACAGGGGGGACTCCCCTGACGCCCCTCCCAAATCCCATACACGACACGTGGCTCCCGCCGTGTACGGGGAATGACAAAAAGGGCAAAATCATTTTACCAGCACAACAACAACGATAGCAACAACAACAACAACAAGTTTACAATAATTACAGTATGTATGGAGTAACGCTACGAGTGCGAAACATCTACGGAAATGCAGTGCAGATATATCAGATGAGATGAGAAATAGAGGGTATCGCTATCATAATGAATCACATCATAGTATTGACACTGAAACACCAACACCAAGTAAAAGCAAAGAGAAAGAGGGAAAAACAGGAAAAAAAAGAGAAAAAAGAAAGGAAAAAGAAAGGGAAAAAAAAATGCCTTATCGGAAACAGCAACGCCACTTACATCACCCCCTACCCCCTCAAACCCCTACTCCCAACCTCACAACGCCGACGCATGGTAATGGGATGGCAAAGGGACAGCAACACCCACCGCACCACACGCATCCACCAACTTGCTTCGGAGCTCTTCACAATATCGTTGATGATCTAATCCCATGGACAAAAAAAAAACACCTTTTCACTCGATACCAAAGAAAGGGGGAAAAAAAATCGAGGAAACTCACACGAACTAGGCCATAACCCATTCAACACATCCACCACTCTCAACACCGTCTTCCCAAGGTCCAAAAAACTGAGCAAGGTACGATCATGACTCCACATCCGAAGACACCTAGATAGTGCGGCAAAAGAGCGGGTGGTCGAAACAAATCAGCATCACACACGTCAAACACAAATTGACACTCCACCCCCACCCCATCCTCACAACCACAACAACAACAACAACAACAACAACAACAAGGAGGCAGGAGGCAGGAGGTAGGAGGCAGAAGAATCCGAGGAGAGATAGAGAAAGATAAAGAAAAAAAACTCACAACGCCAACTGATTCGAGTACCACGTCACGTCAAACGGCCTCCGCGTCCACATACTTCCCGCCTTATCCTCGAGATGCTGCCGCAGTCCAAGCCCCCGATCAGCCTGATCCATCAACCGCTTCGTCCAGCTCACTAACACATTAAGAACCAATTCAAAAAAAACACCAGAAACGAACCACTCCACACTCACGCCACTGTTCCGCTTCGCTCCGGCTCGAAAATGGTTTGCTCGGTCCGTCATCGTAGCCAATTATACTGCAAGCCACGCCAAAGGTTCCCCCCAAAAAAAAGAAAGAAAGAAAAGACAGACAGAGAGAGAGAGAGAGAGAGAGAGAGAGAGAGAGAAGAGGAAAGAGAGAGAGAAAAGAAGAAAGAAAAAGAGCAAGTTAGAATTTAGTAAATGAAATAAAAAATCACAATTACCTCCGATGAACCCGTTTGATCAAGAAGCGTGAACTAGTAGTTTTGATGATCATCACCAATCAATCCATCAACACACACAACACACTCTCTCTTAGAACTTTGAAATGACCCACTTTTGAATAAGCTCCCGACAGCGATGCATCACGATCGAATCAAAGTTACACACATGCGCATCAAGCGAGTCTTGCAGCGACATGCTCTCGTTCACCGCCTCGGCCGCCAGTTCAGACTTGTCTTCCGTCCCAAGCCCGCCCCACACAAGACGCGTGCAGAAGTTGAAGAGGAGCATACTTCGGCAATACACAGCCCATACAGACTCCTTTGGCGAAACAGGCTGCGAATGAGAATCGGGAGAGGACGAAAAGGAAGGGGAAACCCGGTCAACGGCCTCGCCTGGGAAGAGTATCGCGTACTAGATAGACGAAAAAAAAAAATAAAAAAAATTAGCTATACTTCCTGTCGTAAACCAACTATCTCAAAAACAAAAAAACACGCACATTACCAGGATCAGCCAACCAAAAGGCATCCGGCTCGTTCCCATGGCAGACAGAGAGCGTATTATAGATGGACACAATGGCCAGTGCATTCCAGCACAACCTACGATTCTCCTCCGCCTCGATCTCCTCAGCAGTCCAGGTCGCATCCCATGGCAGTGCCAAAGACTGGACCGTCTGTGGGTCAGCCGCAGCCCCAGGAACCACACACGCACAGCGCTTCGAGTCCGCGCGCCCATACGACGCCGTCTCCGGTATCGTGGGCACCGTGCCAGCTCGGAACTTGGTCACAAGCGGATCGTTTGCATCGCGCAGAGTCAACTTGCGCACAGCAATGACGTCGTCCAACTCGTGGAGGGCACGCGTCAGCCGATCGGGGTCATACGACGGATGGACGGACGACTCAAAGAGAGACATGATCTGTTAAACCCCCGTATCAAAAAAAGACTGGTTTTAAAAACAGAACGAACAGGGGCCAAACTGACAAAGGCAGCACCGGCGAGTTTGACATCAATCCAGCCAGCCCTATAGGAAGTCTTGTACGCCGCTTGGGCCAAGGTAGCGAGTTGCATCGCAGCATGGCGACCGGTCGCCCCACGGCCCTTTTCACTTGACTTCATGAGCGTCGCCAGGGCCATACCAGCATAGACAAACGCAGGTTGGATATGAATCCGCCTCTCCTCATCCGACAGACAGTCCATCAAATGGTCCACATTCACAAAACAGAACCATTGAGGGGCATCAGCCACACTGCTCAAAAAAAAAAAAAGAAAAGGAAAAAAAAAAAAAAGAAACGGGGTCAACAATATGAGCACGAGTTTAGATCAAAAGGAAAAGGAAAAAAAAAAGCGCAGCAAACTTTGTGGAAACTCACAGGTATGAGAAAGCATCAGCGATGAAACTCGGGCTGTCCAATGGTTCATATCAATGTTAATGACACCCGTCAGCCTTTTTGATCAGACACACACACACACACGCAGCGACTTGCCTATAGCTCGCGAGGATGGCATTCCATCGGGATCGCTTGTCTTCTGCCATGCAAATATTGGAAATAGAGCTGGGTGGGTACGGATTCGCGACGTGCAAGCGAGGATAAGGATTTGTAGTCGGCCTGGGCTCATATGGTACGCCACGGGCCAAGGGCGGCGATTCGGACTGTCAAGGGTTGCATGTCGGCGAGAAGAGAAAGACAATAAGGATGGTCATGCAGCGTACCTTGACATTGAGAGAGCCCTCCGTCATTGGACTGGACAGGGGAACGGGCGAAGTTCCAGAGAGAAGTTGTGTACGTGAATGGACCACATGATCTTGATCAGCTTTGATGCTCGTCGCCATGGTTGCTTGGGATGGGGACCGACCAGAGGCCGTCTCTGCACGTTGGTCGCCGTTGGTCCGCCTCCGTTTGGCAGTCGTCGCAGCAGGGGTGGGGTCGTCCAGAATCCGCTTTTTAGGTCGTCTCTGCCGGGTGCCTGGACGCTTGTCAGGACCTCTCCGCTTCGGCACGGCGTCATACACGCAGGCATTCGATCGTCGGGCGCAATTGTTACAAGTGGGCCTTTTGGAGTCACAACGAATTTTGCGACTGCGACTGGAAAAGGAGAGGGGGAGAAGCATGTGGTGAAATGATGGAAATGATAAAAGCGCTGATAGGTTAGGCGAAGGCCGAGGGGGAAAGAAGGAAGCGAGGCACGCACCATTGGTTGCAGGCAATGACTACATTGGATATCTCCTTTCGTGGCTTTGTTGGGGTTGCGGTAGGACTAGACGGAATGGGTGGGGAAGGGTCTGATTTTGGGGCAGAGGGCTGGGATAGCTGAGGGGTGTTTTGAAAATTGGAAATGGCCGGGACGGCAGAGGGCCGTGAAAATGAAGGGTCATGAATGAGATCTGTGGAAGGAGGAAGGTACCTATAATCCATCTGCCTGTAAGAGTGGGGAGCGGGAGGAGGAGGATGATGAAGATGATGATGGCGGAGGGCCGGGTGAGAGCGAGGATAGGGCGGATGAGCGGGATTGTCAGGGACTTGTCGTGGAAGGTGTTGGTGAGTGGCCATGGCGGACAAGGCGTAAGGATATTGGTCATATTGATACCGAACTTATCAAGAGCAAAAGGTCAGTAAAAAGGCAGTGGAGGAAGAGGATTGTTACTGATAGTAAGGGCGAATAGAGGGAGAGGACGTACAGAGGCCTTGGCTGTCCTCTGTGGACTGGGGGCCGTCATCTGAAGGCATGAGGAGAGGCAAACGCGGCGACCATATAAAAGAAGAGGAGGAGGCCCGAATTAGAGAGGAGCAGGAGGATGCATCGCGGCTGCCTGCGTCCAAGCGTCCAGGGCGGATCATTGGCTCACACACCCAAATACACCCGCGACGATGATCCAGGATCTGGAAAACGTGCTCGAGTCCGAGCCAGGGTCACTGCTGTACTGAAACTTTACATCTCCACCTCCATCCCTTCTTCCCCCTTCTCCCCTTCACCTGTCTTCCCATTACTCCCACTCTCCCCCCCATTCGTCTTGTTGGCATTCAGTATCTGATGCCACTTATCCACAAGTGCCTTGGCCCGGTCTCTGAACTTGAATTCCCCATCACGAGGTACCTTGTCCTCAGGTAACACTGCAATGTGACGCATCACCTTCCCAATCTTGGAAAACTTGTTTGTTTTGAAAAAAAAAAAAACAAAAAACAAAAAACAAAACAAAAACAAAACAGAAAAAAAAAAATCAGCAAATCTTTCTTTCGACTGATATCACCACCACCACCACCACTTACTGATAGATATTGAATGTTGATCCGCTCATAGTTCTCAACAGTAGTAAATAGGTTATCCAAGGTTGGCATCTCCTTCATCCGCGGTCAGCTCACACTTGATTAAATATAAAAAAACAACCACTCCACTTCATCTTTCGGAGTCCCCTTGGTGCTCAAAAAGCTCTTTTGAAGTTTGTGCCGCCAATCGCGAACCCTTAATGCCTCGGGATCTCCACTTAGATTAGCTTTCACAAGTGCACCCTCATAAACACACGATCCAATTAGAATCTGGACACACACACACTCACATTCATCCATTTCTTCTTCCTTGTCACGTTTAGCCTTCTTCGCAGGAGGGGGTGACGCCTTTTTGGCCCGGGCATCTTCGCCCTCGGTGCCTCCTGCCTCACCCTCATCCTCTGATTCAACCAAAGCCTTTGATTTAGCGCCATTACGCCTAGACTTGGTCAGTCCTTTGAAAAGAAAAAAAAAATTAAAATTAAAATTAAAATAAACAACACGCTCGTTTCTTGTTGTCAAAACCACCTACCTTTCTTGGCTTTAGAAGCCACCTCAGACGGCCTCTTTCTCTTTTTTGTCTTTGCCTTGCCCAACTCTCCCTCATCACGGTCGCTATCCAACTCGTCAATTTCCGCATTAGCTTCTTCTTCAACCGTCGCTTTGCTAGCTGCCGCAATATCCTGCTCCCACTTGGTAGGATCTAGTGCAATGCGATAGCCTTGCAAAAGATCTCCCGACTTTTTGTATGGCTCGTTGATGTAGGATTCGATTTCGTGTGGTTGTAGCTTGGAAATGTCCTTGGCCACTAACCACGCACTACCCATGCAAAAGCGACACGTCAGCACGTATGCCCCGCAAGAAAAAAAAGAGAAAAAAAAGCCCGTACTAGTCCCCTGTCGGGAAAAACCTGACGCAATAAAAAGTGGCTTTTTTACTGGCAGGACGTTCTTTGGCAACAGTCGGAGGGACAGACTCCGGATCGACAACCTTGACGCGGCATAGAACGCAGTTAGGACTGCGAGAAACACTTTTTGATAAACGTAGCGAAATACGCGACGGACTTACCATGCCAGGCCACGGGGGATAACCGCGTACTTTTCCCAACACCACGTCGCGGGTTTCGTAAGAGGAGACCTCCTTCGGTGCCTTTGCACTCTTTTTACTCATAGCTGGCTTGCCGGACAGGAAAAAAAACGGTCAAAACGACGGGACTGAGATGGTTGAAGCACGAGACAATCTCCAGCGTCACTCGCACAGTTCCCACGAGTCACGTTTCTCCCACGCGGGTCCGTGCACGCTTTCTTTTGTGTTGATCTCCCCTCACAGCAGCTCCTGGAGCTACAGCGCTATGTACAGCTTGGGCTTCCGCCATTTTAGCAGCCCGAGAAAGGGAGAGAGAGAGAGAGACAAGACAAGACAAGACGAGAACGTAAACGCAGACGGAGGGCCTGGCAGGCTGCCATCTGTTCATCTGCCATTCATGGAACTCAGACGGTCCAAGTTGATTGATTGATGCGCCGGGTAGCATAGGCATGGGGATGGACGCCAATCCAGCCACGGCAATGATTAAATGATGGCCTGAGCCAATATATTATCACAGCGATCCGGAGGTATTTGAACAAGTAATGGATAAGAAGGTTGACGTTGAGGAGAAGCCCCAGGCAAGCCGAACCTGAGCGTGTGGTCCAAGCACGTCGTCTTGTTTTCATGAAGGCTTTGCCATGCTCTCTTCACGGCCTCCATTTTTCGATAAATGATTAATTGAGGAGAATCATCCTCTGATGGGGATAATGTACCGGCACACGGGGACACGAGCACATATCTTGAGCGCCAAGGGCTCTCTCTGACCCATCAAACAGTCTTTAAAAATAAATAAAAGAAACAGTGATAGGAGACGGGGAACGGGGGGCCAACACGTTTCATCCTCAGCAGCCGTCGCGTCACCACCCAACCCGCCGCTCTTCTCCTCCTGGAGCCTAAGCCTAAGCCAAAGCCCCAAGCCTAAGCCCGCAACGCAGCCGCTGACCCCGATCACCGCCCCGCCTCCCACACCGATAAGGTCCCCCCCCCACAGCGCTGGAGCGGCAGACCCTTGCTAAAATACGTTTACCGAATTTCTGCCCTGGCTCTTGTAAGATTTGGGTTTAGCCTCCGTCATTCCCTGAGATTGGCGTGCAACCCAACGCCGTTTTTTTTTTCTTTTTTCTTTTCGCCAAAAACCATTCTCCATATGGTAATCGGCACGCAACATACAAATAGCTCCTCTACAGACTCTTGATCCCGCTAAGAAAATCTCCAATCACAACCTACGCCTCTCCTCCATTTCCATCCTTTCTCTCCCTTTTTTTTTCTTCTTTCTTCTTTCCCTTGCCCTTTCTTCAACCCCCCCCCCCCCCATGTCCAACATCACCGCTTTCGTTCTCCAAGAAAGGTCCGAGCCCAATGGCGCCATCTCCTTCAACGACATGCAAGGCCGCATCTCCGTCTCTTACCGCTGCACCGTCAACAGTGAAAAGGGTTGCACGTGGTCCGTGTTTGACCAGACCGGGCTAGGGGGCGGGGCTTTCGTTCCCGTCTTCATGCTCGAGTATGGCCGGAACCATGCGCTCGGTGTGATCCACACCGGACCAAAAGAATGCATGTCGATGAAAAAGTACCTCAGCAAGACCTCTTTACTTGGAAAGTAAATATCCATTCCTTTCTTCTCTCTCTCTCTCTGTCTTGTTGACGTCAGAGATTGACTGCTGACCATTTCCATTTCTGTTGGACGCGTTTAGTAGCCGTGTCCGGAAATTCATGGCAACAGACGGCAAGGACTATACATGGAGTCATCGGGAAATAGGCGAGTACGAGTGGGTGGTACGTCTTTTGGGTTTCCCGGATATCTCGGTTTTATGTCTAATCCTTGGAAAAATAGTGTATGGACGTGAACGCCGATATTGTTTCATACTACCGTCGCGGAGGTACAAGTAGAGCAGGCGTCAAATCAAATAACATCCTGGTTGTCGAAGAGAGGTGTAAAAAAATAGCATGTGGTGAGTAGGCTCACTGCTACCAATATAGACTCTCTCCTTCAGTAATGGTTGATCCGTTTATCTTTTTGGGGGTAGACTTTGTCGCAACATTGATGATTATGCGGCACATCCTTGCACACAACCTGTAAAGAAAAAGAAAAAAAAAGAAAAGAAAACATCGGTCTCGTGCTCTCTCCTCTCTTCTACTTTACTTACCCACCTTGGCTAGTCCCTTTCGTTCACTTTATCCTTTTGCCCTTATCATACTGTAGCGTACTATTTCTTTTTTGGCCATCTCAGCAGTGAATTAGTTTCTCTCTTAGGGTCTGGTGTCCAGGACAACATGTTGATGTGAGCGTCAAAAAAAAAAATTTTTTTTTTTTTTTGAAGACATCAATATTTCAATATATATTTCAATATCAATGTCGGTGTTGTTGTATTACTATTACTATTACTATATTTATGTTCCCACTTTACTTATACATAACGTCATCACAATACATTCTCGGTTTCCCCATGCCAACACCCCTGGAGGGGAAGAAGAAAGAAAGAAAAAGGCTTTTCTCTTCCTGCCACGCAAGCAGCACTAGTAACTCTATAGCACGCGAAAAACTGCCGACAAGATGGGAACCCGCGAACTACATACAGCATAAGATGCTCTCGCGTGCAGGCCATTCTTTTTGAGCTTTCTAATACCGCTGTTCTTTCTTGGCCTTCTTCCATCACCACTAGCGAGTACCGACTAAGCCCAATTAATAGGCGTAGCGTCTTACGACCAGCTCCGAGTTGATCATTCTCTTCCCGACGCTTCAAAAAAACCCTTCCCCCAAAAAGAGAGCCTACTTACACGTCAAATGTCAACATGTCAACTTTGCTTTTTCGTTCCCGCGTGTTGATGCCCCTTTGCATTAACGGCTTTTAGTGCGGAGGAAGAAAAAAACAGGGCCCCCTGAGGGTATTTATTATAAGCTCTTCTCCTCTCTCTCTTGTGAGTGGTGTCCTCTCAATCCACACTCTCCTTGTTTTTCTTTTTTTTTCCTTGTGAAGCTTGAATGACGCCATTCAAGTTATTGTTAGCTCTCGCCTCTCTTACGTGCTTCACCAGCGCCAGCAATTTCAAGGGGGACCTGAAAGCCGTCGGAGCCGATTGTGTTTTCCCCGGTGATTCTGCCTATGGTTTAGCTAGCGACGCCTGTAAGTTTGCCCTTGAAAAAAAAAATTTTATTATCAGAGACGCTAAAAAAAAAAAAAACAAAAAATAATAATATTACTATTATTATTATTATTTTTGAAACGTAAACGTTTTACACAGTCAATGAGAGGTTCACGTTCAAACCTGCTGCTGTGGCCTTCCCCGCCAATCCGCAGCAAATTTCGCGCCTTGTCAAGATTGGCGCAAAGTACCACCATCAAGTCGTAGCTCGAAGCGGAGGAGTGCGTACACTCTTTACTTTGGCTTAAACCCTTCAAGTTTTGAACTGACGGATTTCGATGTTTTAAAACAACAGCATAGCTACATTGCGAATGGGCTAGGTGGAAAAAATAATGTTCTGGTCATTGATATGCGGAACATGACCCAAATCTATGTCGACCGCAAGTACGAAACGGCGACGATACAAACGGGAAATAGGCTAGGTGATATCGCGTTGGGATTGAACAAGTACGGACGCGGGATACCTCATGGCTTGTGTCCCTATGTCGGAATAGGAGGACATGCATGTAAGTGTTTCTCTCTCTCTCTCTCTCTTTTTCCACAAAAGCCGAATCATCCCTAACGTTGATCGAAACATTCAGCATTTGGTGGATGGGGGTTCACTTCCCGTATGTGGGGCCTCACACTCGACACGATTCAAGCTTTGGACGTCGTTCTTGTGAATGGAACCATCGCCACATTGTCGAAAGACAGTCATCCCAACTTGTTCTGGGTAAGTTTCTTCTATCTTGATGATGATGATGATGATGATGATAATGACGATGATAATGACTATGTTGGACAGGGCATGAGAGGAGCCGGGCCGTCCTTTGCCATCACCACCTCCATCACCGTCAAGACCTATCCCGAACCCAAAATCACGACGATCTACAACTATCTCTGGACTATGAGCCCTGGCGCTGCAGCCCATGCCATCTCCTCTTTCCAAAAATTCGTCACAACGCATGATATTCCCAAGGAATACACGGCCGAGATAGCGTTTGCGCAGACAAAAGTGGTCGGACAGGTCTCTTTGACTCTCACCGGCGGGTGGTACGGGGCCAGCACGAACGGGCTCGAGGCCTTGCTGGCGCCCTACCTCGCCACGGTCCCTAAACCCGACAAAGTTCATTTCCAAGTAGGGGATTACATTGACAGCATACGATACCTGGGCGGAATCGGTCGTCTCAGCACCAAAAGCATCCCCGATAGTCCAAACACGTTCTACGCCAAATCGTTGATGACCCCGGAAGCTTCCCCGATCTCCGAAAAGGCGCTTGCTGCGTTGACAAACTATTTCGCCAACGATGGTGTCAAAACCAATTTGGTAAGTTATTTGTTGCCTCAATGGTTCCTTTTTTATTTATTTTTATTAATAATTTTAATTTCAATTTTTTTTTTAGAATTGGTTCGTCCAATTTGAGCTGTACGGCGGAAAGAACTCTGTCATCAACAGCGTGCCCAAGGACGCGGCGGCGTTTGCACATCGAAGTGCGATGTGGACCATTCAGTTCTATACCTCCTCGCCCAACTTTAAACCGCCTTTCCCTGACTACGGATTCACTTTCCTTGACGGTATGGTCAATCGTCTCACGGAGAACAGCCCAAAGAACTGGGATATCGGGTAAACGTTTTTTTGTTTTTTTTTTTTTTTGGGAAATCATTGAAGCGGGATAAACTGACGGTGTGAACTAGTGCATACCCAAACTATGTCGATGGTAGATTGGAAAACTGTACGTCTCTCAGAGTTTCTATTTTGTTGTTGTGCCTTTCAGGGGGACTTTTATTTTTTTTTTGCTAAAACGAAAAAAAAAACAGGGCAAGAACTTTATTATGGCGCCCATTATGGGCGGCTGCAAGGTCTCAAACGGGAATATGACCCCAAGAATACTTTCTCATTCCCACAAAGTATTGAATTGTAGGAAAGGGTCCTTGCTAAGGGGTCTACTTGAGCTGCCTTTACTATTCATCCCATCCCTGTCTTTTCTAACCACCCCTGCAACTGAAGAAGTGGAGACGGGTAGTGGTAGCCTTTTTAGTCTTGATTGGTATCAATATAAAAATCTTCTCACTGAGAGAGAGTGTTTTTCATTCAACATGCCCGCGATCATTTCAGGCGATTACGGTTGGGGGTACGTCCCTAAATATCAAATTGTGACTTGATAAAAGAAAACAAAAACAAAGAAAACGAGTCTATTAATTGAGGAGATGAACTTTCGAACGGCGACATCATAGGCCCGAAAAGTCGTGCGTGGGATACACGTTTTTGAGTTTATGCTGAGAGAGAGGGGTGGTCATGTCCGATAAGGTGACAACCAAGTTCATATTCATGATTTGGGGTCACATATTCGTGGATGGGATAGAATCTTGGTGCATTTTCTCTTTTTTTTTTTTTTTTGGCTTTGTGCACGCCTGAAGGACTGAATTGTAATGGTATTTCAACTCAACTCAATATTGGCATATATATATATAACTTTTTGTTTTTTTTACATCGCTTAAGCTGGATGACATCGATGATGGATGATGATTGAACCCTTGATTCTGGATATCATCGAAAGAAAAAAAAAAACATATTGCGATATGTTCTGCTGGTGATAGTAGTACGTAGTGATATTCTGGTCTATTCTTGGGGGAGTGTTCAGGTATCCCTTGCCGTGTGAAGTCCTTTCTTCAGGAGGTAGCTTCTATGCCGCATAAGTCATAAGTCAATGGAGCAAGTATCCATACATGTGATACACCAGAGTGCAACGAAGTGTGCGCAAGTTGGTGGTAGATTGCCTTGAGAAAGAGAGAGACCTCGGGAACCTCGGGTCAATGGTTTTTTTCTTCAATGGGGAAGACGGACGATTCCTCTCGAGTTGGTTCGCCTCCTGACATTCATTTACCCACCCAATTGCAATATGCTATAGTCACCTCGCGACATCTTCTGGTAGGGAAACAACCTGGCAGTTGGATGGAAAATTTGGAAATATGTCGTGTCATCCCTATCAATCGCTTACACGCAGCCTACCTTGAGCTAGGGGTGTGGGAATTCCTGGTATGGAACGTTGGAGGGTTGCTGCCATTTCTTTGCTTATTGGTTATTTCAAATGGTCCATGAAACGCACTGTCAGTGGGCGCATCCATAGCCCCGAGTAACTTGATTGGCAGTGTATTTGGACGGACACTGCCTGCTCTGTTCGAAATTTCGATGAAACTGTTAGTGCAATGAAGAGACGCACGATGACATAACACATGTCACGACGTGCACACGGTGTGCAGCAACCATCTTTCATGTCGCCATCTTTCATGTCGCATTTCTCGGAATGTTATAGTAATGTTATGCACATTTTTCCTCCATCCCCCTTTTCCCTTTCCAACTCCGTTTCACGAATACCCCAACAGAGAAAAAAAAAACAGTGGTTATATAAATTCGGGAATACAAAAGGCTAGAGGTGGCATCCGCATCGCATCGACTTTGCGTAACTTGAATCAACCGCCCCTTGTAGCCCTTGTTTCATAATCATGACCCGAACAATCATTCCCCAAACAGAATATTTAAGTCCCATCATTGGTTCTTGACCCTTTTGTGCTTCCCGTCAATACCAATATGAAGCTCTCGCAGCCTTTTCTTGTGTTGGCCTCCCTTGCCTATTGCGCCTGTGCCAGCTTCAAGGAAGACTTGGAAGCCACTGGAGTCGCTGCTGTTTTCCCCGGAGATCCTGACTATGCAGTCGACAGCCGATCATGTAAGTTTATAACTTGGACAGTAGTGAGGCTCAACGTGTCATTTAGTCAACAGAAGATACACGTTCCAGCCTGCTGCTGTAGTGTACCCTACCTCACCTGCCCAAATTTCGAGCATCGTCAAAGTAGGAGTCGATTACGGCCATTCAATCGTTTCTCGTAGTGGAGGGGTATGTGTTTTTTTTTTGTTTTTTTTTTTTTTTCAGGGCTATGCAAACGCCTCGTGGCTCACAAAATGACGTAGCACAGCTACATCGCAAATGGAAGTGGCGGAAAAAATGGCGCGCTGGTCATTGACATGGGGAATAGGACCCATATCGACGTCGACCCATCATCCGGGCTTGCAATTGTTGAAACTGGAAACAGGTTAGGCGATATTGCATTGGCACTTGCCGCACAAGGAAGGGCGCTCCCTCATGGTTTGTGTCCCTATGTCGGGATAGGAGGTCATGCATGCAAGTTGTCTACTTAATCCGAAGCAAAATTCATCCTAACGTCTTTTCTTAAGCTTTTGGAGGATGGGGTTTTACTTCACGCATGTGGGGTCTCACGCTTGACAACATCAAGTCCATGGACATCGTATTGGCGAATAGTTCAATTTTTGTTCTTACCAATACTAGTCACCAGGACTTGTTCTGGGTAAGTAGCATGTTCCTTGAATTGAATGACCTTGTTTATTTATTTTTTACGGATCGCGCTAGGCTATGAGAGGGGCTGGGCCTTCTTTCGGTATTACGACGGCGCTTACTTTCCAGACCTTCCCGTTACCTCCGCAAGCGACTATCTACACGTATACCTGGTCTATGACTGGACCGGACGCGGCAAAGGCCGTTTCCTCTTTCCAAAAGTTTGCTCAAACAGATATTCCCCCTGAATATATGGCCAGATTCGACATAACCAAAGGCACAGAAGCTGGAAAGATGCACTTTACCCTGACAGGCGCATGGTTTGGCCCGCCTGACCAACTCAGTGTGGTTCTTGCGCCATATATGGCCACCGTCCGCAAACCTGATTCTATTGCTTTGTTAAATGGGACTTACATTGAAGCCTTGGCGGCCATCAGTAACATTCACCGTCTCAGCACGGTCGGTATTCCGGATACCAGGGACACTTTTTATACCAAGTCTTTGCTCACCCCTCAATCATCGCCCATCTCAGACGCAGCGCTCACGGCATTTATGGACTATTTGGCAAACGAAGGATTCGCGATTGATCTAGTAAGAGCCCCCAAAGGGCATTTATTGTGTTATTTTTTCGCTTAAGCAAAGTTCTCATTTCGAGTAGTTCTGGTTTGTTCAGCTGGACTTGTTTGGTGGAAAGAACTCGGTTTCTTCCGGTGAACCTTTGGGTGTGACCTCCTTTGGACGAAGAGACGTGTTGTGGCTCGTGCAGATGGGCTCAGCATCGAGCAACCACCAACCTCCTTACCCTCACTACGGGTACCCTTTCCTTGATAGTAAGATTCAGGCAATGTTTGGTTTCCGCCTCCTGATCTTATATTGTCTAGACATGGTAGCCAGTGTTCTCAAGAACAGTCCTCCCGACTGGGATTATGGGTAGGCATCTTTATACATTATCTTCATGGAACAAGATCTGCTGACGATGCAAATTAGCGCTTATCCCAACTATGCCGACGATAGGCTAACCAACTGTACGTTGTCGTTCTTTTTTGGTCCTCGTTTAAGCAATGAATCGCCTGATTCGTCGAGCAGGGCAACGTCTATACTATGGTACCCAATACCCGCTACTCCAAAGACTGAAACAGATCTATGATCCCAAGAACACCTTTTCGTTCCAGCAAAGTGTTGAACTGTAGATTGCGAAGGGTTGAACGTGTTGAACATTGTCAATGGACAGACTTGAACTAACGGACGATACTGAACGATGTTTAGTATACTCGTATTTCATGAACTTTGTGCTATGTGATCTGAAAAATAAGGATCCACTGTTTTTCTGTAGTTTTCGCGTTCCATTATTTTCAAGGCAAACTGAGGTTAGTAACTCGGACAACAACCTGCCCTCTGCCCTCTGCCCTCTGCCCTACATGTCCGGCAATCAACCTGAATGCCATTCACAGGATCTGATATTTTTTCCATGATATCATGATAAGCATCAATTCAATTTGTAAACCATGAGGCAAGGCCAAGCGCAAATTACAATGATCCGAACTCTTGGCAACGTGGGTAGCAGTTATCATTATATCATTGGCAACACAGGATTGCCACTGCTTCGAGGAATGGATGACAATCGATAATTGAACCTCCATAGAAGCTACTTACCGCGTGCGCCCGCGCCCGCGAGAGAGAGAGAGAGAGAGAGAGAGACTGCCATGGTCGAAGAACATTTTTCTGTCGAGGACTTACTGAACTATCTCTGCACCCATCTAACCGTGATGACGAACCGTATATGCTCTTATAAAAATAAGATAAAAAATTTAAAAAAAACTCTTACGTTTGACAAAGACTCTCCGCGTCTCGCAGCCTTCTTTTTCTTCTTATGGTGTTCAAGAATCCACGTTTTAAGGAAAAAAACCCATTGGAGGTACAAAGTGGGCGATTACGATGCGTTGCTATGCAAACTTGAAGGAACCCGGGAAATGCAATGCACCGGTTGACGTTGACACGTTGAAACGTTGACTGGTGAAGCTTGCCTCAGCCAGTCAATGACACTTCCATCGTCTACGGCGCGATGGGCTGCTACTACCCCTTGATGGGAAACTGGCAGTGTTTACGGAAAGGTTATTTCATTAGCCTATTCATAGGACAAGAGCCCTGCTAGATTAACAAATAACGAATAACGATAAACGTCAAATTTCAAACCTAGCTCATTTTAACCGAAAATGAAAGGACCATGAGGCAAAAAAAAAAAACAAAAAGTTGCAATTATCCGCGCGTATTATTGTATATGCGATATGGAAAATAAGGAATAACAACAAAACCTGGAATTCCGGCTTCCTTCAAAGACTCGCCTCATCCAATCCATCTTTCATTGGTGGAGGACATGCTGTGATGGCGGTTGAGTATTGGGAGAGCCGATCTTTGCGATTTGAATAAAGTGAAATAGGTGCTACAGGCACCAACTGTCAAGAACGTATTGCTGTCTGCATCATTTGCTCCCGAGTGGAATAATTCGAGTCCATGAACAATCCAGGATTCTTGATGAAATTTGGCCATTTCCATCGGCGCGCTGTGCCAAACCGGGTATCCACGAAACGAGTTACAGTACATAGTGCTGACGCTCGGAACACTGGATATAGTCCTGTGAGGAGAAAATGGAATGACGGGAGTATGAATATGAAGCAAATTGTCGCCAGGAATAAGGATTGATATCAGAGTATTCAAAGAAATAATTATGTTCCAATAACAAGACCAAGAAAGCATGACGGAAAGGAGTAGGTGATCCGGACGATTGAAATAGAGCGTCATACTGAAAGCGGCTATAGAAGCCCACATTCTCGCAGATGCAATTGGAGCAAGATATCTTGAATCGCACTCAAAACGACTGCCACAAGTTTTGAGTACGTGGATTAACAAATCGACAAAAACTTACACTTGATTTGGTTGGTGTCTGTGGCACAAGTATAGTGCGCATATATTTGCTTTGTGGCCGCACTCTGGTTCAAGGAAACGAATCGATGCAATAGGTAGTCACAAGCACTGTCGTAGTTGTTTCCAGTGTATTCGGGGAAATAATCACTCAAAGGCGACACGGGCAATTTTTCAGCGAACAGATCAATCTTGTTCAGGAAGAGGATCTAATTATTATGTGAGACATTATGTCCACATCACAACAAAAGTTAAACATACGATGGAGGTCTTCACGAACCACCTTGAGTTACAGATCGAGTCGAAAAGAGTGAGCGCTTCCTGCATACGGTTCTAGATGGACGAATGAGAAGCAAGCAAATACGCAAGACTGCAAATACGTACCACATTCTCGTCTTCATACAGCATTTGGTCATACTCGCTCAGACTGACCAAAAACACCAAGGCTGTGACGTTTTCGAAGCAGTGGATCCACTTCTTACGTTCACTACGTTGACCTCCAACGTCAAATAACTTGTACGTCAACTCGCCAACTTTAAATGTCGTCTCCGTTATGCCGGTTGTCTTCACTCTGCTTCTCAAGATGTCCTGATCGGTTGGCATGTAACCTGCTGCTGCCATGCGGTCAATGGCATTGAAGTAGTACACCGCGGAGTCATTAAGCTGAAATTCTCGAGACCGCCGGACCGCCTCTTTGACAGCGGGATCACGCCAAATAGAACGGACAGCGTCAATTACATCAGGAGGTAAGACATCCGATTCAATTTGATTTGGCAGAGCGAGGATAGTGGCACGCCTGGCGTCGTTCTGGGGGTTGAGCTGCAGGTCAAGCTGAGGGAGTGCCTCAAGAATGGCCCTGTCGCAAAAGCACCAAGTCAATGAATTGGTAATAAAAAAAAAGCCCAAATTCACTGACCGCATTGACTGGATGGTGTTTGAAAAGATGATTTCTTTATACGATTCCCTTTCTTGATCGTTATATCCGCCGTGGTGAATCAACTTCATCTGTTTAAGGACAGTCGACTGTATTCGAAAAAAGGCTGTGCCTTAGTCTGTGTAAAAAAACGGTCCAAAGAGTCAAGTCCCACCTTGCCGGACTCTCCAGCACCAAGCAGTAACATCTTTATTTCATTCTTTGCCATCATCCGGTCTTTCTTGAGTTGGTTCTCGATCTCTTCATTGCCTACGATGGAGCGGGACCATTAGCCAACGACGGAGATGGCGTGGAGCGGAAACTCACGGGCTTTAGCCTCCTCGTCAACGCCCGTTGATTGAACGCAACCCATTTTGTGATAGAGAAAGGGAGAGAGGAGAGGGAGAAAGAGCGGTGGAGGTAAGGAATCAGACGGGCGCCCAAATAGGTGGTAGAAGATGGAAAAAGCGAACAAAAGGCATAACAACGGCAACCTTATTTACCCTTTGTTTGTCCCTCTTTACAAACATGCGACCCTCCCATTATGTACTCCCTTTATATTGAGCTCTTCAGCCCTGAAGAACCCTCAAGTAATGTACCATCGACGCACCTTTGCATGGGTGCACAAAAACAACAGTTTACCATAAGGTAGGCACGTCTCTGAGTATTGAATCATGGTGCCGGGATCCGCAGCTCGCTAATTAAGTAATGTTCCCAGCACAGTTGCCTGGCGCATGATTGATACGTGATTTTTTGGGACCTTGATAAGACCATTGAAAAATTAATGTCCGTAACTGGAATCGAACCAGTGGCTCCTCGGTAGATGTTTGTTCCACAACGAGGTGATTTAACCCCTAATCGATACGGACTTGTTAAAATACTATGAACAAATTGTAATGACATTGCCAATTGCCTGTCATATGTCAGTACTTGTAAACTAAGTCTAGCAGCAATACTAGCAGCAATACTAGTAGTACTAATAAAAGTATTATTATTCAACTAAACAACACGGCCAACAATGTCATAGCGTTTCCTATTAAAAGGGAGGAAATTCAGCAGTGGAACCAGTCGACTGGGTATCGACTCAGATACTTACTTGAAGAAATCATACCAGTCGTCCAACGTTTTCCTATCCTTATCGTCCAACTCGCTGTAATCTGCAACGGCGTCCTCAGGCTTCAAACTAGACATGCCGAGCCCCTTCGAACCGTCCTTCCCCGCAAATATGTTATACGACTTTCCTGGTCCATATACATCCGCCTTGCGAGTCACGTCAAAAACAGTTCCTGTCAACCAACTTTATAATGGATGGCAACAAGTGCAAAATACAACACAAACCTTTTATGGCGACATAAATTGGCTTTCCAGGGATTGACCCGTCGTATGCTCGAAGCTGCTCTGGTGTAAATGGATCGTCTTTGGGTTTAGGAAGGTCCGTTCTGGGCGGTTGCATGACGCTCGTCAAAGGCCTGCTTGTGTCCTCAGCGGGTACTCGTGTCGTAGATGAAGTAGTGTCCCTGCCAGCAAACAGTCTGTATGTGATATAGGCTGGTATTGCGAAAAGTGCTCCGTAAGTGATGACTGATGAGGTATTGCCCATCCCTTCGGCAATTCCCGTTTTGTTCAATAAATATAAAAGTTCTGGACCCAAACTCAAAGCCTTTATAATTGATGATATCAATTAACCTCAATGCATTTGACATGACAGGAGTTGCGCCCATTTCAACTCCTGCTTCACCAGTTACTCTCCGTTTCTTCCTTTTGACTTTTGACTTACGTTGACTGTACAGTAGCATGCCTTTCCAATATCTTATTTCTATGTGGAAACAAAAAGAACGAATCCCACCCCGAAGAATGCTGCTGAAATATTTGACGTATCCCTAGGGCCCTTCCCCGACTCCTGTAAATCATGCCACGCCAACTCGTGAGAAGGATGTATCGAAAACCTGTTTCTCGAACTCTGATTATCCTTCGTTACATTGATGTTTCATACACGAATAACTTACCCTGTCCTTCCACCGTCTCGTGGACTAGCCTTCCTTCAGGTTATCCAAAAGGAAGAGAGTCCGGTTGCTGCAATGAAACTAGGCTGGATGGGGGAAATTTGCCGAAAGTCCGGTGTCGGAGACAGCAGGCAGCATCATTAAGCTGGTCAAAGCTAGTAACTGTCAGAAATACATGTTTATAGGCTTTGATTGAGGCCAAATGCGGTTTCTCTGACTTCAGAACGATTCACTATTTGACAACAGTAAGGAGCCCGCGGTCGCGTATCTGAACGTTTCAAGGGTCAATCCATCCTCGGAGATATTTTTTGTTCAATCATGGGAAGAGGTAGGAGGTGTTATGACGTGCCCCAGACCTTCTAGCGGTATAATAAATACATATACGCACTAGCAGCAACCTAGGCATGCGAACCAAAGCTTGTTCCACTGAAAGTTGCGATTCGATCAAATAGTAGCTTGGTCCTAGCGGCCAAAAAAGTGTTGTTCGATAATGACATTCTTGAAGGCTACCTTCAAATCGTGTCATCAGTGACGTACTGATATGCGTGAATCGCGCAGCCTCGTGCTTTCTTCATTTTGCATTTTTTCGATCCCTACGCGGATAATTTTTATCAGAAAACCGAAAGCAGAAAGCCAGTCCCGTGAGCGACACAAGATAATGAATGATTTGCCGGCTTATCGCCATCTGTGGCCCACAGATCAATTGGGGTATCAATTGTCATCGACCGCGCCGGCAAATTCGGTGAAACATAGCTGACTCAGGCTCCCAACTGACCGGTGTAGTGTGAGAGCCGGCGGAGACGGATGGGGTATAGAACGGGCACCATGATGAGCACATGTGCATGTGCTCAGACACTGGGTTCAACTGATATTTTTTCCTCCGACTAAGGACTTGTCAATGATGCCCTGTCATGTCAGCACTGTTTACTCTTTATTACGCAAAAGAACCCACCGCAAGCACTTATCGCGTGTCTGACAGCATCACCGCCAGCCAGCTTCCGGGGGCCGTTTCATACCCAAGTGCTCGTGTTTTGCCAACCGAGTAAGCAGATAGGATATGGACGAGCCGTTGCCAGTCCAAATGGATTGAAAGTAGTGTGTTTGATGTATACTTAGCCGACCTAGGCTTTCAGGTCCCGGCCGCATTGCATCCGCAACATTTTGCTGGCCAACCTATCAGGATCAGAACGCCTTTACCACCTGCAGTGGTTCCACATGCAAGAAACTAGTTCTTGGACCTGGGATACTCCCAAGTGGTTGACTGCTTGCCGGCAGCTCCAATCCTCTCTGGACCCAGTGACAGATGTCGTGAGATAAACGCGACCCAAGATTTGGGCTGATGCTCCCCCATGGTTGGGTTTCGGCATCAGATTATGACATTGTCTTATTGGGTCTACGAAGCACATGCTGCCGTAGTCGTTTGCTTCTCTTTCGAACTTGACAAGTCTCCCAAGGGCCATGCAGGACGAGGATATAATCATCGAGGCTCACCAGTTTCATTTTCCAATTCACGCCGCTTTCTGCACGCCAATTTTTTCCCCCTGGAGCCTTCCAGTAACAGTCGTTCCTTCAACGCGCTAGTTCGTGTAGTGCCCACTTCTCATTAGGCTTTTCCGTCGTCCCAATGGCATCTCTCGCAGAAGAGAAGCGACCCGAGTCCACAACTTCGGACAAATATGCGTCGGTAAAAAGTGCAGAGATGCTTGCCGACAGGCGTCCAGATGGAGATGACACTACTCAAAATGGCAATGTGCCAGGTCTATCCCATATTGATGCGCCTACAGATGGGGGAATTCGCGGCTGGATGACCGTCGTGGGCTCGTGAGTACCTCAGTGAATGCTGGCAATCCGATCTGACTTGTGCTTAGTTGGCTAGTCCTCTTCAGTACACAAGGGTAACGTGTATCCAAAACTTCCTTTTTCTTCTTTTTTTCTAACATGACGTGAACAGCTATGTCTATTCCTTTGGCGTATACCAAGGTGAATTACAACCTTGATACTACCTGCTAATACTGATGTATAGAAAGATTATTATACAAGAGTATTTTTCAAGGGCTCATCCCCGAGCAGGATCTCGTTAGTCCATGTGTTCTTGCTACGTTTATGTATCGTTATTAATCGTCTTAACCACCAGATGGATGGGTAGCGCTCAGTTAGCTATTCCCTTCGCAGTTGGAATCATTGTTGGAAAACTGTTTGATGCCGGTCACATACGCTCTGTTATGATCTTTGGCTCAGTTTTATTCACATTATGGTATGCTCATATCGGTCAGTCTGATATGTGAAATAGCTGACCTTCTAGCCTTTTCATGCTTTCTCTTGCCCACGAAGGTCATTACTATCAGGTACTACCCTTGGAACATATGGGGATTATCGATTGACAACGATTCCTTAGGTCTTCCTCTGCCAAGGTCTCGGTATGGGGCTAGGGACGGGTTGCGTCTTTACGCCTGTGAATGCCATTATTAGTTTGCATTTCAAGAAAAGACGTGGTTTGGCCTACGGAATCGTTCTCACTGGCGTTTCGCTAGGCTCCATGGCATTTCCAATTAGTAAACCCAATCATCATTATCAAATGACATGATGAGCTCATTGTTTTTTCTTTCTGTCTTTCTTTCTCTCCAGTCCTCAAGTGAATAATAGTCGCATTGCATCATTCTTCCTCTGACTGCTATCAACAGCCATGCCATTCCACGAATGGGATTCGGTCCAGGCGTCAGAGTGACAGCGTACATGGTCTTGTGTTGCCTTACTGTCGGAAATATCCTCATTCGTATTCCCATTCGGAAACGAAACTCGAAAACGCCACCCCCGGACATCAAGCAGTTTTTCAAAGATCCGGCTTACGTCTGTTTCGTTTCAGGGTTCGTGACTTTTGCCTTGTAACTTGCACCGTTAGTAACAGTATTGCATTAGATCGGTCATAGCGCTGCTCGGGACGTACTTTCCAGGTAAATCAAATATTCCCTTAAGTAACTTGGAGTTTCACAAGATGTGGCAGTCATTTATTTGCAGCTTTACTCCGTCCAACACCATGTGGATAATAAATTAGCATTTTACTCCGTTCGTGACGGGGGAATCCTTTTCGTATCTGAAACATGGTTTGACACATCGTCCAGGTTGCAATTCTCAATGGGACCTCAACTTTCGGTCGGATTGTGGGTAATATGCTGGCTGACTATTATGGTATCTGGAATATCCAGATACCGTCCTTAATAGCCACTGGTACAATGATTTGGGCTGTTATTGGGGTGTAAGTGGAACAACAGTTGTCGCGCTCCACTGAGCCCTTAACCGCGTTACAGGAATAATGCCGCATCGTTAATTATCGTCAGTGTGTTGTACGGCATAACTTCTGGAGCATGTGAGTCCACAGTTTCAAGGATCGTGAATATCATTTAACGAACACGAACGCATACGTTTAGGGTTTTCCCTTACCATAGCAGGCTTAGCGTCCCTGTCTGCGAGCCCAGCAGAGATTGGGTAAGGCAGACTGATTTAGCAACTCCATTCTCGCCTATTAATGATCCTTAGGGCTCGCACGGGTCTTGCGTTTGCGATTGTCAGCCCAGCTCTTCTCGGCTCTGCACCCTTGCAAGGGGCGCTTCTGACCAGGGAATACAAATGGATAAGGGCCATCGCCTTCTCTGGTGTATGTTTCCACCGCTCAATTATCTTGTCACCTTGTCGACTAACACGTGTGTGTGTTTTATTAGGCGATAACTATGTTTGCATCTATTTTTTACTTCGTCACCCGGTCATATGTTGCCCAGAAGCGAAGAACGCAGAGAGTCTGAACAAGCAGGGTTAAAATTTGTAATTGGTGATATGTCCATGCGGTTACCCGTAACTACGACCATCATCGTAGATTTGGCAAAGCATACGTAAATCATAAACTCATGGGTAACTTTGGCAAGACAACCATCCAACCAACTCGTTCTTACATACTCAGAACATGCATCTTGTATTGCACATCTCATCAATGTAAAGTAATTTACACGAGCATTTGCATATGTTCAATCCTTGACTGGAGAAGACCATTTCTCCACGACACTTTCTGGGAATTCAAAGATATGAGCCACCGCGGCGAGGCAGACTCTTCACCAGTGGAGTCGCAAACCCTATTCCAGGTTTCTTCAACAAGAAAACTTCGTTTCCTGCCCTGCACAGTGTCTACTTCGGGTACCCTACCCGTAACAAGATCATGAGAGAGTGTGTGTGCATTAAAGAATCTTGCAACTGATTATTTCAATTGCGAAAAGAATACCCATCCATCTAATGGTTAAGACGATTAATAACAACACATAAAAGACACATGGACTAACGAGATCTTGCTCGGGGATGAGCGTTTGAAAGCATTTTTTGTATACTATTCCCGCCAGAGGTATACACATCGCTACCTCGCGTCATCAAAACGAAGTCTGGCAACAATGCCTACATCATTATATCCTTATGTACTCGGAACAAAATAAGCACCAGTTAGATCGGGTTGCTAGTGATTATGAGACTTACAAGTGGGCCATGATGGTCGTTCAGCCGCGAATTTTTGCGTCGGCAGGGCGTATCAAAACGCGATAGACTCGACCATAAGATTTTGAGTGATATCATTTCCACCTGCACGCCAGTCGGCGAGCATCTCTGCACTTTCTACTGACGCGTATTTGTCCGAGTGGCCAGCAAACATCACGTATTTTGGAAAGCCAATACATGTAATATCCACTTTTGACGACAGCTCTCGTGAGTCTCTCCGTCGAAGGAATTATCTCAGATGATGTGAATCCGAATCCGAATTTTGGTTACCTGTTTGTCACGCCAAACTGCCAAACGTTGGTGACGAATTGAGGACAACTCGCTTGAACTTTATGTGCCCACGGTGGGGCTTAAAAGACAACAAAACGACTATTGGTTTTCGTTTAATGCCAGGAAGTCATATTGACAGGCCTCTCGTCTGCGTAACAATTGCGCTCGGAAGTTACTCAGCCAACGTCGCTCCAGGCGTAAGTACTTGACGTTCTCCTCCGGTATCTCTTCATCTCATCGCCCCAAGTGTCGTTGTTAATCTGTAAAACAACGTAAGAAGGTATTCAAACACCTTGATAAAATTCCAAGGTGCTTTGACTGAAGAAAAAACGCGGCCTTAGAACCTCTCCGTACAATTTCCGTGCTTTTGGTTCGATCCAGGAGGATCTTAAGCCCGGGGCCCACGACAAGGGAAGCACGAGGAAAAGAGGCCTGTGACCTCTTCACCATCCCCGGGAAAGAAACACTCACCTGCATATCGGACGATGAGCGAACGAGGCGGGCGACGAGGATAACCTAAAAACCTAAATAACAACTCTGGGGGGAAGAAATACGAAAGCGTCAGCCAGATGCAGAGAGAAATGGAAGAAAAGAAAAGAAATCAAACGAAATAAATGTTCGCAACACCGCTCCTCCCCCTCCCCTCGCACCGGCTGTCTAAAGGACAGTCCGGAGCTTTCCTGCCACGATTCTCCCCTGGACCCACGCCGCATATTCTTTTCTCATCTCGTCTGTGACATCGTCGTCAACATCTACCTTCCTCATTTTGCGCCTGACAGGTGGCGGACTGGTCAACCTAGTGGGACGGTTAGGCGTTTGACAAACAATAAGGAACGGTTCATCATCGGCATTGCAAACCAGCGCCGTTTTCTTATGTTTGAATATACCAAGGCTGGCATTCCAGATGCGCTTGAAAGCAGACTCGGTGGACACCTGTGTATGTTGTGGGAAGGGGAGTTCAGATTGATTGCTTAACAGAGAAGAAGGCGACAACGAACCTGACGGTATACCACCCTGACACGCCTGTGGCTATGAGATCGAGGGCTTCCCGCTATAGGAATTAAAAGCGTCATTGGGAGCTCGTCCTCGTCTTCGTCTTGGAGCACTGGCAACTGGACGACTGGCAAATTCTTGGCAATCTGAACATGGGGAAAATCTGCAAAAGGGTCAACGGCATTAATGTGTGGGGTTCGGGTAGGGATGGGTTGACGACCAGCGTCGGTGTTAACAGTGGTGGTGGCGTGCATGGTGGTGTGCATGGTGGTGTGCATGATGATAGTAAGGAAGAAAGGCTAAGGCGAGCCAGTCGACGGTAAATAGGGCTATTTCGTCGTCAGCCGCATGATCGAAGCCCCTATCCAAAATCGGTGATGTTGGAGCCGGTACCGCCTTGTACTCATATACACACATCGTAGAGGGTGGATGACTTGATATTCAATGATACATCAGTTGCGACATTTGACATTTGAGACCCTACTACCCAATGACAGTCAGTCATACCCATGTGCCATAACTACGACCATCATCGCAAGTATTAGCTTCGTGAGTCAATAGGCACATTGAGGCCATGCTTCGTTGCTTCTCTTTTCCCAATGCGATCTACCCAAGCCTGTGCATATCATAAGACGACATTACGAGGCAATTTCTAATGTGCAATATACCTTCAGATTGGGCCACTCATCCAGGGACCCGATCTTCGCCCATTTGTGGATTCTTACCCTTTTCCTGCTCGTCAATCAACCCTGAGGAGAAGGGAATGCACTACCAGGGATAGGCTTTCATATCTGCGATCGTGTATTTTTCTCTGCCGGGCCCCGCCAACCAATCACGATTTTGTTCAAGTCGCAACTCAAGTACGCCGTATAGCCGCCTCGTTTCGTCGAGGTATCCTGGTTGGCGCCTTGGCTCTACAGAATAACTGGGCTGAAAACCGATTGGGATACTCACTTCTTTTCGCAAGTTCTATACTTTCTGGTACGTATCGGTGGAAATAATGGCCTTGACAACTTAGAGGTCATGCGGTCATGACTGATGCCATTGATAATGCAGCCTTGCGTTACATTGACCTTGCATAAAACCGAAACCACCGTGCTAGCAACGAATGAGAAGAGAGATACATCAACTGTGGCAGACAACGTATCACCAATTGGCAGCAGTACAAGTTTTATACTGCCCGCTTCAAGCACGCTAAGCGTGCGTCGACACCAATCGCACCATCTGCCATCAGCCTCTTAGCCGGGTCATCCGTCCGGATGCCTCCTGCCCCCCTACCTGCACTGTGTTGGATAGCTCCAGGAATTTTACGTGCCCTTTGCCTTGTCTGGCCTTGCCCGCCAGCGCTCTAGCTTTCGATTATCGTGTAGTCTATATCATTCCCATCGCAATCCTTTTCTTTTTCATTTAGAAAAACTCACCTGAGCAGCGTCAGCTTGGCCATCATGGTCTGCGAATAGGCGTAGTAAGGAGCTTGGAACAGTCCACTGAATATAACATTATAACTTTGTGATGAGTCTGGACAGTCTCAGGATGCAGGTACCTAATGAACGGGATGTGAATGAACGTACTAAAACTTTCAAGTGCTGTTCATCCGAATCCCAATCATACCCACAGTGGGATGTAGCGATATACTTGGTGTGGACAACCGCTTTGGCTTTGGTCCCGAGGCGTTGGTTGCGCCGCACAATGATACTGGGGGTTGTACCCAGCTTGTGTCGTCAACAGCTGGAACAGGGTCATGGTGTACAAGACACTCGTGTCAATATTCATCGAGAACTTGCATATCAAGTTCGCTGCCCGCTTCCCAACCGTCGTGCTTCCAGTCAGGATAGCAGGCCAAATTCACACACACATCCCGTCAATCGCATTTCTTATCACGAATCCTCTTACCTGTCATGGATACTAAAACACTCAATGAGCTTCGTGATGTAAGTTTTTCATATCACCAAATCCTTGAAATCATTCAAGTTACAACACAACGCAGGTCTTCGAGACACAATTCAATGTTCTCATATCCGAGTCAAACCCTAGCACACATCTCTGCGCTAACAACGAGGATAGACGTCGTAAAATTCCCAAGTTAGATGCACCTGATCCTGATTATCCATATGCGCTGAGGTTGGCTCTCGGCGTCTTTCATGCTTGTCGTTCCATCGGGGTTCGAAAGTGCGGTCATCCGTCTTGTATGGCCACCATGGACGATCTGAAATCGTTAATGCCACTATGTCCTACATGGACCGGTCTTGAACGGTGGGCTCTCCAAGTAGCAGCATGTTTTTGCTCTGGGCAATCTCTATTACAAAGTGGTTTACTACTACCTGTCTGGGGAGAAGTAACCTCCATCAAAGAGAAATGGCATCTAGAATTAGCTCCAGACGATATGTCCTACGGCGCAAAACCTGCACCTTTCGTCGATTGGGCACGACAAGTGAATCCTTTCGAGGTGATCACTTTGTTATCGTGGGATTTTTGGTTACCATGGCGGTGTTACAGGAACCTGTCGAGGTTGATGATGGAATGCGCTCAATTCAACGAATACCAAGATAAAGCCATGGTTCAGGCCCTCTCACGGGTTCGTGAACTCCATTTATGCCCTCATCGTGTATGGGCTATTGCTTCCAATTTACCCGACCGAGAGTCCAACATCCCTCATCTCATTCCCTACAAACATTCACTCTGCTCCTATAAGCATGATTACTGTAGTACTGGCCTCTCCCACAAAAACTGCACATATAACTACTGCGAACTCTCTGCTGTCAACTTCACCAACGTCGTACAATGCCATCGGCCTACCTGTCATGGAAAATGCCAAAAGAAAAAGTTTCCGGTTCGTCTGCTCGACCAAGCGGCAAACGAAAACAGACCGACAGCCTGGGCGATCGATGGCGAGCTCCGTCCATTGGAAGTAGGAGAACGCTACATGGCTATTTCTCATGTTTGGTCTGATGGTACAGGGGGTAGTGGCAAGGTTAACAAATGCATGTACGACTTCTTTTGCGACGTGGCACGAAAATTAAATTGCAAAGGCCTGTGGTGGGATGCCATCTGCATCCCTCAAGACAAACATGCGCGCGCCAAGGCTATCAATCATATGCATGAGTACTACTCTCAAGCAGCATGCACCATCGTGCACGACACCTGTCTGGCCATGTCAGAATGGGTCGACGGCAATCATGCTGCGTTTGCGCTTGTTATGTCAAATTGGTTCACGAGGGGTTGGACGGCTTTGGAGCTAGCCAGATCACAACATGTGGAAGTACTCTTCAATGCCAGAGGCAGTACAGGATACATATTGAAGAACATAGATGTTGATATTGTATCTGGACGTGCCATTGTGCCTTCAATGTCTCGTCAGGTGACGACTGAAGCAATTGAATCTCTGCGGAAAAACCAATATGATCCAGAAGTTGGATATTACAGTCTCAATCATGTCTTGACTGCTCTTGGTCCGAGGTTTACTTCCTGGGCGCGTGATCGTGCTATCATTGCTGGTCAATTGGTTGGCATAGAAACCCTTGCCGACGATCAGCGTAGCATATATCAGCAGATCGTTTGCAAAATTGGTATGATCTCGTCGGATCAGTTGTTCCACAATGCCGCCTGTTCAACTGGTACTGGTCCATTCGCCTGGCTTCCATCAAGCTTATTTGATCTTCCTATTTCAGAAACGGAGACGCTGGCAGATGACATCCAAGTTCTCAATGATGGAAGTCTGTGTGGTAGGTTCGGTATCATACTATTACCTGCCAATTTTCAGTTCTTCTGGGACAAGATGCATCCAATGTCAATATATGATGTCCGGGTGGCTCTAAAAGATGACAGGCATGTTATTTTGTTTGAGACAGATATAAGACCCGTCGCTCGCGGCTTGCTAGTCAAGGTCATGAAAGACACTTCGAACCCAACCTACCCTGGCGTTCTGTGTCATTACGTCGGACCTCTGCACTTTGCGTCTCTGCAGTTAGATGAAAAGACTGGCCAGCTACCAAGACACAATTATTATCATTTCATTCGCATTAGCGACATTGGAACTGACCTGGATACCGGCATCAGCGCTGCCAATCATATACTGAGCTTGGAATGCCTTAGTCTGCCAGTGGTGGTACAGTTTACACAGGGAATTTTGAAATTTGCCTACCCATTAAATGCGTAAAAATATTGGAAAGCTGGAATGTCCTTGGCATTTAATTTCTACTGCATGCTGCATGAGTCAAAGTGAATCAAGTGCTCAGCGCTCATTAACATTCCACCGTCCGCTTTCGATCGTGATTCCAGTCATGGCTTTAGGCAAGATGGGCCGTTCCAAGCGCGATGAGAAGCGGAGTCTAGGCTAGTCGTCGCCGCTTAGAAGGCCATCCCGTCTCCAATCCCGCATACAAATAGTTGTAGGTGCCAGAGCACGCCTCGAGCTTCGAAAACGAAGCAGGTTGTTGCCACGGAAGGACTGAGCTTGCTATGCGAGGCGCTAGTGTTGTCCAGTGGTTTTACAAAAGTGGTTATGAGTCTTATGACAGTCCGTAGTATGGGACAAAAATAAGACACGAAAATGACTTGATGTGCACCGGTGTGCACTGGTGTATATTGATGCCCAATGTCCTATAATTCCACCGACAGGATATTGCCAGGACAAGTTTCAATTCGAGGCTCAGCGCTCAGTGCAGCTGATAGAAATTGTGCTGAGTAAGTGTCCGAGCAAGAAGGGCAGTTCCAACTTGACATCGTTGCAGGAAATGTCAATCAAACTAAGTGAACAACAATGTGTCAAGCAAGACTGATCGTTGCAGGAAAGTTTATGCCATGAAATGAAGAAACGTAAGAAGCAAGCGACGGCAGAGTCTCTCCACGACCTTCGGACTGACGGTACTGGCATCTGAGTCCGTGACATCGGAGCAATCGTCACTAGCCCATGAGTCTACACGGTTAGCATCTGAAAGTAACCAGCAAACAGCCCCAGACCAACTGCGGTTCGGGTCAATCGAGTTCGTGTTCTTTCCAACTCCAACCCCATCCATTTATCAGGCTGATAGGCTCAAAGCATCGATTTCCATGTGATTCAAACCACAATGCTGGAATTTTTCACGCTATTCATACATGCGGTCTTGTGTCGTTACAACTGTACATGAGGGCGAGGACAGTAGCTTTTGGGGAAAGGTAGCTCCTAACAATTTTGGCGACAATTAAGATTTTTACATGTAAATAGATGATCATAATTTGACTCGTTGATTGTAGCCTGTAAAGGTGTACCAGTTTGACAGTACGTTTGCGGGCATGGTAGAAACCGATATAATCCAAACCGTCTTAGCTCAAGCAACAGTTCGGTGTTCCCTTGAACGAGACGAAAGTGACCTGTACATTCCAAGCGTTCCAAGACGATCGTCCACGGACATAACGGATCAATCGATGAAGGAGCATTTCCCATGGTTGCATAACTAATAGCATCTATCGCTATTCGCAACCTTATTCATATCCATTACGGCCCGCGTACTGACCGCGTGTTTGTCAATCAGCCAATCTTCCAATCTCAACCCCACGTTTCGCCGCCTCTCTCTGCGTAACACGCTCGAACCAAGCCTTTCAAGAAATTCAGAAGATCCATGAGGCGAGATTGTATAGGTCCTAGAGAGAAGATCGTACCTTGACACCAGGCCACTCGTCCAAACTCTCAATGTTGGCCATCTTGTGATGACTTATCCTTCTCAAGGTTCAGCAATGCGTCTTCCCTAGAACTATATATCTGAGCATACCAAGGAAATGTTTTGATATCCGCAATGGTATACTTTCCCTTGCCGGCTCCAGCGAGGTATTCTCGATCCTTGAGCCGGAGTTCCAACACACCGTACAAACGTTTAGTCTCATTGAAATATCCTTTTAAGAGCTCAAATTTGCATCCTCATTCATACCAACCAGAAGCGAAGGTTCCTTACTGTCTTTTGCATATTGCAGATCTTCCGGGGCATATCGATGGAAATGGTGAGCTATAGTATACTCTGTCAGCTTGCAAAGAAAAAAAGGATAAAGAAAAAAAGAAGAAATGTGAGTATCGTACCTTGTCCTTGCATAGGACCAATTCCTCCATGCTATACAAAAAAAAAAAAAACCTACTTGAGCTAAAATTGATTCACAGAGGGACGGAAGGGAACGGCCCTTACTGCAAAAAGCATCCATTGAACCATCTCGCTGTAATTCTTGGGCTCTTCCACAGGATCAAACGTAAACACTTTGTCCTTGTCGTAATGGTCTGTGAGATAGAGAAGGATAGCAGACGTTTCGAACACGTTGAAGTTATCTTTGCCCTTGTCGACTAGAACGGGGATCCGTCCGTTAGGGTTCATCGCCAAAAACCAGGGTTCCTGGGTGGACACACACACACACACACATAGAGTGTGAGTATTGTACGCATTACACGTGTATATTTATACAACCTATGACTGACTTTTTGTGTGTTCTTCTGGAAATCGATACGTTCCCAACTAAAAATTGGGTGAGTGGGTCAGATATTTCCGCCCGCGTGTCGCTCGTCATGACAACATATGTCGCTTACTCATAGTCAATGTTGGGATAGACATCCCTCAATTCTTCTAGCAAAACAGAAGCGGCACGGCCATTAGGTGTAGAGGATGTGTAAAGGTACAAGCCCTTCTTTGAAGCTTCAAGTGATGCAGTGGGGGATCCAGACATGGTTCGTCTACTAATCGCAGCCTTGGTATGGCACCTGGGGGTAACTTGACGTACGAGAGTGGCACGAGGCAGATGGATATGGGTGAATGACAAAGAACGTGCTGCAACGCACTGAGCAACTCGAATGCGGACTAGCGACATCAAAAAGTTGGTGGCGGTTGCTAAGCACGTTCATTTTTCGCGAGTCTTATATGACCCTGATGAGGGTCGTGGACAATCGGAACGCCATTTTCTCCCGCATCGAATATAAGATGCTATGAAAAGCAAAACTGAACGATACACCAGAACTTGCGTCTGCAAACCCGTAAATTACCGAAGTAATGTTCCATTCTATTGCATCATTCAAGGGCAGACGATAATTTACACGTCTGTCGTTATAGATTACTTCTCTTCAACTCTTTTTCGGCGGGTTGAGGATAGCCTGCCCGCGTTTGGTTCCTTCTCTCTCCACAGAGCGTTGCAACCAAGCCTAAATAATTCCATGAACATGTGGATACAGCTCCACATACCAATTTTACTTACTTTCACATTCGGCCATTCATCCAAAGTTTCCACTCCCGCGTAAGTATGTCTATTCACCCTACAATTGACGATGTTTGGTGTTGTTCATGTGACATGAAACTTTATACATACCAGGGCCAAGCTTTGATGTCTGCGATGGTGTAATGGCCTTTGTCAGCACCGGCGAGGTATTCACGGTCCTTTAGGCGAAGTTCGAGAACACCATACAAACGCCTAACTTCGTCGCCATATCCTGATGACAAGGTGTCAGCACGCATCTATGTCGCCATATGAGAGAATAAACGTACTCTTTTTGGCGTACGGAAGGTCTTCCTTGGCATAGTTTATGAAATGGTGGGCTGCATTGTCGTTCTTGAATAATATTCTTTGGATTTAGTCCCCTAGTGCTCACCTTGCCCCTGCATGGGACCTATACCACCATGCTAAACAATGGGTCAGTATATATGCGTGTTACAACATGGAGAGGGACACTAACCGCGAAGAAGAGCCATTGCAACAAGACACTATACTCATCTGCGTGGTCGATAGAGTGGAAGCCAAATTTGAATTCCTTATCATAGTGCTGAACGAGGTACAGAAGGATGGCCGAGGTTTCAAAGACGACAAAGTCATTCCTGGAGCGGTCAACCAGGACGGGAATGCGCCCGTTGGGATTCATCTTCAAGTACCATGGTTCCTGTAACAGTGGTGGGAAAGTGAGTAGAAGGTGGATGTGATACAATGAAACGAACTGACCTTGTGCCGCGTTCCCCAAATCTCAATCAGTTCGACACTGTGAAAATGAGGTAAATGCCAGGTATACAGGTTGAGGGGGGGGGGGGGGTTGGTCAACGGACTCGTAATCGATGCCTGGATAGACTGCCTTGAGCTCCTCCAAAAATACTGATATGGGGTAGCCATTGGGTGTGGGCGCGGCGTACAGCAAGAAACGCTTGTTCTCAGACATGATAGGACCGTGTGATGGAGGTTGATCTTGCTGGTTGGGCTTTTATACATGTCTGAGTTGCTCACTAAGATGGCTGAAACGCGTCGCCAATGTCGGGTATGTGGTGGGTGACAAATCCATCTGAAGCTTATTCAGACTAATTGCGCCATTCATGCTCATTAAGGACCGGGGTAAACCATGATAGATGATGGATGATGAATGGATGATGCTAGATCTTCGCCAAAGTTCAACTCGCTCGTCGCCTTGAATCCTGATGCGAACGCCTCGACGCAGATACCTCCATGAAGGTAGTCTGGCTGCAGACAATTTTGAACAGCTCCAATGTATCGATAAACGAGTCTGGGGATCCACCCTCTACGATTGAGGATGGCTAGACGGAGATATCAGCTACACGATGGTACACGCACATTACAGACGATAATCGTTATCGATAGTTATCGGTCAGTTGTTTGTATGTATGTATGTATATAAAAACACGCTTTTGGATCACAGCCCCTATCCGATAGAGCCTTTCTTCTTCCTTACTATCACCATCACCATGCAGACTATCTGGTAGTCAACCCATCCCTACCCAAGCCCCACACATTAATGCTGTTGACCATTTTGCAGATTTTTCCCAATGACGCTTTTGATTCCATGGCAGGAAGCCCTCAATCCCATAGCCCATAGCCACAGCGCCTAACCGCTACACTAGGTTGACCAGTCCGCCACCAGTCAGGCACCACAAAATATGGAAGGTAGATGTGGACGATGTCACAGACGAGGCGAGAAAAGAATATGCGAGCGTGGGTCCAGGGAAGAATCAAGCTCCGGACATCTTTTTAGTGCCAAGAGCGCAACAAGTTGTTGCATATGTAACTGCATAAGACGAAGAGAAAACATTCCCACGACATGAACTCTCTTCAATCTCTGAGATGTCAATGGCACTAAAATAATTACGCGTTTCTAACAGTGCAAAGATACAAAGAGCTAACGAGTCTCTCTCCAATAACCCCTATTTAGACTATCTTAAGATTAAGATAATTCAAGCACGTCCATTTAAATAATTCGTATGATTATATCATGACAAGTCCGTGTCAATGTCCGTCCCTCCAAAATAAAACTTCACTGTGATGTCCGTTTTCATGATCATGCATTATGATCCAATGCTTTGGGGGAAGGTGAAAACATGGTTGGGATCGTACGTTTGTTTAACGGATAGCAGCCGTTCATAGTTCGATCCGTAATATAGGTTTTGCCCTACCGGTGGTAGCATGTATGTTAAAAATGCTTTGGCCGAAACAAACAGGGAAAAAAAAATACAACACCCACAATTCGTTAGCCTATCATCCGCATAGTTGGGGTATGCACTGCAAAGTGTACAACGTTAATGACAAGTAACAACGGTGGCAGGGATGTTTGCTAACCCAATATCCCAATTAGCCGGGCTGTTGCTCGTAAGGCTTTGAACCATGCCTAGGGAAAAAAAAAGTTGCTTGAGCATTTTTATTGTCTCAGACGATGGAAAATGCTTCTTACTATCTAAAAATGAGAAGCCATCGCTCGGGAAGGGTGGCTGGGAGTTGGAGGAGTATGCGTAGAACTGTATAGTCCACAGGGCGTTGCGGTGTCCGAATGCAGTCGCAGTCGTAGGTACGGAATTAACGGCAGAGTTTGTCCCACCATAGAAATCCATCTCGACGAACCAACTCTTCCGGAAAATGAGATGACGCTCGAAGAATGCAAACAGAATGATATATGACTTACGACATCGGTTTGGGATCCCTCGTTGGCCATGTAGTTCATAAAAGCGTTTAGTGCTGCGTCTGATATGGGCGATGCCGAAGGAGTCATCAATGACTTGGCATAAAAGGTATCGTGTCTATCAGGCGCCGAAGTGTCGAGTGTTCCTCCACCGAGATATGTCACACTGTTGATGTATGATCCAGGTGTGAGCGTGGTGCTATCAGGTTGTCGGATTTGGGAGAGCAAAGGCGCGATAACGACACTCAAATTCTGTGCAGGGCCGTACCAACCACCGGTTATGCTAAAGTAGAGCTGGCCCGCAGAATAGCCTCTTCCAATGACGAGCTCGGCACCAAATTCAGGCGGAATGTTGGTTGTGGCAAATTTCTGGAAAGCAGATGCTGCGTTCGCGGCGTCCGAAGGATTCATGTTCCAAACATATTGGAAAATGGTCGCTGAAGGAGGTGCCGGGAAAGTCTGAGCCGTAATCGAAGTAGTAATTCCAAATGAAGGACCGGCTCCTCTCATAGCCTAAATTGAGCGAATAAGTCCACATGTGAATCTGCTCTGCTGCGAAAAGCGCGTACCCAGAAGAGATCGTCATTCCCCGAGACTGTGGTGATTGTGCCATTAGCTAGCACCACTTCCATAGACTGAATAGTATCGAGCGTAAGACCCCACATCCGGGACGTGAATCCCCAACCTCCAAAGGCTGGATCCATCAATAAGACAAATTTGTCACTTTTTTTAGAGCAAGAAAGGGGACACGCCTGAATGACCACCGATACCGACGTAGGGACATGTGCCATGCGGCAATGCTCGTCCGTAATTGTTAAGCCCCGATGCGATATCGCCGAGCCTATTCCCAGTCTGGATGGTTGCGATACCATTGGAGGACACGGTGATCTGAGTTAATTTTTGCAGGTTGATTACCAAAGCGCCATTCTTTCCTCCGAGCCCATTTGCAATATAACTATGCTGAAGAGAAAATTTAGCACAGACCATACGTAGCCAAGGGCCGACGTACTCCTCCACTTAGAGCGATCACAGAATAATTATATTTGGTTCCAACGTTGAGGACTTGCGCTACTTGATCAGAGCTGTCGGGAAACGCTACTGCGACGGGTTGAAAAGTGAATCTCAAGTTGTCTACAAATCCAAACTATGAGTACGAATATATATTTATATATGTAGAAATTCCACTTACATGCTTGGGTGTCTCCAGTGAAAGAAGGATTTCCAGGGAAGACGGCCTCGACACCGGTATTTTGCAAATCTCCCGTAAAGTCGGCATAGCAGAAGCCAATAGTGGCTACGAGCACCCAGAGAGACTTGGAAAACTTCATGAGACGTTGTGAGGAAAAGTGAGGGCTGCTATGACCGAGATTATTGAGCACGGTTTATATATGCCATATCCTTGCTGTGCTGCTGGCGTGATGGGGTTGGATTGAAACGGTAGGTGAGTCCTTGCCGCGGCGTCTACTGGCAAAGGGGTATTAAGGGGCAGAGAAATGCAGGCAGGCATTGATGTCATGAACGTCGGAGCTGTGCCTGGCCGAGGGCAATTCCGCGTGCTCGAGCCTAGGAGGATGTCTATAGCGGTGCCGTTCAATGCCTGGTAAAAAAAAAGGAGCTTGTGACCAAATGCGTCCTAATTCAGCGGTGGGCTCGATGAGTGGTAAACGGCGCTTGTAACCAACTGAGAACTCAAAAGAGTCGGGACTCGTAGACGGGCCTGTAAGGAGGGAGTTATGGCTGTATGACAAGGGATTGATGTAATGGGCGGAGCTGTGCCAGGGCCGAGTGTAGCATATGCACGCAGTTTGCAAATCCACAGCTGCGACGCAGGACACAAACCACTGCCTCCGCTATTGCCATTGCTTGTGCTTGTGCCGACTCAGAGCGCCCGAGAGGAATTCATGCCAGCGATCGCCGTGACCCCATGCGGGATATTCTTCCGGACCTGAGTGCGAGGCAACTCCAGTTGTACAAAGGGCTGCTTGATAAGGGTCTGTGCTTCGGGAGGCGCCGACGGAGGCCGGGGATGCGGAGGCCGGAGGACGGCGATACGGATCAAATTCTTGTAATCTGTGTTGCATCTGATCTGATGCTGATGAGGCTATACAAGTCTTAAGGAAACACCGCCGAAAACTCTTTCAAGTCTCCCTTGCTCTCCCTCCCGCCGGCTGGTTTCTGGTGTCCTCTGAAATGTCTTCGCGCAAACCCACCAAGCCTCTTCCCAAATTCGAAACAGGTAAGCTTTCTTTTCATGATCAAATAGGACTACGTTGAGAAGCACGCAGGCGATGACTACCAATTGCTTCATGCCATCGGAGAGGGCGCATACGGGACTGTCGTTGCAGCTGTTCACAAGCCGACAGGTCGCCAAGTCGCCATCAAGAAAATTCTTCCTTTTGACCATACCCTGTTCTGCCTTCGGACGCTCCGAGAGCTCAAGCTGTTGAAATTCTTTTCTGACACGTGTGTCAATGAGAACGTAGTGCATTTCAATCATCCTTTTGTTGCGATGGCTAACATATCTCAAGATCATCTCAATCCTTGACATAGTTAAGCCAACATCTCTGGAATCGTTCACGGAGATTTATTGTACGTAATGTGCTGTGATATCTAATCGCGTTAACCCTCTTAACACAGTCATTCAAGAATTGATGCAGACGGATTTGCATCGTGTCATCCGTACTCAGCATCTGACCGATGACCACTGTCAAGTGAGCATAAGATTCGTGATTAATAAGTCACGTTTTACTGAATCTCTCCTCTTAGTATTTCGTCTACCAAACACTTCGCGCGCTCAAGTCCATCCATACAGCAGATATAGTCCATAGAGACTTGAAGCCAGCTAATCTTCTCTTAAATGCCAACTGTGATCTCAAAGTTTGCGACTTTGGGCTTGCAAGAAGCGTGAAGACGAGCATACCACCAGGGAAGGAAGTCGGTCTGATGACCGAATACGTCGCCACACGGTGGTACCGCGCACCTGAAATAATGCTCTCCTTCAAAATGTACACAAAGGCCATAGACATATGGGCCGTTGGCTGTATCCTTGCGGAGCTGCTCACGGGCAGACCCCTTTTCCCTGGTCGCGATTATAGCCATCAGCTGGACCTGATTTTGGACGTGATCGGAACCCCCAGCTTGGATGAGTTTTATGCCATCACGTCTCGGAGGTCTCGTGATTACATTCGTGCTTTACCGATCCGGAAGAAGAGACCGTTCACAACCTTGTTCCCCAAGGCTTCGAATGAAGCCATTGATTTCTTGTCCAAGACTTTGGTAACTTTTCCTTTCTGTTTTTGTTTTATTATCTCTCATTTTAATATTACAGACCTTTGATCCCAAGAAGCGTATGACGGTTGATGAAGCTCTCGAGCACCCGTATCTTTCTGCCTACGTCCGTCCCCTTGCTTTATGATTTTTCTTGCATTGACGGCGTCTGCAGCATGATCCGGAAGATGAGCCGGCTGCAACCCCCTTGGACCCATCGTACTTCGATTTTGATAGTAAGTCTTTTATGCTTGGCTTTGGTTGGTTAGACTACGATGCTCATTCCCTGGCCACCAGTGCATAAGGACGATCTGTCCAAGGATCAACTGAAAGAACTTCTTTACGAAGAAGTGATGTCTTTTGTCCCTTCGATCTAAACTACTAATACCTCTGTACAACAAAGACCTTGTTGGTTACTTATTGCACATTACCTGTACATTCAGCTCTAGCTTAGATATCGTGTATACCCATGATGCCAATGCAATCTGTGTTTTGCTCGCTAGTCGAGGCCTCGAATGGACATGACCAAGCTGTCAACTTTCTCGCCATGTGACTGGTGCTTCGTGCTCTCCGATGAGTCCGTCCATCTCTGACTTGCCTTCGGCCCTAAACGTAAACGTTAAACCCACGCCTTCGTCACCCTTGGTTTTTTGCTCTCCTCCTGTTGAGAATGTCTGTCGCGTCCTGCAGTAACTGCGAGGACTCATGGCAACAAACCAACTATGAAGAACCTCGTTGCAGTCCATGACCGAATCTGCGACGCGCACGACTACCAGCAGGCGTTTCACGTTAACTGAGGAATCTGTGGATGTGGAATGAATCGATCGTTGGGCTCAAAGTATATAGCACGCCGTCGTCACGGACAAGTTGTTCTCCCGTCGGCCAAGCCCTGACGACAGGCCTCCGAGTATCGCCGCTCCGCACCCACCGCGTGCACACGCTACGACGTGTCTTTCCCTCAGCGGTTCCGGCTACTGAATACCGTGTGGTGTAGCTTCGCAAGGTTTTCCATCCATGCCAGAACAAGGGGGCTTAAGGGTGGAGGGCTTTTGAGAATCGGATTCGACGACTTCCGCACCTATTCCAGAGTTGGGTGTTACTATGAGCCCCTTGAAACCTTCCGCAACGTCCTTTTTAAAGTTCTTTTTATTTGGCTAATTTGCGCTGTCACTGGCAGCGCCTCCTGTCCGTTCGTGGACTTACCTGCGTACCTTGACTCTAACTTACGTATGAATTAGGGCCCTGTCCAGGTCTAGCGTGGTATATAAAGCGAGGGATGTATCATGGTTCCTTCAAGACCCTGATGAAGGTTCACTACAGTTCTTTCCTCGTGCTACTGTCCTTTCTTGGCTTTTGCTATGCCGCTGCTCCTAGTTTTATCAATGACTTGAAAGCAACCGGCGTCAACGGTGTATTTCCTGGAGATGCAAGCTATTCTGGATATGATCATGCCTGTGAGTTGAATATTTGTATCATTCGAGAGAACCAACTCAATTTTTTTTTCCCTTTTTCCAAGATAATAAGAGATTTAGCTTCAAACCGGCCGCCATTACGTTCCCAAATAGTGCTCACCAAGTGGCGCAAGTTGTTAAAGTTGGATCAGCATACAAGCACTCGGTAGTCGCTCGAAGTGGAGGGGTAGGTTTGCGTTTCAAGTGCGTTTTTGGGCCGCGCTCATTTAATGATAATAGCACAGTTACATTGCTAATGGGCTTGGTGGAAAGAACGACGTTCTAGTCATTGATCTCCGCAACTTGAAACAGATCACGGTATCTTCTTCTGGAACTGCAACCATCCAAACCGGGAATCGACTCGGAAATGTGGCTTCAAGCTTGAATAGTCATGGCCGTGCGCTGCCGCATGGTACATGTCCCTATGTCGGCATAGGAGGTCATTCATGTTGAGTGTGCTTCATATTGTCAAGCCCTAGACCCCCATGAATAGATCTTCCAGCTTTCGGTGGTTGGGGCTTCACATCCCGTATGTGGGGGCTCACCCTTGATACAATCCAATGGATGGAAGTCGTGTTGGCGAACGGAACTGTCGCCACTGTTACACCTGAGAATTATGATCTGTTTTGGGTGCGTATGCACCACTCATCTTCGTGAGATTCGTGTCTAATCGATACTGTCAGGCTATGAGAGGCGCCGCCCCCTCGTTTGGTATTACCACCTCTATCACGGTCAGGACCTTCCCTGCACCATCCTCTGCCATCATTTTCCAATACGTGTGGAACATGAGCCCTTCGGAGGCGGCAAAGGCTATTTCTCTTTTCCAACAGTTTGCCACCACAAACATTCCGAAAGAGTTTGGTGCCGAATTTGTGATTGGCAGGGGAAATGCAGCTGGTCAACTGTATTTCAGTCTCACGGGTGTTTACTATGGCTCTATGCATGGTCTCGACTCTACTCTAGCACCGTACCTTCATCAAGTTCGTCAACCTGACACCACGAAATTCACGCCCGGTTCGTACATTGACAGTGTTCGAAACCTCGGTGGGGGTAGTCTCGACACTTCAGCGCCTGACAAGGGTGACACGTTCTATGCGAAATCGCTAATGACACCTTCGGCATCTCCCATCTCGGACGCGGCGCTCAAAGCATTCACCAGTTACATGGCTAACGAGGGATCTCGAACTGATGTGGTGAATGGCAATTTTATTTATTTATTTATTTGCGTAAAACTCAATTATTTATTTCAAGGCTTGGTTCGTCGAAATGGATCTTTACGGAGGGTCAAACTCTGCCGTCAATTCCGTTCCTGTGAGCGCGACGGCCTTTGGCAAGCGCAATGCTCTGTGGACTCTTCAGCTTTATGCATCCTCGTCCAACGGACAACCGCCATATCCTAGCAGTGGATTCACGTTTTTGGACAGTAAGATTTGTTTCATTTTTATTCATAACATCGCTTCATCATCGGCATCAGATATGGTGAACAGCTTGACGAGTAACAGCCCAACCAACTGGGACATAGGGTATATGACTTTTTTTTTTCTGAGTAGTTTTTGCTGACCTTGATTTTTTTTTCTTTCTTTCAGTGCCTACCCGAACTACGCCGACAAGGGGCTGACCGATTGTGCGTATCCGTTTGAAATAGTAGTATCGCTCAATTCCCAACATCTTTTCTAGGGCAAAAACTCTATTATGGGTCCCACTATCCGCGATTGCAATCTATCAAGCGAGAGTATGACCCTCATAATATTTTTTCGTTCCCCCAAAGCATTGAATTATAATCACGGTATGGTAAAAGCATGCTCTCTTTTTTTTTCCCGAAAACAAGAAGACATTCATTTACTTAAATGGACTGCCATTGAAGGCTGTTACATATTTGGACTTGCACATATAGGTTGACTTGTAACATGTAATTAACAATGCCAAGAGTAATTAGAATGAGTGTATTGAGTAACTGTGTGCTAACTGTACATAATTACATATCTGAAACCTTTCTGATGAATTGATAAAATGTAGGGTAGCCAAAGTTTGTGTCAGAGAACCAGAACTGACAGAACTAAACTATACTTCATCAGCAAACCTGTTATTATTTCTTTCCTCTTTGCTATGCTTGGTTAAATGGAAATTCCTGGGAACCAGGACACAATCTCTCAAACACAGCAGACATCCTATAAAGGGCTTATGGGTGAAACCCATAAACCCTGGTTGTTGGGTTTCTTAAGTCCTGCCATGCACTGTACACTGAACCAACTATATTGGACCTTGTACTAGTAGTGCTGTGGCAGTTACTTGTAAATAAAACTATTCTTACATAATCAGTGACATGCAACTTAAGGTTGTGTGACCACACATAAATATAATATTTATATTAATATTTATTAATGACATGCATATCTAGTATGCATGTCCATTTGAATTAATGAATCTAGAATGTAAAGGGATACATTGTCAAAGACAATGTATATCTGTTACACTCCCCCCAACTAGATTGTTCTAAGGAACAATCTAAAGACCAAAGGAAATAAAGGAGATGAATTCTCCTTGTATTTAGAAGTTGAGGTCCCTGTGCTCCATTCTAAAAAAAATAGGGATCTCTTGTCATATATGAGGACTGTGTCTCAGTCCTTGGGTAGAGGTTTGTTGATGTGATCTAATTGCACATCAGCTAGGAGTAAAAAATGATGTGCACAAGGATATGCACATCAGTTGGAAGGTGTGATGATGTGCTCTTACAAGTGTGCATTGATCAAATGATGGGAGAATGAAAAAAAGTGAGAACTCTTGCAAATGCAATGTGTTGTCCTTGCACCCTCCCCAACTAGATCCATAAAAAAAATTCTGGTGGGTCCTCAGTATCTTTTGCTTAGAAGTAGCATATTGGCTACTTCTATTGTAACATTGAGCAGCAAGAAGGTATTATATGATCCTTCTTTATATTTGGACCATTGCAGTCCATTCAAGTTTGAGAGCATGCTCTCATCAGAGACCAGTCTCTGGTTTTGAAATTGTTTATTGGTTTCACATCTGAATTAGACTCATAATATCAGGAACCCTTTGTTGAGACAACTCAGGGCCCCACTCAGTAGACTTTGGAAGAGGAGGAGTGAGGAAGGGATAAAACCTGAGAGAACTCGGCTGAGGTCTCTGGGTGCTAGTTGCACTCCTTATATACCTAGGTACATGGTCTGTGCGTACTCTACACGAGGTAACGGCGAGGCACTGCGCATGCTGTGCATTGCTGTGCAATGAGTCAAGATGTTGACTCATCCTTGCCGCAATCCACTATCTAATCTTATCTAATCTCCATCGTTTATCTAAGCGCTGACTGATAGGCGCTGGCTTAGTCAGCCAGTGTTATATAATAAAGAAGAAAATGAATATAAAATGACTTAGTGAAAACAAAGTTTTCAGTTGGTCATGACAGTACCCCTTTTTTAGAATTTGACTTCCCAGGCAAATTTAAACTTCATCATCATCTTTCAGCGCATTGCGTTCTATCATGGATGATGAGTTGTTATCCTCTACTTCTTCGATAATGGGTGACAATGGCCATGACGGTGGTGTTTCGGGCAAGTCATACTTGGCTTGGAGTTTTTGTGTAGTTGTTTCAGTGTGTTGTGCTATATCATGCAACTGTTGTCTAAGACACATGTTACAAGTACATGGTCCTTTTTCTTCTCCAGGTTCTGTTGCCAAGGTTTCCAGACCCTTTTTGCCTTTCCACTTTTGCCAATTTCGTTCCCATTCTGCAGCTGGTGCTACTGCATTGACATTGATTCTGGACACAGCTTTGTCCAAGGATTCCGTGAAGTTTTCATAAGTTTTGAAAGCTAACCCATCAAAGGTGGCTTTGTCAAGCCTTTTGATAGCTCCGGGATTTCTGTCGTAAAAATGTTTTATTTTCTTTTTTGCATTTTTCAAATTGTCCTTTGGTTCCCAAGAATTATGTTCTGTGGTGTATCCTTTCCACCTGACCAGATATTCCAGCTTATTTCTTTTTAATTGTACATCCAATACTTCTTCAACTTCATACTCCTTTTCTCCTTCAATCTCTATTGGAGGAGGTGGTTGAGCTCTTTGCCCTCTCATTGGTCGTTTCCAAGGACGTATTCTAGACACATTCACAACTGGGCATATCTGTTGTGAGAAAGGAAGATCCAATTCAACAGCATTTGATGAGATAATTCTCTTGATTGGGTATGGACCAATCCATCGTTCTGCCAATTTCCTGGTTGGTCGACCTGTCAACTGTAGATCCTTGGTTGACAACCATACTTTATCACCAACTTTGTATTCAGGAACGTCCGACCGATGTCGATCTGCATACAACTTCATCTCATCCTGCAATTTACGGAGAGCAGCTTGGGTTTCCTCATGTATTTCCTTCATTTTTTGGGCAAACTCCTCTGCTGCTGGATGACTCCCTTCTCTCCTGGGCTCTATTCCCATTCGTGGGTGTTTTCCGTAGTTCACGAAAAACAGTGTCTGCTTTGTAGATGCCTGTATCTTGTTATTGTAGCTGAATTCGGCAATAGACAGCCACCCAGACCAATCTTCCTGTCTATGGTCTACAAAGATTCTCAGGAACTGTTCCAAGTCCTGGTTCATCCTTTCTGTTTGTCCATCAGTTTGCGGATGGAACGCAGTGGACAAGTCCATTGAAATCCCCAGCAATTGATTTAACTCCTTCATCATTTGCGCTGCGAATTGCGGACCTCTATCCGAAATAATGGATTCAGGGAGTCCATGCAATTTCCAAATGTAATCTCTGAATAAGCTTGCCAACCCTTGTGCTGATGTTTCCTCTGACGTAGGTATGAAATGTGCCATCTTGGACATTCTATCACAAACCACTAAAATTGCATTGTGACCATGTGATTCTGGTAATTTCGTAATAAAGTCGGCAGAAATGTGCGTCCAAGGCCTTGCTGGTGCCGAATTTGGCATTAACTTTCCAGCTGGAGGTTCAGGGAAGTTCTTGTTCCGCTGGCACTTATCACATCCACTAACATATTTTTTAATGTATTTGGTGATTCCAGGCCACCAATAATTCCTCGTGACGAGTTCAATCGTCTTCCATTGACCTCCATGTCCTGCAATGGGTGTGTCATGGTGTAAACGGACTATCTCCATCCATAAACTTTCATCTTTTGGAACATAGACTTTTCCTTGCCAGAGGATCAGTCCTTGCTCCCACTGCCATTCTCTGCTGTTCAAGGTTTTCACGCCTGCTTTCTTCATTGCCTCTACTGCTTTTACCACTTGTTCATCTCGTGCTTCCGACTTTCTGATTTTGTTCAGTAATGCCTTTTCTGAACTATCAATAAGCACATGACCATGCTGTAAGGCAGCAATTTTGAAAAAGTCAGGTTTCAAAAGGGTGACGTTTTTATTATCATCATCCACCCCCTTTTTGTGATCTGGCCTCTGGGACAGAGAATCGGCCTTGCCCATGGAACTCCCAGTATCAGGACTCCCTCGGCGTGACGCCTAAGAGCCCCAAGTAGCAGACAAGACAGGAGGAGGAGAGGAGGGAGGGGAAACCCGAGAGAACTCGACTGAGGACTCTGGGTGCTGGATTGCACTCTTTATATACTACGACAGGTGGTCTGTGCACTACCCTAAGCCCTACTCTAAATATAGTACGGTATGAGTAAGACGACTGCGCATGTAGTAATAGTAATGAGTCATCAGCGCCGAGCTCCGGTATCTTATCTATGGCTTTTATCTAAGCGCCAAATGATAGGCGCTTGCTTAGTCAGCACATGTTTATATAATATGAAGAAAATAAATAATAAAATGAAAATGACTTGGTGAAAAAGCCGAAGCTTTTCAGTCAGTCATGACAGTACCCCCTTTTTAGGATTTGGCTTCCAGACAAATTCAAACTTCTTTATCATCTTTCAGCGCATTGCGCTCTATCACGGATGATTCCTCTATTTCCTTGATAATGGGTGAGAGTGGGCGAGATGGTGGTGTGAGGTCTTCAATCGTTTCAGTGCGAGGCGCTATATCATGCGATTGTCATAGGCACATGTTACATTGACATGGCCCTTCCACATCTCCTGGCTCTGTAAGGGTGTCTAAGCCCTTTCTTCCTTTCCATTTTTGCCAGTTTTGCTCCCATTTTGCAGCTGGTGCTACTGCATTAACATCGATTTTGGACACTATTTTGTCCAAGGATTGGGTGAAGTTTTCATAGGGTCTGAAAGTCAACCCGCTAAAGGTTGCTTTGTCAAGCCTTCTGATGGCTCCGGGGTTTCTATCGTAAAAGTTTTTTATTTTTCTTTTTGCATTTTGTAGATTGTCTAAGGGTTCCCAGGAGTTGTGCTCAGCAGTGTATCCTGTCCACCTGACTAAGTACTCCATTTTGTTTCTTTTTAGTCGTACATCAATTATTTCTTTCACTTCATATTCTTTTTCACCGTCTATTTCTATTGGCGGTGGGGGTTGTGCCTTTTGCCCTCGCATTGGTCGTTTCCATGGGCGGATTTGCGAGACATTTACCACGGGATGGATTTGTTGGGAGAAAGGTAGATCCAGCTCTACTGCGTTTGACGACACTATTTTCTTGATTGGGTATGGCCCAATCCATCTTTCCACCAGTTTCCTTGTTGGTCGGCCTGTCAACCTTAAATCCTTGGTTGACAACCATACTTTGTCTCCAACCTTATACTCTGGTGCGTCTGATCTGTGTCTGTCGGCGTACAGCTTCATATCACCCTGTGATTTTAACAAGGCTGCCTGAGTTTCCTCATGGATTTCTTTCATTTTTTGAGCGAAATCTGATGCTGCTGGGTGGCTTCCTTCTCTTCTTGGCTCAATTCCCATTCTGGGGTGTTTGCCATAGTTGACAAAGAACGGCGTCTGTTTGGTGGATGCCTGAATTTTGTTATTGTAACTAAATTCAGCGATGGCTAACCATCCAGACCACGTTTCTTGTCGATAATCTACGAAAATCCTCAGGTATTGTTCTAAGTCCTGATTCATTCGTTCTGTTTGTCCATCTGTCTGAGGATGGAATGCTGTGGACAGATCTGTGCTAATGCCCAACATTTGATTCAGCTCCTTCATCATTTGCGCGGCGAACTGTGGGCCACAATCTGAGATTATAGATTCAGGCAGTCCATGGAGTTTCCAAACATGGTCCCTGAATAATGTGGCTAATCCCTGCGCCGACGTTTCTTCTGATGTGGGGATGAAATGTGCCATTTTGGACATTCAGTCACAAACTACCAAAATCGCGTTGTGACCATGTGATTCTGGTAATTTTGTGATAAAGTCCGTGGAGATGTGCGTCCACGGTCTTGCTGGTGCCGAGTTTGGCATTAGCTTTCCAGCAGGAGGTTCCGGGAAATTTTATTCTGCTGGCATTTATCACACCCACTAACGTATTTTTTAATAAATCTGGTGATTCCAGGCCACCAGTAATTTCTTGTGACGAGTTCAATCGTCTTCCACTGTCCTCCATGTCCAGCAATGGGCGTGTCATGGTGTAGGCAGACTATCTCCATCTGCAGCTTCTCATCTTTAGGTACATAGACTTTTCCTTGCCAGAGGATAAGTCCCTGCTCCATCTCCCATTCTCGAGCATTTAATGTTTTAACACCTGCCTTTTTCATGGCTTCGACTGCCTTTACTACTGCTTCGTCACATGCTTCAGAGTGTCGAATTTTGTTTAATAATTCTTTTTCTGAGCTGTGAATAAATACGTGTCCATGACGCAGTGCAGCGATTTTGAAAAAGTCTGGTTTGAGGAGCGTGATGTCCTTGTTGTCATCATCCACCCCCTTTTTATGGTCTGGCCTCCTGGACAGAGAATCGGCCTTCCCCATAGTAACACCAGCTTTATGGTGCAACACAAAATTAAATCGGCTAAGGTACAAGGCCCATCTAGCCTGTCTGCGGTTCAACTTTTTTGCACTCATAAAGTACTCAAGATTCTTGTGATCAGTCCAGATCTCGAACTGTTCACGTGCTCCTTCCAAATAATGACACCAAGTTTCTAAGCAACGCATGATGCCTAGCATTTCTTTATCATGAATGTCATAATTGCACTCAGTATCATTGAGCGACTTTGATAGGTAGGCCACAGGCCTCCACTTATCATCCCTACAGAGCATAGATAAGACGCCACCTGTAGCATAATCCAATGCATCTGACTCCACCCTGAATTTCCTATCTGAATCCGGGGCAACTAGTAAAGGTTGCTCCGTAAATATCTTTTTCAGGCTTTGGAAAGCCTTTTCTTGGACCTCCGTCCATTCCCATGTTTTTTCTTTTCTGACCAGATCATGTAGTGGCCGTGCGATTTTAGCAAAGTCCTGTACAAAGCGCCTATAGTAATTGGCTAGGCCTAAGAACCTTTGTATGTCCTTGACACAAGAAGGGGTGGGCCAGCTAATAATAGCTTTGACCTTCTTTGTATCCATTTGAATTCCCTTGGGCCCTAGGACAACACCCAAGAATTCAACTTCTTCTACGCACCACACACATTTTTCTGGTTTTACATACAAATCATTCTCTTCCAATCGTTGCAAGACTTGTTGCACCATTGTGTCATGCTCTTCTTTTGTTTTGGTAAAGATGAGTATGTCGTCGATGTACACAATGACCTTTCCTGCATTGATCATGTCGTGGAAGATATCATTCATCATTGCTTGGAAGGTGGCTGGTGAATTGGTCAGCCCAAAGAACATTACTACCGGTTCGAAAGAACCTTCGGGGGTAGTGAATGCGGCTTTCCATTCGTCGCCTTCCTTGATCCGTACGTTATTATAACCCCACCTAAGATCTAGCTTGGTGAAGTATTTGGCACTGCCTGCCCGATCTACGAGCTCTGATATAAGTGGTAGCGGGTAATTATTTTTAACTGTCCACTTGTTCAGGTATCGGTAGTCCTGAACCATCCGCTTTTTTCCATCCTTTTTGCTTATGAAGAAGACTGGTGACGTTTGTGGTGATTTAGAGGGTCGAATATACCCTTTTGCCAATTGATCATCCACAAAGTTTCGTACTTCTTGCAGCTCATCTGGGGATAGGGGGTAGACCTTCCCTTTCCGGGGTTGATAGCCTGGTTTGGTATCAATTGTGTAATCCCAAGGCTTTCTAGCCGGCATGCGCTCTGATGCTCCTTTTTCGAAGATTTTGAGGTATTGGTGGTATTGCTCAGGTACCATCTCTTTTGCTGTGAGTTTTGCCAACTCCCGCACATGCCTCATCGATCCAGCCTTTGATCCGGCAGATGATGGAAACACTGGTAGGAATGGGTATTTATCCCCATACTTGTATTGACCTGGGTGTTTCATTTGTTCCATGTACGTGAGATGCTTCTCACTTTCCTCTTTTTCTTCGAGCCAGTGCGCGAAGTCTAACTCTTTCTCCTGTTCCCACAGATATTCCAGAACACGCCAGTGTTCCGCTGATCGGACCTTCTGCTCCTGCTTCTTGGTCCATTCCCTTTGCCTATGTCCACAGCTCCGTGGACAACGTGTTAATTTGACTTGACCGGTTTCCCAATTGATTTCGGGGTTGTGTTTTCATAACCACGTGGATCCTATGATTACGTTGGTCTTTCCCAGCTCACATATCTCAAAGGTGGCTCGTTCCTTATGCCCTTGATAAGATAAAAGAAGATCAACCTCATGGGTGATCATCCCTCCTTCATTACTTGTTCCGTCCACATTCCGAACTTGAATGGGGCGTTCCAAGGGTATTAATTTGAAGCCCATCCTTTTTGCATATGCAGCATGCATGAACAATCCTGTTGCTCCTGAATCAAACAACGCGGTTTGCTGAGTTTGTTCATGCGTGACTAGCCTTTCCAACCCAATCTCCATTAAGATCTCATCCTTCCATCCTATTGATCTAACTAAAACTTCTTTTTCTCCTTTTTTCAACTTCCTTTTTGGACAAGCAGTTTCAGCGCTAAGCGCTATATCACGCTGCTTTCCTTTTAAGTCCTTTTGTCCCTTTGTAGATACTTGTACTACTGTATTTGGTAATGAGGAATTAAGCACAGGTTGTACCGCCCTGCCACGCTCCTTGGGAGTGACACTTTCAGCGCCGTGCGCTATATCACAGTGTTTCACCTGGGAGTTCGCCTCTTGTGGGGACGTCCCAGAAGTCCTTAAGACTTCCGAGATGGTCCTTGCATCAACCCGGTCAGCGCTAGGCGCTATGTCAAGGGGCTGTGCACTATCTAATCTATCTAGTACAGCGTATCTATTACGAGAGTCCAGTATGGGACCTACTGACTCTCTTCCTCTTTTAAATTCTCTTCTCCTTTCTTGAAGTACTCCTTCATTTCGTCAAACGTCATTGTGCGAATATCGAGTCCTGATCTGCAGTTCCTGGAAATGTGTCCGATCTTGCCGCATTTGTAACAGCGGAGTGGTGGTCTTTGGTTTTGATTGACGTCCATTGCGTTAGGGTCCGGCCGATTTGCCGTACTACTTGAACTCACGGAGGCTCCAGCTCCCAATCGTCCCTGACTCACTGATCCCGATCCGAATCTCCATCGGGGTTTGGGCTGGCCAGGGGCTACCAGCTTTGCCGTATCCGGGCCTTTGGAAGCTCCTTCATTCCTATTGGCGGAGTTACTGGTCCGCTAGGAGTAGTACTTCTCCTTGGCTTTCGCCTGTCTCCATTGGCAATCTAGTCTCACTGCTTTCTGATACCATCCTTCTATGGTCTCAGGTACTTTGTCAGCCTCCATTATCCTTTTTCGGAGTCCGGTATTCAAACTGCGTTTGAACTCCTTGATAAGGGCTCTTCCCAGGTACCCAGTGCCTCATGATACCTTTTTAAATTTTTGCACGTGTTCTTCACACGTGCTGGACCCTTGTGTCATGGTCCGCATCTCCGAGATCTTTGATGACTGCTCATCAGTATCACCAAAGTCCCTTCTGATCTGCCTGAACAATTGTTCCGCCGTTTGCGGAATTCCTTCTTCATCGTTGGCCATCTGTTCCAACAGATTGTCCTTCCAATCTGCAGCAAAGCCTTCCGTCATGTACGATATGATCAATAAGATCCGTTTTTCCTCATCGGATTCCGGCATCTTCAATTGAATGTACAACCTGCATGCGTTTATGAAATTTGTCACTTCGGACATCTTTCCGGAGAAGACCGGAGGTTTGGCTACATCTATTCTAGATGTTCCGCCATTACCGGTCCCAGGAATATTGAATACCGTCCCTGGTGGTATATTAACAATGTTGGCGGGGGGAGGAGTGTGTGCTGCTGCAGCTGCGGCGGCTTGTGCAGCATTTGTTTGTAGCTGTGTCAGCTGGTTTTGGAGGGCTTGGATGGTTGCGGCTTGTGCATTGAGGAGGTTCAGCAGTTCTGCTGATGTCATTTCTTGGGGTGCCGCCATACTGTGATAGTTTGGCGGTGGCGATGTAGGTGATGGTGTAAGCGGGGGTGGTGGTGATGAAAACGGTGGTGCGGGTTCTCCGATGAAATCGGTGTCGGAGTTGAATAGTAGGTTAGGATTGAGTGTTGCTGGATTAGGTACTAGTATGGGAAACAGTGCTGCTTCCCACTGATGTGGTTCCTCTGTGATAGAGTTGGTGGAATGTGATGATGAGGATGATGTAGATTCTCCTTCTGATGAACTAAAACCCGCGTCGTTTGGATCAAGATCGCCTGTGACGGCGTCCCAAAAAGTATCGTTATTGTTATCTCCTATTTTGTATGTAAAGGTGAGGGAGGTCTTGGCCTGTCACCTGCTTGGGAACGTAGATACAGAAACGTGCACTCAGGGTCTACAACCACCCCTGCAGTGCTACAATTTACAATACTGACTACTGGTTTTATGGATGAAGAGTCTAACTAAACTGGGTCCAAACGGTTGTCCAGTTGCCACTACACCGTATGGGTGCGGGCCTTTCTCAAGAGTGCGTGACCAAGTGGCGGCTACTCTCAAGGGGTAGGGTGAAAGGAGTATTTACGTAGGTATAAATCTATAGCCTTCAAGGGCCTAGGCCAGGGCAATTTAACGCGCTAGGGGGGTGGTGAGCCTTGTCCCTAGATACGGATCATGTATTGTGTGATCAGACCAGCACTGGTATCCTGTGCACAGGTAACCCTATCAACCGGGTTAGGTTCTTCGGTTTGCATAGACCGGGAACGTAATGCAAAGCTAGTTCAGGGCTGTGATGCAGAGCCACAGGTGCGCAGTTTTTTATAGGTTCTGGCAACTAATTCCGCAATTTTAATGTCAGCATACGACAGTGTGAATCCCCCTGTTCTCTGTCCACTTATCCCTGTGGTCCGGGAATATGCAAGCGTGGGGCTGTAAAGCGAACTAGTCGAGTTCTACTATCAGGACTCCCTCGGCGTGACACCTAAGAGCCCCAAGTAGCAGACAAGACAGGAGGAGGAGAGGAGGGAGGGGAAACCTGAGAGAACTCAACTGAGGACTCTGGGTGCTGGATTGCACTCTTTATATACTATGACAGGTGGTCTGTGCACTACCCTAAGCCCTACTCTAAATATAGTACAGTATGAGTAAGACGACTGTGCATGTAGTAATAGTAATGAGTCATCAGCGCCGAGCTCCGGTATCTTATCTATGGCTTTTATCTAAGCGCCAAATGATAGGCACTTGCTTAGTCAGCACATGTTTATATAATATGAAGAAAATAAATAATAAAATGAAAATGACTTGGTGAAAAAGCCAAAGCTTTTCAGTCGGTCATGACACCCAGCCTTATGCAACAACACAAAATTAAAGCGACTGAGATACAGAGACCACCGAGCTTGGCACCGATTAAGCTTCTTGGCACCCATGAAATACTCGAGGTTCTTGTGATCCGTCCAAATCTCAAACGTTTCCTTTGCACCTTCCAAATAATGCCGCCAGGTTTCAAGGCAGTGCATAATTCCTAGCATCTCCTTATCATGAACATCATAATTACGTTCAGTATCATTAAGAGATTTGGATAGGTAGGCTACTGGTCGCCATTTTTCATCGTCACATTGCATGGAGAGAACACCTCCCGTGGCATAATCAGACGCATCAGACTCAATGTGGAACTTCCGATCTGAGTCAGGTGCTACCAACAATGGTTGTTCCGTAAAAATCTTTTTTAAAGTTTTAAAGGCGTTTTCTTGGGGCTCTGCCCATTCCCATGCCTTATCTTTTCGAACCAAATCATGCAGTGGCCGTGCCACTTTTGCAAAGTCTTGGACAAACCTTTGATAATAGTTTGCCAATCCCAAGAACCGCTGCACATCCTTGACACATCCTGGTGTGGGCCACTGGACAATGGCATCCACCTTTCTCGTATCCATTTGAATGTGTTTGCGCCAATGATTACGCCTAGGAATTCAACTTCCTCCACACACCATGTGCACTTTTCTGGCTTTACATACAGATCATTCTCCTTCAATTTTTCGAGAACTTCCAAAACAATCTTATCGTGCTCCTCCTTTGTCTTGGTAAAGATAAGGATATCATCAATGTAGATTATTACTTTTCCTTGATTTATCATATCTCGGAAAATGTCATTCATCATTGTTTGGAAAGTGGCCGGTGAATTGGTAAGCCCAAAGAACATTACAACTGGTTCAAAAGAACCTTCTGGGGTTGTAAAGGCAGCTTTCCATTCATCGCCTTCTTTGATCTGTACATTATTGTATCCCCAGCAAAGATCCAACTTCGTGAAGTATTTTGCACTTCCTGCACGATCAACCAGCTCCGAGATTAATGGTAGGGGATAGTTATTCTTAACTGTCCATTCATTGAGGTACCGATAATCTTGCACCATCCTTTTCTTTCCATCTTTCTTGCTTACAAAGAACACTGGTGATGTTTGTGGTGACTTTGAAGGTTGTATGTACCCTTTGCCTAACTGATCATCAACAAAGTTACGTACTTCCTGCAGCTCGTCAGGAGACAAGGGATATGCTTTAGCCTTTCTTGGTTGATATCCAGGCTTGGTCTCTATCGCATGGTCCCATGGCTTTCACACTGGCATTCTTTCAGATGCTTTCTTTTCGAAGATTTGGAGGTATTGATGATACTGTCTAGGTACCATCTCACTAGCAGTGACTTTAGCTAATTCCTGCACACGTAAGGATGATCCAGCTTTTGGTCCAGCAGATCCTGATGGAAACAAAGGTAAAAATGGGTATTTATCCCCATATTTATATTCCCTTGGATGTTTCATTTGTTCCAAATATGTGAGGTTCTGATCTTCCTCCTCCTTTTCCTCAAGCCAATGAGCGAAATCCAACTCCTTCTCCTGTTCCCACAAATATTGTAACACCTGCCAGTGTTTGGCAGTGCGCACTTTCTTTTCTCTACGTTTGGTCCACTCCCTTTGCCTATGTCCACATGACCATGGGCATCGAGTTAACTTTACTTGTCCAGTTTCCCAATTAATTTCTGGATTATGCTTTTGTAACCATGTAGATCCAATGATTACATTTGTTTTGCCTAACTCGCAAATTTCAAAGGTTGCTCGTTCCTTATGACTGTTAAAGGAAAGCAGAAGATCAACCTCATGTGTGATCATTCCACCTTCATTATTCATTCCATCCACATTTCATACTTGAATGGGACGTGTCAAAGGGATAAGTCTGAACTCCTTTTCCTTTGCGTATTTGGCATTCATAAATAATCCAGTAGCGCCAGAGTCTAGCAAAGCCTTCTGCTGCATTTGCTCATGAGTGTCCAATGTCTCCAAGCCAACTTCCATAAATATTTCATCTTTCTGACTGATTGTTTGGACCAGATGATGATGTCCCTTAGGTTCTCTCGGTTGAACAGTTACAACTTCAGCGCCAGGCGCTATATCACATTGTTTCTGCACTATTTTACTTGTAGATGATGACAAAAAAGAGGAATTAAGCACAGATTTAACCGCTCTGCCGCGCTCGCGGGGAGTGACACCTTCAGCGCTGGGCGCTATATCACAGTGTTTCACCTTTGAGATCGCCTCTTGCGGAGACGTCTCGGATTTCTCTGAGACATCCATTTCTACTGTAAAGTCCGAATCAAGTACCGAGAACCGATTGCGAGAATCTAGTGTGGGACTCACTGATCCTCTTGCTCTTTTAAATGTTCTTCTCCTTTTGCAAAGAACTCCTTCATTTCTTCGAACGTCATTGTTCTAATGTCCAAAGTTGATCTACAGTTTCGTGAAATATGTCCTAATTTTCCACATTTGTAACACCGAAGTGGCGGGCATTGATTTCTATCCACATCCATTGTGTTTGGGTTGGACCGATTTGCCGTATTATTTGAACTCCCGGAGGCTCCAGCTCCCAATTGCCCCTGACGCGCTGATCCAGATCCAAATTTCCATCTGGGTTTGGGCTGGCCAGGAACTACCGTTCTTGCCGGATCCGGGCCTTTGGATGCTTCTTCACTCCTCTTGGCGGAGTTACTGGTCCGGGAGGAATAATACTGCTCCTCAGCTTTTGCTTGTCGCCATTGTTGATATAACTTGACTGCTCGTCGGTACCATTCTTCCACGGTGTCCGGAATGGTTTCTGATTCCATGATTCTTTTTCGTAATCCGTTATTCAAGCTGCGCTTGAATTCTTCAATCAACGCTCTTCCAAAGTAGCCGGTACCTCGTGCTACTTTTTTAAACTTTTGCACATGCTCCTCACACGTGCCAGATCCTTGCGTCATTGTGCGTAATTCCGAGATTTTGGACAACTGTTCATCGGTGTCTCCAAATTCGTTCTTAATTCTCCTAAAAAGGGCTTCCACTGTTTGTGGAACTGTATCATCATTGTCTGCCATTGCTTCCAATAGATTGTCCCGCCAATCTACTGCAAATCCTTCCGATACATAGGACAGGACTAACAAGATCTGTTCTTCGTCATCTGCATTCGGCATTTTGAGCTGCAAGTATAACTGACATGCATTGATGAAATTGTTGACTTCAGACATCTTGCCTGAAAACACCGGTGGTTTAGCGACATCAATCTTTGATGCACCATTTCCATTTGAGGGAATATTGAATACCGTCCCTGGCGGTATGTTAACGACATTTGCTGGTTGGGGTGGCTGTGCTGCAGCTGCAGCAGCTTCGGCAGCATTTGCCTGGAGTTGGGTTAATTGATTCTGGAGGTTAGTGATGGTGGCGGCCTGCGCATTGAGAAGATTCAGCAGTTCTGCTGATGTCATCTCCTGTGCTGCTGCCATTTCAACGTAAATGGGCGGTGGTGATACCGGGGATAATGATAGTGATGGTGGCGGTGGTGAAAAAGGTGGAGCGGGTTCACCGATGAAATCGGCGTTGGAATTGAAAAGTAGGTTTGGGTTTAAGGTTGCGGGATTAGCGACAAGAATGGGAAACGGTGCTGCTTCCCACTGATGTGGCTGTTCAGTGATTGAGTTTGAGGAAACTGATGAGGAAGGGGTGTGCAATGGTGGTATTGAATCGGAATCTGATACAAACGGATCTGTATCTAATCCTTCTAATACTTCTTGCCACAAAGGATCAATCTTGATGGAAGTGAGGGAGGTCTGGGCCTGTCACTTATTTGGGATGGGTAAATACGTACGTAGGGGGGTGCACTCAGGGTCCACAACCCTCCCTGCAGTGCTACAATATAGGTACGGTATTTAAAGGTTACGACGACGTGGGAAGGTTTATCTAAGCAGGGGCCGAATGGTTGTCCTGCTGACGCTACACCGTACGGGTGCGGTCCTCTCTCAGAAGCGCGTGAGCAAGCGCCGGCTACTTCCGAGGTGTAAAGGGAAAGGGTAATTACATATTCTACTGTATAGCCTTCAAGGGCCTAGGCCAGGGCAATTTAACATGCTAGGGGGCTGGTGAGGCTGGTCCCTAGATGCGTGTCACGTATCGTGTGACAAAACCAGCACTGGTGTCCTGTGCACAGGTAACCCTATCGACCGGGTTAGGTCCTTCAGTTTGCATAGACTGGGAACGTAATGCCAAGTAAGTCGAGGGCCACGAGGCAGGGCCACAGGTGCACGGTTTTATAGTGTCCGGCAACTAATACCACAATTTTATAGTCGGCGTACAACTGTGTGATTTCCCCTGATCTCTGCCACTAAACCCTGTGGTCCAGGTATGAGAAACGAGTGGGGCGGTGAGGATGAAGAGCCGAGTTCTACTATCAGGAACCCTTCGTCGAGACAACTCAGGGCCCCACTCAGTAGACTTTGGAAGAGGAGGAGTGAGGAAGGGATAAAACCCGAGAGAACTCGGCTGAGGTCTCTGGGTGCTAGTTGCACTCCTTATATACCTAGGTACATGGTCTGTGCGTACTCTACACGAGGTAACGGCGAGGCACTGCGCATGCTGTGCATTGCTGTGCAATGAGTCAAGATGTTGACTCATCCTTGCCGCGATCTGCTATCTAATCTTATCTAATCTCCATCGTTTATCTAAGCGCTGACTGATAGGCGCTGGCTTAGTCAGCCAGTGTTATATAATAAAGAAGAAAATGAATATAAAATGACTTAGTGAAAACGAAGTTTTCAGTTGGTCATGACACATAACTCAAGTCTATCAGATTATTTATCTTGATGCAAATGCACCAGCCTTTTGAGACAATTCTGTATTGTCTCCTTCATTCTTTGAGGCACTTCTGTGGAAGGCCTCATGTTCTTCCTCAGCAGAGGTGTAATGCCCTTCCACTTCTAAGGTCATTTTTGGTTCTGTTAATAAACAGAACCATTGGTGACATTGTCATCCTGAGATGGCTCATGGTCATCTCATTTTACTCAAGGTGCTTTCCATGAAGGCCCTTGTTCTCTTTTCATGAAGAGGTACCATATTAATCCTCTGTATATGACTCATAGTCATCTTATTCATTTCCCAAGGTGCTTCCTTGGAAAGCCTTGCTTTCATCTCATAAAAAGGTACCATATTGGTCCTCTGTAGATGACTTGTAGACATCATCTTCAAATCCTGAGGCCCTTTCTTGAAGAGGCCTTGATATCTTCTTCAAAAGGGGTACCATACTCTCCCCCTTTAAATTTTTCTCTGGGTTCTGCAACAATAGCAGAGCCCTTGTTGAGTGCTAGCAAATTTGCTGGACTCTCCATAAGTGGAGAGTTTGAGGATTCCCCCAGATCTCTGAAAGGGAAGTTGAGAGATGTATAGCTTCTCAGTGTGTGTGCTTTTGTCGAGCACAGGTAAATTTGATGAACTCTCCATAGGTGGAGAGTTTGAGGGCTCCTCCAGGTAACTGGAGGAGAATTGAGAAGCCTAGGGCTTCTCAAAGCATGTGCTCTGTTGAGCACAGGCTAATTGAATGAACTCTCCATAGGTAGAGAGTTTGAGAGGTCCTCCAGGTAACTGGAGGAGAATTGGGAAGCTTAGAGCTTCTCAAAGCATGTGCTCTGTTGAGCACAGGCTAATATCATGAACTCTTGATAGTTCAAGAGTTCAAGTCTTCCAGGTAACTGGAGGAGGATTGAGAAGCATAGGACTTCTCAAAGCATACACTCTGTTGAGCACAGGATAATTGAATGAACTCTCCATAGGTAGAGAGTTTGAGAAGCTTAGAGCTTCTCAAAGCATGTGCTCTGTTGAGTGCAGGCAAATATCATGAACTCTTGATAGTTTGAGAGTTTGAGTCTTCCAGGTAACTGGAGGAGGATTGAGAAGCATAGAACTTCTCAAAGCATGCACTCTGTTGAGCACAGGATAATTGAATGAACTCTCCATAGATAGAGAGTTTGAGAGCTCCTCCAGGTAACTGGAGGAGAATTGAGAAGCTTAGAGCTTCTCAAAGTGTGTGCTTTATTGAGCACAGGCCAATTTCAAGAGCTCCTCCAGATATCTGGAGGAGAATTGAGAAGCTCAGAGCTTCTCAAAGTGTGTGCTCTGTTGAGTGCAGGCTAATTTGTTGAACTCTCCATGACTGGAGAGTTCCAGGGTTTCTTCAGATGATTGAAGAAGTGTTGAGAAGTGCAGAGCTGTTAAAAGATACATAGTAAATGTATTCACTTAATACTCATCCATTTCACTTCTTATCATATCATATCATATCAGAGTATTATATAATTGTTGATTGGAGATTGGATACCAATTGATGGATTAGATATGAGCAAGATAATGAATTAATAGTGAATAATTAGTGTGTTTCATATTTAACTGTTATTATATTCATGGTCTAGAACATCTATTGATAGAGATGACATCATAAGGCACAATATGATATCATCAGGTACATAATGAAGTCATAATGACATCATTGAGATAACTATCAGTAGATTATGAGTCATAAAGAACTTTGTGATATCATATAAAACATTATAGAAGGAATATAATAAGATAAGGTACAGAATGACCTCATCTGCAGTCAGTCATCTGCTGTGCAAGGTACAGCATTTGTACAGCAATTGTACTGCATTTGTATAGCTCTTACACAGCAATAGCTGTGTGTACATAGCCTTGTAGTTACTCCATTGGTAGAATAATGTGTATGTAAGCTAGAGTTCCAAAATGCATATAAGGAGGGCATTCTGGATGACTGTCCCTCAGTTCCAAGAACTACAAGTCAATAGTAAGGCTAACCACTACTAAGAGAGTAAGTTAAATCCTTACTTAGCTAGTGTTACATGCACTGCTCTCCCCTGATTTAACAGGTTATGGGCCCCAAGTGACAGCCTTTAAACGATGGCCTTTGTCATTGTTGAAGTTGACTATGCCATGGATGGAGTTACAGGATAGAGTACACATGTAATATTTAGATAGTTTTGTATTTGATCTGCTCAAACCCCTCAAGAGTATCAGATATACAATATGGCTTATGGCCCTCTATTGGTCTGATGGGGTCCTAGCAGATTGTGTGTGTATGTTTTCACTAAGACACTTTACTTTTATTATCTATTTTCTTCATATTATATAAACATGCACTGACTAAACAGGTGCCTATCAGTTGGTGCTTAGATAGGAAGTAGTATATAAGATACCAGAGCATGGCACTGATTACACATTGCTATTACTACATGCACAGTCACCTTACTCATACTGCACCATATTTAGAGTAGGGCTTAGGGTAGTGCACAGACCACCTGTTGTAGTATATAAAGAGTGCAATTCAGCACCCAGAGTCCTCAGTTGAGTTCTCTTGGGTTTCATCCCTTCCCTCTGTTATGAGCTCATGCTCAACACAAACCCACAAGCCTTGCAGAGAGAGGAGGAGGATAAGAATGAGAGAAGGAAATGATATTGAGACTACATTAGATGCCCATACAATGAGCATAAGATAAACTATCTTAAGTCTTGGGGAACCAAGACTACCTACAGCTGGTCTTATATACTATTCTACTAAGACCCCTTGTGACCCTTCCCACTGGCACCTCTACAGCCTCAGTGACTCATCCTGCTTGAGCACTGCTTCCAGACCCTTGAGTGCTGCTTCTGGACTTCATCTATCTTTAGTGATGCTGTGTGCCCTTGACAGTTCCACATGCACCCATGGCCTAGAACCTTCCCCTCAGCCTGGCACTCCCACAGTCTCCGTCTGGGCCCTATTCCATGAGGCATGCTGCTCACAGGCCTCCTGCAATCCCCAACAGGGAGTTGCTGTTGCCATATCAAGCTGTTGAGCATTGCTGCTGGTCCCATGCCTTATTGGGGTGATGTACTGATGTGCTGATGTGATCCGCATGCACTGCCACCCAGGGTTGTGATCTCTTTCCTGATATGTAGGTGGTTGGTCCAACCAACCATTGTCTCATCTTCTAGTGAGCACTCCCATGCGCTAACCCATGCAAAGTGTTCCTATAGTCCCTTCCATGATCCCAGACCATGTATAGATGTCCCAGAGTGGTCCCAGACCACTAGCAAGATAAAAAGAAGAAAAAGAAGATAGCATTAGGATGGATTCCTAACACCCTCCTCTCCTCCCTCAGTTCACTGTTGGGGCTCTTAGGTGTCATGCCGAAGGGTTCCTGATAGTAGAACTCGACTACTCCTCTAACTGCCCCAATGTTTGTTATACCCAGACCACAGGGTTAAGTGGACAAAAACTGGGGGATACTTGTTAGGAATCCATCCTAACGCATCTTTTTCTTCCTTTTATCTTGCTAGTGGTCTGGGACCACTCTGGGACATCTATACATGATCTGGGATCATGGAAGAGACTATAGGAACACTTCGCGTGGGTTAGCGCATGGGAGCGCTCACTAGAAGACGAGACGATGGTTGGTTGGGCCAACCACCTACATACTAGGAAAGAGATCGCAACCCTGGGTGGCAGTGCGCGCGGATCACATCACCGCATCAGTACATCACCCCAATAAGGCATGGGATCAGTGGCAATGCTCGACAGCTTGATATGGCAACAGCAACTCCCTGTTGGGGATCGCGGGAGGCCTGTGAGCAGTATGCCTCATGGAATAGGGCCCAGACGGAGACTGTGGGAGCGCCAGGCGGAGGGGAAGGTTCTAGGCCATGGGCGCATGTGGAACTGTCAAGGGCGCACAGCATCGCTAAAGATAGATGAAGTCCAGAAGCAGCACTCAAGGGTCTGGAAGCAGCGCTCAAGCAGTATGAGTCACTGAAGCTGTAGAGGTGCCAGTGGGAAGGGTCGCAAGGGGTCTTAGTAGAATAGTATATAAGACCAGCTGTAGGCAGTCTTGGTTCCCCAAGTATCAGGACTCCCTCGGCGTGACACCTAAGAGCCCCAGACAGCAGACAAGACAGGAGGAGGAGAGGAGGAAGGGGAAACCCGAGAGAACTCGACTGAGGACTCTGGGTGCTGAATTGCTCTCTTTATATACTACGACAGGTGGTCTGTGCACTACCCTAAGCCCTACTCTAAATATAGTATGGTATGAGTAAGACGACTGCGCATGTAGTAATGGTAATGAGTCATCAGCGCCGAGATCCGGTATCTTATCTACGGCTTTATCTAAGCGCCAAGCGATAGGCGCCTGCTTAGTCAGCATGTGTTTATATAATACGAAGAAAATAAATAATAAAAATGAAATGACTTAGTGAAAAAGCCGAAGCTTTTCAGTCGGTCATGACAGTACCCCCTTTATAGGATTTGACTTCCAGACAAATTCAAACTTCGTCGTCATCCTTCAGCGCGTTGCGCTCTATCACGGATGGTTCCTCTAGTTCCTCGATGATGGGTGAGAGTGGGCGGGATGGTGGGGTGAGATCTTCAATCGTTTCAGCGCGAGGCGCTATATCATGCGATTGTCGTAGGCACATGCTGCATTGACATGGCCCTTCCACATCTCCTGGCTCTGTAAGGGTATCTAGACCCTTCCTTCCTTTCCATTTTTGCCAGTTTTGTTCCCATTTTGCAGCTGGTGCTACTGCATTAACATCGATTTTGGATACTACCGTATCCAGGGATTGGGTGAAGTTTTCGTAAGGTCTGAAAGTTAACCCGTTAAAGGTTGCTTTGTCAAGCCTTCTGATGGCTCCGGGGTTTTTATCGTAAAAGGTTTTTATTTTTCTTTTTGCGTTTTGTAGGTTTTCTAATGGCTCCCAGGAGTTGTGTTCAGCGGTGTATCCTTTCCACTTAACCAAGTACTCCATCTTGTTTCTTTTTAATCGTACATCGATTATTTCTTCCACTTCGTATTCTTTTTCACCGTCTATTTCGATTGGCGGTGGGGGTTGTGCTTTTTGCCCTTTCATTGGTCGTTTCCATGGGCGGATTCATGAGACATTTACTACAGGATGGATTTGTTGTGAGAATGGTAAATCCAATTCTACTGCATTTGATGACACTATTTTCTTGATTGGGTATGGCCCAATCCATCTTTCCACCAATTTCCTAGTTGGTCGTCCTGTCAACCTTAAATCTTTTGTTGACAACCAGACTTTATCTCCAACTTTGTATTCAGGTGCGTCTGACCGGTGTCTATCCGCATATAGTTTCATGTCACCTTGTGATTTTAACAAGGCTGCCTGAGTTTCCTCATGGATTTCTTTCATTTTTTGAGCGAAATCCGATGCTGCCGGGTGACTTCCTTCTCTTCTGGGTTCAATACCCATCCTGGGGTGTTTGCCATAGTTGACAAAGAACGGAGTTTGTTTGGTGGATGCCTGAATTTTATTGTTGTAGCTAAATTCAGCAATGGCTAACCATCCAGACCACGTTTCCTGTCTATGGTCTACGAAAATCCTCAGGTACTGTTCTAAGTCCTGATTCATTCGTTCTGTTTGTCCATCTGTCTGTGGATGGAATGCCGTGGACAAGTCCGTGCTAATGCCCAACATTTGGTTCAGTTCTTTCATCATTTGTGCGGCAAACTGTGGACCGTGATCTGAGATTATGGATTCAGGGAGTCCATGAAGTTTCCAAACATGATCCCGGAATAGTGTGGCCAATCCCTGCGCCGATGTTTCTTCTGATGTGGGGATAAAATGCGCCATTTTTGACATTCTGTCACAAACTACTAAAATTGCATTATGACCATGTGATTCAGGCAGTTTTGTGATAAAATCGGCGGAAATGTGTGTCCAGGGCTTTGCTGGTGCCGAATTTGGCATTAACTTTCCAGCAGGCGGCTCTGGGAAATTCTTATTCTGCTGGCACTTGTCACATCCACTAACATATTTCTTAATAAACCTGGTGATTCCAGGCCACCAGTAGTTTCTTGTGACAAGTTCAATCGTCTTCCATTGTCCTCCATGTCCTGCAATAGGTGTGTCATGATGTAGGCGGACTATCTCCATCCGCAGTTTCTCATTTTTTGGTACATAGACTTTTCCTTGCCAGAGGATTAGTCCCTGCTCCATTTCCCATTCTCGAGCGTTTAGTGTTTTAACACCGGCCTTTTTCATGGCTTCCACTGCCTTTACCACTGCTTCATCACGTGCTTCAGAGTGTCAAATTTTGTTTAACAATTCTTTTTCTGAGCTATGAATAAAGACGTGACCATGGCATAGTGCAGCAATTTTGAAAAAGTCCGGTTTGAGGAGCGTGACATCCTTGTTGTCGTCATCCACCCCCTTTTTATGGTCTGGCCTCCTGGACAGAGAATCGGCCTTTCCCATAGTAACACCAGCTTTATGATGCAATACAAAATTGAACCGGCTGAGGTATAAAGCCCATCTGGCTTGCCTACGATTCAACTTCTTTGCACTCATAAAGTATTCGAGGTTCTTGTGATCGGTCCAAATCTCGAACTGTTCACGTGCTCCTTCCAGATAATGACGCCAAGTTTCTAGGCAACGCATGATGCCTAGCATTTCCTTATCATGGACGTCATAATTGCGCTCAGTATCATTGAGCAACTTTGATAGGTAGGCCACAGGCCTCCATTTGTCATCTTTGCAGAGCATAGATAAGACGCCACCTGTAGCGTAATCTGATGCATCTGATTCTACTCTGAACTTCCTATCGGAATCCGGGGCAACTAATAAAGGTTGCTCCGTGAATATCTTTTTTAGGCTTTTGAAAGCCTTTTCTTGGACCTCCGTCCATTCCCATGTTTTTTCTTTTCTGACCAGGTCATGTAGTGGCCGTGCGATTTTAGCAAAGTCCTGAACAAAGCGCCTATAGTAGTTGGCTAGGCCTAGGAACCTTTGTACATCCTTAACACAAGAAGGGGTGGGCCAGCTAATAATAGCTTCGACCTTTTTTGTGTCCATTTGAATTCCCTTGGGTCCTAGGACAACGCCCAAGAATTCAACTTCTTCCACACTCCACACACATTTTTCTGGTTTTACGTACAGATTGTTTTCTTCCAATCGTTGCAAGACTTGTTGTACGATTGCGTCATGCTCCTCTTTTGTTTTAGTAAAGATGAGTATGTCGTCGATGTATACAATGACTTTTCCTGCGTTGATCATATCGCGGAATATGTCATTCATCATTGCTTGGAATGTGGCCGGTGAGTTGGTCAGCCCGAAGAACATTACTACCGGTTCAAAAGATCCTTCAGGGGTCGTGAATGCTGCTTTCCACTCGTCACCTTGCTTGATCCGTACGTTATTATAACCCCACCTAAAATCTAGCTTAGTGAAGTATTTTGCACCTCCTGCTCGATCTACGAGTTCGGATATTAAGGGTAGTGGATAGTTATTTTTAACCGTCCACTCGTTCAGGTATCTGTAGTCCTGAACCATCCGCTTCTTTCCATCTTTCTTGCTTACAAAGAAGACGGGTGACGTTTGTGGGGATTTCGAGGGTCGGATATACCCTTTGGCTAGTTGATCATCCACAAAGTTCCGTACTTCTTGCAGCTCATCTGGGGATAGGGGGTAGACCTTCCCCTTCCGGGGCTGATAGCCAGGTTTGGTGTCAATTGCATGATCCCAAGGCTTTCTGGCTGGCATGCGTTCTGATGCTCCTTTCTCGAAGATTTTAAGGTATTGATGGTATTGTTCAGGTACCATTTCTTTAGCCGTGAGTTTTGCCAACTCTCGCACATGTCTCATTGACCCGGCTTTTGATCCGGCGGGTGATGGAAACACTGGCAAGAATGGGTATTTATCCCCATACTTGTATTGATCCGGGTGTTTCATTTGTTCCATGTACGTGAGATGTTTCTCACTTTCCTCTTTTTCTTCGAGCCAATGCGCGAAGTCTAATTCCTTCTCCTGTTCCCACAGATATTCCAGAACACGCCAGTGTTCCGCCGATCTGACCTTCTGATCCCGCTTCTTAGTCCATTCCCTTTGCCTATGTCCACAGCTCCGTGGACATTGTGTCAATTTGACATGACCAGTCTCCCAATTGATTTCCGGGTTGTGTTTTCGTAACCACGTGGATCCTATGATTACATTGGTTTTTCCCAGCTCGCATATTTCAAAGGTGGCTCGTTCCTTATGCCCTTGATAAGATAAAAGAAGATCAACCTCATGGGTGATCATTCCTCCTTCGTTATTTGTTCCGTCCACATTCCGAACTTGAATGGGGCGTTCCAAGGGTATTAATTTAAAGCCCATTCTTTTTGCATATGCCGCATGCATGAACATCCCTGTTGCCCCTGAATCGAGCAACGCGGTTTGCTGGGTTTGCTCATGGGTGTCCAACCTTTCCAATCCGATCTCCATTAGGATCTCGTCCTTCCGTCCTATTGACCTAACTAAAAATTCCTTTTCTCCCTTTTTCAACACCCTTTTCGGATAAGCAGTTTCAGCGCTAGGCGCTATATCACGCCGCTTTCCGTTTGAGTCCTTTTGTCCCTTTGTAGATACTCGTACTACTGTATTCGGTACTGAGGAATTAAGCACAGGTTTTTCCGCCCTGCCGCGCTCCTTGGGAGTGACACTTTCAGCGCCGTGCGCTATATCAAGGTGTTTCACCTGGGAGTTCGCCTCTTGCGGGGACGTCCCAGAAGTCCTTGAGACTTCCAAGATGGTCCTTGCATCAACCCGGTCAGCGCTAGGCGCTATATCAAGGGGTTGTGCACTATCTACCAATTTATCTAGTACACTGTATCTATTATGAGAGTCCAGTATGGGACCTACTGACTCTCTTCCTCTTTTAAATTCTCTTCTCCCTTTTTGAAGTACTCCTTCATTTCGTCAAACGTCATTGTGCGAATGTCAAGTCCTGATCTGCAGTTTCTAGAAATGTGTCCGATCTTGCCGCATTTGTAACAGCGGAGTGGTGGTCTTTGGTTTTGATCGACGTCCATTGCGTTAGGGTCTGGCCGATTTGCCGTACTACTTGAACTCGCGGAGGCTCCAGCTCCCAATCGTCCCTGACTCGCTGATCCCGATCCGAATTTCCATCGGGGTTTTGGCTGGGCAGGGGCTACCGGCTTCGCCGTATCCGGGCCTTTGGATGCTCCTTCACTCCTATTGGCGGAGTTACTGGTCCGCGAGGAGTAATACTTCTCCTCGGCTTTCGCCTGTCTCCATTGGCGATCCAATCTAACTGCTTTCTGGTACCATCCTTCAATGGTCTCAGGTACTTCATCGGCCTCCATTATCCTTTTACGGAGTCCGGTATTCAAACTGCGTTTGAACTCCTCGATAAGAGCTCTTCCCAGGTATCCGGTGCCTCGTGATACCTTTTTAAATTTTTGCACGTGTTCCTCACACGTACTGGACCCTTGTGTCATGGTCCGCATTTCCGAGATTTTTGATGACTGCTCATCAGTATCACCAAAATCCCTTCTGATCTGCCTGAACAATTGTTCCGCCGTCTGCGGAATTCCTTCTTCGTCATTGGCCATCTGCTCCAACAGATTGTCCTTCCAATCTGCGGCAAAGCCTTCCGTCATGTACGATATGATCAATAAGATTCGTTCTTCCTCATCGGATTCCGGCATCTTTAATTGAATGTACAACCTGCATGCGTTTATGAAATTTGTCACTTCGGACATCTTTCCTGAAAAAACCGGGGGTTTGGCTACATCTATTCTAGATGTTCCGCCGTTTCCGGTTCCGGGAATATTAAATACCGTCCCTGGCGGTATATTGACAATGTTGGCGGGGGGAGGAGGGTGTTCTGCTGCTGCCGCGGCGGCCTGTGCAGCGTTTGCTTGCAGCTGTGTCAGCTGGTTTTGGAGGGCTTGGATGGTCGCGGCTTGCGCGTTGAGGAGGTTCAGCAGTTCTGCTGACGTCATTTCTTGGGGCGCCGCCATACTGTGATAGTTTGGCGGTGGCGATGTAGGTGATGGTGTAAGCGGGGGTGGTGGTGATGAAAACGGTGGTGCGGGTTCTCCGATGAAATCTGCGTTGGAGTTGAATAGTAGGTTTGGATTTAATGTGGCTGGATTTGGTACTAGTATAGGAAACGGTGCTGCTTCCCACTGATGTGGTTCCTCTGTGATAGAGTTGGTAGAGTGTGATGATGATGATGATGTAGATTCTCCTTCAGAGGAACTAAAACCCGCGTCATTTGGATCAAGATCGCCTGTGACAGCGTCCCAAAAAGTATCGTTATTTGTGTCTCCTATTTTGTACTTGTACGTAAGTGAGGGAGGTCTTGGCCTGTCACTTGCTTGGGAACGTATGTACGAAACGTGCACTCAGGGTCTACAACCACCCCTGCAGTGCTACAATTTACGATACTGACTACTGGTTTTTATTTTAATTGAAAGGGTCTATCTAAACTGGGTCCAAATGGTTGTCCAGTTACCACTACACCGTACGGGTGCGGGTCTTTCTCAGAGGCGCGTGACCAAGCGGCGGCTACCTCCAAGGGGTACGGAAAAGGTGTATATACGTAAACTATTAATATAGCCTTCAGAGGCCTAGGCCAGGGCAATTTAATGCGCTAGGGGGCTGGCGAGGCTTGTCCCTAGATACGAGTGACGTATTGTGTCACCACCCCAGCACTGGTATCCTGTGCACAGGTAACCCTATCAACCGGGTTAGGTTCTTCGGTTTGCGTAGACCGGGAACGTAATGCAAAGCTAGTTAAGGGCCGCGATGCAGGGCCACTGGGTGCGCAGTTTTTAACGGTGTCTGGCAACCGATACCGCAATTTTAACGTCGGCGTACGACGGTGTGAATCCCCCTGTACTCTGTCCACTTAACCCTGTGGTCCGGGTATAGCAAGCGTGGGGCTGTTGAGCAAACTAGTCGAGTTCTACTATCAGGACTCCCTCGGCGTGACGCCTAAGAGCCCCAGACAGCAGACAAGACAGGAGGAGGAGAGGAGGAAGGGGAAACCCAAGAGAACTTGACTGAGGACTCTGGGTGCTGAATTGCTCTCTTTATATACTACGACAGGTGGTCTGTGCACTACCCTAAGCCCTACTCTAAATATAGTATGGTATGAGTAAGACGACTGCGCATGTAGTAATGGTAATGAGTCATCAGCGCCGAGATCCGGTATCTTATCTACGGCTTTATCTAAGCGCCAAGCGATAGGCGCCTGCTTAGTCAGCATGTGTTTATATAATACGAAGAAAATAAATAATAAAAATGAAATGACTTAGTGAAAAAGCCGAAGCTTTTCAGTCGGTCATGACACCAAGACTTAAGATAGTTTATCTTACGCTCATTGTATGGGCATTAGATTCTGTCTAATGTAGTCTCAATTACATTCCTTCTCTATGTTCTTATCCTCCTCCCTTCTCTGCGAGGCTTGTGGGTTTGTGTTGAGCGTGAGCTCGTAACAATACTACAGTCATATGCTGACTATAAAATTGCAGTACCAGTTGCCAGACACCATTAAAACTGCACACCTGTGGCCCTGCATCACGGCCCTTGACTAGCTTTGTATTACATTCCTGGTCTACACAAACCAAAGAACCTAACCCAGTTGATAGGGTTACCTGTGCACAGGATACCAGTGCTGGGGTGGTGACACAATATGTCACTCATATCTAGGGACAAGCCTTGCCAGCCCCCTAGTGTGTTAAATTGCCCTGGCCTAGGCCCTTGAAGGCTATAGCTTTATACCTACATAAATACTCTTTCCCATACCCCTTGGGGGTAGCCAGCACTTGCCCATGTGCCTCTGAGAAAGGCCTGCACCCATATGGTGTAGTGGCATCAGGACAACCATTCAGACCCTGATTAGATATACCCTTTTCATAAATAAATCAGTAGTCAGTAAAGTATATTGTAGCACTGCAGAGGTGGTTGTAGACCCTGAGTGCACATTTCATACATACATTCCCAAGCAAGTGACAGGCCAAGACCTCCCTCACTTACATACAAGTACAAAATAGGAGATACAAATAACAATACTTTTTGGGATGCTGTCACAGGCAATCTTGATCCAAACAACATGGGATTTAGCTCATCAGAAGGGGAATCCACTACATCATCATCATCACAATCAACAAACTCTATCACAGAGGAACAACATCAGTGGGAACCAGCACTGTTTCCCATCCTACTACCTAACCCAGCAACCTTAAACCCAAATCTATTATTCAACTCCAATGCAGATTTCATCAGAGAACCCACACCACCTTTTTCATCACCTCCCCCCCACTTACACCATCACCATCACCTACATCACCACCACCAAACTATCACAGTATGGTGGTGCCCCAAGAAATGACATCAGCAGAACTGCTGAATCTCCTCAATGTGCAAGCAGCCACCATCCAAACCTTACAAACCCAGCTGACACAGCTACAAGCAAACACTGCACAAGCTGCCACAGCCACAGCAGTGCCCACTCCTCCTCCTGCAAATATCGTTAACATACTGCCAGGGATGGTATTCAATATCCCTGGAACCGGTAATGGCAGATCATCTAGAATAGATGTAGCCAAACCTCTGGTTTTCTCTGGAAAAATGTTGGAAGTCACAAACTTCACTAATGCTTGCCAACTGTACATCCAACTAAAGATGCCAGAATCTGACAAGGAGGAGCGCATCCTGTTAATCATCTCATACATGATGGAAGGCTTTGCTGCAGATTGAAAGGACAATCTGTTGGAGCAGATGGCCAACAATGAGGAAGGACTTCTGCAGACAGTGGAACAATTGTTCAGACAGATTAGGAGAGACTTTGGTGATACTGATGGGCAATCATCAAAGATCTCGGAAATGAGGACCATGACGCAAGGGTCCAGCATGTGTGAAGAACACATACAAAAATTTAAAAAGGTATCACAAGGCACCAGATACCTGGGAAGGGCCCTCATTGAAGAGTTTAAGCAAAGTTTGAATACCAGACTCCGAAAAAGGACAATGGAGGCTGATGAAGTACCTGAGACCATTGACAGATGGTACCAAAGAGCAGTGAAGTTGGATTGCCAGTGGAGACAGGCAAAAGCTGAGGAGAAGTACTACTCCTCACAGACCAGTAACTCCACCAATAGGAGTGAAGGAGCATCCAAAGGCCTGGATACAGCAAAGCTGGTAGTCCCTGGCCAGCCCAAACCCTGATGGAAATTTGGATCAGGATCAGTGAGTCAGGGACAATTGGGAGCTGGAGCCTCCCTGAGTTCAAGTAGTATGGCAAATTGGCTGGACCCTAATGCAATGGATGTCAATCAAAATTAAAGACCACCAATCAGATGTTACAAATGTGGCAAGATCAGACACATATCCAGGAACTGCAGATCAGGACTAGACATTTGCACAATGACATTTGAAGAAATGAAGGAGTACTTCAAAAAAGGAGAAGAGAATTTAAAAGAGGAAGAGAGTCAGTAGGTCCTGTACTGGATTCTTGTAATAGATATGCTGTATTAGATAAATTGGTAGATAGTGCACAGCCCCTTGATATAGTGCATAGCACTGATCAGGTTGATGCAAGGACAATCTCAGGGGTCTCAAGGACTTCTGAGACATTCCCACAAGAGGCAACCTCCCAGGTGAAACACTGTGATATAGCATGCATGTGGTTTTCATTGTGCCCATAAGTCAAATCCCTTGACTTTGTTTTCTGACTTGTAGTTGCCTTCTTGCAACTGAGCCTGAGGCTCTCAGGAACTCTTGGATGAATGGCATAGACATGCATAGGATGCTTGAGTCAATACTGCCACCACCATTGTCTGTGGTGGAAGAACCAATGCTACCTGAATTGGACCTTGGATGGGATCTAGAAGCTGTTGCAAGCAACACCAGGATGATTGGCATCAATGCTTTCTAACTGCATTTATATCATGGACACTTTTGACATTCCTCTGTAAAACATATGTTCTCAATATCCTCAGGGTTCATCTAATCTGGTCACTGTTTTTTATTGCCTTGCATTTCATTCCTATTTATTTGTCTACATGTGCTGCACCATGATCTTTGATGTTACTGAGATGTCAGTAGTAGAGCTTGCTCTTTGCAAGCCATATTACTAGTGGCAAAAGTAGATAAATGTCCTGGCATCAAATACAATTCAGGGTCTTTTCAATACATAAACACAAACAATATTTTCCAATCTCATTTTTTTGCATGTATTGAAAAGTGCTATAATTTGAAATACATGCAACATTTGCTAAGTAAAACAATGGAAGGCTTTCACTAGGTTGTGACAGGCATTCCTGAGATGTAAATTGTTAGTGGAATGAGCCAACTGTGTCACAATGGTCAGCAAAATAAGGTGGAATAAATTGATTGCATACCATCAGTAGTTTGAATATACAAAAATTTGAACAATGCTGCATCATCAGAAGGCATAGTTTTAACAGAAATTTTATTTTTGATTTTCTCCACATAATTCTGCTTCATGAACTGATCAACAGCATCTTTGATAGCTGTTGAATAATATTCTCTTGCCCAAAATGCTTGCTTAGCAATGATGAGAATTGCTTTGATTTATCAACATTAATTAATTTATATATGAAAGAATAATTCACTAACTGGTGCTTGGCAATGTGATGGCTGATAGGACTGAAGTCATTATATAATTGTGCAAGAAAAAATTAATTGTAACCATCTGAAATGTGCTTTTCTCTTGCACTTGTATCCCATATGCAGACATTACAGAAAGCTAATAATTGGCATCATGAGAATCCTAATATAATAGAAGTGAATAATCATACAAACTAAGAGTATATTGATATGTTAGGAAAAACAAATGAGAAATATGAATTGAATTCTGTTGGTCATCAGATCAGAGTACCATGACATGGCCACTGTCACTCACCACCTGTTGATTAGATGTCAGAAGAATGCCTGGAACACAATGACCATTGTCACTTACCAACTGTTGATCATGGGATCAGATGTCAGGACAGTCCATGGCATAAAATAACCACTATCACTCACTTCCTGTTGGTCATGGGATCAGATGCCAGGACAGTCCATGGCATGAAATGACCACTATCACTCACCAACTGTTGGTCATGGAATCAGATGTCAGGACAGTTCATGACATGAAATGACCACTTTTACTCACTTCCTATTGGCAGCTGTCAGGACAGTCCATAGCATGAAATAACCACTGTATTCACCAACTGTTGGTCATGGCATCAGATGACAGAATATTCAATGGCATGAGATGACCACTCTCACTCACTCTCTATTGGTCATGGGATCATACATGTATGTCAGGACAGTCCATGGATAAAATGACCACTGTCACCCACTCTCTATTGGTCATGGGATCAAATGTCAGGACAGTCCATGGATGAAATGACTACTGTCACTCACCAACTGTTGATTATGAGATCAGATGTCAGGACAGTACATGGCATGAAATGACCACTGTCACTCACTCCCTATTGGTCATGGGATCAGATGTCAGGACAGTCCATAACGTGAGATGACCACCATCACTCACCAACTGGTGGTCATGGAATCAGATGTCAGGACAGTCTATGACATAGAATGCCCACTGTTACTTACTTCCTGTTGATCATGGGATCCAATGTCAGGACAGTCCATGGCATGAGATGACCACCATCACTCACCAACTGTTGGTCATGCAATCAGATGTCAGGACAGTCCATGTTATGCAATAACCACCACTGTCACTCACCTCCTGTTGGTCATGGGATCAGATGTCAGGACAGTCCATGGCATGAAATGACTGCTGCCACTCACCAACTTTTGGTCACAGAATCAGATGTCAGGACAGTCCATGGCATGAAAGAACCACTGTCACTCACCAACTGTTGGTCATGGGATCAAATGTCAGGACAGTCCATGACATGAAATGACCACTGTCACTCACTTTCTGTTGGTCATGAGATCAGATGTCAGGACAGTCCATGGCATGAAATGATCATTATCACTTACTGTCTGTTGGTCATGGGATTAGATGTCAGGATAGTCCATGACATGAAATGACTACTGTCACTCACAGACTGTTGGTCATGGGATTAGTTGTCCGGACAGTCCATGACATGAAATGACATTAGATAACTACTGTCACTGACCAACTGTTGGTCATGGGATCAGATTTCAGGAAAGTCCATGACATGAAATGACCACTTTCACTTACAGACTGTTGGTCATGGGATCAGATGTCAGGATAGTCCATGACATGAAATGACTACTGTCACTCACAGACTGTTGGTCATGGGATTAGTTGTCCGGACAGTCCATGACATGAAATGACATTAGATAACTACTGTCACTGACCAACTGTTGGTCATGGGATCAGATGTCAGGACAGTCCATGACATGAAATGATCACTTCCTGTTGGTCATTGGATCAGATGTCTATTGGTATGAAATAACCACTATCACTTACTTCCTGTTGGTCATGGGATCAGATGTCAGGACAGTTCATGGCATGAAATGACTACTGTCACTCACATACTATTGGTCATGGGATCAGATGTCAGGACAGCTCATGACATGAAATAACCAGTCACTCACATACTATTGGTCATGGGATTAGATGTCAGGACAGTCCATGACATGAAATGATAACTGTCACTCACTCTCTGTTAGTCATAGGATCAGATGCCAGGACAGTCCATGACATGACATGACCACTGTCACTCACTTCCTGTTGGTCATGGGATCAGATGTCAGGACAGTCCATGATATAAAATGACCACTGTCACACACTCCCTGTTGGTCATGGGATCAGATGTCAGGACAGTCCATGGCATGAAATAACCACTGTCACTCACTCTCTGCCATTCACTATTTAATGAGACTAATTATTAAGTATGGCCAATGACTCACAGACTGTTGGTCATTGTAGTAAATTTCTGCTTCATGATAAAATAAGGTGCTTCATAACCTACCTCCTACATAATGTAGAATCATTCAAAGAAACCACTGTATGTACTGTTACTCACTTTCTGTTGCATCCATTAGACTGCTTATCAAAATAAATTTAAGCTTCATTTACCCACTATTGACATTTTGTCAAGCTCAAAGGGTAGCAATATTATACCAACACTCACATCTTTCACATCCTATTTGAGAGCAAGATGATATGTCTTGCAAACTATTGTGCATATAAGATACTTACATTCTATACAATGCTTCAGATGTGTATACATATAAGAAATGGAAATATGGTTACATTATCTTTTATCTTCCAAAAGTGTTGGTATTGTTAATTCAGTGTAAAAATGGCATACCTCCACCTTATTAGTACTCTACTATAAGCTTTGTGATATAAGGTAGAATGTTTGGCTTACCCAATAATATGGAAAATGTGCCAACACACATGTAGGAATTGCTTTCCATTCTAATTCTTTGCTTAACACATATCTGTAATGCATCACATTATGTAATATGTAGTTGTGTAAAACCTCACTGAAGAGCATTTTTAACACAGAGATTCAGGTTGTTTGCCTGGGTTGAGACAAAAAGATAATGCAAAGTGCCATTGTCAATTATTTCAGCTGTTTTCTCTGTTAGTTCAGGACAATCTTTCTCTGCCTTGTGGAGCTCTGGAAACAGACTTATTAATGATATGGTGATTAAATGTCCCTACTCACCTTCCAATTTCACAAATGCATTTGGAGGGTGATTTGTATTCATCACTCTAGGTAGGTAAACTTCCTGAAAATTCTTTTCAGCATTTTCTTTGGCTTTTTCCCACTTAACATTTTCATCTTCCATGTCAGTAAGTTTACCCCATTCTTGTATGATTTGTCCATCAAACTTGGTAAAAATTAGCACCAAAGGAACTGTCCCATTATCAGTAAACTGTTGCTGAGACAACTGCTGACTTACCTCCAGTTCCCTTGTTGAAGAACTGTTGCTCTGTATATGCCAGGGGGCGAGGACTATCCATAGGTATGCAGTACCTATGGCAGTATATATTAGATAAAACATAAAAACCATTACACAAATGAAATACCAAATTGCATGCAATTGATTTTTGAGATCAATTGCACTGGATTTTTGCTCAATAAATTTCCACACATTTTCCATTTCTTTCTTAGAACCAGACTCAAAGCCTTGTGAGTCATGGAAGATGAAGTTACTGCCAGGATATGTAATCTGGTGCTCAATATCATGCATACCCCTCTGAAAAATGTTAATGATAGTCAAAGTGCACAGACTGACCCACCTCCATGGATGGTTTTAAATGACTACCAGATCCCTTTCCTTTAAAAAATTGCTTCAAGATTTCCAGTTTCCTGGGCTTAAGTAGAGCTCCATTCTGATCATATATAATAGGCTTGGTGCCCTGTGCAGCATGACAAACTTTCTCAAGAATAGTGGTCTTGCCTGCATTGGCCCTTCCAATGACAAGAATGCAAAAGTGAGGGCATGCATATCTATCCTTGAGCATATCTATCCCTTCAGGGGCTTCAATTATGCAGAGTTACATAATGGCAAATTCAGACCATTCAAACTCACCCTCAACATGTGTATCTCGAGAATGTGCAGTGTTAGACATGACAGTTGAATTTTGATATTGGAATATTATATGAAACAGTATCTGGAGCAGAGGAGATATGCCTATAGAGGTTGCAGATGTGACTTGAAATCACGGAAAGTCAAGCAGTCAAACAGAGGGACGGTGAGTGCCCAGTACCGGAACGCAAAGTCTGGGACTGGACCGATGCGACGAGAGTCCAAGGACTACTAGTAGCTTTGGCGGAAGACACTGGTGGTGGCCTTGTGCGATGGATTGCGACTGACGGTGAGTGTGTGAGAGGCAATGCTGTGCAAGTCACTGTGTCACACTTGTGGTCACGGCGGCACATGACAACGTGGTTTTTTTTTTTTCGCATGGGAAGGGTGTATATTGGCAGGAGACTAGTAAGTACAAAGAGACCGAAAAAAAAGCGCCTCGTAAGGAGACGCGCGTAATAAGCACAGGTAGCTAAATGAAAAATACGTGTTATGGCGGAGATAGACACTAATCAGCAAAGAGGGCCGTATGAGGACGGGCGCGACGGGAGCGGTAAGCAAAGGGTAGTAGAGCGTCGAAAGAGGCTGCACGCGGGTGGTCCTTCAGGAAGGCGATGAGGCCGACGTAGTTGTGGTCCGTACGGAGGAAGGTGCTAAAGGAACGAAACGGTGGAGGAAAAGAAAGGCACTCACAGATGATGTGGGAACGTGTCAGAGGGCGGCGGTCAGAGCAGAAAACACAATGAGTAGGCGCTTGAGGAAAAAACCTGCGCCGATATTCAGCAGAGGGCATGTGGCCAGTGACGAAGCGGGTGAAGCGGGAGAAGAGGTCCGGCGAGTCGTCGCATTTCGAGACAAAGCGGGATTTGGAGCGGGCCAGGGACGGCTTTATGACGGTGCGTGAGGCGTTGAGGCGGAGCAAGTTGTGGCCGCGTGTCTTTTGAGACAACCACGCAAGGCGCCAGTGTCGGCCAGCTGTGCGGCGAAGCGACTAATAGCAGCTTGCCTAGTGAGTAAAGGTGGACATGACGGGCCTTGGTAAGAGGAAACCAGGTGGTCGACCGCTTCATTTTCCAGGATGCCGACGTGGCTAGGACACCACGAGACGGTCAGGGCGTTAGTGGGGTGATCCAGAAGCCAAGCGCGGAGGCTGCGGACGTGGTACGACCAGCTTGAAGCTTGGTTGGCGGCGCAAGGAGAAATATAACAGCAAGAACAATGCCTGTCAAGCCTGCCTGCCGAAATGGTACCGAAACTTGACAAAGACTCTGAACGTGAACCCGGCATGCCCATTGATGAGGGTGCTCAATCGGACAGAATCTTTGTCGTCAATCGTTAATTATTGGTGACTTGACCTTTGTAATCTGTCCAGAGTCCGAGGAGGGGAGGCGATCGTCGTCAAATCGAATCATGCTAGGGATATCCCAACAGATTATAATGTCCTGAACCGGACCGGGACCGGGACCTCCTGGCTCTGCTCCTGCTACCGGACCAAGGACCAGAGCTCTCAAAACCACTGCCATCCTGCCCAAGGAAAAGTACAAGAAAAAGCGGACAATCCATGGATTGGGACTGGTCGTTGTTCTCCTCAACAACTATAGTTCTTCAACTGACTGATTGACTGACTGATTGACTGACTAGACAGGCAGCCGATGCCGATGTTCTGATATCGATCCTCGTCCATCTCGTCTGCGCTCTCTGTGCAAGTACTTGGTTGACCTACCATCGAGGCCTAGTTCCCGTCGAGGTCTAGTTCCCGTCATCGCCAATGGCACGGCGGTGGCACTGAGCGCACTCACATGCGCGCGGGACCTTAGCACGCGCTAGATTCGTATATCGCGCTTTTTATCGGCTGCTATTTTCTCCACTCCTGCGGTGTGATGATGCCGAAGGGCGTAGTATGATCAAATTCAAACCGTCCTTCGACGTTGATGGAGCGAACTCTCATGGGCTCGCTTGGGGTTCCGCATCTCAGGTTGGGGTTTCAAAAAAAGGTTGATAGTAAACTTTGACGATGAATAGACGAGGTAAAGGAAAGTTAAAAAAGCGACAAAGATGCCAAAAACTATGAACTGGTCAAGCTAGGAAAGGATGTGCGTCTTGAATACTTAATCGAGGTCGAAATGGGTGGCCATGCTGCCTCGTACTCGCAACTTGGCTTAGGCAGGGGGGGAGGGGAGGCTGATTATGTAAAAAAAACCTTGTGCACAAGATCGCGCGATAGCTCACGAAGGGAATTATGCATAACCCACGGCTTACCTCCCTTGTCCTCCTGCCCTCGTCACTAGTCCCATTCCTCCCGCTCAATGTGGTCCAGACGGTGTACAGTATACCGTATGGGCGATTTGAGGGCAGCGGGGGTGACAGCGAAGAGATTCACAGTTCAATCACTTTGTGTGGAAACTCCGATGTTATGCGTTCGGGGTACCTTTCTCTGTTTCCACGCCATAAAAGGGGGAAACTTTTACCATTTGATCCTCGCAGACACAGGTCCCCCGGCCTCGAATCTAGGAGAATCATGAAAGATGAACCCTGGATTGTTCTTGAAGGTAAACTCATTACGAGCATTATGGATTCCTCGCTCTGACGTCCGATTAGTGTCATGATCAGAGAATTCACAAAGATCACCGAGCTGGCACCTTATCGGTTGGATTAATCTGTCAGTAAAAAATGATAAGATGGAGATATCAAGCAAAGGTGATAGCGGCACACGCTATTGTAAACTGGATCCTCTTTTGTGTTGCAGACCCGCTTAAGCAGTTTTCCCAGCATTTGCTCTACCGATGACGAGGATGCGGAAGTGAGTGTATTTGGCTCGGAGTTTTGCAGCTTTTTCCAGTGTGATTGCTACAGTTGGAGCAGGATATTGAGTGGAGGTGTGGAATCAGTTGGGTCCACAAGATCTGCTGGCAACCGTGATGCGAGATTATCGATTAAGGGTTGGCGCAGTAATGGCTGGAGGAACAGGCCCAGGCGGTTGACGGTAAAGAAACGGGTGGGGCGGAGTAGCCAAAACTAGAGACAAATGAAAGGATGCTACGGCTGGCGGAGCAACAAGAGGTAGAGGTGAATTCGAACTGCTGTGTGGGGTGTGCTCTGGGATCCAAATCTGAACATATTCTTCAGTCGACTTCCAAGTTTATTGGACTTTTTGGCAATCTGGGAGTATCTCAGCTGTGACACAGCGGTGCAGAAGAATAACATGTCCCTCACTTGCGAATGTATAAGCATGCGCAAAGTTACAGAAAATTTTGGTCCCAAACTAGATCTCTGTTCGAAGCGATTACGTTGCATAAAGCTTTATACTCTTTTTTATGCACCTCTCTGTCCTAATACAATCACTGTCTGGAAAATTGTATAGTCTGCGGAACAGATTTGCTTGATTGCCAGGAGGGACAGGAAGAAGCGGAAGTGGCCCAGCCCTCCGATTGGGGTAGAGAGAAATGGCGAGACAAAGGGCCTTGTGGTTGGTTGATCAAGCCTTCATTAAATCGCCAAGGCGAGCAGCATGTGACGCGGCAGTAATCTGGCACCCCTAGCTGCCAAACGTTGAGCATGGTTGGCACTACTCGGGCAAGAAGGACTCGCGCGAGTTAATCTTTAAGCTTCAGCGCTTCGCAGCGCCCACTCGTTTAAAAAGGCTATGAGTCAAACGTCGTTTTGCGTGAGAGCCTTTTGAGACGATTTGCGATTGGGTCAATTGAAAGCAGACTGATGGTAGCTTACCTTGAGCGCATCGTTGTGTGGGACCGAGTTGCTCTCACTACCCCGTTCACCCTTCTACTCAGCAATTCATGAGTGCGCCCATACGTCCACAACGAGGGCTTTTACGTCCTCAAACCCATTTGGGGAGGCAAATATCTCGGATTGGATGCTGCCTACTGTTTGAACGTGACTAAAAGTGGGGTGTGCCTGATGTTTGGCATGATAGAAGGCATGAAGTGAGGACATGGCGCGCCCGTCTTACCCGTAGGCTCAGTGCACCACCTATAAATATTTAAACAACGTTGGCTCCACATCTGACCGGACCTCCTACCAATCTCTAATGTCCACTTTCGCAGCCAAATTCCAAGGAGACCTCGTAGGGCCTGAGGACGCAAATTACCATGAAGCGATTCAGCGATGGGCCGCTAACGCAGTCCGCAAAGCTTCTATAGTCGCGTTTGTCAAGGACGAGCGAGATGTGGTGTTAGCGATCAACCATGCGAGAACCAATGGCTTAACAATCGCCATTCGAGGAGGAGGTCATAGTCCTAGCGCAACGTCTTCGGATGAGGGAGGCCTCATCATTGACCTATCTCGCTATCTCAATGATGTTACCATTGATACCGACAAGAAGCAGGCTCATGTCGGTGGAGGTGCTATTTGGGAAACTGTTGACAAAGAGGCCATTAAATATGGACTCGCATCTGTCGGGGGCACCGTTAATCATGTAGGTCTAATGTTCAATTTTCATCGCCTAGTATTTCTTTGACCTAACACGTTAGCTAGACTGGAGTTGGCGGGTACTAGCGTTTTCCTATTTCTGCTCACGTCACGTCGATTTGACCATCCTTTCAGGCTTACCCTAGGTGGTGGTTTCGGTTGGCTGTCAGGCTCTCATGGTTTGGTCATCGACAATCTTGTTAGCGTAAGTCGCCTAATTGATTTTAATTAACAGTTATCAACATTTTTTTCTTTTAGGCCACTGTCGTCACTGCGGACGGTTCGATACTCACTGCAAGCAAAAGTGAGAATTCTGACCTCTTCTTCGCTATCCGTGGTGGAGGAAGTAACTTTGGGGTTGTTACCCGTTTTGTTATCGCTTTACATCCACAGCGCCCCACCGTTTATGCAGGCCTCCTCGTCTATCCTATCCCACTTCTCGAATCAGTCTTCGATTTCCTCAGGAGCTGGTGGCCTACTGCAGGCGAGGAGGAAGGATTATTGGCGGGGCACTCCAATGGTCCGGATGGCGCAGTAAGGTTCAATATCTTCTCTACGTCTTACTTCTAATGCTGTCCCATAGCCCATCTTTTTATGTTTTGTTTTTTACAATGGATCAGTAGAAGAAGGCAGGAAAACGTTCAAAGGTTTACTTGATCTAAGTAAGCATCATATTCTTGGTCAAGAGAATGTTATTCATTATTTCGGCACAGAACCAGTCCTTGACACCACAGGAGAGGTTCCGTATGAACAATTAAATGCGCTTCAGGTAAGGACTACTAGCATGCTGGTAGTCCGCCAACCCTTATCGGATAAATCCATCAGAACGATTCCGTTCGTCCTGGTCAGGGTGTCTATATGAAGGCGGTGACTCAAGAAGGCCCTGACTTGGCTGCCAGCAAAAGGCTCGTGGCAAAAACAGCCGAACTGGGGTTGAAGGACATCAAGTACACACTCCTCCTTGAATATTTTCCGATAAAAAATATCATGGCCGTACCTAACGGCACCATGGCTTTTCGTCGTACTGGGAAAGTAAATGTATTGACATTACTTCAGTGGGATAATGCCGTCTGCGATCGTACAGCCGAGGCACGGTTAGTCGCACACGAAATTTGCGGCAGCATCCTTGGCGACAAGTCGCTTTTAAGTAATCCATCGTCGTTCGCCTATAACAACTATGGTGAGTTTCCTTAATTTAGTCATCATCCTGATCCATGATGGCGTTTTGGTAGAGGGGGAAATTCTAGATGGTAGTAAGGATTTGAAACGAGTAGAAGGGGCGTTTGGAGACAATTACCCCAAACTCCAAAGGATCAAGAAAAAATATGATCCAGAAGGCATATTCAACAAATGGTTCCCCATAATCCCAGCTTGAACGCATCATAACCTGTCTGTAATCTGTCTATTTTTTTGTACAAGTATATACTTTGCAAAGTATTTTTCGCCAGCAAAAGTAGCGCAACAAGGCACAGTAGTACGTTCTGTACCATTTGGATTTTTATCTCCGCCGTGTGTCACTGTCACGTGTCACAGTGAAGGTTCTTTGGCAGATCGACTGCCGATCTCCACGGCAAGTAGAAGACGATACTTTGAATCGTTTAAGCGCGCTGAATTTATGTTTAAATGCATGGATCTTGTGGGGTAGATACCCTGATATGTTGAAGGAAATCTCGCCGGCTGATAAGTTTTTGCATCTTTACTTTTCTCTTAGGAGAACGCACAATATGAGGAAAGTTGTAGAGTTTTTGGACGGACTGAGAAGGGAGTTTTGACAGTTGACGAACGGCAGCGGCGTTGGTTAGTTTACTATCAGAGGTGACTTAAGAATGGCATTGTCAGATTATCTTGGGAACTTGTGTTCGCTAGAGCACGCTCGAATATTGAAATGACTTTTTCGTTCATTCAGGTTGCGATCGATCCCGGATCGCTTGTTTTTGGAAGGTTCAAATTCAAACGTTCAAACAGATCCAATGATTGAATTGTACTAATCAGTTGTGGATCGCCTACTGCATGTGACAAGCTACTAGGGGCTCGTTCTTTGTATGATTGCCCTATCCAACACCGGCGGTGTTAGTAGGACAATCAGGTACGGCTCCTGCTCGGGTTGCGCCGTTGACCACCCAGGCGAGCCAAGTGTGCATCTTGACAGGGCTGGAAAATAACTTCAAACAGACATCCCAGTCGTTCTGTACCCTGAAGTTGTGATTCATGTTCATGTTCTTTTCGTCCAGTACCTCTTTCGAAAACAGCGCACTCGTGAACCCATACCGCGTCTATCGGCCAAGTATCATCAAATGACTGGGTTGAGATTGACGATGAGAGATGGACAACAGATTTGGTGATACGAATCTCGGAATTTTTAGGCCTGTCATTCACCGCACATGGTGAAGTCCTGAAAAGTCGATTCATTTATTAATTTCCGCAAACCTGGATTTTGCATTTCAAGTAAGTTTATTGTTTGAAAGGCTGAATGGAAAATGGGCTCCTGCATGAATTCTGTAGGAAATATAAAGATAGCGTTGACATTTCAAAAAACGAGATCTAGACTCCTACGCATGTGATTAATACCGTCCTGAGATTGCGATGGTCTCACGTATGGGTCATCCTTTCTCATGAATATCTCACGCGATTGAAAGTGAGCCTTGATCATGACCGACGGATGAAGTCATCGCAAGAGTGTGGGATGATCAGTCGATTTGAAAGTCTTCAAAAAGATTCCCCTTTGCCCAAGCGAAGGGTGCCTTTCACTTCAATGAAAGTGTCACCCGCGATGTAGAATGGCTTCAGCATCCTATCACATGTACTTTAGTAAGCCGAAAAAAAAAATCAAAATTAACGAACAAATGATGCAACAGGCTGAGGATGGAATTTCCGAAGCTGATCTTGTTGGACAAGCGGAGTTTCCATAGAATTCGACAAATGTTCGGAATACAAGATTCCTTTTCGAGCCTCGGTCGAAGTAGATCGGCATCTTGTCGCAGTGGAGAGAGCGTCTCATTTGTAGCCAGGGTCACCAAGTCAGAACTACAAGGCACAGAGATATGTCAACAGACCTGTGTTGGGATAGCTACTGGTTCCTGGTTCGCACAAGATCGTTCACTCATTCCTTCCGCTTCCTATAGTACTCCCCCCATGGCAAGTTGATCTGCAAAAATCAACCTCGTGTCATCGTCTCAGGTATTTACACCCATATACGTACATGGAAAACGAGAGCAAAAGTCAAGTACCCCAGTCTGCCCTAGACTGGGAAAGCTGTTACGGTGCAGCCTATAGAATAGATGAATTGAGAATGTTTACCCGTATCCAGAGTGTCAGGAAACGTGGAGTACGCGAGGAGGCTATGCGGCTGAGGCTCTGTTGCGCCAAGTCGGTGTTTCGGCGACATGATAATGGTGGTTTCCGACGTTTGCGCAGCCAAAAAAATAGGCTCGGTGCGCCATGCGAAGTTTCGCCAACCACCGAATCACACCCAGACAGTGTCGGCGCACGGTGAGAGTTCGCTCTTGTAGAATGGAAAGTCTCCACGAGGCTCGGCGTTGGCATGTTGGCAGGGTGTGTGAAAGATATGGATCTGTCTCAGGGTCCGCCTAAACCGTTCACAGAACCTGTTGGGTCTACTCTTATACCATGCATGATGTTCTTACCCCTTTCTATCTGCACTCAAGCTTGACCGTTCCACGAGCTTGATGTTTAATGCAGCGGGCATAAGGCAATCGCGATGGGAGCGCAATGCATACTGTGGGTCAATCTCATGCACTACTGATGACTTGCCCAAGACCCATTCCTGGTAGTGTGCTGTGCGGTCGTCTTATTTTATGAATACTGTGAGTTTTCCGAATTTTCTTTTGTCCAAACCTGTGTTGGCTTACTGCATAAAACAGTCTTGCAACTCGATTCAGAGGTGAGCACTTATTCAGCGGTTTGCCATGACTGAGGCCGTCCGTCCGTGGAGGTGGAATATTTTTGGGTGCGTTGATAATTCTCTTCGCTGGCTGATCAGTGGCTGATCATAGACGTAACGTGCCGTGTTTGCAGGAAAGGAGGTGGTCGCTGGCAAAGGTCCTGTTTCTATGGGTAACTTCGCATCTCCTCTTTTGCCGGCAACAGTAGCTGACTACGTGTTACCTAGAGCCGATATTTTGGTTTGATGTTCAACATGTGAGCGGCTCGAACTGTTCATTTTATGAGTTTCTGACATCGGTTTCCAAGTTCGAATGCTGCAGGTGCGATCGAGTGAATATTTTCGTTCGAAATGGGATTCTGACGCGAGCACAGTATATTTGCAAAGAGAACCATCTTATGACGTAAGTTATTGTTGTTGTTAGCACCAGTCGAGTTCTTGTTAACGGTTTGAGGATTTAGCTGTGCGATATTTCAGACTTCAGGATGAACATTTCTGACATGGATATTATTATAGGTGTAAGTGATTGTAAATACCATGCCTGCCTGTAGTCGTAGGCTCACACAACCTATATGTTCAGGTACTCGTTTCTTCCACTGGCAAGACACAGGAGCAAGTTTGCAAATTATTACAACGCACTGTACGTCCATTTCAATAGGGTAAATTGGAGCAAGTCAAAATTAAGGAGGATTACAGTGATCCTTGAATTGCGCGTCTGGGCCATGTACGGTAACTCACGAAAGATGTTTTTCGTTTTGGTGCGTAGTTCGGCCCTTCATGTTTATCGTCTTGACATGTTGCTTTTCGAAAGTTTTTCCTGATCATTGCCGAAGCCACTGCTATGGGGATCATTTTCGGTGTGCCGAGGGAAGACCTTATAGGTGTGCATTCCCAATCCATCCTGGATACCCCTTCTGATATTTTGCAGGAACGAATAACCCCTTGAATGGAGTTTACATCTGCGCAGATGGTGACCCTACAAACGGCCATCACTGGGCAGTGTTTTTCTGGCTCGCGAGTCTGGTAATCGACTTGATCCTATTTCTCTTGACGATGCGGAAGGCTTGGGAGCATCGCTCAAAGCCTCAAAGCCGCCTGATGCGGGAGGTGGTGGCACACTCCATATTATATTTCGTGGCGTGCGTTCTTTGTTTCGTCAGAGAGTGTCTTAAAGTATGAAACTAACGGTCGATGGACAGTATTTTCTGGATATACGTCGCCAACATGATAATCTGGTTCGTAAACAGGGTAAAGCCACTTAGATCTATTCCGTATTCATATTCCGTATTCATATTCATATTTATCCCAAGGTCACGCTTAACGAATTCGGCACCGCATTCTCCTTTGTGATCCCCAGCATATGCGCAAACAGACTTCTCATTTCGTGTCGGCGCAACAACCAACCTGACGAATCGACTATTATTAGCACTTTTAGGCGACAAAAGCGACCTAACGACGACACCAGTGGAAATATCGAATTGACGACATGTGACAATGTTCAAGTTCAGACTGTACCATGACCCTCCTCCCACCCCCCTTTTTTTAAAAAAAATTGGCATTTGGGAGCTTTTACTACTACTGCTACTACTACTGGCTTGGACGATTATTATACCCTTTCTGCAGGGGCTCATGATGACAGGTGCCTTGTTGTATCGCGCGCGACCTTTGGTTTTTTGGTATCTTAATCAGTATAACATTATTGGAAATGCCGCCCCTCGAGTTTCAAACTACGATTCTACCATTAAGTGTAAAAAGGGAAAATCATCATTCTATTAGCAGATGTACTACATTTGTTCTGCTTGAAGGAAGATATTCAAAAAAAAAAAAGAAACTATCATACCTATCCGAAAAAAAGTCTACTTATACACATTGGGATTGAGTAAATCCTAACGATCAACTCTATCGCGCGCAGCGGGGGGTGATAAATAGGAAAACACAAATACAAGAGGGGAAAAAAAATGAGATGAGGAGTACGAGCACGAGCAAGAAAAAAAAAGAGTTAACCCAAAGGACTAAGGCTATATATATATATATTTATCAGTCCCAGTCAATATCGATACCTGGTGGCCCAGAAGCGAGACCGATGCCTCGGTCAGCTTCACGTTTCAGCCACTTTAACGCACGCTTATCATCCTTGAGCTGTACAACCAACTTGTCGTAACATCGTTGGTTATGCTCCTGCACACACACGCACATAGATTAGAACGGTCTATATCGGCATGTATCGTAATAAACTTACCTTGATCCATGCTTTCTCCTCTTTCGTAAGCATACCATCTTTGACCATTCGAGTTTGGATAGGAACACACGTCAGCCGCTCAAAGCCGAGCCAAACGTCGCCGTTGTTGGCATGTTTCGTCTAAAAGTATAGGAGGTTTGGTGTTGGAGCACTTTCCATAACCGGCAATCACTCAACATACCTTTACACGTGTCACCAACAGTGCCGATTCGATGCGCATTCCCCATGCACCAGTTTTATCTAAAAGTAAGGCTCTGCATCAGCAAACCAAAACAGGGGCGACGGTGATTTTGATAGCGACTGACAATAACCAGGCTCGTTCGTTACCACATGCCCTGGAGTAAGAGGAACATGACTGGAAAAGCCGTGCGGTCCCTCGTGCACCGTGAGGAAAGATCCAAAACCGTGCCCAGTCCCATGCTATTGGTCGGAAATTAAAATCAAGAAGTATTCCATGATATAACATCACAAACTGACCATATAGTTCATACCGTCCTTCCATAGGGCTTTTCTAGCGAGAACATCAAGCTGGTGTCCGGATGTTCCTTCCGGAAACACTGCGGAATCAATAGCTATCTAGCACGGCTTTGAGAATAGGTTTACGGACCGGAGATGACAAACACTCACATGACCTTGTAAAACTTTAGTGTACGCTTCACATTGTTCTGCGCTGGGACGACCGAAATGGATCGTCCTTGTTGTATCACAGGTACCATCTCGGTATTGTCCGCCAGAATCACTGAATAGCTGTCAGATTAGCGCGGACGGTGTTAAGATCAAGCTACCCACTTCAAGTATGGAGTTTCACGATCAATCATTCTGCAGGCGGATTTCAAAGGTGAATAATGGGGTAAAGCTGCATTGGGACCGCTTGCAGATAAATTTTCATAGGCAAGACCCATGAAGTTTTTCTTCTTTCTTCTAAACTCTGTCAGCCGATTCGCAGCTTCCCATTCCGTGATGTCATATCCTTCTTGTAGCTTATTCTCAAGCCAAGCGAGGAATTGAACCTAATTTTCCGGTTTCATATCAACACATAATTAACGTGATTCTCAATACTCACGAATGCGGCACCGTCCCTGAGGTATGCTCTTCTCAAGCCGTCAATCTCCACTTTATTCTTTACAGCCATCAGATGCTCAACGTAGGCGGGTGCGATAGTGTAACGTAGTTGTGTTATCATCAATGAAATCGCGTAGGAAGTGTGCGGCGGTAATAGAATCTATTTCATACCATGTCAGGGAGAACATCTCAGCCGTGAAAGGTAGCCAACGTACCTTTCCCTCGCCCCACTCACGCTTACGTAGAAAGGTCCATATATCGGTAAAGTCCCGACGCACGACACCAACTTCACGAAGGTAACCAGCGACAGACTCATCAACTTTGCTTCCATCCAAAAAAACAACGGCTTGCTCGAGTCCGACATATAAATAGGCGTGGAAAAGCGGATTGTAAGGGATATCCTGACCACGTAGGTTCAAAACCCAGGCTATTTCCAATGATGAGATTTCTACAATGACGCAACCAAACGGGGAATACTTGCCGATGCATGGTAAAAATGATATGAGTGTTCCTACGTGCATCTGTGCTTGCGTGGGCGGACCCTTCGCGTAAGAGGGTTGCGAAGGACGTTGTTCGCGTATCCAGTTTCTGATTTTCTCAAGCTTTTGACGTGTATCCTGGCCTAATTAAAAGATTGAATGGGTTGGTTAGGGTCCAATGGAAATAGAAAAATACCTGTGTACTCTATTTCTTGCTTGAATACGGGTGCTTTGGATTTTGGAGGTTTATTCTTCCAGATGAGATCGATAAGGTTCTGAGGCGGGTAGATCATCTTGGAATCGAGTGTATTAATTTTGGAATTGATAACAAGGGATTTCTCGTGAGATAACATCCGCGCATCGATTCCTATTCTTGACCCTTTTATCCTGCCCTGTACCCTACTTAACATATCATCTCCGCAAATCCAATGGAAACTCACCAGAAGCCATTCTACCCAATCTTTTGGTCCGTCAGCAGAAGCCCGGACAACTTGCCACAAAGAAAGATCTATTTCTCTCTCAGCTTGTTGCCAATATCGAGCATCTGTCACTAAGTAGGCAGATGTCTTGGAGATAATCGCTTCTCCGGCTGAACCAGTAAATCTTGAACAGTTCCTTTTAATATATCATCCATTGGGGAGGCGAGCCCTAACTTACCCGGAGATGAACTGGCGTCTCTTGTCACTTGATGCGACATATTCGGAACTATGAGCATCTTCGCTTGGAACGATACTACAACAATGTCATTTCAGCTGGCTCAACAGCACAAATTCAAGACTTACTACCAATCCAGATCATGTTTCGCCATCTCTTTACGAAGGGCTTCAAGTCGTTCCGTAGTATCGACTTTTTCCTGCGGCGGGTCCTTATAAGCCTCTTTCCGGACAAGACCCGACCCAACGAGAGTATCGATTGAATCCGACGATAGCAGCGGTGGACGAGGCTTGGGAACCGTAGATCCGCTTGCACTGGTCTGATACGTGTCCTTAGTGTGACGGCTTGCGTAAGTCCGTTGACTCAACTGCGTTCGTTGAGACTCCTGAGTTTTGCGCGATGACTTGCTACTCTGGGTGACTCTAGAATCGGATCTGACTGGTGCACTTGTGGGAGGTTGGTAGACTGGTAGAGGAGTCCGAGAAGGTGACTCTGATCTGCGCATTTCCAGCTCTGCCTCGACCTCCTTCTGCTTCCTCCCTAGACCCCATCCGTACCCGGTCCTAGATGACTTGGTTCCCATCATAGTGTTGGAACGCGACAGCTTTGGTTTCCCTTTCTTGTCGTGATATACCTCTGGCAAGGATGAATGGGCATCATCATAAGGTTCCGAGTCCGAATGAAATGTGAGACTGGCTGGGGGAGTCGTTAGGGTGGACGTAGGCGAGTAGGAACCTCGTCTGACGATCTGGCCCATAAGGGCCGTCTTGTTAATAGACCCTTTTTCATTACCGTTGTCCGTCAGACTGGAGCCAGAGAGCCGACGTTGCTTCTTTTTGCCGATGAAGGGCAAACATATAGGTGGTGGCGGGGGTGGTGGTGGTGGTGGTGGCATGAAGAGAAGAAGAAGATGCGGTGAGCTACCGCGGCAAGCTATAGGGAGCAGCAAAGAGCACACGAGGCCAGCATTAGACGAAAGTGTACGTCAGCACAGCACGTGGGAACTTGCCTTTCCTGAGGAAAACTCTACCGTAGAGTGCAGCTACTTTGAGCAAGCTCCATTCTGACTTGGGCTTACCTTGAGGCCTTGAGGCTCCCATGTGCCTTACCTTGGGGCTCAAGCGCCTTCAAGGCAGTTGAACGGATCAGTTCTCCTCCGCCAGCCAATAGATCTTACCTAATACCTTGCGCCATCCCGTAAAAAAGCTGTTCAGGGATGCGACAAGATCTTGTACTCGGCGCCGTTGCTGAGCGCTGAGCCTCAGCTGAGCCACGGAAGCTTTACCATTAAGAGCGGGTACAGCCGCGAGGCGCAACGGCTGGCGATCCGAAATCAGTTTGACTTCCTTGTCCAAAGTCAGGTGCACCCCCGTGAACTTTGGTAAATAGTAATTCCTGCCACATGTCTGGGAGTGGCGCGTTTCAACGGCAACTCAACCGAGGAAGGCACTCTCAATAGTACTCGTAAGCCCTGGCCACTTTGGTGTGTTATCCAAACGATTCTGTTTATCGCGAATGATCAATCCATGTAGTCATGCAGACTCGGAGCATTGGATGTCTAATTTTGTCACAGATAAAATCAGTTAGCATGTTTATCGGTGCTCGGTACGTTTCTATTAACCTTATGAAAAGTGAATAATGTGTCTTATGTATGCTTTAAGTTGGCCTCACTTCGTTCCTCAACTCAACGTGTCAGCGTCTTTCGGTATTCTGAATGCATCATGCGGGAAATATCCATCGATTTGACACAACAATCTGCCAAGTAGCCTCTGACTTTGCTAACGTTCCTCAACGTCCGCAGCGGCTAATTGGGTACGGAGAGTTTCATCAGCTTTAACAGCTTTACCATTCGCCCTACAGGTTCTCGGTCTGCTCCGGAATTGTTCTGTCTATCAAAAGGTTTGACCAATGCTGAATAACGCAGAAGGTTCTAGCTTATTATCATACAGATCCTTTCACTGCCTCGCGGTCATCCGGCGGCTTAGATCGGTTGATCCCCTAAATTTAAGGATTAAGATACTGCGGATTGGCGAGCTCGATTACAACCACAAATCATCATTGCAGTCTTACAATGGTCTGACAATGCCTTGGTGCATGGTGTACGGCACACGTAAGCTAATCTGCAGCAACTCTCCGCTCCCCACGATCATATCGGAATTGTCACTTTTTGAATTGTCGCTATGTGACTGTGGCATAGAAGGCGTCAAGATACGAGTGGCGTCTCCCGAATGAGATGACAAGCCATCTTTTTCGACAAGTCCTGCCATCATTGTGAGTGATAGCATCTTTGTCCATGAAAAGGATCAAGTCGGCTCATCATTTTTCAAGCGAGTGGCATCGGCATGCTGAATTTGTTGATGATGCGCGTCCCGAGCAGTCGGCGTTCAAGTTGCGAGCTCAACGTTTTCTTTTGAAGCGCATGAAGCATTGTCATCGAAATCCTCCCGTTTACTGTGTGTGCAAAGAGGTTCATGATATCACTGTCCATAATGTTTAATCAATGACACTGAGCGTATTTCCTCTGCCAGATTTGACTATTCTTCTTTTGAGGAACAAAGTGGGTTATTCTTAGGGTGTCTTTGGGTTGTTGAGACGTCCCACAACGAGAGATTGGTACACTTGGTGATAATAGTGTACCGCTTTTTTTTTTTAATAATGAAGTTCCCAGTGCATATGGTTACGTACATATCTTTTAACCATAACGGGAGCTGAACATGCTGGTCGCCGCACCATCTCTCCCAGAGTCCCCAGGCTGGCGTACCCTCAGCTGTACGACCTCGGCCGCTCTAACAGTTCCTCAAGTCACTTCACGCCATGAGGCCGCTTCGGACAACATTTTTTCTATCAGCTACCTTCAGGTCGATCACGAACGCCGGGACGCTCAGTCCTTCAACTCCCCGCGACATACCAAATGGACCTCGCCTCTCAGCGGTTAGTACTTTATCGTCGCTATACCTCCGAGCCTCTTCCAATTTGCTTTTTTCAGCTTTACGATCGTTATGGGCAGTCTCCATGTGCGCTGGAAGAGAGGATAAAGTCTGCTTGTCCACAACCACCGGGCCATAATTTCGTACCACCAACGTCCCTGAACCAGTCTGCCCTACCATGTACATGGTGAATAGGGTCATGCTGTTCTGTCAATAATATCAACTCATGCTTATGCTTGACAGCAATGTTATTTTCTTCAACCTATGGAGCGCCTGCCTAGTATCCGTCGGGAACAGCATATTGCCAACGTTTGATCAATGGAGTCAAAGCTGTAATCATAACTCGCTCAATATCAGCAATTGTCCTTCGGACGTAAATGCCATTCCACTTCCACCATGGGCCCGAATAGCCGGGCCAAATCCAACCAACACGACGTTCGATGTCGGCCACGCCATTTCGAGTAAGCTGCCCTCTTGCTACTCCCAATTCGGTTTTAAAATGCGCAAGTAGTCGCCCAGGTTTCCAAGGGAATGCCATGGACTCTAGTGCAAATATTAGCGCCTGTGCTGTCTGCACTTGCAACGGTCGCCATCCTGGGTTGTTGGTATCTATATCAGTACTCCCAGGCTCGCTGGCACAAGGCACCCATGTCCAGACGTGGGCCGTCATTTTTTAGAAACGGCGCTCATAAAGTCAGAGAAAGGACCCGCAATGAAACATGGACAATCGATCTAACCGAACCTCCTGCTAATCAACACATGGCGAAGAGATACATGTGGTCGGATGGCCCTGCTGCTTCGAAGCAAGGCACGTTGGCTGGCCAAGGACACCGACATACCCCAAGCGCCGAGAGCAATACCAAGTTTGGATCATGGAAAAGCAGTTTCCTTCAGTTCAACAAACCTCCTACCGTTCGCAGCGTGACTCCCGGCAACGGCTGGCGTATTTCTAGCGTTGACCACTCCACCGAATCGGGACTGAGCCCGAAACCGGTTCCACGTGGGCCGACCTTTGACCATCCCATAATTGAGGATGATGACAGCGACGATGAGAATGATATGGATGGACCGAGACCCGAGGGCGCACGTGAGGAAACCGATCAACTTCTCTCTCCATCGGTGCGCAGCGATAATACCGTCTTCCTCATTTCGCATCGTCCAGGAGAAGATTTCACTATTGAGTCGAGTCATCATTCTCCCCCCGCTCCAAACCGGGGAGGCCTCCAACGAAGGTTTGAAATTGATCCTCCTGAAGAACAATCATTGCGGCCATCAGAGTCTTCAAAATCAAAGTCCTTCTCCTTCTTGCCTAAAATCAAAGTTACAATGCCAGGGAAATCTTCGCGGAGTGATGCTCGAAGTTATTCCAATGGGCAAAATCCACCACCGCCATCACGTGCGGTAAAGTTCCCGATCTTTACGAAACCAAACGTGTTCCTGACGAAAAAGTTATTTCTTTACAGCCCTCAGCTGATAACCCCTCACTGCCGAGCTCTTTGTCTCGTCAAGCCTCGCCCTTTCCTGAACTGTTTCCATTAGCTCGCAGTCCTTCTGCTATCCACAGCCGTTCTGCTACTGCACCCACATCACACGGCGAGCCCAACTCGTATTCACAATTGCATCCGAACCGCCCTCAAGGATCACCATCACCGTTTCAATCAATACACCAACAAAGGAACTCCCGAGAGGAGATAAGTTTCTTAGAGCCGCGAGCGTCCCACTCCCACTGGCGTCCCGCCTCCTCCCACCACACCCGCGGGTCCCATCCGGCTATGTTACGGCCCGGGTCGGCCTCTTGAGTCAGCTGCATGACACTTTAAAATTTATAATTAACATTAATGTAATCGATAACACTGTGAGACAATATCAATGTTGTTGTATAGTAGTCACACAAAGTCATCCCAATTTACTGTATTCTACTGGCAGCTATATGGGTACATGTCAACCCAGTCCTGGCATTGCATTTCCATTGAAACTGACCTTGGACCTGTACCACTATCAACACAATATGCTAATGGTGCACAAATTTGTTGGAATTCTGGGGTGTGATCAAATGTGTTAGAACTAATCCCACACAACCACAGGCCTTGTGAGACAAGAGAGAGAGAGTAAAGAGATGTATTAGACATAATAGAACTAGTATGCTGGTGAGAGCAAACTATCTAGAGTGAAAAACAGCAACTGTTGGGCAGCATCAATCCATGCAACTGAGAGAGCAATGATGCCGTTGAGATGCTTTGTTGGTATTTCTACTCTGATTGTACTTCTTGAATCAGCCGGTTGCACAAAAAAGAGAACATTTGACACTTCATCTGAGTCAAACTCAGTAATTAACCTAAAGAGCTGACGCGGGTCTGAGGCGAACTTTCTCGCAGCCATTGAAACATTATCCCTGTGCTCATCAACTGTCAGGATCCCCCTAACCAGATTTATGCATGTATGTGCACAAGGGCCCCAGGTGTTGTAGTATGATAAGATTTTGTTGGTGTCAAGGCCAAGTAATTGACTGATTAACAAAGTCAGCAGGTGCCTGAAAGCATGAATCATGTACCCACCCGAGGACCCTCAACTCATTTGGATGGAACCAGTTCATGACAAATAGCTTTGTACTCAACTGCTTCTTCCATTCACGCCACCTGGATTCTTTTGGTGAGGTTGCCTGGATGATCCAAGCATGGCCTAGTGGTGCAGACAAGAATGCAGCACATGGCTTCTCAATTACTTCACCTGAGTTTGTAAGGGCCCAAGTTCCAGGCGGGAGCTGGATTTACCCACAACGCCACGCTCCGAAGCACCAGTCTCAGTGAAGAGAAAAAATCTGTCATCAAATACGTGAAAAGCGGTAGGTAAGCCTGCACTCAGGCATTGGAGCAGGACATAAAAAAGAAAAACAGTCTTGCCTTTGAACATTGATTAACTGAATATCATTATGCAATCCAATGTTGACACCAGGTTGGCCTGTGGCAACAACACCCCCCCCCTCTGAATTGATTCCAATTGTTGAATGCATATTCCTTGCCAATCAGGAGAACATCTTCTCGGTAGTTTACATATGTCAGCCCCATTTCCACAAGCTGAGTAAATGGAATGTACTTGAGGACTTTTTCCCCAGTATTTGCTGGAGCATCACAGAGAAATGGATCAAGAGATTTTTTCCAAAGAGCGGTGTACAATGTCTGGAAAGATTTTTCTTCCATGGACATGGTTATCAGAAGGCAGTAAATATCAGTAACACCATTGCTTCATCAGACATTCGTTTTCCCAAAAATTAGCAGAGTATCCCCAGGCCACATAGTCAACCTGGATAGTCTGTATCAAATCAGTCAATGTCAATAGGGCTGGCACTCCTGCACTACAGCCATACATCCATGTAAATATATGTACTACTAGTACCAACGTCCGCGTTTGTGCAAAGCTTAGGGAGCAACACTCAGAAGTTGTCTGGTAAAAGGTTGTATTTGATAATGCTTATAAGTGTGATTGTATCCTAATGCGGATTATATACATTGTAGGCATGTACATAGGTACAAGTCTCAAATAAGCGCAGTGTTTATACATCACCAAAGCCCTTGTACACTTTCCTAAGACCACCTACTATTGGCCAGTCACATTGCTAGGCTTGTATTGCCCACATTGACCAGCCATTTCCAGTTATCTAATAACCCCCAAAACCTTTGTAGATCACCTACTAATATGGCAAGACTTATATTGCCTGCACCAACAAGCCATTTTCAGTCATCTCATCCCCTCATGTAGACAGCCCCATTGAACATTGACTTATTAGATGATCAGTCATTTGCATAGCTGCTGCTTACAATGACTGTCCCTGTCCTCTCTCCATTATATCAAACCCTGCCCTGTTTGGTCATATTGGACATATTTGCACCAAGGTGTGAGTTTAGGTGTCCACTATATCGCACCTCACTGTGCAATACTATTTTTACCCACACATTTGTGACTTGAGTCAAGCATTGACTTATCAAGTGACCACTCATCATCTCTGCTTACACTGACCAGCCCTGTCCAGTAATGTAATCCCCAAAGCCCTTTATAGACAGCCCCAATGAACATGAGTAGATATTGACTTATTAGATGATTGGCCATTTGTATAGCTGCTGCTTACAATGACTGTTCCTGTCAATCACTCTCTTCCCATTATATTAGGCAACCCTACCCTGTTTGGTCATATTTGTTATTTCCACACCAAGGCGTGAGTTTAGGTGTCCACTATATTGCACCTCACTATTTTCACCCACACATTTGTGACTCGAGTTCAGTACTGACATGGCCACCCATCATTTCTGCTTACACTGATCAGCCCAGTCCAGTCATGTAATCCCTTTATAGAAATGGCTGGTCACATACCAAGGCTTCACTGACCAGCCATTTTCAGTCATCTAATACCCAATGTCCATATAACATGAGTAGAGTATTGACTTACTAGATCAGCATCACATTATGTGCATCCCCATTATATTAGGCAACCATGCCCTGTTTGGTCATATTTGTTATTTCCACACCAAGGCATGAGTTTAGGTCCACTATATTGCGCTCTCACTGTGCAACACTATTTTCACCCACACATTTGTAACTTGAGTCAAGTATTGACTTACTAAATCATCAGTCATCATATCTACAGCTACTACTTACAATCATGGACCCTTTTCAGTCATTCAATTCCCAAACCCTGTAATGACCACCTACTGATGGCCAATCATATACCATGGAGGCTTGTATTGCACAACTGGCCAGCCATTTTCAGTTATCTAATACCCTCAAAGCCCTCAAAGGTAGACCACCTACTGAAGGCCACTCAGATACCAAGGCTTGTATTGCCCACACTGACCGACCATTTTTAGTCATCCAATAGCCGTGACAATCACCATTTAACAGTAGAGTATTGACTTTATGTATATAGCTGCTGCTTACAATATTGATGTTTTTGCACTAAGCTCACAATCAAGGCATCCCACTTTCTCACTGCCTCTCGGGCCGGACAGGGGCAGGTAGACTAACTCAGACAAGACAACACCATGTCATCTAAGCCATGTTTCCTCCAGTTCTGTTTATAAGCTTTCCCTTGCTTTCTGAACCCTCCCATGTCCACCTACAATCCCCTCCCACTCTCCACTGATGAGCCCTCCCACTATGCTCTCCATGCACTTCACAACTATCCAAATGCCTACCAAGATAATCCCCATGCTGCTGACTCAACCCTGCCTATGTCACCTATGGCCAGCTCTCCCATTCTGGATGAGAAATACATCAGGTACTCCCCTCCTCTTGCAAGCTCCCGTCGCAGGCATTTTGCATTGCTTGCCCTTGCTGCTCTTGTTCTTGTCATTGTTGCTGTCATCATAGCCGTTTACTTTGCTGTCATCAAGCACAAGTCCATGGGAACCCATAATGCATCAGATGAAACTTCATCCACAAACTCAGCCAAAAGCCCCACAGCTGTACCCGTGACTGGTGGTGATGGCAGCATGGTCACAATGGATGATGGCACCACTTTTCTTTATGTCAACAAGTTTGGTGGATACTGGTACTATGACCAAAATGATCCATTCAATAATGGTGCAAGAGCTCAATCATGGACCCCTGCCTTGAATGAGACCTTCAATTATGGTGTTGACAAGATCCGAGGGTAAATTTTCAGCCACTCTTTTTTTGTTGCTTCTAAGAGTCCCTCTAGCATCAACCTTGGTGGTTGGTTGAATACAGAACCTGTACATTTTCCAGCCTTTTTCCCTGTCTTGCTAACCCACCATGGTTTCTTTAGTTCATGCAAGTGTGTCCATTATCATCTCTCCAACTTTTAGAAACTGTTCCTTTCTAGAACCCCTGCTTTGTTTGAGCCTTATGCAAACAGTGCTAATCCTGCTGTAGATGAATGGACCCTCAGTCTCAACATGGCTGCCAATGGAGGACTCCAGCCACAGCTTGAGAAACATTATCAAACTTTTATTGTACATGCAAAACTCTTTCTTAACATGAATGTGGTTTGATGCCTTAGGCAATAGACAGAACAAGACTTTGCTCAAATTTCTGGGGCTGGACTTAACTATGTTCGCATCCCTCTACCATTTTGGGCCATTGAAGTATGGGAGGGGGAACCCTTTCTTCCCAAGGTTTCATGGATGTCAGTATATTCACCAACAATTTTTGCCATTGTCATAACAAATTGTCCAGTTATTTTTTGAAAGCTATTAAATGGGCACGAAAGTATGGCTTGCGTATCAATCTTGACTTCCATGCTGTTCCTGGCAGTCAAAATGGCTGGAATCATTCTGGCCGTCTTGGTTCAATCAACTTCCTTAATGGTCCAATGGGTTATGCCAATGCTCAACGAACCTTGGACTATATCCGCATCTTGGCTGAATTCATATCACAGCCTCAATATCGTGACGTCGTTACTCTATTTGGTATAGTCAATGAACCTGCTGGGAACATCATAGGCCATGATGTGCTGGGAGGCTTGTGAGTAGTGCACTGTCAGATGACCTGGATGAAAAATCCTAAATGGATATGCAGCTATGTAGAAGCCTATAATATTGTGCGCAAAGCGAGTGGATTTGGAACAGGAATGGGTCCATTTATATCTTTGCATGATGGATTTGCCAGCAGGGCCTCATGGTATAACTTTATTCCCAATGGAGATCGCTTAGCTATCGATTCACATCCCTATGTCTGCTTTGGCCCTCAGTCAAACGGTGCTATTGACACCTTTGCACAAGTCCCTTGCCAACAATGGGCCCAGCAGGTCAATGCATCCATGGGTGGATTTGGATTGACCACAGCAGGCGAATTTAGCAATGCTGTCAATGACTGTGGCTTGTATGTGAATGGTGTCAACATTGGGTCACGTTTTGAAGGCACCTATCCTGGCTTTCCTAATCCCATGGGTGACTGTACCCCTTGGCTAGATTGGCAAACCTGGGATGCACAATTGAAGGCAGGTATTAAACAGTTTGCCCTCGCCAGCATGGATGCTCTGCAGGTAATCTATTTCCATTTCCTCCACTGTGGTAATTAATGAAATTTCAGAATTACTACTTTTGGACTTGGAAAATTGGCAATTCCAGTACAACGGGCACCATACAGGCACCGGCTTGGTCCTACCAGCTAGGACTAGAAAATGGGTGGTTACCCATTGACCCACGAGAAGCTGATGGTACTTGTGGAAACACAAATCCTTGGTTACCTCCACTGCAAACATGGCAACTTGGAGGTACTGGTGCTGGTGACATACCTCCTGGTTCAACAAATAATTTGCCTTGGCCACCTGTCAACATCCCTAATGGTGGTCCTGTCAACCAGCTACCCGCATACACACCAACAGGCCCCATACCTACATTACCCCCTCCAACATATACAAGTACAGACCCCACGCAAACATTGAATGCTGGAAATGGTTGGAATAATCCTGCTGATCAGGCAGGCATGGATGTTCCTATACCTGGCTGTCAGTATCTTGATCCTTGGGTTGGGCCAAATGTGGTGCCACCTCCACCATGTCCTGCAGCTTGAACTATCCCTCTTACTTGGAAACTTGGTTTGATTTGGTATTTAGCTTTTCATATGTAGATGTTGCTCCACATAGAAAGTATTCACTATATCGTACCTCACACCATATTGCACCAATTTCCACTTCCCACTTGAATGGAGCACTGACCTACTACTGACTGACCAGATATCAATGATATATGCTCACATTAATATGCAACTGTTTTCATGTAACTTGAGTCAAGTATTGAATTACTAGATGTTCAGTCATTCAATCCCCCAAAGCCCTCTGGAGATCACTTACTAATGACCAGTAAAGCTTTATTATACTAACCAGCTATTCAGTTGTCTGATCCCCCAATCCAACACCAAGGTGTGAGTTTAAGTGCCCACTATATTGTGCCTCACCATATTGCATGGATTGTCACTTCCCACATAAGTGGAGCACTGACCTGCTAACTGACCAGTTACATATCAATGATATGGGCATACTCATGATCTGACCCTTCTCTCAAAAGGCCAGTCAACCCCCCAAATCCCTGTGTGAATCAACCTGTCTACATGTAGAAAAGCACATCAGCCAGCATTTTCATTCATCTAATTTCCCAATCCCCTGTTGTAGACCATGCACTAATGGCCAGTCACATAGCAAGGCTTGTGTTGCCCACACTGACTAGTCATTTTCAGTTCTATAATACCCAAATGCCCATTAAGTCTTATTAGGTCACCAGTCATTATGTGTATAGCTGCTGGTTACAGTGACCCTCTTCCTATTGTCTTAGGAAATCCTGTTGTGTTTGGTTATATTGGATATTTCTGCACCAAGGCAATTAGTTCAGGTGTCCAGTAGCACTATTTTCACTGACATATTTGGAACTTAAGTCAAATATTGACTCACTAAATGACCAGCCATGTCAACAACTGCTGCTTGTTCAGTCATATAATCCCCCAAAGCTCTATGGACCACTACTAATTGCCAGTCACATAGCAAGGCTTGCATTGCTTACAGTGACCAGCCATTCATCTGGTCCTCCATATCTTTTTACAGACCACCTACCACCATAGTATTGACTTACTAGATGACCAGTCATCAGATATCTAGCTGCTGCTTACAATAAATCATCATGACGCCATATGGGCCCTGTTCAGTATAGGAAACCCTGCCTTGTTTGGTCATATTTGACATTTCCACACTGAGGTGTGAGTTTAGGTGTCCACTATATCGCACCTCACTGTGCAAGACTATTTTCACCCACACATTCGTAATGTGAGTCAAGGATTGACTTGCTGCATGACCAGCCATCATGTCTATATCTGAGTGGCCCTGTTCAATCACCCTTTCCCTATTATTGGGAAACCCTGCCCTGTTTGGTCATAGTTGACATATCCACACTGAGGCGTGAGTTTGGGTGTCCACTAGTTTCACCCACATATTTGTAACTTAAGTCAAGTATTGACTTACTAAATGACCACCCATCATGTCTACAGTTATTGCTTATGATGACCAGCCCTGTTCAGTTATTTAATCCCCAAAGCCCTCTGTAGACCACCTACTAATGGCCAATCAAAGGCTTGTATTTCCCACAGTAACCAGCCAAAACATTTTTAGTTATCTAATACCCCCAAAATCCCTTGTTGTACACCACCTCCTAATGGCCAGTCACATATCAAGGCTTGAACTGCCCACACTAACTACAGAGTATTGACTTACTCAATGAGCAGTTATCATATGTCTAGCTGCTGTTTACAATGACTGGCCTGTCCAGTCAACCTCTTCTCCTTATATTAGGAAACTTCCAAGTCTAAACTCATACCCACATCAACTCAGAAAGTTGGATGTCCCAGTGGACTGACTGCACATTTCCACACTAAGATGTGTAAGATGTGAGTTTAGGCATTCACTATATCATGCCTCACTATGCAACACTATTTTCAACTGTAAATAAGGAGTGTGTGTTGGTATGTGGTGTATTTTCACCCATCGTCTGACATGGTATAGTTCCTCTGTTTGTTAGTATTTGAACAGCTTGATAAATCACATGCCTACAAGCATTTACCACTCAAAATGTGATCAATGAATATAGGCTGCCAGGTGTCTTAGTTGCTTCATTACTACAACTCATCCATGTCACAAAATAGCAAGAAGCCTGTCAATTTTTCCACCCATATCATCGCAGGAGGAACTGCTGGTGCATGTGAAGCTGTATGTCTCAACTAGTCCTTCTCTTATCATGTCACTTTCTGAAAGCTCTTTTTTTGTTTTTTTTCTTCCCAGTTAGCATGTCAGCCTCTTGATACCATCAAAGTTTGCATGCAGTTGTCCAGGTCAGGGAGAATGCCTGGAGTGAGTGCCACATCTTTGTTGGCTGATGGCCATTGAAAGGAGTCAAATCATTTTACATTTTTGGCTAGACAAAAGGGAGAGGATTCATTGCTACTGGGATACACATCATGAGACATGAAACTCCCCTTGCATTGTGCAAAGGTCTAGGAGCCGTTCTGTCTGACATTGTTCCCAAGATGGCTATCCGCTTCATGAGTTTTGAGACATACAAGGATTGGCTAGCTGATAAAAGCACTGGAAAGACAACCATTGGAAACATCTTCATTGGCACATATCTGTTGAATTACAATTTTTCATCTTTATATACTGATTATATATTATTTTCTCTTTGTTTCCAGCTGGACTAGGTGCTGGTGCCTCAGAGGCCATTGCCATTGTCACACCTATGGAAGTCATCAAGATCCGGCTGCAGGCTCAGCAACACTCTTTGGCAGACCCTCTAGAAGCTCTGCGATACAGGAATGCAGGTCATGCTGTCTATACCATCATTCATGAAGAGGGAGTAGCTACTTTATACTGCGGTGTCTCACTCACTACTCTTCGCCAAGCTACAAACCAAGGTTTGTTGCCCTTTATCATGACTAAAAATATGGTCATTGACTTTCTTTTCTTTTCTGTTTTCAGGTGCCAATTTTACAGTTTATCAAGAGCTCAAGAAGCTTGGTCATTATCTACAACCTGGACTTGATGAGCTGCCATCATATCAGCATATGTTGATTGGCCTGATATCAGGAGCTATGGGTCCTTTCTCTAATGCCCCCATTGATACCATCAAGACTTGTGTGTATCTTGGCTGAATTCCTTGCAAATAGAAACAAATTGTCATTTTTTCTAGGCCTGCAAAAGTCCACAGCCATGGTGGGACAATCAGCTTTCCAACATATCAGGGCTATTGCTGCTGACATGTGGAGAGTAGAAGGTATACAGTCATTTTACAAAGGCATTACACCCCGTGTGTTACGGGTAGCACCAGGGCAGGCAATTGTTTTTGCTGTGTATGAACAAATCAGTACTGTGATGGATGCAATGCAGCCCTATATACATGCAGAGGACAATTATTCTGAATGGTTGGTCCTTTAGCAAGCTCCTAAGGTGTGTTCTGACCCATATCCAACTAGATATTTATTTGTGCAATCTCCTTCCCATGTTATTGCTGTAGGAATAGAACTGGCTGATCACATACATAGAAAGGCTTGTATTAATCATGGCCACTTTATAAGTCATTTAATCCCTCAAAGCCCATTGTAGATCACCCATCAATGGCCAGTTGCATTGCAAGGCTTGTATTGCCCACACTGACTGGCCATTTTCAACCATTTGATTCCCCATAGCCAGCTTGCATTGCCCACACCTACTAATGGCCAGTCATTTTCAGTTATCTTGTCCCCTAACACCCTCTGTAGGTGGTCCTATTTAACATGAGTAGAGTATTGACTTACTAGATAATCAGTCATTGTTTGTATAGCTGGATGACTGGTTACATTAGGAAACCTGCCTTGTTTGGTCATATTTGATATTTCTGCACTGAGGCGTGAGTTTAAGTGTCCACTATATCATGCCTTGCTGTATAACACTATTTTCACCCAAGGATTGACTAATAATGACTACCAGCTGCTTACAATGGTTAGACCTGTTCAGTTATTTATAATACCTCAAAACCCTCCATAGACCACCTACTAATGGCCAGTCACATAACAAGGCTTGTATTGCCCATAGTGACCAGCCATTTGCAGCCATCTTCATACCAATTGCTTGCAATCACAACTTGGCTGTGTCTCTGTCACTCCAGTGCCCATTGCTGCCATTGACAATATCCCTCCTGTCACTGTCTTGATCCGGTTGTCTGCATAGTCTGCCCCACTCCACTACTCCAGCTTTAGCCCTGTTCCCACATGTCATTAAACAACACACCTTTTGATGCAGGAGAACTTCCGTTCCAAGCTCTTGCTCTTTTCTTTGAACAAGTTCGACATATGCTTTCATCCCTGTCTTGGCATAGTTTTGTGCAAACATATCAGATATATATGCATTTGAGTGCAAACCTCCAAGCTGGCAGCACCAATCAGATATGTAAACTCACAATCAGAACCACTCACAGTGATAAATTGCCATACAAAACCTAGCTTTCCCAGTTGCCATACATATGATTCCATGTCTTTCTCGTACAGTCCAGCAGCATCCCAGTTGAAGGATGGACTGAGGTTATAGGCCAGCCACTTTTCAGGATATATGACATGTACTCTGTCTGCAAACTCTTTTGCTTGTGACAATATAGGCTTTTTTGTCTCCATCCACAGCAAATCGGCATAAGGAGCAAATGCAATAGCCCGATGGATAGCACATTGTGTCCCTCCCTGGTAGCGGTAATAACCTTCACGTGTCCTGGGACTATCCCAATCCCAATAAGGTACTGTCCTCAAGCCAAATTCTTCCCTGGCAATGGTAACAGCCTGGGTGTACGAGGCATGGGCTATGCATGCAAGAAATTTGTCTATGACAAGCTTGCTTGCACCCTCTTTTCTTAGTGCATTTGCAAGCACAGTTGAGAATAGTTGGAGATTAGCATCTACAAGCCATTGATCACCAGATATACCAGTAGTCTCTGCTTCCATCATGACAGAGTTCAGGGGCCTCAGATTCGGATTTGTAGAGCCAAAGATAAAAGCATGATCACAGTCATCAATATTTGATGTGATCAATGTAGCTGCCTCAGAGTCTGTGCGTGCAACCACAAGATTCTCAACACCCATGATATCATACTGCAGGCGGATGGCAACAAGACAGTTAATGTGCTCTTGAATGGGGACCAAGACTTTGCCTGCCATATGACCACATTTCTTTGTTCCAGGGGCTTGGTCCTCAATGTGAATGCCAGCTGCACCCTTTTCCACGAACATCTTTGTTAGCTTCATGACAGCTGTCAAACCCCCATGTCCAGTATCAGCATCAGCTAGGATTGGACGAAGGTAGTCTACAGCAGGATTGTCAGCCAGCTCAGCCTCGGACATGTGCGACCGAGCTTCGTGCTGTTTCCTATCATGAAATAGTTGTGCCATGAAGAGATGCTCAACCTTGTTTGGGATGGTGTTGGATGGGTAGTCTGCATATGATGTCTGAGCAGCATTTACAAGATATTCCATCTGCATACCTGCTAAATCTGGACCGGGCTCATTTGTGGATGATGCTGTACTAGACGACTGCCATCCAGAGACATAGACTGTTTCCAAGTACTTGGCCATCTGTGTCACTTGGACAGGATCAAGACTATGTGAGAATTAGCATTGGTACTGCAAGCAAAAGTGGTGGCACCCATGCTCCATATGTGAGTGAAGGTAAGCCTTGCTTTCCATGTTCACTGAATAGGTGCCATACTTTCTTGGCCTGAATGTTGGATGGGTATTGGATTGGAATGGTGCCATGCTTGGAAACAACCTCTGCAGCAGTGTAAGGTCGCTTGACTTGTGCAAACCTGGGACTCTTGCACAGAGTAAGCTGGGGTTTGTATATCAAGCTCTCGATAGAGATCACCTTCCACCATTGTTTGACTAGGGCAACTTCTTGCGCAAATCTAACCCTCTCGTTAGACATGATGTGCAGTCAGATAGCTATCTGGGTAAATAGCCCCTGTAACACATACAGAACATGTGATTCTCTGAGGGTGATTATGTAAACAGATAATTGATATTCCCTCTTTTATTTTACTTGTTACAATTCTCTTTTCCCTTTGTTAGCGGACTACATTTACTTGTTACAAACCCATAGTCACGCTTGGACGTTATCTCCTTTCATAGCTACCTTCACCTTTCCTTTTCTAGATAGCTATGCTCTTTCCCCTTTAGTTTCTATTGTTCTCTGAACGTATATAAACCCCTCTCATGTACCGTAGTTCTTTAGTTCCAACTTAGTCGAATCTTATCCATAACTTGAACGCTCTTTGCTCGTCGCCTCAACCGCTCTCCTCGCTCTCTCTCTAGCCTTTGTCGTTGCCAGACTTAGTGCCTAGAACCCTTGTCCAAGTGATTGGGAACAGACCGAGACTCTGTTTGTCGTTGTAGACTTGGACGCTGAACGACGTTGTGGACATCGACCGTAACATAAGTTGGAACTCAGGACTAGCTCAGGGTATCATCCCTAGCCGACACCATTGAGACCCGCAGCTCTCAGGAACGACCCCCGAACGGATCCGTCACCTATAAGGGGAAATACTACCTTGAACAACGAGAAGTTTTTCTCTACCAACGAACCTGGTACTTTGTTACAGAAGGACGGAAACAAAACGAACCAGTCCCGAACGAATACTTTTCAGGAGATTTCTATTCAGGAGTATCTGAATTCGATTTACCCGATCAAATCTACCTAGACTGGGGTAGTGAAATACAAGGAGAATCGCTCTACCTTGTCAAGGAACCAGAAAACGAACCAGGAAGGACCCTCTACAGAAGATTCTTTAGAGACAGCAACCGACACGGAATCACAGCTAGCCTTTTAGCAGAGTGGGAGGAATTACTACGAATCGAACAAGCCAAGCTCGAGGAAAACCCGTTTGATACAGATTACTCGAAACAAGGACCACCCCCATCTCCGACACCCAGAACTCCGAGTAGAACCCCTACTCCAGAACCGAAACCGATCACCAGAACACCAACCCCTGAACCACCGATTAACCCCGAACCACCGATTACTCCTGAACCAAGAATGGCGTCTGAAACCAGTAATAGCTCTAAAGGAGATATCAAACCGCAGCCTATACGACCTTTTACAGGCAAACGAATCGAAGCAAGATCATTTTTAGGACAGCTTGAGGATTACTTTACCCTCAATGAACAGAACTATGAAGGAAAAGATGAGAAGAAAGTCAGATATGCGCTTGCGTGCATGGGACCAGAACTAGGATGACTGGAAAACTATTATCCGAAGCGAATTGAATGACAACAGAGGGCAGTACCACAGCCACGTTCAAATGGAGCAACTACGATGCATTTGAAACACGTTTCATCAGGTGACTGGGGAGAAGTCAACAGCGCCCTTCGAGCCCTAAACAATCTATCCAAATTAAGAGTTGGAAACGGCGTTTCAGTCCCAGAATACATCAGAAAATTTCGTATGGACATAGGAACCTCTGGACTCACTGGGATACCCGCTCAATTGCAAGCATTCATCAAAGGACTACCATTAGAACTTGCTAGAACGATCTTACAGGACCAAAGGAAGATCAAGACGATGCAAGAAGCCTATGATAAGGCCGAGGATCACCATAACGCTTGGGACATGACAGGACAAGGAAACAGGAGAACCAATGATGGATCTGGAACACGTTTCAATCGAAACAATAACAACCGATCTGGAGCAATCAGAGCTATAAATACCACGATTCCTAGCCGATTGACAGATGATCAAAAAGAAGAATACCGAAAAACTGGCAAGTGTTTCAGGTGTGGAACACAGGGACACATCTCCGGGAACTGCCCGAAACGCAATGATACGTCTTCATCCAGGTCTTCTTACCAGAATAAAGCAGTCCGTTCCGTCACTGAGGAACAACAGAAAGAAGAAGACGAACCAGCAAAGAAAATTAGAGCCATCTTTTCAGCAATGTCTACTGAAGAAAAGAATGCCCTCTTAAACGAATTCGAAAATGAGGGTTTTTAGTTAGGAAGCGTCACTCAGCGGTTGGCCCTTCCTTATTATCGAGATCTGAACAGTTAGCGCTTGATTCTGTAATAGTATTATCCAACAATGACAAGCGCATTTCATTAACTATCAAATCGACCGATTTACCCGCTGGAACATCTGCCCTAATCGATTGTGGAGCAGAAGGAAATTTCGTAGATGAAGGAGCAGTAAAAGAGCTCAGGAAAGAACGACTTAAGAAACCAATCAAAGTTAGAAACGCAGATGGAACAGTAAATGTGAAAGGAATGATCACACATTGTACCAAGATATGCTACATGATCGAAGGACAGCAATTTATCAATTGGTTCTGGATCACTAAGCTAGGCGATCAACGAATGATTCTAGGAATACCATGGTTAGAAGAAAATAACCCGATCATCAACTGGCGAGAGAAATCTCTGAAAATCGGAGATCTGGACATGTCGTCAAAAGCAATCTGGCAGCTAGCCCTCGATTCCCAGCAATGGGGTGAAGATGACTACTGGATTAGAGTTAAAACGTCAGCATCACAGGAACTGGAGCACAGGCTAAAGAAAGACGAACCATCCACCACGTTACCTACGGAATATGAGCAATGGCGCACCATCTTCGACAAAAAGGCATCAGAACGCTTCCCATCCAGCCGACCATGGGATCACGCAATCAACACAAAGGAAGGCTTTGTTCCAAAAGCTAGTAAACTTTATCCTCTGTCGGTCAAGGAACAAGGGCTGTTAGACGAATGGATTGATGAACAACTCAAGAAAGGATACATTAAACCATCCACATCACCACAGGCGTCACCATTCTTCTTTGTAGCAAAAAAGGAAAGTGGAGCACTTCGACCCTGTCAGGATTACCGATACTTGAATGAATGGACCGTCAAAAACGCATATCCCCTTCCCCTTGTTTCCGATCTCATGACTAAGTTACGAGGCGCCAAATATTTCACCAAATTAGACCTCCGATGGGGATACAACAATGTTCGCATCAAAAAGGGAGACGAATGGAAAGCAGCCTTTATCACTAATCGAGGACTCTACGAACCAACAGTAATGTTCTTTGGATTATGCAACTCGCCGTAAACCTTTCAAACTATGATGAATGAGTACTTTAGGGACATGATCAACGAAGGATGGCTGATCATTTACATGGATGACATGTTAATCTGTGCAGAAACATTAGAGCAACTGGAGGAGCGGACAAGACGAATTTTACAACGGCTACAAGATAATGATCTATTCCTGAAACTTGAAAAATGCAAGTTCACTACGCAGGAAGTCGAATTCCTAGGAATGATCATCACCCCTGGACAGCATTCAGATGGACCCTGATAAAGTTAGCAGGAATAGCCGATTGGCCAGTCCCTACCACTGTCAAACAAGTCCGATCATTCCTCGGATTTGGGAACTTTTACCGACATTTCATTGGAAATTTTGCTGCCATCGCTAAACCACTTACCGACCTCACTAAGAAAACAGAACCATTCGACTGGACCACTGAACGGAACAATGCTTTTGAAATTCTAAAGAAACGATTTGCATCTATGCCGGTATTATTAATGCCAGATCCTACTCGACCCTTTATCCTCCAAACCGATGCATCAAATAAGGCAATAGGAGCAGTCTTGAAACAAGCAGATGAAACAGGATCTCTACACCCCTGCGGATTTATCTCACACGCATTAACACAAACGGAGCAGAATTACCAGATCTATGATCGAGAACTCTTAGCAATTATCAAAGGATTGATGACCTGGCGACATTTGTTACACGGATCACCCCACACCACTATAGTTCATTGCGACCACAAGAATCTATCCTACTACCGAACCGCCCAACGCTTAACGCCCAGACAAGCTAGATGGTCATCTCTATTATCAGAATTTGATTTACGCATCGAACACGTCCCTGGCACGAAAATGTTTGAAGCAGATGCCCTATCCCGATGCCCTGATCATATGGGAAATACTGAATTACAAGAAGACGTCATAGTCCTACCAGAGGATCGCTTTATTCGTCTTATTGCGGAAGATCTAGCCACAGAAATTCAGAAAGCAATGTCAAAAGACGATTTCGGACGCATTCTAATAGAAGTTATCACCACGCACCGTGCCCCACCGATCAAATCGAACATACAAGATTGGTCTTATACCAATGGCATTATTCACTATCTTGGCAAAACCTACATCCCTGACCAAGACGGATTGCGAACTAGATTGATTAAGGAAACGCACGAAGCACGATCATCATGGTCACCCTGGACGATTAAAGACCCTTGAACTCCTTAGACGCGACTACTGGTGGCCTGGAATGTTCAAACATGTCAGGGAATGGGTAGAAGGATGCGCTCTCTGTCAGCAGATGAAGATTAACACACACCCAAACGTACCAGCCCTTCACCCGATTCCGTCAAAAGCAACCCGCCCCTTCCAGCAAGTAACCCTTGATTTCATCACTGATCTACCTCTCTCCGATGGCTTTGACTCGATCCTGGTCACGGTGGACCATGGTCTTACAAAAGGGGTAATTTTCACACCTTGCAGGAAGACAATTGATGCACTCGGCACTGCGGAACTTTATATCTCCGAAATTTTCAAACGGTTTGGCCTACCTGACATTCTAATCTCAGATCGAGGACCACAGTTCTCCGCGAAAGTATTTCAGGAAATACGAAAAGCATTAGGAATCGATCATAGAATGAGCACAGCCTACCATCCCCAAACCGACGGAGAAACAGAACGAGTCAATCAGGAATTAGAAGTCTACCTTCGAATGTTCTGCTCCAATGAACCGCATCTATGGAAACCGCTTCTCCCAATAGCCGAGTTTGCTCACAATAACCGACATCATGACACTATCAAAACTTCTCCATTCAGACTAATGTATGGAACGGACCCTGTTGCGCTTCCCACAGCTACTACGCGAATGACCACACCAGCGGCAGAAGAACGCCTTCAGTTCCTAAGGAAAGCCAGAGAAGAGGCGCTAGCAGCACATGAACTAGCAAGACAATTAGTGGCAAGACGACGCAAGGACAAAGCAATACAATTTGAAAAGGGTACCAAAGTATGGCTTGAGAACCGAAATCTTCACATACCATATCAGTCCAGAAAGCTAGCACCAAAACGAGAAGGACCCTTCGAGATCGAACAAGTAATGGGACCAGTGACGTACAAATTGAAACTCCCAAAACAATGGCGCATTCACCCTGTGTTTCATGCGTCACTCCTTACCCCGTACAGAGAAACAACTGCGCACGGATCGAACTATGTGAAACCACCCCCTGATCTCGTAAATGGACAAGAGGAATTCGAGGTAGAGGCAATTCTAGCTCATAGGAAACGAGGCGCAGGCTACCATTACCTGGTTAAATGGAAAGGCTATGGATCGAATGACAATTCTTGGGAACCCGCTCGCAATCTTGCAAACACCACGGATATCCTATCTGAATACCAACAACGTCGACACCTCTGAACCATGACTCAATACAGAAACTGTCATGTCTTGAAACAAAACTATCACTATACCAAACGGAACTGCTCAACACTCTCTCGATACACTATAGCTCTTAAAGAAAAGACCGTCTATACCCACATACAATACCTCCCTTTCCAACACGCTCTTAGAGCACCGACCCCGCCAGGAAAACTTACCTGAACTATGGCGTTAGTCACACGATATTATCACACCCCTCGTCTCGATCACCGTCACCAAAAGAATCCTTCAGGGATAACGGAATTCCCCTGCAATGATGTCCGGAATTATCTTCCCAAGTACCACAACCTACGATTTTCAACCGATGATCTACCTCTCTACAATGAGAATCCGCCTGCCTACCAACTTTTAGCCATCAAAAGCAGTGATGTTTATAAAAGTGCTCATGGAAGGTTGCTCTGCCCAGAAGAATATAAACAGATGGATGAAATTACTAAACAGACACGGGAGTGTAGCGCACAGATCTGGCAAATTAGCCGAGGAATCAGAATACCAGGAAGACCTCGCCTTCTCATAGAAGACATCCTCGACGAACTTGATTATCTATCTCTCGCAATGGTACAAGTAATAGTGGATATCGTCAGACGAATCAGAAAATTCCAAATTACACCGACAACGACACCTGGGATTGAACATTTGAATTCATTAACCATATTCATGAGGGAAGAATGAGAGCTCCTCACCGACCCTGCAATCGAAGATCCGTTGAATACAGAAAATTGGCCCTCCGACTCGGAAATCAGCGATTCGGAATGAATATAAACTCTCCTGGAATCATCAACTAACGCCAATAAACGCATTATACCACCATGTTCACCTTCTTCGCCCTCGCCGCCTACTTCATTGCCTTGGCTTTCCTCTCCTGCGCTCATTGGCGCATCAACGAAACCGCTGCCGCCTTCTCACCCTTCCTCGCCGTTCCAGACCTCCCGCTTGAGGTCTTCATTGAAAATACCACTGTCGTCCACTTCGAGGATGACGACTTACACATCCATCCTGCCACCCTGCTTCCCCAGGTATACCCCGACGACCACCACCTCCCGCATTTTGCCCAATTTGTCAAAAGGAATACCACACTCACTGTCGTCGCTGACGCCCTCGCCGCCGCCACATGTTCCATCACCAATCTCTCCTCCGCCACCGACAACCTTGCTGCCCTCACCCTCACCATTGACCCGCATGAGATGACCTATGAGGAGCGCGATTCCTTCCTCCGAAATGCACAAAATCTACACAGAGCTGCCGAAGCTCTCAAATGGAAGGTGGAAACGTCGACGAAAGAACTAGATAACGCCGTCAAATGGGCTGAGTCTAGAACGGATCACGGTTGGACAACTTCTGGCTGGTAGAAGTCGGTGACTTCTCGCATACAAAGGGGGTAATGTTACAATTCTCTTTTCCCTTTGTTAGCGGACTACATTTACTTGTTACAAACCCATAGTCACGCTTGGACGTTATCTCCTTTCATAGCTACCTTCACCTTTCCTTTTCTAGATAGCTATGCTCTTTCCCCTTTAGTTTCTATTGTTCTCTGAACATATATAAACCCCTCTCATGTACCGTAGTTCTTTAGTTCCAACTTAGTCGAATCTTATCCATAACTTGAACGCTCTTTGCTCGTCGCCTCAACCGCTCTCCTCGCTCTCTCTCTAGCCTTTGTCATTGCCAGACTTAGTGCCTAGAACCCTCGTCCAGTGATTGGGAACAGACCGAGACTCTGTTTGTCGCTGTAGACTTGGACGCTGAACGACGTTGTGGACATCGACCATAACAGTTGATTATTTCATTTGGCATCGAAGGATGGCACATCCAAGTGATAATGTCTTAAGTCATATGTTTCAGAATACTGAAAATAGTGTTAAAATTAATAAATCACATGAAGGACGTATTTGTAAGACATGTGTAATGGGTAAACTTGATAATAAACCCTATCATATATCAACACATAGAGCAACTCAATTGCTGGAGTTGATTCATGTTGATCTTATTGAATTACCCATTCAGTCTTATCATAAACAGAAATATGCCTTATTAATCTTAGAAGACTATTCTTCTTTTGCCTATTTGGCATTGTTACGATCTAAATCTGACACTTTTAATGCTATTAAAGCTTATGTTGTGTTCACTGAAAATCAGTTGAATCAGAAGCTTAAAAGTGTGCGTTCAGATCGAGGGGGAGAATTTGTCAATAAGAAGTTGATAGACTATTTTCAGGAGAAAGGTATTAACCATGAACTTAGTGCTCCACATGTTCATCAACAAAATGGTCGAGCTGAACGATTAAATGAAACCATTCTAAAGAAAGCACATACACTTTTATTAGAATCTGGTTGTCCTAAATCATGGTGGTCATTTGCATTTGAAACTGCAGTCCACATATATAATCGTACACCATTAAGAAGAACAAAATGGAAAACACCTTATGAAAACATGATGATAAAGAAACCTGACATATCACATTTTAAGATATTTGGATGTTTGGCATATGTTTATGTTGTCAAAGAATGACGTAAAGATAAATTATCACCAAGAGCTGAACCAATGATATTCATTGGGTATGAAAGCAAATCATACAAGTTCATGAATGATAAAAATACAATTGTCATTGCCACACATGCTATCTTTGATGAAAATATATTTCCCAAATTATCCAAGAATAAAAATATTCACAAGCAACAACAATACCCAACTTTAGAGTCTGACATGACAATTCCAACAGACAAACATAATCATTCTAATCATGACACTACAAAAAATGATAAAAGGCTATCATTTCATGATAATAATGATTCAAGTGATAGTGATTTGTCGGATTCAGATGATCATAAGTCTAATAGGAAATTGGACAATCATTTGAATGACAGTACTTCAAAACATAGCAAGGAAATACCAAAGACAAAAACTGCCAGAAGACTTAAATCTAAAGCTGATAGAAAATATGACAAAGAGTTTAAGAAATGGCAGATTAAAAATCTTGGTCACTATAATCCTAAACTAGATGATCGAGATGAATCAGCATCTGATCATTCAAGTTATCATTCAGATTTAAATCAAGAAGTTGAAGAACCTATTGAATCTTCTACAGTTATTGATAAAGGAAAAGGAAAACAAAGAGACAATCCTCCTTCACAATCAAAATCATCTCGTAGTAATCCTGATGTTGATCTTAGAGAAATTAGAAGTATATTTGATAAACATGATCAAAGTCCTTCTAAAAATATTAATGATCAAATAAATAAGGTCATTAATAAATCTAAAACAACATTTCCTAAATCAAAATTTGTAATTCCTAAAAGCAAAGTACGATTTGCTAATGATGATTTATGGAGAGATATCCAAAAGGACATCACACCCAGTCATGAAATGCATAGGAGTCAGAATTTAACTGATAGTCAAAGAGATTATTTAGTACCAACAGGCGGTAAACGCATTGGTAAAAAGTTAGATCTCACAGCTGCAAAAAGAGATAAACTACAACCTGGAAGACCTAAGTTAATTCAGAAACCTAATGTTCCAGATCAATCAACACATCCATTTGGTTTTAGAGAACAAGAAAGAGAAGTTATACAGCAAAAACTAGCAACTAGAAAAACTGCTAGGAGACCAAAAGTTAAGGTCATTGCTGATAATGTTTATGGAGATAAACATCCAGCTCAAATTGAAGCTGAGATTCGAAAAGAAACCAATTGGAATAAAGTGATTGAAAAGGATAAAGGTAAACAAGTTGACAAATCTAGTCAACAACCACAATCATCTCAGGAAGAAGAATCCTTATATACTAAGGAAAGATTTCAAGATATGACTCTTGATGATCTCAGAACTACTAGAGAAATCAGTAGATCTGTACAACCAAGATTATTTCCCAGAAATGAATCACCCTTAACACCACTTTCTGAAACACCTATAAGGGATTTAGATGAAACTGCCAGGCCTTTGCCTGAACCAGTTCAAACATACTTTGAAAATAATGCTTGGATTCAAAGAAGAAATCAAAGAAGAGATAAACTTCTTTTATCCAGAGCAGCATCTAAACTTATAGATCAAGAAAACAGAAAGAAAGGGATACCTGTTGTATATAGAGATCTTTTGAGGATGAAAGACAATGATCCTCAACTATATCAAAAATGGGTAGATGCTATGAAAGAAGAAATCAAGTCTATTGAAAGTAGACATGTTTGGGAATTGGTCGATAGACCTAAAGATTGTAAACCTATAGGTTGTAGATGGGTTTATGCAATAAAGCAATCAGATAACAGATACAAAGCGCGATTGGTTGCTCAAGGCTTTTCACAAGTACCAGGAATAGACTTTGGAGCCACATTTAGCCCGGTTTCAAGATTCGAAACTGTCAGAATCTTATTAGCACTTGCAGCTTTAGAGGGATGGGTACTCAAAGCTCTAGATGTTAAAACTGCTTTTCTATATGGCCAATTAGAAGAGGAGATTTATATGGAACAACCGGATGGTTTCAAAACCAATGATAAAGACAAAGTATACAAATTGAATAGAGCTTTATATGGTTTGAAACAAGCATCTCTAGCTTGGAATATACAAGCACATACTAGTATAACCAAGTTAGGATTCAAAAGATTATTTGCCGATACAGGAATATATGTGCAACGTAGTGGAGATGATATAATTGTAATCATCTTATATGTTGATGACATAATATTCATGGGCAATAATGAAGTTGCAGTGAACAATTTCAAAAAGAAATTTATGGAGAAATGGGAAAGTAGAGACTTAGGTGATCTAAGTGAATATTTGGGAATGAATATTGTGATTGATAAAAAGCAACACACTGTTACTATTGACCAAACCAAGTATGCTAAAAAAATAGTAGAAAGGTTTGGATTAATCAATGCAAAACCAGTAAACACGCCTTTACCAGCTGGTTATGTCCCAAATAAATATACAAAAGGTAAAGCCACACAAGAAATGATCACATACTATCAACAATTGATAGGATCATTATTATTTCTTGCAATGTGTACAAGATTGGATATTGTATATGCAATAATCTTAGTGTCTCAATTTGTTAGTAATCCATCAATGGATCATATCAAAAAGACATTGCATATTATTCAATATGTTGGCAGTACACTTAATTATTGCATTAAATATGATGGAAGAGATGCATATGGATTGATTTGTTATGCAGATGCTGATTGGGCTTCTAATCCAATTGATAGGAAGTCAACAACTGGTATGGTTGTAAAATTAGCAGGAGCACCTGTATACTGGAAATCAGCAAAACAAAAAACCATAGCATTATCTTCAACAGAAGCTGAATACATGGCAGCTTCTGATGCATGTTGTCAAATATCTTGGTTAAAGAATTTGTTTGAAGAGTTAGGATATAATATTAAATCCATTCCTTTGATAATGGATAACCAAGCAGCTATTTACATGGCTTCTAATCCAGCTCAAGAACAAAGAACGAAGCACATGGATGTAAGATATCATTTTATAAGACAATGTGTCAAAGATGATCTGGTTGATCTTTATTACATTAAAACTGATGATCAAGCAGCTGATATCTTAACTAAAAACCTAATGTTGAATAAGCATAGCAAAATGCTGGACCTCTGTGGAATACATGTTCAGTAAAATATTCAACAAGGGGGAGTGTTAAAAGATACATACAAAAATGTATTCACTTAATACTCATCTGTTTCACTTCTTATCTTATCTAATCTTATCTCGTTTAATCAGTATCTTATCAGAGCATTATATAATTGTTGATTGGAGATTAGATAACAATTAACGGATTAGATATGAGCAAGATAATGAATTAATAGTGAATAATTAGTGTGTTTCATATTTAACTGTTATTATATTCATGGTCTAGAACATCTATTGATAGAGATGACATCATAAAGCACCATATGATATCATCAGGTACATAATGAAGTCATAGTGACATCATTAAGATAACTATCAGTAGATAATGAAGTCATAAAGAACTTTATGATATCATATAGAACATATTGGAAGGAATATAATAAGACAAGGTACAGAATGACCTCATATACAGCAATGCGCAGCAATGCTCAGTCATCTGCTGTGCATGACACAGCAATTACATTGCATTTGGATAGCTCTTACACAGCAATAGCTGTGTGTACATAGCCTCGTAGTTACTCCATTGGTAGAATAATGTGTATGTAAGCTAGGGTTCCAAAATGCATAAAAGGAGGGCATTCTGGATGACTGTCCCTCAGTTCCAAGAACTACAAAGTCAACTACTAAGACTAACCAGTACTAAGATGTAAGTAGTTAATCCTTACTTAGTCACTGGTCCTGCGCTGCTCTCCCCTGATTTAACAGCATGGTGCAAGATAGGCAGCGGGAAAGGTGAAGGGTGCAATTAGTTGCTAATTCCCACACTGGCTTTCCCTATCTCGTTAGTGCAAAAGCCGTCCATCTTCTTCGGTAACTTACGTTTGGGTCCGCCTTGCTCCTGGAGCATAGTTTACTTTTAGCCGTTACGCAAAACGGAGAACTGCCCTGGTACCTTCCAGATTAGCATTTCAGCCCAGAGCATAGTAGTACGTCAAAATCATTAATGTTCACGAATCCAATATCAAACGTGTGCCTGCGTCATCATAAGCGTGTATCGCAAAAACTGGGGTACGGATACGTCGGGGAGAACGGCGATACCTGGAGATGAAGATGAATGGAATGCACCAAGTGTATGGTGGGGCTTATCGATGGCAGAAGTCATCTCGTGTATCATCGCAGGCACAGAACATGCACAACGGACAGAAATGAACCAAAGATGCTGAAAGTAGTACACGGTGGTTCCGAGATGAGAACTGGTGGCGTAGGGTTGTGAAAGAAATATTGAAGTGAGGAACACTTGCCACACTTCTTTCGTTCTCCGCCATCGTGCCGGTCAAGTATGGCAGTAATGCTGCCTTCCCATTCATAAAATTCAGTGCAAGGAAGGGAATGCACCGCACTGCATCCGCGGCTCAACAAATTGGTAGAACTCGTGACTCTTATCGATGGGGAAATGGGTCAACGTTGTCTAGCAGGACAAATCAGAAATTTGACGCCAAGATAAACATAGAACAGAAGATCGGTACAAGCGCTCAGCGACAAGAATCAGGGTCACGGAAGATGCCACTCCACAATGCTGTGAAAAGATAATCATGGACGAGTTACGCCCCCTGATATGGCAAGAAAGGTATCTGAACCTAAAATGCGCCTTTTTACCTCGTAGGCTCGAATGGGGTCATAAATGGTTTTTTTTTTTTGCAGAAAACAGCCAGACTTGGTTGTTCAGCTTTCGATGAATATCCTGGACTTGGGCTCCGTGTGTTGTATTTTTCTCCTGAAGAGTCTGGATGACGGACTTTTTAAGCACCATCGCTTTTGGTTAACTTACAGCTTCGACTATGTTGATTACTTGTCCTTATAATCATAACCATTTCTATCCGAAAAAACACCAATTCTGTAATCGACATGCTTATTTGCTACTATGACCCACAGCGTACAGTATAGAGTATGATTTTGCCCTGGAAAAGGATTTGAACTCGTGTTTTGCTTTTTTTTGTCCTATTTCTCGCCTTGCCAACGCATATCGGTGCTTCTTCTACGAGATGACGGCGCAACGACAGTTAACATTGGAAGTAGTGTTGCTACTACGTATGCTTTGTCGTTTCTTAATCACAAAGTCATAACAACAAAGTATTCAATTTATATACACAATGCACAAATGGGGAACAGCGTAAACAATGGTATTTCCGATCCATTTTATACACATTGTCAAGCCGATTGTGCATTTCCTAAATATATTTTATGTCAGATATAAATGAATTCGTGTTAGTTCTGACAGAACTTACGCTGCTACGCTATTTCACTTATGGTGATGGGGGTCGATATCGTAATGACCATCGTTCAAAATCAATCTTCCAAAAGTTTTGAGGATGATCTCTTCCTTTTCTGTTTTGAGCAACAAGGTCTCCAGACCAACGTTAACGATGACGGGATGGATGTGCACAGGTAAATGAGGAGTCGGAACCGGTTGACGATCAGGCGGCCTCTCCGTAGAGGTGACTTCCCAGCTGAAGGGCGGCAACGCTGCGGTTTCGCCTGGGATCAATTTAATTGCATGGACATGGCCAGATTCAATGGGAGGAAGAAACACCACATCGTGGTGCGAGCTAACGTTCGTCACGCTGACCAACAAAACGGAGGCATTGAGTATTGTAAAAACTGGTTTTCGGCTATCGGTATACTCACGTTGTCACCATTGTATTCGATGAGAAGAGAGCTTTGAAGGTTGTAAGTTGGTTGAAAGTTTCTGCAATGTTGTGCTGCTTAAGTAGACTTCTATGATTTGATGTTATTTGTTTCTGCGATTGCATCTTTCAGACTTTTGACCGACGAAAGGCCGAAAGGATGGGCATGAGACGGCAAACCATGGGCATCAGGGGTGACACGTTCGTTGACAGAGTTCTTGATACTAGATCCACATGATAGGGTAGGGTGTACGCTTCCATTCCTTGCAAAGGTCCAGCAGTCCCCATTAAACCATAGTCCCTCATACGTTCTTACCGTCGATTCCCATGGCGGTTCATATGATCTGTTGCGGAATCCAAGAAGGGCATCAGAAAAGGCATGTTTTTCAATCGCCGTTCGTACGTCTTGACTTCTGTGCTATATTTATCTTCTGCCATCATCACGAGTTCACCATATCAGTAGGAAACTGCTTCTCGTGGGATATTTTCAGTGCGTAGGAGGCAACACATTGGCTAGAACAGGAAAGGTGTAGCCATACCACACCGGTAAGCGCAGTGGCAAAACACAGGGAGCTTGGATCTCTTCTATAGACACACGCCACGACTAATTGATCTCCTAAAGTCTCATTTCCGGTCTGCCAAATTTGCCAAAAGTCGAACCTCCATTTGGCGCAATTTCGCCGCTATTCTGATGCAAGCCCCATTTGCGAACATTGCGCAACGCTTGCGTTAGGATTTGTTGGCATTGGATAATTTTGAAAATAACAACGGGCCGTATGCTCTATGTTTGGAGAACTTGCCTTAATGCAGTTTACATTTCCAAATCCTTTGGTTTCATATTCTAAAATCTCTTATCCCCGCTTCACAGTGACTTTTTGAAAAAATCTTTCTTGCGATCGCCATCTGAGATTTTCCGTTTCGTGTGGACTTTGAGGGTGCTGGTATGTTTGATTTACTTGATCTTCATAACCTCTCTCTCTAGCAATCATACGTACGGTGGTTTGTTTTGGTACAAGGTAGTTAGAGACAATGATATCAGAGCGTGTCAACGAATTGCGTATGATCACGTGAACTTGACCTTGACCATCCCCGCCATTCTTTTGCCCATATCAGTGTCCATGCTATCAAATACTTGGATCGCGCCCTCCCTATCGCCCATGGCCTTGTCCTGACTCATCTTGAAATTTCATACAAACGGTCGATCTGAATCTCGACTCCGATGATAATCTTCTTCAGTATTTCTATATATGACACGGGCGCATCGGATACGGCCCATGCGGACGGCCTCCCGCCTCCTGTACGCCCCATATTGGCGGTCTCACACAGATCCTCTAGTTGACGCTGCAAAGAGACGAAGCAGGGAGGTATGTCTGCTGACACTGGAACCAGGAAGCTGATAATTATACGAAGCGGCGAAAATAGTTAAGCCAAAGGATGATATACAATTGCGAGCTGTCATGCCAAAAGCCAGTTAGCGATGGTATAGGCTTTTGGCTAAATCTCTAGCTCGTGAGTTACGAGATTTTCTAGAACATGGAACCAAATAAATGTGCAGTATTTGAACGGTTCCATGCTTGAAAGTCACGTTATTATCCTTCCAGTGATGATCCGATGAATTCTACCGCAAATATGCCAAATGCTCACCAACTCGCACGTATATTCTCACCATCTTTGAGTCATTATGGAAGTGTTAATGGAAAAATGGTGATATACGGCGATCAAGGCCGAGAAAACACGCCAGATTATCCGATGGTGGTACATACAACGTCTTAGCCAGCATCAGTCGAGTATGGCGGCGTGTGGCGATAAGCAGAACGCGCCAAATGGAGGTACGACTTCTTTGCAAATCCGGCAAATTGAAAACAAGTAGCTAGGGTTAGAGTTCGTGGCGTGGGCCTGAGATTTGGAACCTTCGTCGGGGGTCGGACTCTTGTGTGTCGCCATGCGAATCCACCCAACTTGCGGACAAGCATCGAATTCAATACGTGCGAAAGGATCCTCGATGATTCAGCTTCAGGGGTAAGTGTGTATACTGGGAATCGACTTTGGCGAATTGGGGCAAGATAAATATAGAACAAAAGACAAGTACATGCGGCGTGATTGAAAAAAACATGCCTTATACGGAGTGCTTCTTGGAATCCATGGGAGTCGACAGTCAGAATGTGTGGGGAGCCATGGTTTAATGGGGACTCCTGAACCATGTGTCTCGCAGCTTTCTTATCGCGTTCAGGTTGCAGGGAATGGAAGCATACCCCATGCCATGTCATGTGGATCTAGTGTGAAAAACCGTGTCCCCGTTAACGAACGTGTCATCCCTGATGCTTTCTCATGTCCATCCTTTCGGCCTTTCATTGGTTGAAGGTCTGACACAACAGAGCAAATAACGTCAAATCATTGGAAGTCTACTTAAGTAGCACAACAATGCAGGACAGTCCAACCAACCCACAACCATCTTCAAAGCCTCCTTCTTATCGAATCGATCAACATGTCAGACATAATAATACCACCGACAACGTAAGTGCACCTAATAACCGAAACGAGTTTTATATCTAAAATGCTCATATGTTCCTCAGCGTAAAGAACGTTAGCCATCACCACAATCTGGTGTTCATCCGTCACAATGCCTCTGGCAACGTTCAAGCAATCAAGTTGACTCCCGGTCAATCGTCACCATTGTCGCCCGAATACTATGAAGTCTTCTCTACAGAGAGGCCGGATCGTGCACCCGTGCCTATCCCTCATCTCCCTCCGCCCCTCCATCCCACCATCGTCAATGTTGGTTTAGAGACCTTGATAATTAAGTCGGAGAATGAAGAGATCATCCTCCAAACGGGTGGAAGATTGATTTTGAACCCTGTTCTCTACGATATCAACGTCCATCACCACAAGTAAAATCCCAGTGTAAGTCAGTCCGCGAGGACCTAACAATTCCTTGGATCTAACAAACGCATTAGGAAATGAACACCGCGATCTGATGCCTTGTGACGGAATTCAGAAAATGTTGATGTTTTACAGTGTTTCCCTGGTTGTACTTTTGTAAATCGTGTATTAAGCACTTCGTTGTTTGATCTGATTTTGTGATTAAGAATCATCGGCATGCAAGGGTAGCTATAATGCACCATAAGCTCAACAGTCATCCCTTGATCGGGCTGGCTTGGTCGTTTGGATTGTTCAAAGTATCAGAGCCGTGCGAAAAAGAATAAAGGGGCCCTTGGCCTGCACCGCCTTCGAGCTTTTCTCGTTTGTGGTCCACGTGACTGTGGAATTAGAGCTTCGCTTAGCTAAGGTACGCTAATTTTCGTTTCGGCCTCGTCTGAATCTTCCCTGGTGATCTCCTGGAAGGTATCCGGTGGAGTTGTTGTCGTACGACTCTGAGGCGTACTCAGTATTCTGTCCTAAAAAAGGGTACATTGCAAGGGCAGACTAAAGAAGACTTGGAGATATGGAGTGATCCAATAAAAAAAGCCGACACATATCGGTGCTTCCTTTACGAGGTGACTGTGCAACGACAGTTAACATTGGAAGTAGCGTTGCTACTACTTGTGGTATGCTTGTGTCAATTCTTAATCACAAGGTCACAACAACAAAGTATTCAATTCGTGATACACAATGCACAAATGGGGAACAGCGTAAACAATGATTATTTCTGATCCATTTTATACACACTGTCAAGCTGATTGTGCATTTCCTAAATACATTTTATGTTAGATATATATGAATTCGTGTTAGTTCTGACAGAACTTACGCTGCTACGCTATTTCACTTATGGTGACGGGGGTTGATATCGTAATGACCATCGTTCAAAATCAATCTTCCAAAAGTTTTGAGGATGATCTCTTCCTTTTCTGTCTTGAGGAACAAGGTCTCCAGACCAACGTTAACGATGACGGGATGGATGTGCACAGGGAAATGAGGAGTCGGAACCGGTTGACGATCAGGGGGCCTCTCTGTAGAGGTGACTTCCCAGTTGAAGGGCGGCAACGCTGCGGTTTGACCAGGGAGTACTTTAATCGCTTGGACATGGCCAGAGCCTTCGGCAGGAAGGAATACCACATCGTGGTGTGCGTTAATGTTCGTCACGCTGACCAACAGGACGGGGGCATTGAGCATTGTAAAAACTAGTTTTCGGTATACTCACGTTGTCACCATTGTTTTCGATGAGAAGAGAGCTTTGTAGGTTGTAGGTTGGTTGGTTGAACGTTTCTGCAATGTTGCGGTGCTTAAGTAGACTTCTATGATTTGATGTTATTTGTTTCTGCGATTGCATCTTTCAGACTTTCGACCGACGAAAGGCCGAAAGGATGGGCATGAGACGGCAAACCATGAGCATCAGGGGTGACACGTTCGTTGACAGAGTTCTTGATACTAGATCCACATGATAGGGTAGGGTGTATGCTTCCATTCCTTGCAAAGTAAGTGACATATGGTCCAGCAGTCCCCATTAAATCATAGCCCCTCACACGTTCTTACCGTCGATTCCCATGGCGGTTCATATGATCTGTTGCGGAATCCAAGAAGGGCATCAGAAAAGGCATGTTTTTCAATCGCCGTTCGTACGTCTTGACTTCTGTGTTATATTATTTATCTTCTGCCATCATCACGAATTCACCATATCAGTAGGAAACTGCTTCTCGTGGGATGTTTTCAGTGCGTAGGAGGCAACACATTGGCTAGAACAGGAAAGGTGTAGCCATACCACACCGGTAAGCGCAATAGCAAAACACAGGGAGCTGGAGGCTCCAAATCTCTTCTGTGATCTCCTAAAGTCTCATTTCCGGTCTGCCAAAAGTCGAACCTCCATTTGGCGCCACGTGTAGCGCCATTTTCCCACTAACACGATCATCGATCAACAAATCAACGTTTCAACCTCCATTTGGCGCACTTTCGCAGCTATTCTGATGCAAGCCCCATTTGCGAACATTGCGCAACGCTTGCGTTAGGATGTGCTGGCATTGGATAAATTTGGAGCGCCGCTGGAATAACAACGGGCCGTATGCTCTATGTTTGGAAAACTATAAACCGAACTTGCCTTAATGCAGTTTACATTTCCAAATGCTTTGGTCTCATGTTCTAAAATCTCTTCATAGTGACTTTTTAGAAACTCTTTCTTGCGATCGCCATCTGAGATTTTCCGTGTCGTGTGGACTATGTCTGTTGACACTGGAACCAGGAAGCTGATAATTATATGAAGCGGCAAAAATAGTTAAGCCAAAGGATGATATACAGTTGCAAGCTGTCATGCCAAAAGCCCGTCAGCGATGGTATAGGCTTTTTGCTGAATCTCTAGGACATAATTTTCTAGAACTCCATTCCATAACCAAATAAATGCGCGGTATTTGAAAGGTCCTATGCTTGACAGTCACGTTCTTATCCTTTCAGTGATGATCCGATGAATCCTATCGCAAATGTGCAAAATGCTCGTCAACTCGCACGTATATTCTCACCATCTTTGCGTCAGTATGGATAATGGAAAATGGCGATATACGGCGATCAAGGCCGAGGCAACACGCCAGATTATCCGATGGTGGTACATACAACGTCTTAGTCAGTATCAGTCGAGTATGGCAGCGTGTGGCAATAAGCGAAACGCGCCAAATGGAGGTACGACTTCTTTGGAAATTCGGCAAATTGAAAATGAGACGAGTAGCTAGGTTTAGAGTTCGTTCGTTGTGGGCCGGACCATTGTGTGTCGCCATGCGAATCGGTGTGGTTCCTCCCAACTTGCGGACAAGCATCGAATTCAATACGTGCGAAAGGATCCTCGATGATTCAGCTTCAGGGGTAAGTGTGTATACTGGGAATCGACTTTGGCGAATTGGGGCAAGATAAATATAGAACAAAAGACAAGTACATGCGGCGTGATTGAAAAAAAACATGCCTTATACGGAGTGCTTCTTTCAACGTTCTTGAAATCCGCAAAAGATCATATGAATGCCATGGGAGTCGACGGCCAGAATGTGTGGGGGGAGCCATGGTTTAATGGGGACTCCTGAACCATGTGTCTCGTATCGTTCTTATCGCGTTCAGGTTGCAGCGAATGGAAGCATACCCCATGCCATGTCATGTGGATCTAGCGTGAAAAACCGTGTCCTCGTTAACGAACGTGTCATCCCTGATGCTTTCTCATGTCCATCCTTTCGGCCTTTCATCGGTCGAAGGTCTGACACAAATACAATCGCAGAGCAAATAACGTCAAATCATTGGAAGTCTACTTAAGCAGCGCAACAATGCAGTACAGTCCAACCAACCTACAATCATCTTCAAAGCCTTCTTCTCATTAGTTCGATCAACATGACAGACATAATACTACCAGTGACAATGTAAGTGTAGTGACCAATAACCGAAACAAATTTTATATCTAAAATGCCCCACTGTTCCTCAGCGTGAAGAACATTAACGACCACCACAATGTGGTCTTCATTCCTCACAATTCATCTGGCAGCGTCCAAGCGATCAAGTTGACTCCCGGTCAATCGTCAGCATTGCTGCCCATCTACTGGGAAGTCACTTCTACAGAGAGGCCGGATCGTTCACCCGTGCCTATCCCGCATCTGCCTCCGCCCCTCCATCCCACCATCGTCAATGTTGGTTTGGAGACCTTGATAATTAAGTCGGAGAATGAAGAGATCATCCTCCACACGGGTGGAAGATTAATTTTGAACCCTGGTCACTACGATATCAACCCCCTTCATCATCATTGAAATCCCAGCGCAAGTCAGTCCGTGAGGACCTAACAATTCCTTGGATCTGACAAGCGCATTAGGAAATGACACCGCACGGAATTCAGAAAATGTTGATGTTTTACAGTGTTTCCCCGGTTGTACTTTTGTAAATCGTGTATTAAGCACTTCATTGTTTGATCTGATTTTGTGATCAAGAATTAAGAATCATCGGCATGCAAGGGTAACTTTGATGCACCAGAAGCTTAAAAGTCATCCCTTGATCGGGCTTGCTTGGTCGTTTGGATTGTTTAAAGTAGCGAAAAAAAATTAAGGGGCGGTCGTCCCTTAGCTTATCCCAAGTGCAGACGTCTGCACCGCTAAATACGACCCCCGCTACTTAAAAACGGTTTTGCGAAAGCGTGTGACGAGGCGACTCATTTTCGTTTCGGCCTCGTCTGAATCTTCCTTGGTATCCGGTGGAGTTGTTGAAGTACGACTCTGGGTCGTACTCAGTATTCTGTCCTAAAAAAGGGTACTTTGCTTTTTTTATTAGACCACTCCATATCTCCAAATCTTCTTTTTGCTAACATATATCGGTGCTTCCTATACGAGGTGACTGTGCAACGACAGTTAATATTGGAAGTAGCGTTGCTACTACTTGTGGTATGCTTGTGTCAATTCTTAATCACAAGGTCACAACAACAAAGTATTCAATTCATGATATACAAAGCACAAATGGGGAACAGCCTAAACAATGATACTATTTCTGATCCATTTTATACACACTGTCAAGCTGATTGTGCATTTCCTAAATACATTTGATGACAGATATAAATAAATATTCTTGTTAGTTCTGACAGAACTTACGCTGGGATTTCACTTATGGTGTTCGGGGTTGATATCGTAATGAGCGTCGTTCAAAATCAATCGTCCAAAAGTTTTGAGGAAGATCTCTTCCTTTTCTGTCTTGAGGAACAAGGTCTCCAGACCAACATTAACGATGACGGGATGGAGAGGCAGGGGGATATGAGGAGTTGGTACGGGCCTACGCTCAGGCGGCCTCTCCGTAGAGGTGACTTCCCAGTTGAAGGGCGGCAACGCTGCGGTTTGACCAGGGAGTAGTTTAATCGCTTGGACATGGCCAGAGCCTTCGGCAGGAAGGAATACCACATCGTGGTGTGCGTTAATGTTCGTCACACTGACCAACAGAACGGGGGTATTGAGTATTGTAAACACTGGTTTTCGGCTATCGGTATACTCACGTTGTCACCATTGTTTTCGATAAGAAGAGAGTTTTGTAGGTTGTGGGCTGGTTGGTTGAACGTTTCTGCAATGTTGCGGTGCTTAAGTAGACTTCTGTGATTTGATGTTATTTGTTTCCGCGATTGGATCTTTCAGACTTTCGACCGACGAAAGACCGAAAGGATGGGCATGAGACGGCAAAACATGGGAATCAGGGGTGACACGTTTGTTGACAGAGTTCTTGATACTAGATCCACATGATAGGGTACGCTTCCATTCCTTGCAAAGTAAGCGACATATGGTCCAGCAGTCCCCATTAAACCATAGCCCCTCACACGTTCTTACCGTCGACTCCCATGGCGTTCATATGATCTGTTGCGGAATCCTAGAGAAGAACATCAAAAAAGGCATGTCTCTCAATCGCTGTTCGTACGTCTTGAGTTTTGTGCTATATTTATCTTCTACCATCATCACGAGTTCACCATATCAATAGGAAACTGCTTCTCGTGGGATGCTTTCGGTGCGCAGGAGGCAACTGTGGCTAAAACAGGAAAGGTGTAGCCATACCACACCGGTAAGCGCAATGGAAAAAACACAGGGAGCTTGGAGGCTCCAAATCTCCTTTGTGGCAGTCCTACGCCACGATTGATTGATCTCCTAAAGTCTCATTTCCGGTCTGTCAAGTCGGACCTCCATTTGGCATCACATGTTGCCATTTTTCCACTAAGACGATCAACTTCCATTTGGTAATTCCTTCGCCGCTGTGTTTTCCATTCTGACGCAAGAATGGTGAAAAGATACGTGTCCCATTCGCAAGCATTGCGCAACGTTTGCGCAAACGGTTAGGGTTTGTTGGCCGTATGCTTTATACTTGGAAGATTATGAATCAAACCTACCGTCATGCAGTTTCCATCTCCAAATACTTTGGTTATATGTTCTGAAATCTCTCATCTCCGCTTCACAGAATTATTGAGTTTTTTTGAAAAACTCCTTCCTGAGACCGTCATTCCGTTTCGTGTGGTTGAGAGCGCCGATGTGTTTGATTTCATGCCTGATGAGCGTATCGATACGCTTTGTCCAGAAATCATTCGTTTGCCTTTTGGCAAAAGTCGGAAAGGGTGTGATCACGTGAACTTGACAGCTACTCTAGCACCAGCGAGCAAGACACATTATCAGCTGTGCAGATTGGCTATCCTGGTGCTATCCTGGTGCAGACATTGATTTCTGCTGATCTTTCATCGCTCCTCGCTCCTTGACCATGCCCGCCATTCCTTTGCCCATATCAGTGTCCATACTCTCAAATCCTTGGATCACGCCCTCCCTATCGCCTATCGCCTTGTCCTGACTCATCTTAAAATTGCCATCCAAACGGTCGATCTGAATCTCGACCCCGATGATACTCTTCTTCAGAATGTCTATATATGACACGGGCGCATCGGATACGGCCCATGCGGATGGCCTCCTACCCCCGGTATGTCCCATAATGGCAGTCTCAGCATAGTTACTCAGATCCTCCAGCTGACGCTGCAAAAAGGATCCCGTCTCTTCCGACTTGGAGTCACAATAGACACGAATTTTCCCATACGCCTGAACTGCCGAATAGTCCCAGGTGGGGACCACCTTCCCCGTCTTGGGTTTGGTTTCGACATAGAATTTCGGAGTCACGTAATGGTGGTATGGCCCGTTGAACATGACCATCACCTCCTCTGATAGCTCCTTGATGTGGTTTCCGTGCTCGTCCTGTGATGCGGCGAGGGCCTCCATCAAGGCCTTTGCTTGGGCATTTTGCCTAGCAAGATGGCCCCGTAAGATCCCCTTTGAACTAGTTCCATCCGTAGGATTGTCGAGCACAAACGGAATGTGACTAGATTGAATGAGTGGGTGTACTGATGATTTGATTGCCGTCGTTAGAATGCCCAGTGGGTTGTCGCGGATGAATTCTTGCAGTACAGCAAAGTCTGGCTCTGCGTAGACGGCTCGGAGGTACATGTTGTGAAGTATTCACAGTCACGTGCGTTACCCGTCTTGACTCATGTGGTATAAGAGCTGACACAATTTAACGCTCAGATTGATTGGTATTGCATGGATGCCGTGCCATCATTGTCTTGCGAGGTTAAAAAGAGCTTAAAGTGCGTGCTGTTGTGGATTGAAGCACAAGGTTGCGATACATAACATATACTCAACATCATAAGCCGGAAAGTAACGGTGAACAATACGAATGTCCGCTGACACTGGAACCAGTAATTTGATAATTCTACGATGCAGTGAAAGAGTAAAACCAAAGGAGTTGCGAGCAGTTAGTGGTAGGCTTTTGGCTATTACGTGACGTCCTTGCCTCAGAATACGAGATTTTTTAGAACATGGAACCAAATTATTGTGGAGGCATTTGGAAAATGCCATGCCTGGAGTCAACATTATGATCCCTTCCGGCGGTGGAACACGGCGATATACGGCGATCAAGGCCGAGGGAACATGCTAGATTATTTGATGGTACAACGTCTTGTTAGTGGAGTATGGCGACATGTGGCGATAAAGCGAAATGGAGGTACGACGCCTTTTGGAAATTTGGCAGATCGGAAATGAGACGAGCAGCTAGGTTTAGAGTTGGCCTGAGATTTGGAACCTCCATCGTGGAGCTCATCATGCATCAAGTCGAACCCTTGTGTTTTCGCCGGTGTGGCTCCACCCACCTCGCGGACAAGCATCGAATTCGTTCTAATGCACTGAATACATGCAACAGGATCCTCGATGATTCAGCTTCAGGGGCAATTGTGTATACCTCGCGGCTGGGAATCGACTTTGGCGAATTGGGGCAAGATAAATATAGAACAAAAGACAAGTACATGCGGCGTGATTGAAAAAAACATGCCTTATACGGAGTGCTTCTTTCAACGTTCTTGGAATCCGCAACAGATCATATGAATGCCATGGGAGTCGACGGTCAGAATGTTGGGGGGAGCCATGGTTTAATGGGGACTCCTGAACCATGTGTCTCGTATCGTTCTTATCGCGTTCAGGTTGCAGGGAATGGAAGCATGCACCATGCCATGTCATGTGGATCTAGTGTGAAAAACCGTGTCCCCGTTAACGAACGTGTCATTCCTGATGCTTTCTCATGTCCATCCTTTCGGCCTTTCATCGGTCGAAGGTCTGACACAAATACAATCGCAGAGCAAATAACGTCAAATCATTGGAAGTCTACTTAAGCAGCGCAACAATGCAGAACAGTCCAACCAACCCAGAATCATCTTCAAAGCCTTCTTCTCATCGCATCGATCAACATGTCAGACATAGTAATACCACCGACAACGTAAGTGCAACTAATAACCGAAACGAGTTTTATATCTAAAATGCACATATGTTCTTCAGCGTGAAGAACGTTAGCCATCACCACAATGTGGTGTTCATTCCTCACAATGCCTCTGGCGACGTTCACGCGATCAAGTTGACTCCCGGTGAATCGTCACCATTGCGGCCCATCTACTATGAAGTCTTCTCTACAGAGAGGCCGGATCGTGCACCCGTGCCTATCCCTCATCTCCCTCCGCCCCTCCATCCCACCATCGTTAATGTTGGTTTGGAGACCTTGATAATTAAGTCGGAGAATGAAGAGATCATCCTCCAAACGGGTGGAAGATTGATTTTGAACCCTGTCCTCTACGATATCAACGTCCATCATCACCACAAGTAAAATCCCAGTGTAAGTCCGTGAGGACCCAATAATACGATAATACCTTGAATCTGACAAGTGTATTAGGAAATGGACACCGCGATCAGCTTGTGACGGAATTCAGAAAAGGTTGATGTTTTTACGGTGTTTCCCCATTTGTGCTTTTGTATATCGTGTATTGAGCAAAAACAACGTCCTTGTTTTGATCTGATTTTGTGATTAAGAATCGATAATCATTTGGCACAGTGCTGCAAGGGTAACTATGATACATACATACATATATAAAAAGAAGCTGCCTTAAAATCGATCGCCAGGGTCTTCATCAGGTTCGCACATGCAGTCATTTAAAGTGTGATGCAGGCCTAAAATATATACCCGTTCCATTACAAAAGCGAGCATTCTCAGGCCAACGCCAACACGTGGATAGCGGTAATGATGGGTAGCTTGAAAGTGAGAAGTGGCAGGGTTGGGGGATTTCCCAATGCGTGCTAGTTGTACAATATGAAGAAGCAAAATTGGCCACCATTTGACATTTACTCTAACATGAAGAGACCGATAGCGGTGGGCTTCAGCTAAAGAAGGCAAAACCATTACCAAGTATGTATGCTGAAAAATCAAGTCCTTACCCATTCGAGAATGAGCTGCATGATTTGGCGTAATGGCGCGTCAGAGCTCTCAATCACATCCCTGCTAAGGCGACGTGTTGCAGACTCGTAGTGCGTCAACCTCCCATTTTCCAACTTCAAGATAAAGAAGATCCATGCATGCCCATCAGACAGACAGAAACGGACCTCAGGAACGCTGGAAGATATACTGTTCAGATCAGTGGGAAGTCGAGAAGGCGGCATTGACGTACCTGGTCGACTTTAGCAAAGCAATAGCTTGACTGACGGCTTCTGGGATATAGGACACAAGACTTTGATCGGGGTTCTGACGTTTTGCCTCAACTAGCAACAGGCGACCTTGTGCAATATCGAACGCATCGTCTCTAGATCCGCCAGGAGCAAGTAAACGGTCTGAAAGGTGCCAATAAATTAAATTCATCGGGAAGATCCCAAAACCCACCTTTATAGTCCCGAACATCTTCGTACTCAATAACAGCGTAATCAACATTACCACTTAACCACAATTCATATCCCGAAGCAGGATCTGCAATTCGAACTCCATCACCTGGAGCAATTCTCATCTCTGGCAGAATAGCGACACGCCTCTGCTCAGTAAGGGCAATCTTCACCAATGTAAGTAAAACGGTGTCCAAAATCATTCTTGAACCAGGTTCATACTATGAGAAGTGAGTGCAGAGCACCGTAGAATACATATATACGGGACATACATCCATGTTAACGCATGCGTAGATCTCCTTTATTCGAGAGTGGAGCCCTGCAAGTTCGGCGTCTGCTTTTATTGTCAAGCCCTTGACTAGCTCAGCTACTTTTGCAGAGTCAAAGACGAGGCGTCCCCTCTTGACTCCGGCTTTTTTAAAATCATTCAATGTCACAGTCGAGAAGATCACCCTCTGTATATTGTAAAAGATTATCATACAACTGCAGTAAATGTAAAAATACCGGTTTTTTTGCGCTCTTTAAAATGTTCTCCAATGCAATAACATGGTCCCAGATGGCGCACAATTCCTCCTCCGTTTCCTCAAATCCGTCCAACTCTTCCTTGAGAACTTTGAGATGATTCAGTGCCATTGAGATCTTCGAGCAGTCTATAGGTGAGTCCTGCAGACTACGTTTTCGCTTGTGGCATGTCCTCTTAGAGGGATAGATTGCACGGACTCATCAGGAAGCTAAAGAAGCGAAGAAAGATAAGGAAGCACGTACTAAGAAGAAGTTCAGTGTCATTTCCAGTCTTCAAGTCAAGTTTGTCCGTCAAGTGTGTTGTATTTTATTTGGTCACAGACTAAACAAAGTCATGTATTACCCCTGCGCACTCGTAAATCCACCCGCTCTCTCTCACTTGTTCGCCAACCTGCTCCCCCACTTGCCCGCTTACACACCTAAGCTTGGACGAAAAATCACAGACAGTTTTCTGACTATTTATTTTCTTGCGTACGTGCTTTCATGTCTTGAGATTGAGACGAAATACGAGATAAGATCCAGAGAAATGCGCTTGATATTATTAAATGTTTTTGCTTTTTCTAATTTTGAACTTTTTTCGGGAGGTCTTCGCACTTTTCTTGACGAGTCAAATGAAGAAAGAGAAACCAACCAGATTCAGAGTCAAGAAATGAAGAAAAGATAGATTGATCCTGATAGCATGTGTTCGATAGTTGCATAGATGTCCTTGTGTCTTGATGATCCAGAGATGACGCCATGAATCTCAAAAGATTGTCGACTAGGCACAGTTAACTTGATGGCGATTGTTGATTAGATGACGATTTCGACATCGTCCTCATCCTCGTCTTCATCATTACCACGTCCCCCGACAAGGTCGCCGCCGCCACCCTAGGGGGCAATTTCCTCCTCGTCTTCCTCCTCCCCATCATCCCCAAAGAGCTCGTTGAATAGCTCCGTATTGTCGCCAGGATGCTCCTCTACTGCAACAACCGGCGGAGTGTTCAGGGTCTCAGGGAAATGAGGCTGTACGGTGTGCGTAGGGACTTGCGCATTGATGTTTATCCCTACGAAGATGTTTCCCTCGACAACCTGTACCCCAGCATTTAAAATTGGTTGGGTTGTGAAAAGAGGTTGTCTAGGGTCATACGGAGGGTCGATGAGACCAGCATTTAAAGGAATGGTATGGTGAGCCTCGATGACGGAGTTATGCGGATTTTCCCAGTGAACCGCACGAGTGTTCTCTACCATGACCAGTGGAAGAGGGATATTGAAGGCGGGATGGTATGACGGGCCGGTCGGGATCGATGGACCTTCCCAATCAACTTCCATAGCCTCAGGGAGTTCAGGTGTGTAGCCGACGATGAGCGGGTTTCCATATGATGCGTTAGGCGCCACAGGTATAAACGCCGGGCCCATCGTATCAATTTCCATGTCATCCAACTCGGGAACGTAGCCGACGACGGGTGGTGGGAAGCCGTAGTTGTCCTGTAACACGGCTATATTCTGGAAATGTGGTACAGGGACTGCATTTCCGTGAGTTACCATAATTATTGATGAAAGATGTCGCTTACTTAGAGGTCTGGAATCCTCATGCAATCGCCTCCGGGACACCCTAAACAGAGCAGGAAAAATGATTCAAAAACAAGTTGAATGGCGTGTTTCAAGTCACTTACCCAACGCTGGTGACAGGCTTGGGATAGGGCCTGGGCTTGGGCTTGACGGGCCTTCGGGCCTTTCTATCTAGAGGACGTCTGTATTGGAAAAGATCATGTGAGACATTGTCAACGACAGGGAATGAAGACGACTCGCTCGGGTGCAAGAGCGTAAGAGAAGCGAACGTCATTGAACTGGGCCGGTGGTGCAGGAACTGCATTGCTGTGAGTTACCCATTCATATCTACGCATCAATAATAATTGCTTACCCATATGCCTGCCATTACCCTCGCGTGATTGCCTCCTGGACGCAAGGATGGCAGCGGCCCTGGAAAGAGCAAGGTCAAATGAGTTCAATAATGGCAATGTTTTCAAATCATTCACTCAACGCTAGCCGCAGGCTTTGGGTAGGGCCTGGGCCTGGGCTTGGCGGGTCTCCAGCTCTTTCGATAAAGTGGAATGTCTAGAGGACGTCTGGGTTGGACAAGATAATGTGAGACATTGCCCACGACAACGATGGCGACAAGTACTAATAGAGGCAACTTACTCGGGTACTAAGGTATAATTGAGTTGATGCATTGCTGTTATCGTTATTGCTGAAAGCAAGGTTGTCACTTGAAGTAAAACGCGCACTGAGTTGGGCGGTGGTAGTAGAACGAAGGCAAGAGACAACAAGAGGATCGGAAGTGAGGAGCCGGTTCGATTTTAAGGCGGGTCACCGGTCAGCCTCCAAAGCACCGGCAGCGGAATAAGAAAATATACTAAGTAGTGTTCCTGCGTTTGACAAGGCTATAAAATCACACATTGTTGCATGAAAAATACCAATTCCTTTGGGCGTTTAGCACTTTAGCAACAGAGTGGTACGTACGCAAGGAAAGCTTCGGATTACCCAGTTAAGTTTGTAAACGATCGGCAGGTCAACGATCGAATGATTGATGAAATTCAACAGCAAATCAAACACCTACACTCACGCCTCGGTGAGATCATTGGTGTCTACGTGCCGTTTTGCAGCATTTTATTTTGATCTTAACGTACAGAGTAGGTCGTGGGTAGGTAGTGCAGAGTAGGCCGAGAGTCTCCTGTGGAAACCCATTTGGTGGGCAACTTACCATATTTGGGCGTCTTTTCGGGAACCTTGATCAGTTGGCGGCCGCAACTGCTTTTGACATATATATATATTAGTACTAGTAGTATCAAAATATCGCCCTCGGGATTTCATATACATTTTAGGCAGCCAAACTGTGATACCTATTTCCTTCAAAGCCTCAACTAGATTTTTTATCAGCAATATTAATCATCACTGATCATAATCTAGTAGAATTAGTCGGTAGACCGTTAAAAGCTAGAAAGTCCTCGGGATCGTGAGAACTGAGGTTAATTTCTAGCTTCTCGATGTATGGTAAAATAGTATTCGGGAACCTTGATAACGAACTGACAAAACGTCAGATCAATGTTGAGTGTCATTATCTGATCTTTGAAGTAAGAAACCGTATCCTGGACGATCTTGGCATCAAAAGCGCTGGCTTCGTGCTCTTTGCTCCCGAGCGATGTCTACGTCCATTGGGAGCGCACTGCCAGTGGCTGGCAAATTTTGTCACACGTCACGACTACGCCAGATTCTGGTTCCTGAATACTATTTAACCATACATCGAGAAGCTAGAAATTAACCTCGGTTCTTACGATCCCGAGAACTGAACGGTCTACCCACTAACTCCACCAAATTACGATCAGTGATGATTGCTGATAGAAAATCTATTGTATCAATACAGAATGTTTCTCTGCCGTGGAGTCAGCTGCATAGCTTAGAGCTTGACTTTAGAGCAACTGACCCGATACCAGTTTTTCATATATTGCGACGCATGTCATTACTACAGGATCTCTCTTTGTTTATTACTTCTGATTACTTGGGTCCACTAGAAAAGGTGGCTTGCGGCGCATCTCTGTGGAATTGTACATCATCGACGAACGCACTTTCAAGTTTCCCGATAATCTCATCTGCCCTGCCCTCGTCGAACTCGATATGAACAGGTTTGGATGTCAAAAAGACACCTACGAAATTATCAGGCAGCAGTACGGCCTGCAAGGACTCGGAGTGCTTTTTCTTTTTAATCAAGCTATTCCCCTCTCTTCCATTTTAAAGGATGCACCTAAACTACAGAAACTTACGATAAGCGGAGACATAGATGACGAAGCGATTATAGGACTCTCAAATGGCACCCTTGGACGCCATCTCAATGAATTAACAACTGGTTCTGCACGTGATATCAATCGTTTGCTCAGCATGGTGGCGATGCGCAAGCAAACGGTTGACAGGTTGATTGAGAATGGATGTAACTGGAGAGAAATAATTACTGTTTTGAGGGAAACGGAGATCTACGACCGCGAGCATTTCGATATATACGACCACGAGGAGTTGGATGGACACAAATGCGAATGCAGGAATAGGGTTGAGGCTTTGAGGGAAGTAGGTATCACCGTTGTGCTACATGGACAATATTGAGGATGATGAGTTCACATTGTTGTTGAACTTGGTCACTTGGCAGCGGCCACTAGAAATGCCATAATCGTCTAGGATACTCTCTGGCACATTGAACCGAGGCTGACGATTTCGTAGAGTCAGAGTTGAACGAAAGCGTTCTCAGAGGCGAACATAAACTTATCGAGTACTCTCATCTACAAAAAGTCAGAATACCTGGTGACTCCGAGTTGAAGAACCCTATCTTGACACATAGTCAATCGAGCGACTGTCGGGTTCAGGACTGTCACACTTCACCTGCATTCTGACTTTTTTGGCCAACTTTACGTCTTCATATCATAATGACTAGTGCGCATTGGAAAATCTCCGAACCCTGCTACTTCTTACTTTCACAGTGCCCATCATTACCGCTATCCACGTGTTGGCGTCGGTCTGAGATCAGAATCTCTGATGGCTCTGTTGAGCGGTGGCCTTAGTTTTGTAAAATTTCATATATGTAGTCTTCCACCGATCATCGCAGGGACTAGAGGAGAAAGTTCAGCAATGGAGGTATAGCAAGAAAGTGAAAGTGAGGAAGAGGTGGGGTATTAGTCGCCCCTAACCCAACGCTGCCTATTCCACCCATGCAGTTCAAGCTGGCCGGTATCCCTACACGTGGCCACCGTAAAGGGATATACATGGCAACGTCAATTGCGAAGTGAGAGCAGTTGTGATTGATTAGGCGGTAGACTTGGGATTACTAGAATCCGTCTCCATTCCGTTGCTGAGGCCAGAGGTTTAGTGACGTTTGTCTCGATTATTATGTTGGCCTTTCAAAAGACCCTCGAACATGGCGACGTTTGAAGATCCTCATCTTTTTCTGGTCTTGTTCGCCTTCTTGGCCTTGATCGTGGGTCCCGTCAGTTGTCCATGTCAGGTTTCCCGCCCTCTTCAAAACAGGAAGAGTCAACTAGTCGAACGCGAAGCAACGGAGTGTCCCAATGCCGGACGTCATCCCAGAAATCATGGAACAAATAGAGTGGAGATAGAGAGCGTGTATGAGAGCGGGAACAATCTATAGGCCCAGAGAATGCAAAGGAGAGCGCGACCGTGAACGCGAATCTCCACCCCATAGTTGCCTTTCCCAGCGGTCCTCTCGATGGCTTTTAATACCTCTAGCATTCACGAAAAAGCTGCCACACTTCTGGAAGGGCTGGAACAGTCGAGGGATTTATTTTTGTCCCATCTTGAAGATGTATTGGTCCAGGAATAACTGTGTCAGACGCGTCAGTGTAACGATATCAGTGAACAAAAAACTAACGCGTGATGGCACAAACAGTCGGAAATCCTTCGCCTCTCCTTCCAGGCTCCCCCGAATCCCGTCATTGCTTTACTCACTCGCATGACCACGCGCGCTGGCAATGAAGAAAGATAAGGAAGCACGTACTAAGAAGAAGTTCAGTATCATTTCCAGTCTTCAAGTCAAGTTTGTCCGTCAAGTGTGTTGTATTTTATTTGGTCACAGGCTAAACAAAGTCATGTATTACCCCTGCGCACTCGTAAATCCACCCGCTCTCTCTCACTTGTTCGCCAACCTGCTCCCCCACTTGCCCGCTTACACACCTAAGCTTGGACGAAAAATCACAGACAGTTTTCTGACTATTTATTTTCTTGCGTACGTCCTTTCTTGTTTTTTTTTTCTTGTTTTTGGTTTTGTCTTTACGTTGTACAGGGCTTGTCCTCAGCCATTACTGGTGTCTTTTTACGCTGTTTTTGTTGTTTTGCTTTTTGATTAGTTGCTTTCTAGATATTTTGAGATGACGGTGACCAAAGAGTAAATTGAAACCATGTTTTGAGATTGAGGCGAAATACGAGATAAGATCCAGAGAAATGCGCTTGATATTATTAAATGTTTTTGCTTTTTCTAATTTTGAAATTTTTTCGGGAGGTCTTCGCACTTTTCTTGACGAGTCCAATGAAGAAAGAGAAACCAACCAGATTCAGAGTCAAGAAATGAAGAAAAGATAGATTGATCCTGATAGCATGTGTTCGATAGTTGCATAAATGTCCTTGTGTCTTGATAATCCAGAGATGACGCCATGAATCCCAAAAGATTGTCGACTAGGCACAGTTAACTTGATGATGGCGATTGTTGATTAGATGACGATTTCGACATCGTCCTCATGCTCGTCTTCATCATTACCACGTCCCCCGACAAGGTCGCCGCCGCCACCCTAGGGGGCAATTTCCTCCTCGTCTTCCTCCTCCCCATCATCCCCAAAGAGCTCGTTGAATAGCTCCGTATTGTCGCCAGGATGCTCCTCTACTGCAACAACCGGCGGAGTGTTCAGGGTCTCAGGGAAATGAGGCTGTACGGTGTGCGTAGGGACTTGCGCATTGATGTCTATCCCTACGAAGACGTTTCCCTCGACAACCTGTACCCCAGCATTTAAAATTGGCCGGGTTGTGAAAAGAGGCTGCCTAGGGTCATACGGAGGGTCGACGAGACCAGCGTTTGGAGGAATGGTATGGTGAACCCCGATGACGGAGTTATGCGGATTTTCCAAGTGAACCGCACGGGGGTTCTCTACCATGACCGGTGGAGGAGGGATATTAAAGTCAGGATGGTATGACGGGCCAGTCGGGATCGATGGACCTTCCCAATCAACTTCCATAGCGTCTGGGAGTTCGGGTGCGTAGCCGACAATGAGCGGGTTTCCATATGTTGCGTTAGGCACCACAGGTATAAACGCCGGGCCCATCGTATCAATTTCCATGTCATCCGACTCAGGAACGTAGCCGGCGACGGGTGGTGGGAAGCCGTAGTTGTCCTGGAACACGGCTACGATCTGGAAAGGTGGTACAGGGACTGCATTTCCGTGAGTTACCATAATTATTGATTAAAGATATCGCTTACTTAGAGGCCTGGCATCCTCACGCAATCGCCTCCGGGACACTCTAAATAGAGCCGCAAAAATGAGTTCAAAAACAACTTGAATGGCGTGTTTCAAGTCACTTACCCAACGCTGGTGGCAGGCTTGGGATAGGGCCTGGGTTTGGGCTTGACGGGCCTCTGAGCCTTTCTATCTAGAGGACGTCTGTATTGGAAAAGATCATGTGAGATGTTGTGAACGCAGGGAATAAAGACGACTCACTGGGGTGCAAGAGCGTAAGAGAAGCGAACGTCATTGAACTGGGCTGGTGGTGCAGGAACTGCATGGCTGTGAGTTACCTATGTACATCTACGCATCAATAATAGTTGCTTACCCATATGCCTGCCAGGATCCTCGCGTGATTGCCTCCTGGACGCAAGGATGGCAGCGGCCCTGGAAAGAGCAAGGTCAAATGAGTTCAGTTCAACAATGGCGATGTTTTTCAAATCGCTCACTCAACGCTAGCCGCAGGCTTTGGGTAGGGCCTGGGCCTGGGCTTGGCGGGTCTCCAGCTCTTTCGATAAAGTGGAATGTCTAGAGGGCGTCTGGATTGGACAAGATAATGTGAGACATAGCTCACGACGACGACGACGACGACGACAAGTACTAATAGAGGCAACTTACTCGGGTACTAAGGTATAATTGAGTTGATGCATTGCTGTTATCGTTATTGCTGAAAGCAAAGGTTGTCACTTGAAGTAAAATGCGCACTGAGTTGGGCGGTGGTAGTAGAACGAAGGCAAGAGACAACAAGAGGATCGGAAGTGAGGAGCCGGTTCGATTTTAAGGCGGGTCACCGGTCAGCCTCCAAAGCCCCGGCAGCGGAATAAGAAAATATACTAAGTAGTGTTCCTGCGTTTGACAAGGCTATAAAATCACACATTGTTGCATGAAAAATACCAATTCCTTTGGGCGTTTAGCACTTTAGCAACAGAGTGGTACGTACGCAAGGAAAGCTTCGGATTACCCAGTTAAGTTTGTAAACGATCGGCAGGTCAACGATCGAATGATTGATGAAATTCAACAGCAAATCACTGAGGCCATTGGTGTCTACGTGCCGTTTTGCAGCATTTTATTTTGATCTTAACGTACAGAGTAGGTCGTGGGTAGGTAGTGCAGAGTAGGCCGAGAGTCTCCTGTGGAAACCCATTTGGTGGGCAACTTACCATATTTGGGCGTTTTTTCGGGAACCTTGATCAGTTGGCGGCCGCGACTGCTTTTGACACATACGTATATATTAGTACTAGTAGTATCAAAATATCGCCCTCAGGATTTCATATACATTTTAGGCAGCCAAACTGTGATACCTATTTCCTTCAAAGCCTCAACCCTATCCTCGTATCCGCATTTGTGCTCATCCAAGTCCTCGCGGTCGTAGAACTCCATTTCCCTCAAAACAGTGATCATTTCTCTCCAGTTACGTCCATTCTCAATCAACCTGTCAACCGTTTGCTTGCGCATCACCACCATGCGGAGCAACCGATTGATATCATGCGCAGAGCCAATCGTTAATTCTTTGAGATGTGCTATTTGATAGACCTATAATTGCTTCGTCATCAATGTCTCCGTCTATCGAAAGTTTCTGTAGTTTAGGTGCATCCTTCAGAATGGAAGAAAGGGGAATAGCAATGTTAAAAAGAAAAAATACTTCGAGTCCTTGCAGGTTGTATTGCTGCTTGACAATTTCATAGGTGCATGATTTGGCGTAATGGCGCATCAGAGGTCTCAATCACGTCCCGGCTAAGACGACGCGTTGCGGACTCGTAGTACGTCAACCTCCCATTTTCTAACTTCAAGATAAAGAAGATCCATGCATGCCCATCAGACAGACAGAAACGGACCTCAGGAACGCTAGAAGATATATGTTCAGATTGGGAAGTCGAGAAGGCGGCATTGACGTACCTGGTCGACTTCAGCAAAGCAATAGCTTGACTGATGGCTTCTAGGATATAGGACACAAGACTTTGATCGGGGTGCTGATGTTTGGCCTCAACTACTAGGAACAGGCGACCTCATGCAATATCAAACGCATCATCTCTACACCCGCCAGGGGCGAGTAAACGATCTGAAAGGCGCCAATGAGTTAAATTCATCGGGAAGATTTCAAAACCCACCTTTATAGTCCCGAACATCTTCATAATGGAGTAATCGACATTACCACTTAATCATAATTCATATCCCGAACACGCCTCTGCTCAGTAAGGGCAATCTTCACCAATGTAAGTAAAATGGTGTCCAAAATCATTCTTGAACCAGGTTCATACTATGAGAAGTGAGTGCAGAGCACCGTAGAGGATATACGAGACATACATCCATGTTAACGCATGCATAGATCTCCTTTATTCGAGTGGAATCCTGCAAGTTCGGCATCTGCTTTGCAAAGCACAGCCACTATGTAGCACCGCCCTGAGCCCTGCATCACTCGTGTACCTTGTCCGCCTGCCTGCGCACTCGCAAATCCGTGAGCTTTGTACAGAGGTCTAGATCTACATATGACATTTGTCTCGACGATTATGTTGGCCTTTCAAAAGATCCTCGAGCATGTGAACTTCAAGATCCTCATCTTTTTCTGGTCTTGTTCACCTTTTTGGTCGGGTCTCGTCAGTTGTCAGCCTTCACGCCCTCTTCGAAACAGGATGAGTCAACCAGTCGAACGCGAAACAACGGAGTATCCCAATGCCGAATAGAGTGGAGATGGAGAGCATGTATGAGAGGGGGAACGATGTATAGAGAATGCAAAGGAAAACGCGAACGCGAATCTCCACCCCGTTACCTTTGCAAGTGGTCTTCTCAGTACTGGGGCTTTTAATGCCTCTAGCATTCACGAATAATCTGCCGTACTTCAGGGGGCAAGGAGGATGACAGGGCTGGAACGGTCAGGATCTTTGTCCCATCTTGAAGATGTATTGGTCCAGGAATAACTGTGTCAGACGCGTTAGTATAACGATGTAGCATATATTGAACGAAGAACTAACTCGGAAATCCTTCATTTTTCTTTCCTCCCCACTATCATCATGCCCCCCTCCCACCCGAGCAAGAAATGAGAAAAGAATACGCAGCGTGCATGACGACGCGCGGCGGTAACAAAGACAAGCGCTCTGGACTCGTTGATCTACTGGAGTCTCAGCGCCGTGACCCTAAGGAAATTGCAAGGAAGCTGAAGAAAGATAAGGAAGCACGTACTAAGAAGGAGTTCAGTGTCATTTCCAGTCTTCAAGTCAACTTTGCCCGTGAAGTGTGTTGTATTTTATTTGGTCACAGGCTAAACAGTCATTACCCCTGCGCACTCGTAAATCCACCCGCTCTCTCTCACTTGTTCGCTATCCTGCTCCCCCACTTCCTCGCTTACACACCTAAGCTTGGATGAAGAATCACAGACAGTTTTCTGACTATTTATTCTCTTGCGTACGTGCTTTCTTGTTTTTTTTCTTGTTTTTGGTTTTGTCTTTCCGTTGTACAGGGCTTGTCCTCAGCCATTACTGGTGTCTTTTTACGCTGTTTTTATTATTTCGCTTTTTGACTTTTTAGTTGCTTTCTAGATACGTTAAGATGACGGCGACCAAAGAGTAAATTGAAACCATGTCTTGAGATTGAGACGAAATACAAGATAAGATCCAGAGAAATGTGCTTGATATTATTAAATGTTTTTGCTTTTTCTAATTTTGAACTTTTTTTGGGAGGTCTTTGCACTTTTCTTGACGAGTCCAATGAAGAAAGAGAAACCAACCAGATTCAGAGTCAAGAAATGAAGAAAAGATAGATCGATCCTGATAGTATGTGTTCGATAGTTGCATAGATGTCCTTGTGTCTTGATGATCCAGAGATGACGCCATGAATCCCAAAAGATTGTCGACTAGGTACAGTTAACTTGATGATGGCGAGCGTTGATTAGATGACGATTTCGACTTCGTCCTCATCCTCGTCTTCATCATCACTATGTCCCCCGACAAGATCGCCGCCGCCACCCTAGGGAGCAATTTCCTCCTCGTCTTCGTCCTCCCCATCATCCCCAAAGAGCTCGTTGAATAGCTCCGTATTGTCGCCAGGATGCTCCTCTACTGTAGCAACCGACGGAGCGTTCAGCATCTCAGGGAAATGAGGCTGTACGGTGTGCGTAGGGACTTGCGCATTGATGTCTATCCCTACGAAGACGTTTCCCTCGACAACCTGTACCCCAGCATTTAAAATTGGTTGGGTTGTGAAAAGAGGTTGTCTAGGGTCATACGGTGGGTCGACGAGACCAGCGTTTGGAGGAAGGGTATGGTGAGCGCCAACGACGGAGTTATGTGGATTTTCCAAGTGAGCCGCATGGGCGTTCTCTACCATGACTGGTGGAGGAGGGATATCGAAGGAAGGATGGTATGACGGGCCAGTTGGAATCGATGGACCTTCCCAATCAACTTCCATGGCTTCTGGGAGTTCGGGTGCGTAGCCGACAATGAGCGGGTTTCTATATGATGCGTTAGGCGCCACAGGTATAAAAGCCGGGCCCATCGTATCAATTTCCATGTCATCCGACTCAGGAATGTAGCCGGCAACAGGTGGCGGGAAGCCGTAGTTGTCCTGGAACACGGCTACATTCTGGAAATGTGGTACAGGGACTGCATTCCCGTGAGTTACGATAATTATTGATTAAAGATGTCGCTTACTTAGAGGTCTGGCCTCACGCAATCTCCTCCGGGACGCCCTAAATAGAGCAGGCAAAATGAGTTCAAAAACAACTTGAATGGCGTGTTTCAAGTCACTTACCCAACGCTGGTGACAGGCTTGGGATAGGGCCTGGGTTTGGGCTTGACGGGCCTCCGGGCCTTTCTATCTAGAGGACGTCTGTATTGGAAAAGATCATGTGAGACATTGTCAACGACAGGGAATGAAGGCGACTCACTCGGGTGCAAGAGCGTAAGAGAAGCGAACGTCATTGAATTGGGCCGGTGGTGCAGGAACTGCATTGCTGTGAGTTACCCATTTATATCTACGCATCAATAATAATTGCTTACCCATATGCCTGCCAGGATCCTCGCGTGATTGCCTCTTGGACGCAAGGATGGCAGCGGCCCTGGAAAGAGCATGGTAAAATGAGTTCAATAATGGTGATGTTTTTCAAATCACTCACCCAACGCTAACCGTAGGCTTTGGGTAGGGCCTGGGCCTGGGCTTGGCGGGTCTCCAGCCCTTTCTGTAAAGTGGAATGTCTAGAGGGCGTCTGGATTGGACAAGATAATGTGAGACATTGCCCACGGCGACGACGACAAGTACTAATGGAGGCAACTTACTCGGGTACTAAGGTATATTTGAGTTGATGCATTGCTGTTATCGTTATTGCTGAAAGCAAAGGTTGTCACTTGAAGTAAAACGCGCACTGAGTTGGGCGGTGGTAGTAGAACGAAGGCAAGAGACAACAAGAGGATCGGAAGTGAGGAGCCGGTCCGATTTTAAGGCGGGTCACCGGTCAGCCTCCAATGCACCAGCAGCGGAATAAGCAATTATACTAAGTAATGTTCCTGAGTTTGACAAGGCTGTAAAATCACACACACTGTTGCATGAAAAATACCAATTCCTTTGGGCGTTTAGCACTTTAGCAGCAGAGTGGTACGCAAGGAAAGCTTCGGATTACCCAGTTAAGTTTGTAAACGATCGGCGGGTCAACGATCGAATGATTGATGAAATTCAACAGCAAATCACTGAGACGATTGGTGTCTGCATTGGCAGCATTTTCTTTTGACCTTAACGTACAGGGTAGGTTACCATGCAGAGTACCGTACTAGTACAGCGTAGTCGAGACTTTCAGCGGAAACCCATTTGGTAGGCAATAACTTACCATATTTGTCTTTTCGGGAACCTTGATCAGTTGGCGCGGCGGCCGCGACTGCTTTTTATATTAAGACTAGTAGTATCAAAATATCGCCATCAGGAGTTCATATACATTTTAGGTAGCCAAACTGTGATACCTATTTCCTTCAAAGCCTCCGCATTTGTGCTCATCCAAGTTCTCGCGGTCGTAGAACTCCGTTTTCCTCAAAAGTGTATCCTGAAGTGAGGACACAGGTTCTGTTTCTTGGAGTAGAGAGGGATCCGTTGCTTTTGAGCGCACTGTCACAGATTTTGTCACATGTCACGAAATACTTTTTTTTTTTTTTTTTCGCATGAAAATGGACCGAGAAAAGTAAACTATGGACAAGCAGAGATGAGCGACACGTAGTGGGTCGCGAGTAATAAGCGCAATGTAGCGAAGAGTATAATATGTGACCACCAAGAACGATGGGGCGCATCAGTCCGGGAAAAGGGCCAGATGACGATGGCGAGAGCTGTTTTTTTTTTTTTTTTCCGCATAAAAATGTGTATTGGTAAAGACAAAAAGTAAATAGACTAAGCTATTGGTATGGAGCGACGCATAGTGAGTCGCGTGTAGTAAGCAAAGAGAGGCAAAGGGCAAAGTGGGCTACAAGACGTGAGACGACGCAGCTGATCCGGGAACAAAGCCACATGACGGTGGCGAGAACGAGGGCGGTACGTGAAAGGAACTAAGCAGTCAAAGGTAGCAGCACGGGATGGTCTTTAAGAAAAGCAATAAGGCCGACGTAGTTATTGTCGCGCCGGAGCTGAAAGTATTAAAAGGAGGCGGGTAAGAGAGGCACTCACATATGATGTGGGCGCGGGTCAGAGGGCGGCGCTGTGGGCAATCGGCGCAATGAGTGGGCGCTTGAGGAAAAAACCTGCGCCTGTATTCCGCAGACGGCATATGGCCTGTAACGAAGCGGACGAAACGCGAGAACAAGGGGGGCGAATCGTCGCACTTGGTAATGAAACGCAGCTTGGACTTGGTCAGAGTAGGCTTGAGAGGGCGGCGGCCCGCATTGAGCTCAGTCTGAGGTCACTACTTGTAGTCTGAGTAGCCTACTTGGATTCTGAGCATTTTCATTTTACCATACATTGTGCTCTGCAAGCTCAAGAGTGATATCTTAATTGACATATGTATATGAGGTGTAATGTACAATGGGCATTATGTTAATTCTGGTATATGGGTTCTAGATCAAATATATAACACGAAAGCTGCAGGATCACTGTCAGTCTAGGCTTTCATCCAATTGCAATGCCTCGAACTCACGCTGCGATAAGTTACGTCTACAATATCAATCTCGATAATCATCAGTATCGGTATAATTTTCATCATTCCCATACTGAGGACAAGATCGTCAATATCAATAATATCATTCGCGCGACAATTTCAACGCACCTCCTTTCTCCATCTCCTCATTAGTGATCTTGTCTTTTTCATCAATAAATTTCCCGTCGCGTCATCACTGCCAAAACCCGTCTGCTCAGAAAGCAGACAACAGGCATTAGCCAGAGCATGTTCTTTGCGTCCCACGCTACATGCCACGCGCTTGCTTCTACCGTCCTCGGCTTTATAGCGCTTAACAGCCAAGAACATGACATCGTCGTATTGTTTCAGCAACGCGTCGGCTGCAGCAATGGCCTTCTCCGAGCGAGCGTCTGCGGAAGGATCTTTGGCCTCTTCTGCCAACGTCATCGTGATGGGATTATCCGAGGCGCCAATGCCTAACAGGCGATGGCTAGATCCATCTTGATGAGCGTTCACCTCGGAAATAAGTTCGTCAATCAAATGGTATAGGATAGCAAAACATATCCAGCCGAGGCCATGTACCCGTCGCCTGGCTCCTGGCACTTTGGCATCCAGAATATTCTATCGTCAAAACCATTGTTGATTATATAGCCTTCTGCCGAAAAAAAAGCAAAACTCACACTGATGGCTATCAACACCGGTTGAAAACCTTGTAGCCATGCCGAGTACATCTCCGTTTCCAACCACTTTCCATTGCTATCTGTGAGCTCCTTCACAGCGGATCGGACGCTACGAATGATCTTCTTGATAGCATAAAGAGGAGGGCCATCCTCTGTGTTCGTTCGTTCGTTCAACTGGCCAAGTAGGCGTGGGAAGTATTACCTCTTTTAATATCCCGCAATTCACACAGCCATGATGGGTCGATGGACTGTGCTACACAGCGACTGAGGATGTCCTCCAGATCGAGATTCACGTGCTGAATGCTTTTTCTTGGGGCTACTCGAATGAAAATCAGTCAGCGCCAGGTCAAACGGTTGGAATCATGCCTACAGTTACGCGCTTCGCCATGCACCAGAGTCCCCAGCCCATCACGACACCTCCGCTTGGGGGGGGACGGTTCTGTGTCGCTTGAATTCGTGAAATCATAGGACGCTGCACGTCTTTTGCGGGAGCTGGGACTGATAATCGGACTGGACATGGCCGTTGCGACGGGCAACCATGACCAAACAATAATAAATCTTCTGATGCGACTCTCTAGGGCAGGTAGTTACGTGTAGTAGGCAACTCGGCCGAGTTGGACGACATTCGTTCAAAACTCAAGTACTCATTCCTCGCAAAAAAAAAAAAAAGTTTACTCGGTAATTCAGACTTATAACTGGCTACATCAGATGAAATAGATTTTTTTTCGAATTAGTATGCAAACACAATCCAAGATGACCAGCGCCTGGGTCTAGGTGAATTCATGCCGGCATCCACAACCTAGTACATACGTCCCTGAGAGTTGACGGGCCAAGACTGAGACCTGACCGTAGTAATCCAACTAGAGTCAGCGTCTGGATACTAATATATATATATTCCGATTCAGCCGGACTAATCATCGAAGAAGCATGGACGCCAATCTCACCTCCCAGACCATAACACCCCCAGCTACATATCGAAAAAAAGGAGTCAACGATCAATCCATAAATTATACAACAGTACTCACTCCATTTGGCTTTCTTGGCTTTTGCCAGGCATGACGCGAGTGTATTAGGATCCATATAACCGTTCGAGGCATCGCTTGCTATAGCCGGCTTCCCAATAACCATTTGGTGGAAGAAAACGCCATTGGCATGGATCTGATATAAAGCCGTTTCAGGCCACGCCTGAGATGACTCTACCAACAAGCCTTTTGCGGTAGTATACTCATTTTCTCCCTCTCAAATCCAGCATCAGCAACGTTGAAGTAAACATGAAGCATGAAAAGCGTTTCAAAGCTGACTCACGGTTATAAAACTGGATGTTGTACCAATCAATCAGCGATCCGACTTGAGAGTGTACTTTGAGGTATCCACCACCACCCCACATCTTGGGTGAAAACCTTGAAAAAGAGTCTTTAGATGACGTGCTGGGATAATCTGAGTGTATTGATACCATGGAGCAACCGCTTCATCCAACGTTAGCTAACATATCTCCTTGAACAATATATGAAATATGCCTACGTGCGTGTGTCACGATATATTCGCCCACGGGTAGCTGCACCCTTAATTGCTGAGTGAAGGAAATCAACCATTCCTTGAGAGGCGAACTACTAGTAAGTATAATTTGTTCAAATGGCATAACCAAGCAAAAAACGCACCTCAGCGCTGCCGTCACCTGCGTCAAATGCACCCAAATCCTCATAGTCGACATCAATTCCATCCAGCTGATACATCTTCACCCATTGTGCCATCGTGTTCGCAGTAGCAATTGGATCCGCTCCAGATGAAGTGGGTGTATCCGTCGCCCCAAACGCCGACACTAGCAGTTTGATTCCTGCTGACGCATATTGGGATTTCACCGCCGATCGCTGAGAGTCCGACAGGCTTGACCAAGCATAGGCCTTGAGTTGCAGTTGTCGGAATATCAAAAGGAGATCTGCTAACGATAACACCCACATTATCCGCGGGCCCAGATAAAAGCAAGAAGCTGATGTTACTGTAGTGTGCATGAAGGTAGTCAGTCATTTGAAACGTGTGGATGCTTGGGCATCATACAAGACATTGTATCCCTGGAATCAACAGTACGATAGTCGATGTCAACCTCAATTCACAAAAGAGGGAGAAAAATGTTACCTTGATGGACGACACATCGGGTGGACTCGAGGATCCGGTCCATTGGTCTGAATAGATCACAAAATATGGGGCGCTAAAAGTCGTGCTCGACCTAGCAAACACCATTGTATGGCACACCGGATAAGCCCACTTCGAGTAATCATTTTATATGATGATTCGTCACGGCCTCGCTTGCAATACTGAATGGAACTCGGTGTTGGTCTTTTCTGAAGGAAAATCCTACCGCTGTCACCTTTAATGCCTTGGTTCTATATACCCACCGCCCTTGTCTCCGCCAACATTTCCGCGCACTTTTCCCAGATTAACCGGATCCCTAGCACTTCTAGGCCTCCCCCACTCTCCCATAGCCATTCCCGCTTCCTACACGCGACGCATTGCGCGTCCCTTTTCTGCATATAGACTACCATGTTCTATTTACTTTCTCCTCTCCAATATACCTCATTACCATGCGAAAAAAAAAACTCGGTGTTGGTCACTGCCGTCACAGTCTATGTGTCAACCTTGCGTGTGAAGGGAGAAGGGCTTGCTTTGAGTAGTCCTGCCAAGACTAAAATAACATCATTGAGTTCCGGAATGCAAAGATTGTTGTCATCAGTATATTACTCCAAAAGATTGAGAGCCAAGTGCAAATATATTTTGAATCCACAGAATGTCTTGGCAAGGAGGCTGAGACTCCACATAGTCCACAGTGGAGGCTCTGTACTATATGTGCCAAGAAGAATTTGTCCACCATTCACCTGGAAATTGAACTGGACAAGTGTTGAATGTTTCATTTCCTCTTTAAGCAGTTCCATCTCCTTAATAGGTAGTTACATTTCACTTCTCCTTTCTATTAATATCTTTGTTTATTGTAGATAGTTTAGCCACACATAGGGCATGTATATAAGACTGGCTATATCTCAATAAACACTAGTTGCCCTTTCTTGCCCACCAGCATATAAGTGAGTGCTCCTCCTTTAGGAGTCCCTGGTCATGGCCTGCAGCTTAGAGTGCAGCCTGGCCACTTCCACTCACTCAGCCCCAGCTGCACATTGGACTAGGCTTTGAGCTCATTAGCACATCCATGCTGCTCAAGGTGCATATAGTGCTGCTCAACAGGTTATGGGCCCCAGTCAGCAGCCATAATGCTTTAACCATACTTGTACCTACACAAAAGAATTGACCTCAGGGAGTTGGTAGAAGCCTAGTGCTTCATTGATAGACCTCTCTTTGTTATGGCTCAATCAATCTAGGGAATGTATGGTTGATTCATAAAGCAAAAGACTAGGGACTACTACCTAACATTGAGTTTTTCATTTTTCTCATCACAAAAAATTGAAATACATGTACTGATGCTTGATCCACAGTACAGAAACTAGAGGACTGGAAGAGGGTGATTTGGGCAGATGAGGCAAAGATCAATAGGATAGGGTCAGATGGTAAGCAGTGTGTGTGGAAACAGGCAGGAGAGGGGTTGATTGAAAGGGAGGTACAAGGAACAGTGAAATTTGGAGGTGGAAACATCATGGTATGGGGCTGTATGGGCTGGAATGGTGTGGGGGACCTTGCAGAGGTTGAGGGGAGGATGAATGCTGATCAGTATGTGGAGATTTTGGACAGTCATTTGCTGCCCAGCTTGGAAGAATCTGGTATTGCTGAAGATGAAGTCATTTTCCAGCAGAACAATGACCCAAAGCACACCTCAAGAAAGGCCAAAATTGGTTGGAAGAGAATAATATCAGTCTCCAGACCTGAATCCCATTGAACATCTCTGGCATTGTATCAAAATGCAGTTTGCCAAGCATGAAACACCAGCCAAAGGAGTTTGGCAGATTTGGGAAAGAGTGGCAGGGGTGTGGAATGATATAGAGCCAGAGGTGTGTCAAACCTTGATTGAAAGCATGACTAGAAGGGTGGAAGCAGTGATAAAGGCAAAGGGTGGTAGTACAAAGTACTAAAATGACCATTTCCTATTTTTCTTATACACACTCAAAAAAGTGATTCAATGAGTCATCAGATTAAAGTGCCCATAGGTCCATGAATACTGTGCCTAAATACATGATAGGTTAATCAGCATGTAGCCCTGATGTACTTCTCTCATTTTGTCACTCATACATTATCCTTGTTTGTCTTTGTTGTTGAGTTATTATACAAAGAGTTCAAAAGCACCAAACATTGAATCACTTTTTTGAGTCACTGTATGTCTGAATTCTGAAAGGAAACTAGGGAATGACAGAAGTTAAATGATGCCAGTCTAGGTGCTATTCAACTCAAAGTCTCAGATGCAGTCAGGCATCATATTGCCAATATAACAGAAGCCACAGCATTTGGATGGCTTCAGACAAACATTACAAAAAGGCATCCCCTGCTCAGATCTTTGGTGACTTTCAGCTTGCTGTTATTGTTACAATTCTCTTTTCCCTTTGTTAACGGACTACATTTACTTGTTACAAACCCATAGTTATGCTTGGACGTTATCTCCTTTCATAGCTACCTTCACTTTTCCTTTTCTAGATAGCTATGCTCTTTCCCCTTTGGTTTCTATTGTTCTTTAAACGTATATAAACCCCTCTCATGTACCGTAGTTCTTTAGTTCCAACTTAGTCGAATCATATCCATAACTTGAATGCTCTCTTGCTCGTCGTCTCAACCGCTCTCCTCGCTCTCTCTCTCTAGCCTTTGTCATCGTCAGACTTAGTGCCTAGAACCCTCGTCCAGTGATTGGGAACAGACCGAGACTCTGTTTGTCGCTGTAGACTTGGACGCAGAACGACGTTGTGGACATCGACCGTAACATAAGTTGGAACTCAGGACCAGCTCAGGGTATCACCCCTAGTTGACACCATTGAGACCCGCAGCTCTCAGGAACGACCCCCGAACGGATCCGTCACCTATAAGGGGAAAACCTATCTTGGACGACGAGAAGTTTTTCTCTATCAACGAACCTGGTACTTCGTTACAGATGGACAGAAACGAAACGAACCAGTCCCAGACAAATATTTTTCAGGAGACTTCTATTCAGGAGCCTTTGAATTCGATTTACCCGATCAAATCTACCTAGACTGGGGTAGTGAAATACAAGGAGAACCGCTCTACCTTGTCAAGGAACCAGAAAACGAACCAGGAAGGACCCTCTATAAGAAATTCTTTAGTGGAAACAACCGACACGGAATTGCAGCTAGTCTTTTAGCAGAGTGGGAGGAATTACTACGAATTGAACAAGCCAAGCTTGAGGAAAACCCGTTTGACACAGATTACTCGAAACAAGGACCACCCCCATCTCCGAAACCCAGAACTCCGAGTAGAACCCCTACTCCAGAACCGAAACCGATCACCAGAACACCAACCCCTGAACCACCAATTAACCCCGAACCACCGATCACTCCTTGTAACGGTGTTGGTGTTTATACTTAATTCTCGCCGTGCGCCGTACACTGGACCAATTTTATTGGTGTGTAGCGCTGTGGTACAAGAATAAATAAATCTAATTACATAATTATTTTGACGCGCGACAAAAGGTCTGCGCGTCCAAACATTGCAATATTATATATACATATTGATGCGTATACATACGCATCGGCACGAATAAGAAATCAGACGACGAGGGCGAGGCTCTCCCTAAGACGAAGTAGAGCCCTTACACCCTCCCCAGCAAGATTGTACCAAGGGTGCAATCTGAAATTAAAGATAAGGAAAGGCATAGCTTTCCTTGAGAAGATGACGAGGTGATGGCCTCGAATTTCAAACCGGACCCATAGGCGATCCTTCGACCTCCATGTCGTGACGCGACAGCTCCTCGTGATCTGGGAGCTGCTCAACGTTTACTGTCTCCGGGTTGTATTGAGCGTTCCCGGCCGGAGGTCCCTTATCATGTGGGAGGACCGAGAGGTTGGTCCTCGAATCAATTTTTAAGCCTTTTTCAAGGTGTTCGAAGAGGGGTTTCCCTCTCTTTCCCTTTGCTTTCCTCCTTTGAGATAAGGAGGGTCTTGAGACCCTCGGCACCGGGTAAACCCTGCTCCATGTGGGTTCGGGTGGTGGCTTCATGCTCGTCAGATGATTTCTTGCGAAATCTCTGAACAGGGAATCACAGTCCCTGGAAGTTAGTCCGCACTTGTGAAAGTGCGTGACTATGTTGTCGAGCGTGTATTCGCCCGTGTGTACTAGTCGGTACGGGGCGTACGCGACCAAGCACCCTTCATCCTCCATGAGCCTTAGACGGGCCAGAGTACCCTTGAATAGGCCCAGTTTCTCAAAGAGATGACAGGACAGCCACCAGAACCAAGCGGTAGTACCTTCACTTGGATGGGGTTCTGTCATCTTGAGGAACATCCATGCTGTAACGTCCAGGACATTATAGCGGCCATCTGTTCCTCGCCGGATAGAAGTGGGGAGCTCGCCCCTCATCGCGAGCTCTTCAATGTCGGGTTCCCTCGACAAGTCGCTGAGGGGAAGGAATCCCGACGCTGTGGCATCCCTCACCGCCCAACGTTGAGCGGCGGATCTTTGATCGAGAGGCACCTTAGATGCCTCTCTAGCCATCTGCATGGGCTTCCCGTTCTCCCAGTACCACTTGCCAGTGGCTGGTCGTTTAGCCCATAGATGAGCAGCGTCCTCATCCCAGTAGGTTTTTACGTCCATGTGGACGTGCCCGAATTTGCTCAACTTGTAAAGTCTACTGACTTTATTGAGCCTAAAGGACGCTGGGTCCCCTAGAGGAGAGCTTTGGCAGCCCAGGGGAAATTGCCTGGTCTTCGTTCTCCTAGAGCCTGTGGGAGGCTCATATTTCTTTGAATGAGACGGGGCTCCCTCAATTCTTGAGACGAGGGAGGCTTCGTCTACCATCATTCTAGAGGAGGAGGAAGGGTTTTCCCCCTCTACTCTGTGGAATTCCCGGGTGTGCTCGCGCCTAGATTCGCTAAGCGCCATTCCGAGCTCCTCCTCATCACCTGACAGAGAAGGAGCCTTCGCATCGACCTCGCTGTCGAAGTCTGAGTCCGTTTCATACATCGTCCTTTTCCCTTTTCCTTTTGACGAGGGAAGGGGGGCAGACGAGGACGGAAATGTCAGAGGAGGAACGCGTGAACGATTCTCCTCAGCCGGGACGATAGGCGCGGGGGAGATTTGATGACATGGGGCTGCGGAGCGGCGAGCTCTGGGGGAAGGGCTTTCGCGCTTCCGCTTGCCCCGATGCTCGCTCTGGTGAGCCTCTTCCCCGCCAGCATAGGCCAACCTAGAGGAGTTTTCACTCCTCAACATTCGTAATAATTCTTCGACTCTCTTTTCGAGAGTCTCTTTCTCTTTTGAGAGTTTTGCAACTCTCTGATGATACTCGTCGAGCTCGTCATCGAGCTCGCGGAGTCTCCTCTCGCTCCTCCTTAGACCGTCATCGTAGGCCCGGTCTACTTCCTTTCTCAGGTGCAGGACATCCTCCCAATGCCTGCGTTGTTTTTCGACAAAGAGGGCTAGAGCGCCCCCTTGGGTGTTGTCCAGGACATGCCTGGAAAAACGAGCACAATCCCCACATTGTTTCGGATGCAAGGGAAGGTGGACGACCGGGTGGATAACCCAGTCCGGGATTAGGTTCGAAAGGATGTCTGCTGTTACGGTCGATGTCCACAACGTCGTTCAGCGTCCAAGTCTACAGCGACAAACAGAGTCTCGGTCTGTTCCCAATCACTGGACGAGGGTTCTAGGCACTAAGTCTGATGGTGACGAAGGCTAGAGAAAGAGCAAGGAGAGCGGTTGAGGCAACAAGCAAAAGAGCGTTCAAAGTTATGGATAAGATTCAACTAAGTTGGAACTAAAGAACTACGGTACATGAGAGGGGTTTATATACATTCAGAGAACAATAGAAACTAAAGGGGAAAGAGCATAGCTATCTAGAAAAGGAAAGGTGAAGGTAGCTATGAAAGGAGATAACGTCCAAGCGTAACTATGGGTTTGTAACAAGTAAATGTAGTCCGCTAACAAAGGAAAAAGAGAATTGTAACAGTCTGCAGCATCCATATTATCGTGAGGAGATGAAGATCTCCTCGGTTGTTTTGAGCCGTGATGGCTCGATTCTCCTGCGCGAGGAGAGGGGCTACGCTCTTCGCGTTGCTCATCTCTCCTGGTACGTTCAAAACGACTGTAGCTGTCAGCGGACATGTTGTTTGGGTAAATTTGTCGTGTGGGAAATTTCCGCGTGTTTTGTTTCGGAGTTGAAACAAATTCCCAGGACACCTGGTTGGCCAATCGGCCGTTTCACTGCCACTGTTGCGTTTTTACTTGTGACGTAAATCCGAGGGTGTTTTCACACCCTCAAGCTCTAGATATTGATCTAGAGCTTCAAGTTCTTCTACTACTTCCAGAGGTTCCCAAGTGGAATCTCCAAGTTCCCATCGCACCTTGAAAAGGAGTTTAGGAGACCATCGGTGGTCTTCTATCACTTGGACGACCCATTCTTGATCAGGGTCGTTTCCAACGTCGTAATGTACTCGAGTTTCCCTCTTAGGGAATTTGTTCGAGTCGTTCTCAACAAACGGTTTTAGAACCTTTTCGTGGAAGACATCGTGAATACGCCTTGCCTTCAGGTCTGGTGGTAGATCGATCTTATATGTAGATCGTTCCGGAAAAATTTCTAGGACCTCGTAGGGTCCTAAGTACTTTGGGCAAAGCTTTCGAGCTCGTCCCTTTGGAAGATTTATGTTTTCTGTTGAGAGGAAAACTAAGTCACCCTTATGGAAGGCTTGCCCTTCCCGGCGATGTCTGTTCGCTGCTACCGCTTGACGCGTACGTTGAGCGGTCAATTTATCAAATGTTTTATCGAGAACATCCTTGATGTTCTCTATGAATTGCTTAACTCCCGTATGTGATGCTCCGTGGTCGATTCCTTGAATCATCCTGGGCATCCATCCATAATTGGATTTGAACGGAGAGTAGCCAGTGGATTCACTGACTGCTGAGTTCATAGCGAACTCAACCATCGGCAATTGTGACTTCCAGTTGTCCTGGTAGTCATTTACCAACGACCTCAGTATCTGGGACATTGTTTGGATAGCTCTTTCGGAAGAGCCATCAGTTTGAGGGTGATAGGACGACGACATGAGCAGTCTTTGTCCTAGGATTTTGCTAAGTTCACTCCAGAACATAGAGGTGAACTTTGTATCTCTGTCAGATACGACAGACTCCGGTATACCATGGAGTCTAACAATTTCTTTAACGAATAGTTCAGCTATTTCTTTAGCCGATGCATTCGTTCTAGTAGGGAGTAGGTGAACCATGGCGGTCATCCTACAAATAGCTAGAAGGACATAATCAGATCCTTCTATTTCAGTGAACGGACCAACAAAGTCCATTCCTATGCTTTCCCAAGGTCTTGACGGAATAGGCATCGTATGAAGCCATCCCGGGGTCTTCTGCCTCGAGACCTTCGTTGTTTGGCATTTTCCGCAGGACTTGCAGAAATCCTCCACATCTGTGGCAATATTAGGCCACCAGAACCAACGCCGGGTATATCCTAGCGTTCTTTGTGTTCCGAGATGGCCCAACGTGATGTGGCAGGTGTCAATGATGACACCTCGAATACTCTTCCCTTCAAGTAGTCCATTCGGTACACAGACTACTCTTTGTCCGATCCTATTGGTAGTCCATAGGATCCCTTTCTTTAGATCGAATCTTTTGTATCGATCTACATTCTTCCAAATTTCTGTGAAGAATTTATCATTTATGTATTCCTTAGGAATACATTTCAAGACGACTTTTAACAAATTGTCGTCTAGGTTGAGGCCTGGGACCTCGGTTGTTCCGACTTCCTTGTTGGAAGTTAGCTCTTTCGACTCGATTTCTCGAGTCTCTAGTTTATCTTGAATTGGAATGTCCTCCGATTCAATAATTGCTAAACAGGCATGAGACTGAGTTAATTTGTCTTGCCTGTTTAAGGAGAGATCTTCTCCTTCCGGGTCTAATCTCAAGTCAGCGTTAACATACGCAGCAACATCATGGACCTCATTTGGTCCATCATTTGTATAGTAGCGCGATAAACTATCCGCTACTTTGTTTTTTTCTCCCTTGAGATATTTCATCTCAAAGTTAAATCGAGATAGGTATTCCCACCATCTCATACGTCTTTGAGACCCGGTTTGAGTCTCTTTGAAGAAAGTCAGTGCTTGGTGGTCTGTCACTACTGTGAACCGGAGACCTAGCAGTTTGTCTTCCCAACGCAATAGAGCTTCTAGGATCCCTAGTAGCTCTTGTTCCCAAGTACAGTAGTTCATCTGCGCTGAGGTGAATTTACGGGATATAAATCCTGCAGGCATGCAGGTGTCCCAAGTAGGGCCTTGCCCATACCAGGCGCCTATTCCGCTAGCGGAGGCGTCTGTAATAACCCAGATGGGAACATCTAGGTTTTTATTTATCGGTTTACAGACTGGTGCCTTAGCAACCAGTCTTTTAAGTCTACAGAAGCAATTCTCATGGTAGTCCGTCCAGACAAACTCCCGGTTATTGCTGCACATTCCCGTTAATGGAGCGGTTAACTCCGTGACATTTGGCAGGAATTGCGACAGGTATTGGATTACTCCGTTGAACCTGAGAACGTCTGTATAGTCTCTAGGCGTTCTCCAATTTAGGATCTTATCGATTTTAGAAGGATCGATATGAATTCCATCGTCGTCGATGATGAATCCAAGACAGTCCATTCTAGTGGATAGAATGTCTATCTTCTTAAGATTACGACTCAAATAGAGCTTGAGTTCACGCAATCTATTGAAAGTCACCTCAAGGTGACTATTGTGCTCTTCCAACGTGTTGGAGTACACGAATATATCATCTTGATAGCAGTGTAAGAAATCTGCTATCATATCGGCAAAGGAGACATTCATGAGCCTTTGGAACGTTGGAGGTCCATTTTTATCTCCTTGTTGCATTACACGGCTATGTTACAATTCTCTTTTCCCTTTGTTAGCGGACTACATTTACTTGTTACAAACCCATAGTCACACTTGGACGTTATCTCCTTTCATAGCTACCTTCACCTTTCCTTTTCTAGATAGCTATGCTCTTTCCCCTTTAGTTTCTATTGTTCTCTGAACGTATATAAACCCCTCTCATGTACCGTAGTTCTTTAGTTCCAACTTAGTCGAATCATATCCATAACTTGAACGCTCTTTGCTCGTCGCCTCAACCGCTCTCCTCGCTCTCTCTCTAGCCTTTGTCATTGCCAGACTTAGTGCCTAGAACCCTCGTCCAGTGATTGGGAACAGACCGAGACTCTGTTTGTCGCTGTAGACTTGGACGCTGAACGACGTTGTGGACATCGACCGTAACATAAGTTGGAACTCAGGACTAGCTCAGGGTATCATCCCTAGCCGACACCATTGAGACCCGCAGCTCTCAGGAACGACCCCCGAACGGATCCGTCACCTACAAGGGGAAATACTACCTTGAACAACGAGAAGTTTTTCTCTACCAACGAACCTGGTACTTTGTTACAGAAGGACGGAAACGAAACGAACCAGTCCCGAACGAATACTTTTCAGGAGACTTCTATTCAGGAGTATCTGAATTCGATTTACCCGACCAAATCTACCTAGACTGGGGTAGTGAAATACAAGGAGAATCGCTCTACCTTGTCAAGGAACCAGAAAACGAACCAGGAAGGACCCTCTACAGAAGATTCTTTAGAGACAGCAACCGACACGGAATCACAGCTAGCCTTTTAGCAGAGTGGGAGGAATTACTACGAATCGAACAAGCCAAGCTTGAGGAAAACCCGTTTGATACAGATTACTCGAAACAAGGATCACCCCACACCACTATAGTTCATTGCGACCACAAGAATCTATCCTACTACCGAACCGCCCAACGCTTAACGCCCAGACAAGCTAGATGGTCATCTCTATTATCAGAATTTGATTTACGCATCGAACACGTCCCTGGCACGAAAATGTTTGAAGCAGATGCCCTATCCCGACGCCCTGATCATATGGGAAATACTGAATTACAAGAAGACGTCATAGTCCTACCAGAGGATTGCTTTATTCGTCTTATTGCAGAAGATCTAGCCACAGAAATTCAGAAAGCAATGTCAAAAGACGATTTCGGATGCATTCTAATAGAAGTTATCACCACGCACCGCGCCCCACCGATCAAATCGAACATACAAGATTGGTCTTATACCAATGGCATTATTCACTATCTTGGCAAAACCTACATCCCTGACCAAGACGGATTGCGAACTAGATTGATTCAGGAAACGCACGAAGCACGATCATCTGGTCACCCTGGACGATTAAAGACCCTTGAACTCCTTAGACGCGACTACTGGTGGCCTGGAATGTTCAAACATGTCAGGGAATGGGTAGAAGGATGCGCTCTCTGTCAGCAGATGAAGATTAACACACACCCAAACGTACCAGCCCTTCACCCGATTCCGTCAAAAGCAACCCGCCCCTTCCAGCAAGTAACCCTTGATTTCATCACTGATCTACCTCTCTCCGATGGCTTTGACTCGATCCTGGTCACGGTGGACCATGGTCTTACAAAAGGGGTAATTTTCACACCTTGCAGGAAGACAATTGATGCACTCGGCACTGCGGAACTTTATATCTCCGAAATTTTCAAACGGTTTGGCCTACCTGACATTCTAATCTCAGATCGAGGACCACAGTTCTCCGCGAAAGTATTTCAGGAAATACGAAAAGCATTAGGAATCGATCATAGAATGAGCACAGCCTACCATCCCCAAACCGACGGAGAAACAGAACGAGTCAATCAGGAATTAGAAGTCTACCTTCGAATGTTCTGCTCCAACGAACCGCATCTATGGAAACCGCTTCTCCCAATAGCCGAGTTTGCTCACAATAACCGACATCATGACACTATCAAAACTTCTCCATTCAGACTAATGTATGGAACGGACCCTGTTGCGCTTCCCACAGCTACTACGCGAATGACCACACCAGCGGCAGAAGAACGCCTTCAGTTCCTAAGGAAAGCCAGAGAAGAGGCGCTAGCAGCACATGAACTAGCAAGACAATTAGTGGCAAGACGATGCAAGGACAAAGCAATACGATTTGAAAAGGGTACCAAAGTATGGCTTGAGAACCGAAATCTTCACATACCATATCAGTCCAGAAAGCTAGCACCAAAATGAGAAGGACCCTTCGAGATCGAACAAGTAATGGGACCAGTGACGTACAAATTGAAACTCCCAAAACAATGGCACATTCACCCTGTGTTTCATGCGTCACTCCTTACCCCGTACAGAGAAACAACTGCACACAGATCGAACTATGTGAAACCACCCCCTGATCTCATAAATGGACAAGAGGAATTCGAGGTAGAGGCAATTCTAGCTCATAGGAAACGAGGCGCAGGCTACCATTACCTGGTTAAATGGAAAGGCTATGGATCGAATGACAATTCTTGGGAACCCGCTCGCAATCTTGCAAACGCCACGGATATCCTATCTGAATACCAACAATGTCGACACCTCTGAACCATGACTCAATACAGAAACCGTCATGTCTTGAAACAAAACTATCACTATACCAAACGGAACTGCTCAACACTCTCTCGATACACTATAGCTCTTAAAGAAAAGACCGTCTATACCCACATACAATACCTCCCTTTCCAACACGCTCTTAGAGCACCGACCCCGCCAGGAAAATTTACCCGAACTATGGCGTTAGTCACACGATATTATCGCACCCCTCGTCTCGATCACCGTCACCAAAAGAATCCTTCAGGGATAACAGAATTCCCCTGCAATGATGTCCGGAATTATCTTCCCAAGTACCACGACCTACGATTTTCAACCGATGATCTACCTCTCTACAATGAGAATCCGCCTGCCTACCAACTTTTAGCCGTCAAAAGCAGTGATGTTTATAAAAGTGCTCATGGAAGGTTGCTCTGCCCAGAAGAATATAAACAGATGGATGAAATTACTAAACAGACACGGGAGTGTAGCGCGCAGATCTGGCAAATTAGCCGAGGAATCAGAATACCAGGAAGACCTCGCCTTCTCATAGAAGACATCCTCGACGAACTTGATTATCTATCTCTCGCAATGGTACAAGTAATAGTGGATATCGTCAGACGAATCAGAAAATTCCGAATTACACCGACAACGACACCTGGGATTGAACATTTGAATTCATTAACCATATTCATGAGGGAAGAACGAGAGCTCCTCACCGACCCTGCAATTGAAGATCCGTTGAATACAGAAAATTGGCCCTCCGACTCGGAAATCAGCGATTCGGAATGAATATAAACTCTCCTGGAATCATCAACTAACGCCAATAAACGCATTATACCACCATGTTCACCTTCTTCGCCCTCGCCACCTACTTCATTGCCTTGGCCTTCCTCTCCTGCGCTCATTGGCGCATCGACGAAACCGCTGCCGCCTTCTCACCCTTCCTCGCCATTCCAGACCTCCCGCTTGAGGTCTTCATTGAAAATACCACTGTCGTCCACTTCGAGGATGATGACTTACACATCCATCCTGCCACCCTGCTTCCCCAGGTATACCCCGACGACCACCACCTCCCGCATTTTGCCCAATTCGTCAAAAGGAATACCACACTCACTGTCGTCGCTGACGCCCTCGCCGCCGCCACATGTTCCATCACCAATCTCTCCTCCGCCACCAACAACCTTGCTGCCCTCACCCTCACCATTGACCCGCATGAGATGACCTATGAGGAGCGCGATTCCTTCCTCCAAAATGCACAAAATCTACACAGAGCTGCCGAAGCTCTCAAATGGAAGGTGGAAACGTCGACGAAAGAACTAGATAACGCCGTCAAATGGGCTGAGTCTAGAACGGATCACGGTTGGACAACTTCTGGCTGGTAGAAGTCGGTGACTTCTCGCATACAAAGGGGGTAATGTTACAATTCTCTTTTCCCTTTGTTAGCGGACTACATTTACTTGTTACAAACCCATAGTCACGCTTGGACGTTATCTCCTTTCATAGCTACCTTCACCTTTCCTTTTCTAGATAACTATGCTCTTTCCCCTTTAGTTTCTATTGTTCTCTGAACGTATATAAACCCCTCTCATGTACCATAGTTCTTTAGTTCCAACTTAGTCGAATCTTATCCATAACTTGAACGCTCTTTGCTTGTCGCCTCAACCGCTCTCCTCGCTCTCTCTCTAGCCTTTGTCATTGCCAGACTTAGTGCCTAGAACCCTCGTCCAGTGATTGGGAACAGACCGAGACTCTGTTTGTCGCTGTAGACTTGGACGCTGAACGACGTTGTGGACATCGACCGTAACAGGCTAATTATGTTGCCGTATATTGTTGCAAATACCGAGCGTTGTTCATGCTCGGGCAAAATGCGAATTTGTTCATACGCATCTGAGAGGTCGATTTTTGTTCTAAATCGAGCTCTCGCTAGATCATTCCTGATCGTTTCTTGATCAGGCATCGGAGTAACATCTGCCAAGGTGTTATCGTTTCGTTGCCTAGCATCGATGACGGTTCTTATTTTCCCATCTCGTTTAATTACAATTAATAGAGGCGCTGATGACGGAAGGCTAGTCCTTTCCCACCATCCAGCCTTTAGGTAGCGGTCAACTTTCGCTTTAAGCTCATCTCTGAGCGGTTCAGGGCATTTGGGTGCCCTATGATTTATCTTAAGATTCGGGTTTATTAAAGGAATCTCATGATTTATTTCCCTTAAGGGCGGTAAATCCGGCTTTTCAGGAATGAATAAATCTTGGATCTCATCAATCCATTTTTGGCGCAGTTTAAGACAATCCTCCACGGTGATGGAGGTGGTACCCTCTGTGCGCACGCCGGCTAGCATCTGAGGGTTGGCGTCCTCTAGTCAATGAGAACGTTTGTTAGGCTTGAATTTGCCCTTCGCGTTCTCTTTAAATTTTATGGGTTCTTTAAGGGACCCTTTTGAAGGCGGCGTTATGCTGCCTGATCCCTCCCCCACCTTGCCAAGAGGAATTGAAAATTCCCCTTCACGTACTGGGAACCATTTATCTCCCAGTTTAAAGGAACCGCTGCCCGCATAATTGAGCAGCACATTGTGTTCTTTTAGGAACGGTGTTCCTAATATAACCTGGTACCTATCCAGGTTTACAATATCAAAGTAGCGATTTTGTTTTAAATCGCCTACTCGTAATTCTGCTCTTGCTCCGTAATTTATTGCGGATCTCAAGCCTGAAGTTGCCATTTGCAACTTGACTGGTTTCTTAAGCTGGAACATGTCCAGCTTATTGACGGTAGCGAAGTTCGCTGATATCATGTCCAGCGTGCTTCCACCGTCGAGGAGCACATGCGCCTTCTGTCCGTTAATGCGCATGTATCCCTCGATTACGCCCAAGCGTCTGAAATCTCGCTTGGGACCATCCTCGATGTGGTTTTGGGCCACATCCTTGGTCGATCTGAGTCGATAAGCGACTTGGTCGACCGACTCTGTTACTTTAGAGGATTTCAGACAATCCTCAGATTCTTCCTCTAGAAGTCGCATAACCGCTACCTCTAAAGTAATATCAGGTTTGGAAGAGAGTTCTATTGAATTCTCTTTCTTAAGGTCCATCTCCTCCTGAGTGAAACCTTTCGATAATGACCAATCCATTAAGTTGGTCCTATCATTTCCAGACTCATGCTCCGAGTCTGTCGGTTCTTCTAATCTGGTGCAAGTGCACCAGTCCTCTAGAGATAACTCATCATTATCTCCATCATCTTCTGAGGCATCTCCCTGTTGTGCCTCGTGTGCTTCTTCAGCGGAGGCATATCGCACTTCTGCGTCAGAAAGTTCTTCGGCTTCTGCAGCATTTACAGTGCCGTCTTTAAGCTCTCCGTCATCGAGAACTTCAGCGTTAGCAGATTTCTTAAATCTGCTGTTTTTCTTTGGGCAGTTGGGGCTAGTATGCCCTTTCTGCTTGCAAAAATAACACTCGATAGATTTCGAGTTGTTATTGTTGGTTTTATTAAAGGCACCCTTCTCAGGAGCCTTGTAACTCGTCTGTTTCTTAGACGAGTCTTTAGACGTTGATGGTTTCCCCAACGTCTTTGTTGTTGAGCGCTTTTGTCGGTCGCGCTCCTCCCAAGTTTCATAGAGATAAGCCTCCTCTATAAACTTAGCTGCTTCGAAAATAGCACTTAGATTGCTATTTTCAGGGTTGTAGCTGTGTCTCACAACCTTGGTTGAGATTTCCGGCTTCAAGGCGCTGAGAAATCTCCTCGCCATATCATATTCAGAAGGTATCTGAATCATCTGTTGGCTCAGACGCTCCAAATCCTTCTTTAATTCGGTTACTGACCATCCCTTCTGGGAGAGACGGTCAAATTTCATAGCGGTGTCTCGTGAAGAGGCATCCCTAACGAAATATCTCTTGAGGGCTACCATAGAGTCCTCAAAATTCCAACTGCGATCAGTATTAGAGTTGATCGTATGTTGATACCATTTTAGGGCTTTCCCTTTCAGGATCTGCCCTAGGAAGGTGACTCTAAATAAATCAGCTTCCGGTTTCAGCAGTGAGTAGATGCTGAAGAAATTGAGGAGTTGCCTCTCGAATTTGAGGAACTCGTCGATGGTTTCTCCTCCTTCATATTCAGGAGGAGATAGTTTATGTTACGGTCGATGTCCACAACGTCGTTCAGCGTCCAAGTCTACAGCGACAAACAGAGTCTCGGTCTGTTCCCAATCACTGGACGAGGGTCCTAGGCACTAAGTCTGATGATGACGAAGGCTAGAGAGAGAGCGAGGAGAGCGGTAGAGGCGACGAGCAAAAGAGCGTTCGAGTTATGGATAAGATTCGACTAAGTTGGAACTAAAGAACTATGGTACATGAGAGGGGTTTATATACGTTAGGAGAACAATAAGAATATAAGGGGAAAGAGCATAGCTATCTAAGAAGGGAAAGATGAAGGTAGCTACCAAAGGAGATAACGTCCAAGCGTAACTATGGGTTTGTAACAAGTAAATGTAGTCCGTTAACAAAGGGAAAAGAGAATTGTAACATTACCCCCTTTGTATGCGAGAAGTCACCGACTTCTACCAGCCAGAAGTCGTCCAGCCATGATCTGTTCTCGACTCTGCCCATTTGACGGCGTTATCGAGTTCTTTTGTAGATGTCTCTATCTTCCATTTGAGCGCTTCAGCAGCGCGGTGCAGATTTTGAGCGTTCCGCAGGAAGGAATCGCGTTCCTCGTAGGTCATTTCATGCGGGTCGATGGTGAGGGTGAGGGCGGCGAGATTATCCGTGGCGGATGAAAGGTTGGTGATGGAGCAGGTGGTAGCGGCGAGGGCGTCGGCGACGATGGTGAGCGTAGTGTTTCTTTTTACAAATTGGGCGAAGTGAGGAAGATGGTGGTCGTCGGGATGTACCTGAGGGAGTAGATCGGCGGGGTGGATGTGGAGGTCGTCGTCCTCGAAGTGGACGACTGTCGTATTTTCAATGAAGACCTCTAGTGGGAGGTCTGGGACGGCGAGGAAGGGTGAGAAGGCGGCGGCGGTTTCGTTGATGCGCCAATGGGCACAGGAGAGGAGGGCCAGGGCGATAAAGTAGGCGGCGAGAGCGAAGAAGGTGAACATGATGGTTGTAATGTGTTTTACTGGCTTTAGGTGACGATGTCTGGAGACTTTATACGCGTTCCGAGTCGCTGATGTCCGTGTCGGAGTCCCAATTTTCTGTATTCAACGGGTCTTCGATTGCAGGGTCCGTGAGGAGTTCCCGTTCTTCTCTCATGAATATAGTTAATGAATTCAAATGTTCAATCCCTGGTTCCGTTGTCGGTGTGATTCGGAATTTTCTGATTCGCCTGACGATATCCACTATTACCTGTACCATTGCGAGAGATAGATAGTCAAGTTCGTCGAGGATGTCTTCCATGAAAAGGCGAGGTCTCCCTGGTATTCTGATTCTTCGGCTAATTTGCCAGATCTGCGCGCTGCACTCCCGTGTTTGCTTAGTGATTTCGTCCATCTGTTTATACTCTTCTGGGCAGAGCAATCTTCCATGCGCGCTTTTATAAACATCACTGCTCTTGATGGCTAAAAGTTGATAGGCAGGTGGGTTATCATTGTAGAGGGGTAGATCGTTGGTTGAAAATTGTAGGTCGTGATACTTGGGAAGATAATTCCGGGCATTATTGCAGGGGAATTCCGTTATCCCTGAAGGATTCTTCTGGTGACGGTGATCGAGACGAGGGGTGCGATAATATCGTGTGACTAATGCCACAGTTCGGGTAAGTTTTCCTGGTGGGGTCGGTGCTCTAAGAGCATGCTGGAAGGGAAGATATTGTATGTGGGTATAGACGGTTTTTTCTTTAAGGGCTATAGTATATCGAGAGAGTGTAGAGCAATTCCGTTTTGTATAGTGGTAGTTTTGTTTCAAGACGTGGCGGTTTCTATATTGTGTCATGGTTCAGAGGTGTCGACGTTGTTGATATTCTGATAGGATATCAGTGGCGTTTGCAAGATTGCGAGCGGGTTCCCAAGAATTATCATTCGATCCATAGCCTTTCCATTTAACCAAGTAATGGTAGCCTGCGCCTCGTTTCCTGTGAGCTAGAATTGCCTCAACCTCGAATTCCTCTTGTCCGTTTACGAGATCAGGGGGTGGTTTCACATAGTTCGGCCCATGCGCAGTCGTTTCCCTGTATGGGGTAAGGAGTGACGTATGAAACACAGGGTGAATGCGCCATTGTTTCGGGAGTTTCAATTTGTATGTCACTGGTCCCATCACTTGTTCGATTTCGAAGGGTCCTTCTCGTTTTGGTGCTAATTTTCTGGACTGATATGGTATGTGAAGATTTCGGTTTTCAAGCCATACTTTGGTGCCTTTTTCGAATCGTATTGCTTTGTCTTTGCGTCGTCTTGCCACTAGTTGTCTTGCCAGTTCATGTGCTGCTAGCGCTTCTTCTCTGGCTTTCCTTAGGAACTGGAGGCGCTCTTCCGCTGCTGGTGTGGTCATTCGTGAGGTAGCAGTGGGAAGCGCAACAGGGTCCGTCCCATACATTAGTCTGAATGGAGAAGTTTTGATTGTGTCATGATGTCGGTTATTGTGAGCAAACTCGGCTATTGGGAGAAGCGGTTTCCATAGATGCAGTTCATTTGAGCAGAACATTCGAAGGTAGACTTCTAATTCCTGGTTGACCCGTTCTGTTTCTCCGTCAGTCTGAGGGTGATAGGCTGTGCTCATTCTATGGTCAATTCCTAACGCTTTTCGTATTTCCTGAAATACTTTTGCGGAGAACTGTGGTCCTCGATCTGAGATTAGAACGTCGGGTAGGCCAAACCGTTTGAAAATTTCGGAGACATAAAGTTCCGCAGTGCCTAGTGCATCGATTGTCTTCTTGCAAGGTGTGAAAATTACCCCCTTTGTAAGACCATGGTCCACCGTGACCAGGATTGAGTCAAAGCCATCGGAAAGGGGTAGATCAGTGATGAAATCAAGGGTTACTTGTTGAAAGGGACGGGTAGCTTTCGATGGAATCGGGTGAAGGGCTGGTACATTCGGGTGTGTGTTAATCTTCATTTGTTGACAGAGGGCGCATCCTTCTATCCATTCCTTGACATGCTTGAACATTCCGGGCCACCAGTAGTCACGTTTAAGGAGTTCAAGGGTCTTTAGTCGTCCAGGGTGACCTGATGATCGTGCCTCATGCGTTTCCTTAATCAATTTGGTTTGTAACCCATCTTGGTCAGGGATGTAGGTCTTTCCGAGATAATGAACAATGCCATTGGTGTAAGACCAATCTTGTATGTTCGATTTGATCGGTGGGGCGCGGTGCGTGGTGATAACCTCGATTAGAATACGTCCAAAATCGTCTTTTGACATTGCTTTCTGAATTTCTGTGACTAGATCTTTTGCAATAAGATGAATAAAACGATCCTCTGGTAGGACTACAATGTCTTCTTGTAATTCGCTGTTTCCCATATGATCAGGGCGTCGGGACAAGGCGTCTGCTTCAAACATTTTTGTGCCAGGGACGTGCTCAATGCGTAGGTCAAATTCTGATAACAGGGATGACCATCTAGCTTGTCTGGGCGTTAAGCGTTGGGCGGTTCGGTAGTAGGATAGATTTTTGTGATCGCAATGAACTATAGTGGTGTGGGGTGATCCATGTAACAAATGTCGCCAGGTCATCAATCCTTTGATAATTGCCAAGAGTTCCCGGTCATAGATCTGGTAATTCTGCTCCGTTTGTGTTAATGCGTGTGAGATAAATCCGCAAGGGTGTAGAGATCCTGTTTCATCTGCTTGTTTCAAGACTGCTCCTATTGCCTTATTTGATGCATCGGTTTGGAGGATAAAGGGTCGAGTAGGATCTGGCATTAATAATACCGGCATAGATGCAAATCGTTTCTTTAGAATTTCAAAAGCATTGTTCCGTTCAGTAGTCCAGTTGAATGGTTCTGTTTTCTTAGTAAGGTCCGTAAGTGGTTTAGCGATGGCAGCAAAATTTCCAATGAAACGTCGGTAAAAGTTTCCAAATCCGAGGAAGGATCGGACTTGTTTGACGGTGGTAGGGACTGGCCAATCGGCTATCCCTGCTAGCTTTATTGGGTCCATCTGAATGCGTCCAGGGGTGATGATCATTCCTAGGAATTCGACTTCCTGCGTGGCGAACTTGCATTTTTCAAGTTTCAGGAATAGATCGTTATCTTGTAGCCGTTGTAAAATTCGTCTTGTCCACTCCTCCAGCTGCTCTAATGTTTCTGCGCAGATTAACATGTCGTCCATGTAAATGATCAGCCATCCTTCGTTGATCATGTCCCTAAAGTATTCGTTCATCATAGTTTGAAAGGTTGACAGCGAGTTGCATAACCCAAAGAACATTACTGTTGGTTCATAGAGTCCTCGATTAGTGATAAAGGCTGCTTTCCATTCGTCTCCCTTCTTGATGCGAACATTGTTGTATCCCCATCGGAGGTCTAGTTTGGTGAAATATTTGGCGCCTCGTAACTTAGTCATGAGATCGGAAACAAGGGGAAGGGGATATGCGTTTTTGACAGTCCATTCATTCAAGTATCGGTAATCCTGACAGGGTCGAAGTGCTCCACTTTCCTTTTTTGCTACAAAGAAGAATGGTGACGCCTGTGGTGATGTGGATGGTTTAATGTATCCTTTCTTGAGTTGTTCATCAATCCATTCGTCTAACAGCCCTTGTTCCTTGACCGATAGAGGATAAAGCTTACTAGCTTTTGGAACAAAGCCTTCCTTTGTGTTAATTGCGTGATCCCATGGTCGACTGGATGGGAAGCGTTCTGATGCCTTTTTGTCAAAGATGGTGCACCATTGCTCATATTCCGTAGGTAATGCGGTGGATGGTTCGTCTTTCTTTAGCCTATGCTCTAGTTCCTGTGATGTGGACGTCTTAACTCTAATCCAGTAGTCATCTTCACCCCATTGCTGGGAATCGAGGGCTAGCTGCCAAATTGCTTTTGACGACGTGTCCAGATCTCCAATTTTCAGAGATTTTTCTCGCCAGTTGATGATCGGGTTATTTTCTTCTAACCATGGTATTCCTAGAATCATTCGTTGATCGCCTAGCTTAGTGATCCAGAACCAATTGATAAATTGCTGTCCTTCGATCATGTAGCATATCTTGGTTCGATGTGTGATCATTCCTTTCATATTTACTGTTCCATCTGCATTTCTAACCTTGATTGGTTTCTTAAGTCGTTCTTTCCTGAGCTCCTTTACTGCTCCTTCATCTACAAAGTTTCCTTCTGCTCCACAATCGATTAGGGCAGATGTTCCAGCGGGTAAATCGGTCGATTTGATAGTTAATGAAATGCGCTTGTCATTGTTGGATAATACTATTACAGAATCAAGCGCTAACTGTTCAGATCTCGATAATAAGGAAGGGCCAACCGCTGAGTGACGCTTCCTAACTAAAAACCCTCATTCTCGAATTCGTTTAAGAGGGCATTCTTCTCTTCAGTAGACATTGCTGAAAAGATGGCTCTAATTTTCTTTACTGGTTCGTCCTCTTCCTTCTGTTGTTCCTCAGTGACGGAACGGACTGCTTTATTCTGGTAAGAAGACCTGGATGAAGACGCATCATTGCGTTTCGGGCAGTTCCTGGAGATGTGTCCCTGTGTTCCACATCTGAAACACTTGCCGGTCTTTCGGTATTCCTCTTTTTGATCATCCGTTAATCGGCTAGGAATCGTGGTATTTATAGCTCTGATTGCTCCAGATCGGTTGTTATTGTTTCGATTGAAACGTGTTCCAGATCCATCATTGGTTCTCTTGTTTCCTTGTCCTGTCATGTCCCAAGCGTTATGGTGATCCTCGGCCTTATCATAGGCTTCTTGCATCGTCTTGATTTTCCTTTGGTCCTGTAAAATCGTTCTAGCAAGTTCTAATGGTAGTCCTTTGACGAATGCCTGCAATTGAGCGGGTATCCCAGTGAGCCCAGAGGTTCCTATGTCCATGCGGAATTTTCTAATGTATTCTGGGACTGAAACGCCATTTCCAACTCTTAATTTGGATAGATTGTTCAGGGCTCGGAGGGCGCTGTTGACTTCCCCCCAGTCATTGATGAAACGTGTTTCAAATGCTTCATAATTGCTCCATTTGAACGTGGCTGTGGTACTGCCCTTGTTGTCATTCAATTCGCTTCAAATGATAGTTTTCCAGTCGTCTAGTTCTGGTCCCATGCAAGCAAGTGCGTATCTGACCTTCTTCTCATCTTTTCCTTCATAGTTCTGTTCGTTGAGGGTAAAGTAATCCTCCAGTTGTCCTAAAAATGACCTTGCTTCGATTCGTTTACCTGTAAAGGGTCGTATAGGCTGCGGTTTGATATCTCCTTTAGAGCCTGCACTGGTTTCAGATGCCATTCTCGGTTCAGGAGTGATCGGTGGTTCGGGGTTAATCGGTGGTTCAGGGGTTGGTGTTCTGGTGATTGGTTTCGGTTCTGGAGTAGGGGTTCTACTCGGAGTTCTGGGTGTCGGAGATGGGGGGGGTCCCTGTTTCGAGTAATCTGTATCAAACGGGTTTTCCTCAAGCTTGGCTTGTTCGATTCGTAGTAATTCCTCCCACTCTGCTAAAAGACTGGCTGTGATTCCGTGTCGGTTGCTGTCTCTAAAGAATCTTCTGTAGAGGGTCCTTCCTGGTTCGTTTTCTGGTTCCTTGACAAGGTAGAGCGATTCTCCTTGTATTTCACTACCCCAGTCTAGGTAGATTTGATCGGGTAAATCGAATTCAGATACTCCTGAATAGAAGTCTCCTGAAAAGTATTCGTTCGGGACTGGTTCGTTTCATTTCCGTCCTTCTGTAACAAAGTACCAGGTTCGTTGGTAGAGAAAAACTTCTTGTTGTTCAAGGTAGTATTTCCCCTTATAGGTGACGGATCCGTTCGGGGGTCGTTCCTGAGAGCTGCGGGTCTCAATGGTGTCGGCTAGGGATGATACCCTGAGCTAGTCCTGAGTTCCAACTTATGTTACGGTCGATGTCCACAACGTCGTTCAGCGTCCAAGTCTACAGCGACAAACAGAGTCTCGGTCTGTTCCCAATCACTGGACGAGGGTCCTAGGCACTAAGTCTGATGATGACGAAGGCTAGAGAGAGAGCGAGGAGAGCGGTAGAGGCGACGAGCAAAAGAGCGTTCGAGTTATGGATAAGATTCGACTAAGTTGGAACTAAAGAACTATGGTACATGAGAGGGGTTTATATACGTTAGGAGAACAATAAGAATATAAGGGGAAAGAGCATAGCTATCTAAGAAGGGAAAGATGAAGGTAGCTACCAAAGGAGATAACGTCCAAGCGTAACTATGGGTTTGTAACAAGTAAATGTAGTCCGTTAACAAAGGGAAAAGAGAATTGTAACAGTTTAACCCCGAGTTTACCGAGGTTAATTGGTTCAAGAGAAGAGTCGTATGCCGATTCCGCATCTCTTATTTCTTTACGGACCATCTCGTCCGTTCTTTCAGAAGTCTTGTCTGAATGTGTTAGAGGATTTGCTGTTAGCGATCCTCTACCCAAATTGCTAATGGAGAAACTCGGTCTCGGGCCTCTCCAAGTCTCCCTTTGTCTGTGAGGAAGGTTTGAACTCTCCTCTCTGATATCCAAGACCTCCTCTCTGAACCTCGTTCGTTGGGGCGGCGCGGTTATTTCTGGGCTAGAACGTCCGTCGTTGCTAGTCCATTTGACAGGAACTGCGTTAGATCCTGTCAAAAATCGAGGTCTCTTGAGAGCCTCCTGAATCCGAACCGGTCTCTGGAACGGATTCATTCTGTGAAACAGAGTTTCAGGAGATACTCCGTTTTGTATTTCGACAATGACCAAGTTTCTGGCACTCGCGGTCATTCTCATTTCGTAGTTGAACGAAGTTTCATTCGTTCCTTGCCTATTGGCAATGTCAGATGATTTTGATATCATCTCTTGCTTCTTGAGGCCGACTAAAACCTCAAGCTGCGAATCACTTATAGGTAGACTTTTGTCCTGCCTATTATCACGAGACAATCTCGTTTCCGGGACAGTCTCAACAGCAGGTTCTCCCTTGCTGATATAGTCAAGAGCAGAGTCTTGACTAGCAGATCGGTAACCGAAGTTCCTGCTATAATTTGATCTGGCTCGCTCGCGCGAGTCAGAACGCCCTCGGTGATGTCGAGGTGAATCGCTTCGCCTCTCAAGAAGCATTGCGATATGTTCTAGGAGATTATTAGTCTCCTTTGTTTTCTCTTCCAATTTCTGGAAGTTATGGGAAAGGCTCACATGGTTTATGGCCATGAGCCTTTCTAGGTCCTTTTGCCCTTGGACCAGTTGTCCTAGGAGTTCTATGGTTTTGGGCTGCGATACCGCAATGGTGTGCAACCCTTGTCCCTCCGTTTCGGTGGGCTGAGATAGTCTGGTCAAATTGGCCAGATCCTCTCTAATAGAGTCTTCGTCGACTCTTTCAGATTCAAAATTCAACGGAGAGATTGAATCTTCAACCTCTCTTTCATCATCAGATTCTTCTCTGATGTCCTGAAACTTGACCGTTCTTGGGTCGGGTTTCGTAGTGGTTCCAAAGCGCTTGGCCAAGGTATCACTGAATAAATCATCAGTGATAGAGGTAGCAGGTACCTCTAGTTGCTTGGGAGCCGATCCGGTTCCCTTTGGTAGTACCGTCGGCTCTCTGCTCAACGGCGGTTGTTGTTTCCCCGTTTGGGGCTTTACACGGTCGACGTGTTGATGCGCCTTGGGCGCCATTTGTTACGAGCTCACGCTCAACACAAACCCACAAGCCTCGCAGAGAAGGGAGGAGGATAAGAACATAGAGAAGGAATGTAATTGAGACTACATTAGACAGAATCTAATGCCCATACAATGAGCGTAAGATAAACTATCTTAAGTCTTGGGGAACCAAGACTACCTACAGCTGGTCTTATATACTATTCTACTAAGACCCCTTGCGACCCTTCCCACTGGCACCTTTACAGCCTCAGTGACTCATACTGCTTTAGCGCTGCTTCCAGACCCTTGAGCGCTGCTTCTGGACTTCATCTATCTTTAGCGATGCTGTGCGCCCTTGACAGTTCCACATGCGCCCATGGCCTAGAACCTTCCCCTCAGCCTGGCGCTCCCACAGTCTCCGTCTGGGCCCTATTCCATGAGGCAGACTGCTCACAGGCCTCCCGCGATCCCCAACAGGGAGTTGCTATTGCCGTATCAAGCTGTCGAGCATTGCCGCTGATCCCATGCCTTATTGGGGTGATGTACTGATGCGCTGATGTGATCCGCGCGCACTGCCACCCAGGGTTGCGATCTCTTTCCTAGTATGTAGGTGGTTGGCCCAACCAACCATCGTCTCGTCTTCTAGTGAGCGCTCCCATGCGCTAACCCACGCGAAGTGTTCCTATAGTCCCTTCCATGATCCCAGATCATATATAGATGTCCCAGAGTGGTCCCAGACCACTAGCAAGATAAAAGGAAGAAAAAGATGCGTTAGGATGGATTCCTAACATCACCTTCTCCTCAAGGCTTCTTGTCCCAAGAAGCCAGCGTGCAACTAGCCCTGTTGCCCCACTTCTTAACTGTTGTTCTTTAAAGACCTTTGGACGTCGGTCTATTGGCCTTCTTGATTTCCATAGAAGAATCCATATCCCAATATTCGGATTCCTACTAATCCATCAAGTTTTTCTGTAGTTGAGTTTTGATACTCCAGCCCCCTACTGGACATCGTATGACTTTTGAAAAATTCCTGGTCTGCTCCTCTGGCTCTTGATCCAATCATCCTGACTGCGATCCTCTCGGCTCTTCCTAAGCAACCTTTCTTAAGTGCCTTCGCTTAAGGCTCCCATTGTCATAGACTTTAACTTGCTTTTGATAACCCAGCGCATACTGGATGACAAATGCCCTGGTAACTCGGCACTTCTCCTTGACTCGCTTTTGATGACCCAGCGCCTTACTGGGTTTGGATCCCAAAAATCAAATGGCGGAAAAAATGAAATTTTCCCTCGGGCCGTTATTTCGGAGGGTGAACGGAGACTCATTCATTCCGCAATCCTTGGTCCTCCTCGTCTTGCCTCACACTTCGTTCAGCAAGCCCTCGGAGTCCCTCGGGTTGCCTCCATTCATCTCGTCTCCTTTTCCCTCTTTACCTTCACCTCAAAATGTGGATTCCAGACACATTCGACGGATGGTGTGTGAAGGCTGGCCGACACCAAGGAGGACAGCCACAACACAGCCATCCTACCAAAACCCCCCGCCCCCCACCGAGAAGGGTGAGCGAGTAACATTGAGGAAAGGAAAAAAAAATTCCACGATTTTCGGCATTTCCATAGCTATAAGGTGGCAACCCCTTTCTGTTTTCCTGCTAAATTTCCTGTATAGCTCCAGCAATCCTCTGCTGACAATTTCCTTTTGTCCATGTATTCTTTCCTGAGTTCTTGGTCTGTGCATACAGCCACTGGTGTATGTGTAGCAACAAAACCTTTTCCTCATCGATTGAACCTAAGTGGACTTCCAAACTGTCCCGGATTTTATCACATAAATCATCCCACCCTTAATCAAGGGGTGTCATCGCTTTTATGACTCTGATGATCTTCTGATCTTTGACAATAATGAGTCAACCTTCCCCTCAGGCCTGATCCCATCCTTTACTTGATCAACTTTTACTCCTGTCGATCCTGATGGACCTGAGTGGTTACTCCTTCAGCTTTTAACCTTCAGCTGGCGACTTTGTTCTGGCAGTTAGTCTCTGCCCTGTTCCTGTGACGGCAACTGTTCCCGGCAACTCTAGTCCTGTAATTCCGCAGATTTTTCTTGGATGCATTGAATATCATCTCTTATGAAAAAGAGAGCATTGTCCTGCTCCTATCCTTGGTTTCCAGACTACTTCTTATGCCAATTAAATTGCCCGCCACTTTTGCTATTCGCTTTCTGACTTGAATAGCTCCCAACCACTGCGGTCTTTTACTGGCGCCTGCATTTCCATCATAAAACTCTTGAAGGAATTCCCTTGAAATCCTTCCTGACGAGATAACTGCCAAGATAACCCGTCCGCTGGATCATGATCCATCTCTGGCAATCATTCATGCTTGCACTTTTTTCCAACTGGAGTGTTCCCAACCAGTAGACCTTTTAAGGAGATATCCAGCTCCATGTTGAGACACAATAGTCAATAGCCTACAAAGAGGCTACCATCTAGAATCTCGAATCACCCGAAGTCAATGTTGATCTGACCAGTTTGGCTAACTCCTCCCTGATGGCACGCGATCGACCCGTTTGATAGTAGACTTGACAATTTGAGTTGTTCATACATAACATGTAAGTTGCTGTCCATTGCCGAGTTGAAAAGAGAACAATGCTTTTGATATCCCAGCGCCTTACTGGGGTTTCTTGCAACTGTGACCCACACGCTGGTATGGTGTCCTGGTCCTTGTTCTAGAGTCTATCTTTAATGTCGCACTCCTAACGACAGTGATCATAAACAACCTTCCCCTCAGGTTGTTCCTTAACTCTAAGATCCTGGACAACCTTCCCCTCAGGTCGCCCCTTCAGGGTTCTCTTGACTTTTAATACCCTGGTTCCTAGGATAGTTTTTACTGGCGCTATCATTCCTTGGCTGATGATCCTGATGCTGATCCATTCAGCCCTTCTTGATGGTTTCTTATCCAGGGCCATCTCCCTGATGAAATGACGTATGCCCCATTTGTTCTGCAGGTGGCTTCTGCATTCTGCAACTGACTGTTGCGTGGCGATGTTCTTTTCTCTGGCATCCATCTTTCCATTGGTCCAAAATTAATCCAAGCGCTCAACCAATATTGCCCAAGTAATCCATTATTACACTCATCACCATATCGCTCTACTACGTGAGGAGCCATGTGTGACTCTTGTGTTCCTGGATATTGCAACAACTACTGGGGCTGCATCGGATCCTTTCCTTTCCACTAAATGATTGTGGCGATTAAAACTACATCCATTTGTTACAGCAGTTGACATCTGCTTTCCTTCATCTTCAATTGATCCTGGGCGCTCCACCAGCAATCAATCTCTTCCTTCGGCTTATCCTGAAACGTAGTGACGCCTCCTAGACAGGAGGGATGCTGCCTCTTCATCAGTGATTGTGCTTCCTAACACAATCCACAGCTCAATGTGGTCAATAACGCACCCACACTTGAGTCTTCGATTTACTTCCAACAACTGACCAGATGACATGATGCCTGGGACTTCACTAGAGTGTCCTTGTGCTCAGATCGAATAGATCTGATACGTGATTGGTATCTCTAGACTGTACACCCTTGATACATGGCATGCCAAATGGTTTTCTTCAACAGTTCCACTGTCTTTTCCGTAGTACTGATGCTGGTGCCTGCAAGACCCTGCCCGGTCGACTACAGCGCGCTCCAAGCTCTCGTTCAATACTATTTTGTTGCCAGTAACCATAAATGGTAGTAGTCACTTGTCAACGGTCAAATGAGTCTATCTGTTGTTGGTGTCGAAGTCGCCTAGATCCTCGAGGCTGCCCACAGGCACATGGTGCGATGTGTGTGAGGTCAGACGATAGGTTTTGAAGCAGGTTTTGAACTCTTGTCACTGTGATCTGCAATGAGGGGGATGGGCTCATCGCTGTGACTCATGATGAGGGGTGTGGCACAAAGACTTAAGATTATGTTACGAGCTCACGCTCAACACAAACCCACAAGCCTCGCAGAGAAGGGAGGAGGATAAGAACATAGAGAAGGAATGTAATTGAGACTACATTAGACAGAATCTAATGCCCATACAATGAGCGTAAGATAAACTATCTTAAGTCTTGGGGAACCAAGACTACCTACAGCTGGTCTTATATACTATTCTACTAAGACCCCTTGCGACCCTTCCCACTGGCACCTTTACAGCCTCAGTGACTCATACTGCTTTAGCGCTGCTTCCAGACCCTTGAGCGCTGCTTCTGGACTTCATCTATCTTTAGCGATGCTGTGCGCCCTTGACAGTTCCACATGCGCCCATGGCCTAGAACCTTCCCCTCAGCCTGGCGCTCCCACAGTCTCCGTCTGGGCCCTATTCCATGAGGCAGACTGCTCACAGGCCTCCCGCGATCCCCAACAGGGAGTTGCTATTGCCGTATCAAGCTGTCGAGCATTGCCGCTGATCCCATGCCTTATTGGGGTGATGTACTGATGCGCTGATGTGATCCGCGCGCACTGCCACCCAGGGTTGCGATCTCTTTCCTAGTATGTAGGTGGTTGGCCCAACCAACCATCATCTCGTCTTCTAGTGAGCGCTCCCATGCGCTAACCCACGCGAAGTGTTCCTATAGTCCCTTCCATGATCCCAGATCATATATAGATGTCCCAGAGTGGTCCCAGACCACTAGCAAGATAAAAGGAAGAAAAAGATGCGTTAGGATGGATTCCTAACACCATTCTTGCGGCCGTTGGAGATCGATTTAAATCGATCTCTGTGCTTGTTGTTTTAACCACCGCTGAATAGGGTGGTTTCTTTGGTGACTGCGCTGTTCTCGGTAACAGTCGAGTCAGTGAGGTTCCTTTGGGAGCCTCCATGGTTCTTCGGCCGCTTGGGGAAGGCGTCAGCTGAGCCTTTGGTTGAGAAGTGCTAGCACTTCTTTTGGTGACGTGTTGATCGTCGAGAGGCTTGTAACCTCCCGGAACGCTCAGGCTCACTGAGCGTGGCACCATCACTGGGGAACTCTCCCTCGTATTCGAAGGAGAGTTCAAGAGGTCCTCTCGCCGCTTGTGCGAGGGTTTCCTCGGGGGACCGAACGACATCGTCTAGTGACGTCTTGTCCGGTTGTGCGCTACACTACCTATTGGTAGTGTAAAAAAGTGTAACGGTGTTGGTGTTTATACTTAATTCTCGCTGTGCACCGTACACTGGACCAATTTTATTGGTGTGTAGCGCTGTGGTACAAGAATAAATAAATCTAATTACATAATTATTTTGACGCGCGACAAAAGGTCTGCGCGTCCAAACATTGCAATATTATATATACATATTGATGCGTATACATACGCATCGGCACGAATAAGAAATCAGACGACGAGGGCAAGGCTCTCCCTAAGACAAAGTAGAGCCCTTACACTCCTGAACCAAGAATGGCGTCTGAAACCAGTACAGGCTCCAAAGGAGATATCAAACCGCAGCCGATACGACCCTTTACAGGCAAACAAATCGAAGCAAGGTCATTTTTAGGACAGCTTGAGGATTACTTTACCCTCAATGAACAAAACTATGAAGGAAAAGACGAAAAGAAAGTCAGGTATGCGCTCGCATGCATGGGACCAGAACTAGACGATTGGAAAACTATTATCCGAAGCGAGTTGAATGACAACAGAGGCAGTACCACAGCCACGTTCAAATGGAGTAATTACGAAGCATTTGAAACATGTTTCATCAATGACTGGGGGGAAGTCAATAGCGCCCTTTGAGCCCTGAACAATCTATCCAAACTAAGAGTTGGAAACGGCGTTTCAGTCCCAGAATACATCAGGAAATTCCGCATGGACATAGGAACCTCTGGACTCACAGGAATACCTGCTCAGTTGCAGGCATTTGTCAAAGGACTACCCTTAGAACTTGCTCGGACGATCTTACAGGACCAAAGGAAGATCAAGACGATGCAAGAAGCTTATGATAAAGCTGAGGATCACCACAACGCTTGGGACATGACAGGGCAGGGAAACAGGAGAATCAATGATGGATCTGGAATGCGTTTCAATCGAAACAACAATTGATCCGGAGCAATCAGAGCTATTAATACCACAACTCCTAGCTGCTTAACAGATGATCAAAAGGAAGAATACCGAAAGACCGGCAAGTGTTTCAGATGTGGAACACAGGGACACATCTCCAGGAACTGCCCGAAACGCAATGATGCGTCTTCATCCAGGTCTTCTTATCAGAATAAGGCTGTCCGTTCCGTCACTGAGGAACAACAGAAGGAAGAAGACAAACCAGCAAAGAAAATTAGAGCAATCTTTTCAGCCATGTCTACTGAAGAGAAGAATGCCCTTTTAAACGAATTCAAAAACGAGGGTTTTTAGTTAGGAAGCGTCACTCAGCGGTTGGCCCTTCCTTATTATCGAGATCTGAACAGTTAGCGCTTGATTCTGTAATAGTATTATCCAACAATGACAAGCGCATTTCATTAATTATCAAATCGACCGATTTACCCGCTGGAACATCTGCCCTAATCGATTGTGGAGCAGAAGGGAACTTTGTAGATGAAGGAGCAGTGAAGGAGCTCAGGAAAGAACGACTTAAGAAACCAATTAAAGTCAGGAACGCAGACGGAACAGTAAATGCGAAAGGAATGATCACACATCGGACAAAGATATGTTACATGATTGAAGGACGACAATTTATCAATTGGTTCTGGATCACTAAACTAGGTGATCAACAAATGATTTTAGGAATACCTTGGTTGGAAGAAAATAACCCAATCATCAACTGGCGAGAGAAGTCTCTGAAAATTGAAGATCTGGACACGTCGCCAAAAGCAATCTGGCAACTAGCCCTCAACTCCCAGCAATGGGGCGAAGACGATTATTGGATTAGAGTTAAAACATCGGCATCACAAGAACTAGAACATAGGCTAAAGAAGGACGAACCATCTACCACTCTACCAACGGAATATGAACAATGGCGCACCATCTTCGACAAAAAGGCATCAGAATGTTTCCCATCCAGTCGACCATGGGATCATGCAATCAACACTAAAGAAGGCTTTATTCCGAAGGCCAGTAAACTCTATCCTCTATCTGTCAAGGAACAAGGACTGTTAGACGAATGGATTGATGAACAACTCAAGAAAGGATACATTAAACCATCTACATCACCGCAGGTGTCACCTTTCTTCTTTGTAGCAAAGAAAGAAAGCGGAGCACTCCGACCCTGTCAGGATTACCGATACCTGAATGAATGGACCATCAAGAACGCATATCCCCTTCCCCTTGTTTCCGATCTTATGACTAAATTATGAGGCGCCAAGTATTTCACCAAACTAGACCTCCGATGGGGATACAACAATGTTCGAATCAAGAAGGGAGACGAATGGAAAGCAGCCTTTATTACCAATCGAGGGCTTTATGAACCAACAGTAATGTTCTTTGGATTATGCAATTCACCGTCAACCTTTCAAACTATGATGAACGAATACTTTAGGGATATGATCAATGAAGGATGGCTGATCATTTACATGGACGATATGTTAATCTGTGCGGAAACACTAGAACAGCTGGAGGAGCGGACAAAACGAATTTTACAATGGTTACAAGATAATGATCTATTTCTGAAACTTGAAAAATGCAAGTTCGCCATGCAGGAAGTCGAGTTCTTAGGAATGATCATCACTCCTGGACGCATTCAGATGGACCCAATAAAGTTAGCAGGGATTGCCGATTGGCCAGTTCCTACCACAGTCAAACAAGTCCGATCATTCCTTGGATTTGGGAACTTTTACTGACATTTCATTGGAAATTTTGCTGCTATCGCCAAACCACTTACCAACCTCACTAAGAAGACAGAATCATTTGACTGGACCATTGAACGGAACAACGCTTTTGAAATTCTGAAGAAACGGTTTGCATCTATGCCGGTACTATTAATGCCAGATCCCACTCGACCCTTTATCCTTCAAACCGATGCATCGAATAAGGCAATAGGAGCAGTCTTGAAACAAGCAGATGAAACGGGATCTCTACATCCCTGTGGATTTATCTCACATGCATTAACGCAAACGGAACAGAATTACCAGATCTATGACCGAGAACTCTTGGCAATTATCAAAGGATTAATGACTTGGCGACATTTACTACACGGATCACCCCACACCACTATAGTTCACTGCGACCACAAGAATCTATCTTACTATCGAACCGCCCAATGCCTAACGCCCAGACAAGCTAGATGGTCATCGCTATTATCAGAATTTGACCTACGCATTGAACACGTCCCTGGCACAAAAATGTTTGAAGCAGACGCTCTATCCCGACGCCCTGATCATATGGGAAACAGTGAATTACAGGAAGACATTGTAGTCCTACCAGAAGATCATTTTATTCGTCTTATTGCAGAAGATCTAGTCACGGATATTCAGAAGGCAATGTCAAAAGACAATTTTGGACGTATTCTAATCGAGGTTATCACCACACACCACGCCCCACCAATCAAATCGAACATACAAGATTGGTCTTATACCAATGGCATTGTTCACTATCTCGGAAAGACCTACATCCCTGACCAAGATGGGTTACGAACCAAATTGATTAAAGAAATGCACGTGGCATGATCATCAGGTCACCCTGGACGATTAAAGACCCTTGAACTCCTTAAGCGTGATTACTGGTGGCCCGGAATGTTCAAACATGTCAGGGAATGGATAGAAGGATGCGCTCTCTGTCAGCAGATGAAGATTAACACACATCCGAACATACCAGCCCTTCACCCAATTTCATCGAAAGCAACCCGCCCCTTTCAGCAAGTCACCCTTGATTTCATCACTGATCTACCCCTTTCCGATGGCTTTGACTCGATCCTGGTCACGGTGGACCATGGTCTTACAAATGGGGTAATTTTCACACCTTGCAAGAAGACAATCGACGCTCTGGGCACCGCGGAACTCTACGTCTCTGAAATTTTCAAACGGTTTGGCCTACCTGACATTTTGATTTCGGATCGAGGACCACAGTTCTCTGCAAAAGTATTTCAGGAAATACGAAAAGCATTAGGAATCGATCATAGAATGAGCACAGCCTATCATCCCCAAACCGATGGAGAAACAGAACGAGTCAACCAGGAACTAGAAGTCTACCTCCGAATGTTCTGCTCCAATGAACCGCATCTATGGAAACCGCTTCTCCCAATAGCCGAGTTTGCTCACAATAACCAACATCATGACACAATCAAAACTTCCCCATTCAGACTAATGTATGGGACGGACCCTGTTGCGCTTCCCACAGCTACTACACAAATGACCACGCCAGCAGCAGAAGAGCGCCTTCAGTTCCTAAGGAAAGCCAGAGAAGAAGCACTAGCAGCACATGAACTGGCAAGACAACTAGTGGCAAGACGACGCAAGGACAAAGCAATATGATTTGAAAAGGGCACCAAAGTATGGCTTGAGAACAGAAATCTTCACATACCATATCAGTCTAGAAAGCTAGCACCAAAACGAGAAGGACCCTTCGAAATCGAGCAGGTGATGGGACCAGTGACATACAAATTGAAACTCCCAAAACAATGGCACATTCACCCTGTGTTTCATACGTCACTCCTTACCCCGTACAAGGAAACGACTGCACATGGACTGAACTATGTGAAACCACCCCCTGATCTCGTGAATGGACAAGAGGAATTCGAGGTAGAGGCAATTCTAGCTCACAGGAAACGAGGCGCAGGCTACCATTACCTAGTTAAATGGAAAGGCTATGGATCGAATGACAACTCTTGGGAACCCGCTCGCAATCTTGCAAATGCCATGGATATCCTATCAGAATATCAACAACGCCGACACCTCTGAACCATGACTCGATACAGAAACTGCCACATCTTGAAACAAAATTACCACTATACAAAACGGAACTGCTCAACACTCTCTCGATACACTATAGCTCTTAAAGAAAAGACCGTCTATACCCACATACAATACCTCCCCTTCCAACACGCTCCTAGGAAACCGAACCCACCAGGAAAACTCACCCAAACTGTGGCGTTAGTCACACGATACTATCGCACCCCTCGACTTGATCACCGTCACCAAAAGAACCCTTCAGGAACAACGGAGTTCCCTTGCAATGCCATCCAAAACTATCTTCCCAAGTACCATGACCTACGATTCGCAACCGACAATCTACCCACCTATAATAAGGATCCACCCACATACCAACTTCTAGCCATCAGAAATAGTGACGTTTATAAAAGCGCTCATGGAAGATTGTTATGCCCGGAAGAATACAAGCAGATGGATGAAATCACCAAACAGATACGGGAGTGTAGCGCACAAATCTGGTTAGTTAGCCAAGGGATCAGAATACCAGGAAGGCCCCGCATTCTCATGGAAGACATCCTTGACGATCTTGATTATTTGTCTACCGCAATGGCAGGGGTAATAGCGGATATTATCAGGCGAATCAGAAGATTCTTAATCACCCCAACAATGACACCAGGAATCGAACATTTAAATTCATTAACCAGGTTCGTCACAGAGGAACGAGAACTCCTCACCAACCCTGCAATCGAAGATCCACTAAATACAGAAAATTGGGATTCAGACACGGAAATCAGCGACCTGGAATACGTATAAACTTCCAGGTATCATCACCTAACATCAATACTCATATCACACCAACATGTTCACCTTCTTCGCCCTCGTCGCCTACTTCATCGCCTTGGCTCTCCTCACCTGCGCTCATTGGCGCATTGACGAAACCGCCGCCGCCTTCTCACCTTTCCTCGCCATCCCAGACCTCCCACTGGAGGTCTTCATCGAAAATACCACTGTCGTCCACTTCGAGGACGACGACTTACACATTCACCCCGCCGCCTTGCTCCCCCAGGTACATCCTGACGACCACCATCTTCCCCACTTTGCCCAATTTGTCAAACGGAACACCACGCTCACCGTCGTCGCCGACGCCCTTGCCGCCGCCACCTCCTCCATCACTAATCTCTCCTCCACAACCGACAACCTTGCCACGCTCACCCTCACCATTGACCCTCATGAAATGACTTATGAGGAACGCGATTCATTCTTACGAAACGCTCAAAATCTGCATCGCGCTGCTGAAGCGCTCAAATGGAAGGTGGAGACCTCAACAAAAGAATTGGACAACGCTGTCAAATGGGCTGAGTCCAGAACGGACCATGGCTGGACAACTTCTGGCTGGTAGAAGTTGGTGACTTCTCACATACAAAGGGGGTAATGTTACAATTCTCTTTTCCCTTTGTTAACGGACTACATTTACTTGTTACAAACCCATAGTTACGCTTGGACGTTATCTCCTTTCATAGCTACCTTCACTTTTCCTTTTCTAGATAGCTATGCTCTTTCCCCTTTGGTTTCTATTGTTCTTTAAACGTATATAAACCCCTCTCATGTACCATAGTTCTTTAGTTCCAACTTAGTCGAATCATATCCATAACTTGAATGCTCTCTTGCTCGTCGTCTCAACCGCTCTCCTCGCTCTCTCTCTCTAGCCTTCGTCATCGTCAGACTTAGTGCCTAGAACCCTCGTCCAGTGATTGGGAACAGACCGAGACTCTGTTTGTTGCTGTAGACTTGGACGCAGAACGACGTTGTGGACATCGACCGTAACAGTTATGTTTCAATTAACAGGAAAAGATCCAGTTCCTGATATAGAAAAACTTGGAAACCTCTTTGCAACCCTGAAAGGAGAAGGGGTTGACATTCTGGATTTCATACAGGCACTTATCCTTGCCAAAGGAATTCCCAAGGACTGGCAATTGCTGTCAACAACAATTTTCCAAATTTTTGGAACAGAAAAATTTACATATGCAACTATAGCCAATTTGATCATAGGGGAGTACAGGAGGAAAAGTGCCATTGCACCACCCTCCATCAAAGACAAACAAAAAGCCAACAAAATCAGTGGTGTGAAAAGGAAGGAGAAAGAAGCAGACTGGAAGGATCAGAAGGATCAAGAATCTGCCAATAATGGTGGTGACAGCAAGGGAGAGAGGCCTCCCAGATTGGAGCCCTGGCACCCTTGCAACCACAGAGGACAAAAAGATCAAAGGGCTCAGGAAGCAGAATCTTCTCCCACATGGGAAGAAGATGCCATCAAGATCATATCTCTGGCTATTGCTCTATCAGATGCTGTGGCAGAATCATGATTCCCACCTGCCCCTAGATTTACAGGGCAGGAAACAGGGAAACCCAGAGTGTGGAAACACTCCAATGAAACACAGTCCCTTGCCGAGTGCATAGGTGTCACTCCATCAATTGGAGTTCTCAAGGTCTTGGATACTGTTACCATTGATGAACCAGACCAGTCAAATGAACCTCTCCTGAAAAGAATGAGACTTGATGATGACCCAATGCCACTGCTCTTCTCAGATGACAAAGATGGCATAAGCCTGGGAGATGATAATGATGACCTAAAGTATGTCACAACACATGTCAGAAAGCACATTACTAACTGTCACTTACAGCACAATGGTAATATAGATACATGTATTCTAAATAGACCAGAAATACATTATTTTACACATTTCTCAAACTGTGTGAACTGTTCTAATAATGAGAACAAGCCCTGGATATTAGACTCAGGGGGATTGCTTCATTTCACATTTGAAATAAGTGATTTCTCTTATTATAGACCACTGACATCAAAGCACTTTGTTCAAACTGCTGCTAAAGGTAAACCACTCCAAATCATGGGATTTGGCACTGACATAGTCTCTCATGTCATAAATGAGAAGAAAAAATTAAAAATAATTTGACCAGTGTTCTATATTCCTGATATGGGCACATGCCTTCTTTCAATGGGGACATTCCTGAGTCAGGGATACACATTATCAGGAGATGTCCATGAAATTGACCTGACACATGACAACAAGATGATCCATTTTAGTCCACATAGTAGAGGACAAACCATTTTCTGGCTCGATTCTATTATACACAAAGAATCTATCAATGCCATGACTAAGAATCACAACTATCACATCTGGTGTAAGCACCTTGGTCATCCCCAAGATGCCACTATCTGAAATGGGAAGGATTCCCTTTCAGGAATGCCAAAATCAAATATCCCAGAAAGGAAACCTATTTGCCCTGGGTGTGCAAAAGGAAAAATGCATAGCAAACCTTTCCCAGAATCAAACAGTCAAGCCATTGCTCCTTTTGATTTCATCCACTCAGATCTCAAAGAGATATCAATGATTTCATATCACAAATATAAATACTTTGTGACATTCATTGATGACTATTCAGGATACCTATGGACTGTACTCTTAAAAAAGAAGTTGGAAATGACTCAGGCTATCAAACAATTTTTGGCCTTGATTAAAAATAAGTACAATAAAGTCCCAAAAACTTGGCAATATGATGGTGGATCAGAGGTCAATCATTCCAAACAGATCTTGATAGATCTAGGAATTGAAATTCAGGTCACAGTACCTTATCAGTCACAACAAAATGGCAGAGCTGAATGCATAAATTGCACAATCTGGGAAAAGGCTCAAGCATTGCGCTTTGACACATGCCTACCACCATCCTTCTATACTCAGGGTTTTTGGATGCCAGGGATATGTTGTTACAATTTGACAGTTTCATGTCATAACAGGTGACATGCATGATGGTAAGGCACCCATGGTAGTGCTCAAGCTTACCTCAGCAGGACATGTGGTGTAGGGCAGGTGGACATGAGAAAAACATGAGGCAAGGGGTATATAGTAGTAGTTAGAGCCTGAGAACCCCCAGGCTCTTGATAGTCCTACAGAGCTTCTTCTTTTCTTTTCTCTTGTCCTCTGATTGTGCAACCTGGTCTACCAACCTTGTAACATAATCAAGAGCCTTCAAGATCACCTTGCACAGGTATTGCCTACTAACTGCAACATCCAACTGCTATGCCAGTGTTACAGGCAAAAGCACTCTCAGGTGTCATCAATGCAACAACTCAAAGTGTGACACAATGTGCATCAGTCACTGGAACTGGTATGGGTTCTGTTTTAGTTTCTTTTTCACAGGTTGCAGCTCAGGTGACAAAACTGTGCTCAGTGTGAGTGCCATCTCATCCTGGGATAGTGGGTTGGGAGGGATGGCAGCTGGTGCAGTGGAAGAGGGTGGGAAAACACCCAAAGACAACTCATGGGGGTGCTGTGTATCAAGGATGCACAGTGTCAGAATACCAATCACATATCATGGCTAGTTCCATGAGCATGAGGACATCTGACTGAAGACCCAGGCACCACCTCCACAAGTTACATGGTGGATTGAAATCAAAGAGTTCTGTGGGGGTGCGGGCCAATTATGTATGCCAAGTTGACCCCAAGAACAGGTGGAAATCCCTCTGGTGACATCCCATTAGGGCATCTCAGCAGAAGAATGGGAAGGCTCCCTATGTTAGATCAGTGTGGGATCTGAGTAGGCAGAAGTTTTTATTACAGGGACTCATTGAGTCAAGAATTGAGGACAAACAGCATGCTTGAGAGAATGCCAACTACACTAGGTGGCAGGCCTATGAACAGAGGAGGCTTGCATGACTGGCACATCAGCCAGTCCCGCCAACCACAACAGTCATGTGTGTCAGTGGATCATACACAAGGCTGTGGAGCACCATCAGCATGAGGTTGAGGAGATGTGGCATCTCCTTGCCAAGGCTGACAGAGTGGCTTGGTCCGAACAAGCCAAAGTGTGGGAGGCTCTTCTCAAAGAGTGCAGGGAATGTGAGGAAGCAGCGTGTCTCAAAAGAGAAAAGGCCCAGGCCCCATGTGTTCAGGAAAGGGTGTGGCAGGCACATCAGATCAAGCCAGTTACATATAAAGTGAAAGGCAGTGGAGGTCAAGCCTTCAACACCAGTAGTACTGACTCAAGACTGGGTGAAGAATGTTCCCAGTTTCAAGTTCACAGCTGATATCATGACTCCCTTGGTGTGATGCCTAAGAGCCCCAACTAGCAGACAAGACAGGAGGAGGAGAGGAGGGAGGGGAAACCCGAGAGAACTCAACTGAGGACTCTGGGTGCTAGATTGCACTCCTTATATACTATGACAGGTGGTCTGTGCACTACCCTAAGCCCTACTCTAAATATAGTACAGTATGAGTAAGATGGCTGCACATGTAGTAATAGTCATGAGTCATCAGTGCCATGCTCCAGTATCTTATCTACTGTGTTTATCTAAGCACCAAGTGATAGGTGCCTGCTTAGTTAGCATATGTTTATATAATATGAAGAAAATAAATAATAAAAGTGAAATGACTTGGTAAAAAATGCGAAGCTTTTCAGCCAGTCATGACAGTACCCCCTTTTTAGGATTTGGCTTCCAGACAAAATTTAAACTTCATCATCATCCTTCAGTGCATTGTGCTCCATCACAGATGACTCCTCCAATTCTTTGATAATAGGTGAGAGTGGGCAGGAAGGTGGAGTGAGGTCCTCAACTGTTTCAGTGCAAGGCACTATATCATGCGATTGACATAGGCACATGTTGCATTGACATGGCCCTTCTGCGTCTCCTGGTTCAGTAAGGGTGTCTAAACCCTTTTTTCCTTTCCATTTTTGCCAGTTTTGTTCCCATTTTGCAGCTGGTGCCACTGCATTAATATTGATTTTGGATACTACTTTGTCCAAGGGTTGTGTGAAGTTTTTGTAGGGTCTGAAAGTCAACCTTTCAAAGGTTGCCTTGTCAAGCCTTCTGATGGCTCTGGGGTTTCTATTGTAGAAGTTTTTTATTTTTCTTTTTGCATTTTGTAAATTGTCCAAAGGTTCCCATGAGTTATGTTCAGTGGTGTATCCTTTCCACCTAACCAAATACTTCATTTTGTTTCTTTTTAACCTTACATTGATTATCTCTTCCACTTCATACTCCTTTTCACTGTCTATCTCAATTGGCAGTGGAGGTTGTGCTTTTTGCCCTTTCATTGGTTGTTTCCAAGGGCATATCCATGATACATTTACCACAGGATGGATTTGTTGGGTGAAGGGTAAGTCCAGCTCTACTGTGTTTGGTGATACTATTTTCTTGATTGGGTATGGCCCAATCCATCTCTCCACCAATTTCCTAGTTGGTCATCCTGTCAACCTTAAGTCTTTGGTTGATAACCAGACTTTGCCTCCAACTTTGTACTCTGGTGCATCAGATTGGTGTCTGTCTGCATATAACTTCATATCACCTTGTGATTTTAGCAGAGCAGCTTGAGTTTCCTCATGAATTTCTTTCATTGTCTGGGCAAACTTGGATGCTGCTGGATGGCTACCTTCCCTTCTTGGTTCTATTCCCATCCTGGGGTGTTTACCATAGTTGACAAAGAAAGGTGTCTGTTTGGTGGATGCCTGAATTTTATTATTGTAACTGAATTCAGCAATTGCCAACCATCCAAACCATGTCTCTTGTCTATGGTCTATGAAAATCCTCAGGTACTGTTCTAGGTCCTGATTCATTTGCTCTGTTTGTCCATCCATTTGTGGATGGAATGCCATGGATAAGTCTGTACTGATGCCCAACATTTGATTTAGTTCCTTCATCATCTGTGTGGCAAACTGTGGGCTGCAATCTGAGATTATAGATTCAGGGAGTCCATGAAGTTTCCATACATGGTCCCTGAATAGTGTGGCTAACCCTTGAGCCAAGGTTTCTTCTGATGTAGGAATGAAATGTGCCATTTTGGACATTCTATCACATACTACCAGGATTGCGTTGTGACCATGTGATTCTGGTAGTTTGGTAATGAAGTCTGCTGAAATATGTGTCCAAGGCTGAGCTGGTGCTGAGTTTGGCATTAACTTCCTGGCTGGTGGCTCAGGGAAATTCTTATTTTGTTGGCATTTGTCACACCTACCTGATGTATTTTTTGATGAATCTGGTGACTCTAGGCCACCAGTAATTTCTTGTGACAAGTTCAATCATCTTCCACTGTCCTCTGTGTCTGGCAATGGGTGTATCATGATGTAAGCAGACTATCTCCATCTGCAATTTCTTGTCTTTTGGTACATAGACTTTTCCTTGCCAGAGGATAAGTCCTTGTTCCATTTCCCATTCTCGAGCATTCAGTGTTTTAACACCAGCTTTTTTCATTGCCTCTACTGCTTTTACTACAGCTTTGTCACATGCTTCTGAGTGTTGGATTTTGTTTAGTAGTTCCTTTTCTGAACTATGAATGAACACATGCCCATGATATAGCGCAGCAATCCTGAAAAAGTCTGGTTTGAGGAGCATGACATCCTTGTTGTCATCATCCACCCCCTTTTTATGGTCTGGCCTCCTGGACAGAGAATCAGCCTTTCCCATGGTAACACCTGCCTTATGGTGCAATACAAAATTAAATTGGCTTAGGTACAATGCCCACCTGGCCTGTCTGCAATTTAACTTTTTGGCACTCATAAAGTACTTGAGGTTCTTGTGATCAGTCCAGATCTCGAACTGTTCACATGCTCCTTCTAAGTAGTGATGCCATGTTTCCAGACAATGCATAATGCCTAGCATTTCTTTGTTGTGGACATCATAATTGTGCTCAGTTTCATTGAGCGACTTTGATAGATAGGCCACCAGCCTCCATTTGTCATCCTTACAGAGCATCGATAGTATGCCACCCATAGCATAATCTGATGCATCTGATTCCACCCTGAATTTCCCATCTGAATCAGGTGCCACCAACAGTGGTTGTTTGGTGAATATCTTTTTTAGGCTTTGGAATGCCTTGTTTTGGACCTCTGTCCATTCCCATATTTTATCTTTTTGAACCAGATCATGTAATGGCCATGCAATTTTTGCAAAGTCTTGTACAAAGTGCCTATAATAGTTGGTGAGGCCTAAGAACCTTTGTACGTCTTTGACACAGGAGGGTGTAGGCCAGTTAACAATGGCCTTGATTTTTTGTGTCCATCTGAATTCCTTTTGGACCAAGGACAACTCCTAGGAATTCGACTTCTTCTACACACCAGACACACTTCTCTGGTTTATGTCATGACCGACTGAAAAGCTTCGGCTTTTTCACTAAGTCATTTCACTTTTATTATTTATTTTCTTCATATTATATAAACATATGCTGACTAAGCAGGTGCCTATCGCTTGGCGCTTAGATAAAAGCCATAGATAAGATACCGGAGCTCGGCGCTGATGACTCACTACCGATTACTACATGCGCAGTCGTCTTACTCATACCGTACTATATTTAGAGTAGGGCTTAGGGTAGTGCACAGACCACCTGTCGTAGTATATAAAGAGTGCAATTCAGCACCCAGAGTCCTCAGTCGAGTTCTCTCGGGTTTCCCCTCCCTCCTCTCCTCTCCCTGTCTTGTCTGCTGTCTGGGGCTCTTAGGCGTCACGCCGAGGGAGTCCTGATAGTAGAACTCGACTAGTTCGCTCAACAGCCCCACGCTTGTTATACCCGGACCACAGGGTTAAGTGGACAGAGTACAGGGGGATTGATACAGTCGTACGCCGACTATAAAATTGCGGGTACCGGTTGCCAGACACCGTTAAAACTGTGCACCAGTGGCTCTGCATCGCAGCCCTAAACTAGCTTTGCATTACGTTCCCAGTCGACGCAAACTGAAGGACCTAACCCGGTCGATAGGGTTACCTGTGCACAGGATACCAGTGCTGGGGTGGTGACACAATATGTCACTCGTATCTAGGGACAAGCCTCGCCAGCCCCCTAGCGCGTTAAATTGCCCTGGCCTAGGCCTCTGAAGGCTATACATTTAGTTTACGTATTTACCCTTTTTCCGTACCCCTTGGAGGTAGCCGCCGCTTGGTCACGCGCCTCTGAGAAAGACCCGCACCCGTACGGTGTAGTGGTATCAGGACAACCGTTCGGACCCTGATTAGATAGACCTTTCAAATTAAAATAAAAACCAAGTAGTCAGTATAGTAAATTGTAGCACTGCAGGGGTGGTTGTAGACCCTGAGTGCACGTTTCGTACATACGTCCCCAAGCAAGTGACAGGCCAAGACCTCCCTCACTTACGTACAAGTACAAAATAGGAGATACAAATAACGATACTTTTTGGGACGCTGTCACAGGCGATCTTGATCCAAACGACGCGGGTTTTAGTTCCTCTGAAGGAGAATCTACATCATCAGCATCATCACACTCTACCAACTCTATCACAGAGGAACCACATCAGTGGGAAGCAGCACCGTTTCCTATACTAGTACCAAATCCAGCCACATTAAATCCAAACCTACTATTCAACTCCGACGCAGATTTCATCGGAGAACCCGCACCACCATTTTCATCACCACCACCCCCGCTTACACCATCACCTACATCACCACCACCAAACTATCACAGTATGGCGGCGCCCCAAGAAATGACATCAGCAGAACTGCTGAACCTCCTCAATGTGCAAGCCGCAACCATCCAAGCCCTCCAAAACCAGCTGACACAACTGCAAGCAAACGCTGCACAGGCCGCCGCGGCAGCAGCAGAACACCCTCCTCCCCCCGCCAACATCGTTAACATACCGCCAGGGATGGTATTCAATATTCCCGGAACCGGTAACAGCGGAACATCTAGAATAGATGTAGCCAAACCTCCGGTCTTCTCCGGAAAGATGTCCGAAGTGACAAATTTCATAAACGCATGCAGATTGTACATTCAATTGAAGATGCCGGAATCCGACGAGGAAGAACGGATCTTATTGATCATATCGTACATGACGGAAGGCTTTGCCGCAGATTGGAAGGACAATCTGTTGGAGCAGATGGCCAACAATGAAGAAGGAATTCCGCAAACGGCGGAACAACTGTTCAGGCAGATCAGAAGGGACTTCGGTGATACTGATGAGCAGTCATCAAAGATCTTGGAGATGCGGACCATGATGCAAGGGTCCAGTACGTGCGAGGAACACGTGCAAAAATTTAAAAAGGTATCACGAGGCACCGGATACCTGGGAAGAGCTCTTATCGAAGAGTTCAAACGAAGTTTGAATACCGGACTCCGAAAAAGGATAATGGAGGCCGATGAAGTACCTGAGACCATTGAAGGATGGTATCAAAAAGCAGTAAGATTGGATCGCCAGTGGAGACAGGCGAAAGCCGAGGAGAAGTACTACTCCTCGCGAACCAGTAACTCCGCCAATAGGAGTGAAGGAGCATCCAAAGGCCCGGATACGGCGAAGCCGGTAGCCCCTGCCCAGCCAAAACCCCGATGGAGATTCGGATCGGGATCAGTGAGTCAGGGACGATTGGGAGCTGGAGCCTCCGCGAGTTCAAGTAGTACGGCAAATCGGCCGGACCCTAACGCAATGGACGTCGACCAAAACCAAAGACCACCACTCCGCTGTTACAAATGCGGCAAGATCGGACACATTTCTAGAAACTGCAGATCAGGACTTGACATCCGAACAATGACGTTTGACGAAATGAAGGAGTACTTCAAGAAAGGAGAAGAGAATTTAAAAGAGGAAGAGAGTCAGTAGGTCCCATACTGGACTCTCGTAATAGATACAGTGTACTAGATAAATTGGTAGATAGTGCACAACCCCTTGATATAGCGCTCAGTGCTGACCGGGTTGATGCAAGGACCATCTCGGAAGTCTCAAGGACTTCTGGGACGTCCCCGCAAGAGGCGAACTCCCAGGTGAAACACCTTGATATAGCGCACGGCACTGAAAGTGTCACTCCCAAGGAGCGTGGCAGGGCGGCTAAACCTGTGCTTGATTCCTCGTTATCAAATACAGTAGTACAAGTATCTACAAAGGGACAAAAAGACTTAAAAGGAAAGCGGCATGATATAGCGCTTAACGCTGAAACTGCTTGTCCAAAAAGAATGTTGAAAAAAGGAGAAAAGGAATTTTTAGTTAGAACCATAGGACGGAAGGACGAGATCTTAATGGAGATCAGGTTGGAAAGGTTGGACACCCATGAACAAACTCAACAAACCGCGTTACTCGATTCAGGAGCAACAGGAATGTTCATGCACGCGGCATATGCAAAAGGAATGGGTTTCAAACTAATACCCTTGGAACGCCCCATTCAAGTTCGGAATGTGGACGGGACAAATAACGAAGGAGGAATGATCACCCATGAGGTTGATCTTCTTTTATCTTATCAAGGGCATAAGGAACGAGCCACCTTCGAAATATGCGAGCTGGGAAAAACCAATGTAATCATAGGATCCACGTGGTTACGAAAACACAACCCTGAAATTAATTGGGAAACTGGCCAAGTCAAATTGACACGGTGTCCACGGAGCTGTGGACATAGACAAAGGGAGTGGACTAAGAAGCGGGAGCAGAAGGTCAGATCAGCGGAACACTGGCATGTTCTGGAATATCTGTGGGAACAGGAGAAGGAATTAGACTTTGCGCATTGGCTCGAAGAAAAAGAGGAAAGTGAGAAGCATCTCACATACATGGAACAAATGAAACACCCGGGTCAATACCAGTATGGGGATAAATACCCATTCTTACCAGTGTTTCCATCACCTGCCGGATCAAAAGCCAGATCAATGAAACATGTGCGAGAATTGGCAAAACTCACGGCTAAGGAGATGGTACCGGAACAATACCATCAATACCTCAAAATCTTCGAGAAAGGAGCATCAGAGCGCATGCCGGCTAGAAAGCCTTGGGATCATGCAATTGATACCAAACCAGGCTATCAACCCCGGAAAGGAAAAGTCTATCCCCTATCCCCAGATGAGCTACAAGAAGTACGGAACTTTGTGGATGATCAATTAGCCAAAGGGTATATCCGACCCTCCAAATCACCACAGACGTCACCTGTCTTCTTTGTAAGCAAGAAAGACGGAAAGAAGCGGATGGTTCAGGACTACAGATACCTGAACGAATGGACGGTTAAAAATAACTATCCATTACCCTTAATATCCGAACTCGTAGATCGAGCAGGCAGTGCCAAATACTTCACTAAGCTAGACCTTAGGTGGGGTTACAACAATGTACGGATCAAAGAAGGCGACGAATGGAAAGCAGCATTCACTACTCCCGAGGGTTCTTTTGAACCAGTAGTAATGTTTTTTGGGCTAACCAATTCGCCAGCCACCTTCCAAGCAATGATGAATGACATTTTCCGTGATATGATCAATGCAGGAAAAGTCATTGTGTACATTGATGACATACTCATCTTTACTAAAACAAAAGAGGAGCATGATGCAATCGTACAACAAGTCTTGCAACAATTGGAAGAAAACGATCTGTATGTAAAACCAGAAAAATGTGTGTGGTGTGTGGAAGAAGTTGAATTCCTGGGCGTCGTTTTAGGACCCAAAGGAATCCAAATGGATACAAAGAAGGTTGAAGCTATTATTAGCTGGCCTACCCCTTCTTGTGTCAAAGATGTACAAAGGTTCCTAGGCCTAGCCAATTACTATAGGCGCTTTGTTCAGGACTTCGCTAAAATCGCACGGCCACTACATGACCTGGTCAGAAAAGAAAAAACATGGGAATGGACGGAGGTCCAAGAAAAAGCTTTCCAAAGCCTAAAAAAGATATTCACGGAGCAACCTTTATTAGTTGCCCCGGATTCCAATAAAAAGTTCAGGGTAGAGTCAGATGCATCGGATTACGCTACGGGTGGTGTCTTATCTATGCTCTGCAAAGACGATAAGTGGAGGCCGGTGGCCTACCTATCAAAGTCGCTCAATGATACTGAGTGCAATTATGATGTCCATGATAAAGAAATGCTAGGCATCATGCGTTGCCTAGAAACTTGGCGTCATTATCTAGAAGGAGCACGTGAACAGTTCGAGATATGGACTGATCACAAGAATCTCGAGTACTTTATGAGTGCTAAGAAGTTGAATCGCAGGCAAGCCAGATGGGCTTTGTACCTCAGCCGATTTAACTTTGTATTGCATCATAAAGCTGGTATTACTATGGGAAAGGCCGATTCTCTGTCCAGGAGGCCAGACCATAAAAAGGGGGTGGATGACGACAACAAAGATGTCACGCTCCTCAAACCGGATTTTTTCAAAATCACTGCACTACGCCATGGTCACATCTTTATTCATAGCTCAGAAAAAGAATTGCTAAACAAAATTCGACAATCTGAAGCACGTGACGAAGCAGTAGTAAAAGCGGTAGAAGCTATGAAAAAGGCTGGTGTTAAAACACTAAACGCTCGAGAATGGGAGATGGAGCAGGGACTTATCCTCTGGCAAGGAAAAGTCTACGTACCTAAAGACGAGAAACTGCGGATGGAGATAGTCCGCCTACACCACGACACACCTATTGCAGGACATGGAGGACAGTGGAAGACGATTGAACTCGTCACAAGAAATTACTGGTGGCCTGGAATCACCAGGTTTATTAAAAAATATGTTAATGGATGTGATAAGTGTCAGCAACATAAGAATTTCCCAGAGCCCCCTGCTGGAAAGTTGATGCCAAATTCTGCACCAGCAAAACCCTGGACACATATTTCCGCCGACTTCATCACAAAATTGCCAGAATCACATGGTCATAATGCAATTTTGGTAGTCTGTGATAGAATGTCAAAAATGGCACATTTCATTCCCACATCAGAAGAAACATCGGCACAGGGGTTAGCCACATTATTTAGGGACCATGTTTGGAAACTTCATGGACTCCCTGAATCTATAATCTCAGATCGCGGACCACAGTTCGCCGCACAAATGACAAAGGAACTGAACCAAATGTTGGGCATTAGTACAGATTTGTCCACAGCATTCCATCCACAGACGGATGGACAAACAGAACGGATGAATCAGGACTTAGAACAGTACCTGAGGATTTTCGTAGATCATAGACAAGAAACGTGGTCTGGATGGTTAGCTATCACTGAATTTAGCTACAACAACAAAATTCAGGCATCCACCAAACAGACCCCATTCTTTGTCAACTATGGCAAACACCCCAGGATGGGAATTGAGCCAAGAAGGGAAGGAAGTCACCCGGCTGCATCAGATTTTGCTCAGAAAATGAAAGAAATCCACGAGGAAACTCAGGCAGCTTTATTAAAATCACAAGGCGATATGAAGCTATACGCAGATAGACACAGATCAGACGCACCAGAATACAAAGTTGGGGATAAAGTATGGTTGTCAACTAAAGACTTAAGGTTGACGGGACGACCAACTAGGAAATTGGTGGAAAGATGGATTGGTCCATACCCAATAAAAAAGATAGTGTCGCCAAATGCAGTAGAGCTGGACCTACCCTTCTCGCAACAGATACACCCCGTGGTAAATGTCTCACGAATCCGCCCTTGGAAACGACCAATGAGAGGGCAAAAGGCGCAACCCCCACCGCCAATAGAAGTAGACGGAGAAAAGGAATACGAAGTAGAAGAAATAATCGATGTACGATTAAAAAGAAACAAAATGGAGTACTTAGTCAGGTGGAAAGGATACACCGCTGAGCATAACTCCTGGGAACCATTGGACAATCTACAAAACGCAAAAGGAAAAATAAAAAACTTTTATGATAGAAACCCCGGAGCCATCAGAAGGCTTGACAAAGCAACCTTTAACGGGTTGACTTTCAGACCATACAAAAATTTCACCCAATCCTTGGACAAAGTAGTGTCAAAAATCGATATCAACGCAGTAGCACCAGCTGCAAAATGGGAGCAAAACTGGCAAAAATGGAAAGGAAAGAAGGGCCTAGACACCCTTATAGAGCCAGGAGACGTGGAAGGGCCATGCCAATGCAATATGTGCCTACGTCAATCGCATGATATAGCGCCCGGCGCTGAAACGATTGAAGACCTCATCCCGCCACCCCCGCCCACTTTCACCCATCATCGAGGAAATAGAGGAACCATCCGTGATAGAGCGCATGCGCTGAAGGATGACGACAAAGTTTAAATTTGTCTGGAAGTCAAATCCTAAAAAGGGGGTACTGTCATGACCGACTGAAAAGCTTCGGCTTTTTCACTAAGTCATTTCACTTTTATTATTTATTTTCTTCATATTATATAAACATATGCTGACTAAGCAGGTGCCTATCGCTTGGCGCTTAGATAAAAGCCGTAGATAAGATACCGGAGCTCGGCGCTGATGACTCACTACCGATTACTACATGCGCAGTCGTCTTACTCATACCATACTATATTTAGAGTAGGGCTTAGGGTAGTGCACAGACCACCTGTCGTAGTATATAAAGAGTGCAATTCAGCACCCAGAGTCCTCAGTCGAGTTCTCTCGGGTTTCCCCTCCCTCCTCTCCTCTCCCTGTCTTGTCTGCTGTCTGGGGCTCTTAGGCGTCACGCCGAGGGAGTCCTGATAGTTTAACATATAGATCATTTTCTTCCAGGCGTTGCAAGACTTGATCACTTACTGTATTATAGCAATGTCCAAACCAGGATGCCACTGAGAAGATCAAGGAAGACTAGCCTCATTTTAGCTTTGGTACATATATCTTCAAGTATGCAAGAATATCCCACTATGGTTTTATTCCTAAAGACATACCTGAAATAGAGAGAATAAGGTAAAGCAATAATGGAGGAGATGACAACAGACTCATTTACTGCACATTCAATGCAAATCTCCAGATTATTCTTTTGGACAGTGACAAACAGCATCTTCAGTGCCAAGTCATCAATTGATGCTGTTTTCTGTTTGATTAGCTCCTTTACTTGTTCTTGGTGATTACTGTCATCCTCATTAATAGCTAGATGCAGAATAAGCCCCAGTATCCTGTAACAAAAGAGAAACATACACTCAAACTGCACATAAGCACGAGGAGGATAGTCATAACTCCAACGTCACACGAGCAGTCTCGAGGTTTTCATTCTCATTCTCCTTTTTATCATAGACTCATGTGACTAGGACGTCGAATTTGGTGAAAATTGCCACAACCGGAACTGTGCCTAGTCAGCTGCGATGAAGAGTTTGGAACCTATTATATGAGATTACCATTTCCTGGTCGTTGTTGGTTGAAGAACTTTGACTCCAATTCTAACAACGGGCGAGATACGTCCGGCTCAAAGCAAGACCTGAATGCATTATGACTTGAGCTGTGTCAAGGAAGGGGGTAAAACGCACCAAATTGCATGGATTTGATCCCTTACATCCTGGGCCTTTGCTTTGTCTTTAATGAAAGACATCACGGCCTTCAGTTCCTCCTCCCCCCCAGCCTCGAATCCAGGAGAATCGTGGAAGATGAAACCTGGGTTGTTCTTGAAGGTAAATTCATCACGAACATTATGAATCCCTCGCTATGGCATCAAATTAGAGTCACGATCAGAGAAATTGACAAAGACTATCAAGTTGGTACCTTATCGGTTGGGTTAATCTATCAGTAAACCGATAAGATGGAAAGATATCAAGCAAAGCTGATTAGCGTACGCTATCGTAAACTGGATCCTCGTTTGTGTTGCAGACCCGCTTCAGCAGCGTTGTTTTTCCAGCATTTGCCCTACCGATGACGAGGATGCGAAAGTGAGTGTATTTGGCTCTGAGTTTCGCAGCTTCTTCCGGTGTGATTGTTACCGTCGGAGCGGGATCGGCTGGATCTACAAGATCAGTTGGTGATGCGGGGGTGATGCCTGGAGATCCATGAACAAAAACAGGTGCGTCGACGGATGAAGAGGAAGAAGCAGTGAGTGGGGCGGCAGCGACGAAGGATCTGAGGAAGCTACGGCTGGCGAAGCAACTTGGAATGGTGCAGGCGAATTCGAGCGGCTGTGGGATGTGCTCTGTGATCCACCTAACCTCAACATCTTCTTCAGTCTGTTTCTAAGTCCTTTGGACTTTTTGGAAATCTGGGTGGGTTCGTCGGCCATATCGCAACAAATGGCTTGCTGGTGGTTGCTAATCACTACTTTTCCATATTTTCCGGAAATATTATGCCACCAGAGACAGCCGTCCCTGCACTGTCTCCCATTTTTTGCGCCAAGAGGCGGTCCATGTCTCTCTCTCACTGCCGGCCCCAATCCATTATGTTTTGTAAGTTTTTTTGTGAAGTCTCGGAAAAAACACGATTCTGACTAAAATTTTTACAGTGATCAAAATAACATGACACCAACCAACTTCATTTCTTCCAACTGTCCCACCGTCTGAACTGGAGAGATGCATACAGGCACTTGTATAGGTTGCTGACTCGGTGATTGCGTTTTACAGAGCAGAGCCCTCGAACCGCCGTCGTAGACACCAGCCTGAGTTTGACTCGGGACGAGATACGTTCCAGAGTTGCATAATATCATCTCACACATATGCAGACACATATGCAGACACACACCGAACAACGTCATTTACACATCAAGACTCACCTGTACGCAACACCTCCCAATGTCACTCCAACCAGAGCACCCGAGGTACTCCACCATTACGAACTGTAGTCCAACCCAGCACCCACGCGGATCTACACCTCCACCATCCCTCCCTCTTTTCCTGGCCCTCCTCACTAGGGCGCGCGCAGGCATGGGATCTATTCTCCCACATGCGCTACGTCGCGCACCCGACGCAGCCTAATGTTGTTCTCTACACGCTCGTGATCCGTGCGTGCGCGTCGCCTGTCTCGTCCAAGAGAACGTTGGATCTGTGGACGGAGAGATGACAGTGGACCGGAGGATGGTGCCCACTGCTAAGGTGTACGACGCTGTGATTTCGTGGTATGTGCCAAGTCTGGGTTTCGGTGGTACGTGGGCAAGGGGTTCCGGCTCGCAAAGGAGGTGATAAGGATTCGAGGAGGATTCGAGGAGGGACACAAAGGAGCAGGGGGGCGTTGAGGCTGAGTAAAATGACATTTTGTGCGGCGCAAAGCGGATGAAGGATTTGGCGAGGGCGAGGTGGATTTTGGCGGAGATGGTGCGTGTGGTGGTGGGCCCGGATGGCCACGGGTTGAATGGGGAAGATATCAATGCGGATGAAGAAGTATTGATGCATGTCGTGGATGCGGTCAGCGCGCGTTCCACTCCTCTTCATCTTCTTTGCTGTGGTGACCACATCAGGCCGCCCTCCCACGATGCTCGCTACGCCCCTCGTCACAGCTTGCCAGAGCCCCTTCGGGCCTCGCCCTAGTGCAACAGCTTTTTCGTGTATGACGTCCAATATCGAGAGAACCGCTTGCAAAGGTAACGGGGTAGAGATTTGCATTCTCTGGGCCTATGCATCGTTCCTGCTCTCATACACGCTCTCCATCTCCACTCTATTTGTTCCATGACTTTGGGGATGACGTCCGGCATTAGGATACCATTGCTTCGCGTTCGACTGGTTGATTCATCCTGATTTGAAGAGGGCGTAGAGAGGCTGACAGCTGACGGGACCCACGGAGAGACAGACGAATAGCAAAAAGACTTATTTGAATGAGAACCAGTGCAGAGAGCCCCGATTAAGACCAAGAAGGCGAACAAGAAAAAGATGAGGATCTTGAAGTCAACATGCTCGAGGGTCTTTTGAAAGGCCAACATAATCATCGAGACAAACGTCACTAAACCTCGGGCCTCAGGCCTCATGTGTCAACAACGGAGACGGATTCTAGTAAGCCCCAATTTACCACCCATAAATCACAATGCCCCCACATCGCAATTAACGTTGCCATGTATATCCCTTTACGGTGGGATACCCGTCAGCTTGAACTGCATGGGTGGAATAGGCAGCCCCACCTCTTCCTCACTTTCATTTTCTCGCTATACCTTGGAATCACCAGGTATTCTTTTCGATAAGTTTGTGTTCCCCTCCGAGAACGCTTTCGTTCAACTCTGACTCTACGAACTCGTCCGCTTCAGAAATAGGGAGTAGGTGTCTCTCGTTGAAATTGTAGACCTGCCAGGGCATCGGTTTACGATATCATTTGGAAGCGAGGGAGATGAGCGTGGCAGGAGTGTGGATAGTACGAGTTTTCGGAGATGGTGATCATCATAGTATGGCAGCAGGATGAATCACAGACATTACAGGGTGGAAGTAGGCTAAAGAGCGGTAAGCGCTTTCTGGTCGAAATCATGGAGGCGGCTGATAATTGCCACTGAGTGGCCCGCCCGACCTTGGACTGGCTGCCGACTGTTTCCCACTCCATGCCCTGTCGCGTCCAAGTTTGCAAATTCTATGGGAGGAAATTTGATTCTGTGCTGTCATAAAATCGCAGCTCGTTATTGGTAAGCCAAGCTCTCCGTATTATCTATCCGGGCTGTTACATTACAAGCTGCAAGCCCGATGGTTGTGACTTTGGACGTCTCAATGATCCATGAATCGAGTAATCCGGTTGACCCGGCTCCCGATGTACGCCTAAAATGCCAAACACGGTGACAGCCGCCAGTCCGATATAAACCTGCCGCGATGCGCCGCCTGTCTCTTGTTGCTAATATATCAAGCTAAGAACGCTTCGTCACGTCAAGATCTGGAAGGGTTGGCGATGCCTGTCTATGAAGTAATGGCAGACTTGATTTTCATCTCAAGTGCCCAACGAATGAGTCCGCGGCCACATGTACGTAAACTAATATGCAGCTGGTCGAAAGAGAGCCTATTGTACTAACCAAAGTGACAGGTGAACCAGGAACGTGGCTTCATCACGCGCTCCAGAAGATCATGGATAATAACTTTATTGGCATAATAGGCTTGTTATCGGCTGATCTAACTTTTTGCCTCTGCCCAACCCGGAAATGGACCATGACTATAACAGATAAAAGCCGGGGAGGTTGTCGTGTTTGTTCCTCAGTTCCCCTCCTTGAAACTTGTTGAAGTCTCTCAGAAACCTACAGCTTCCCTCCTCTATCACTCTCACAATGTCTGACATCAATACTTCTCGTTTTCCTAGCTACGGCTATCGTGCTTTCCCCTGCGTCGGTGACGATGTTGAGATGGTCCTCATGCATGGCGAGGAGTGAGTCACAACATCCAAACAACGACCGTATCAAACTACTTACGTGCTATGTATTATCAGCCTATGCTAAACACACGAATCTATCAAGGTGTTGTTGCTATCTCACTTTGACTATAGTTTTTCAAGGCAATTGTACTGACTTACATGTCGTTAGGTTGTTGTCAGGCTTGGACCGTTAAGCCTGCATCAGGAGTATGATTATTTTCTTGTGGTGAAATACCTGGGCTAACTCATCTTTTTCCTACTAGATAGCCCATGTTCTTGTTGAATCTGCTTTGTATTATAAAACCCACGTCAACGATCCACCCTTATATTCAATAAACTTGTTCTTTCACCGTGAGGGCAGTTACTAAGTGGTTACATCAACAAATCAACATGTGTTTTTCCTGTGCAAAGGTCACGGATTTGCGAGTGCGCAGACAGACGGACAAGGTGTGAGGCCTTGAGGACTTACGATTTGTATTCGCACTACGGCCACGCGTCAAGCGTCATCACCAGAAGAACGTGGCCACAAGCTCTAGTGGCTGAGCTAGTCAAAGGCTTGACAATCAAAGCAGACGCCGAACTTGCAGGGCTCCACTCCCGAATGAAGGAGATCTATGCATGCGTTAACATGGATCTACGTCCCGAATATATTCTACAGTGCTCTGCACTCACTTCTCATAGTATGAACCTGGTTCAAGAATGATCTTGGACACCATTTTACTTACACTTTTCAAACTATTTACTCGCTCCTGGCGGATCTAGAGTTTGATATTGCACGAGGTCGCCTGTTACTAGTTGATGCCAAATGTCAGAACCCTGATCAAAGTCTTGTGTCCCATATTCCAGGCAAGCTATTGCTTTGCTGAAGTCAACCAGGTACGTCAATGCCGCCTTTTCGACTTCCCAATCTGAACAAATATCTTCCAGCGTTCCTAAGGTCCGTTTCTGTCTGTATAACTAGCGCGCACTGGAAAATCTCCCAACCCTGCTACTTCTCATCATTACCGCTATCCACGTGGTCTGAGAATGTTCGCTTTTTCAACGGAACGGGTATATATTTCGAGCCTGCGTCACATCGCACTTTAAATGACTACGCGAACCTGTTGAAGACCCTGCTGATCAAGGGGCGACTTTAAAGGCAGCTTATTTTTACGCATCATAGTTACCCTGCCCCAGATTCTCAATTCTTAATCAAACCAAAACAACAAAATGCTCAATATGCGATGTACAAAAGCACAAATGGAGAAACACCGTAAAAACATCAACCTTTTCTGAATTCCGTCACAAGCCAATCGCGGTGTCCATTTTCCTGATGCGTTTGTCAGATTCAAGGTATTATCGTATTATTGGGTCCTCATGGACTGACTTACACTGGGATTTTACTTGTGATGGACGTTGATATCGTAGAGAGTAGGGTTCAAAATCAATCTTCCACCCGTGTGGAGAATGATCTCTTCATTCTCCGACTTAATTATCAAGGTCTCCAAACCAACATTGATGATGGTGGGATGGAGGGGCGGGGGGAGATGCGGGATAGGCACGGGTGAACGATCTGGTCTCTCGGTAGAGGTGACTTCCCAGTAGATGGGCGGCAATTTTGCCGATTCACCCGGAGTCAACTTGATTACCTGTACATTGCCAGAGCCATTGTGAGGAATGAACACCACATTGTGCTGAGAGTTAACGTTCTTCACGCTGGAGAACAGATGAGCATTTTAGATATAAAATTCGGTTTGGTTATTGATTACACTTACGTTGTCGGTAGTATTACTATGTCTGACATGTTGATCGATGCGATGAGAAGAAGATGATTCTGGGTTGGTTGGACTGTTCTGCATTGTTGCACTGGTTAAGTAGACTTCCAATGATTTGACGTTATTTGCTCTGCGATTGTATCTGTCAGACCTTCGACCGATAAAGGCCGAAAGGAGAAAGCAACAGGGGTGACACGTTCATGGTTTTTCCCACTAGATCCACATGACATAGCATGGTGTATGCTTCCATTCCTTGTAACATGAGCACGATGAGAACGATAAGATGGCACATGGTTCAGGAGTTCCCATTAAAGCATAGCTCCCCACACATTCTGACCGCCGTTTCCCATATGGTCTGTTGTGAATTCCAAGAATGGGAAAGAAGCATTCCGCATAGAGCATGTTTTTTTTTCAATCGCCATTCGTACGCCGCATGTTCTTGACTTCTGTTCTATATGTACCTTCTGATTCACGCAGTTCGCGAAATTGATACCACAGTTCTGCCATCGATAAGAGTCACGAGAAGCTGCTTCTCACGGTACGTATTCAGAGCCAATGGAATCAATTTTTCCATAAGCCGGCTACACCATAGGAGCTTGATGTCTGTCATAAAGGTTCCAAATCTCAGGCCCACGCCACGAACTCTAAATCTAGTCTAAGTTCAGTTGTCATTTAGGGTCTCTTAAGTTTGCAAACGATACATTTGGGCGTGTTCTTTTGTCTTTATCGCCATATGTTGCCATTTTCCACTAACACTTGCCAAAAGGGTTTACTACCATCAGATTGGCGCGTTCCCTTGCCCTTTATCGCCGCTTTCTAATAGCACTTTTGTATCGCAGATTCTAACGCAAGGATGGCAATATCTATGCGTTGGCGGGCATCATGTACGTTTTTGGTAGGGTTCGTTGGCACCAAATGAATTGGATGTATCACTGGAAGTATGATAACGGGCCGTATAACTGAAAATTGGACTTGCCTTCCTGTAGCTGCCATTTCTAAATGCTTATTTGGTCCCGCATTTTGAAACGTATGTCGATGTAAGCCTGACGACTCCGCGTCCTAAAGATTTGACCTGATGTCCGTCTTCCTGAAGCTAGACATAACGCACCAACTGGCTATCATGGCAACTCGCACCACCCATCGTCCTTTTGGCTATACTCTCTCCACTCCATAGAATCATTGACTTTTTTGAATAACTTTCTTGAGGTCTCCTTCCACTTCATGGGTTGGCTTTGATGATGCTAATATGTGGTCATTCTCGAGACATCCCTTTGTCACTAATATCACAACGCGCATCATACGCACATCCAGTGAATGGCCGTCGAGCGAAAATTGATGACAATACATATGTCAACGATTATGTAACTCTTGCTTATTACTTTGTACCACGATAAACAAATGGCAGGGTTATCATTACAGGCGCGTCGGGAACGTCTAGCTTCCAAGCATAATGCATAAGGTTTGAAATATCAAGGACTTGGGTGGATCAGCAAAGTGGGCGTGGAGTAGGAAAGGGTGTGGTCAGCCAGCCTAACCCGATGAAGCTCCGTACCGCTCCATATCAAACTCCATATCCTCTGTTACGTTCCATAGCTCATTACATGAACTGCCATACACGATACTATTATTCTATCAACACCGCTGTGCGCTATCTTTGGCGGCAGTCATCTCCCGTGTTTTCGAATGATAAAGATGAGGTGGGTTGTTGAAAAGATTTGTCTAGTCTCTATTTCCGAAACTGACCAGTTCAAAAATGTATGAAAGCGTTCTCAGAAGTGAAAAAGTCGAGGATATTAGCCATGAGGATGTCAGGTTGTATTACCATCAGTAAATTTCCATTGTTGCTTGGTAGGAATTTGGGCCATTAACCAAGGTGAAGTCGGCGATAAACTAGATAAGGAATACAGAAAACTGGTATGGGATGGGGGCGGGCGGTGCGGAAGCCGAAACTGATATTCCAAGTGTCATTTGTCTTTCTTCTGTTCGTCAACTCACGTTTCTAGTTTCTTTGGAGCACTGGCGACTGGAAACCATAATTAGCGAGTTCTACATTTCCCATATTCTGTTCTTGATACATCATACAAAATTTTTTTAAAAAACGATGAAAACGACAAAATCGAAAAACAAAGTTGCAAACCGGTGTCGTACCTCTTTCAATTAATTATTTTTTAAAATCGTCTGCATTATAGATTCGAAAATCATTCAAAAAAAAGATAAAATTTTCAAAAAATCCATGGAGCGCTGGCGCATGTTTCTCTTGTCTTGTTCCGGTTTCCAGTTCTTTTCTTGCGACTCAGCTCTCTTGTACACAAACTCAGACTGACGTCAACTCCAAGCGAACGGTCCCCGTATACAAACCGGGAAAAAAAGTGAAAACGAATATGGCCAGACTGGTGCTCAACGATCCCCTGACCCATGAATTTGGTAGATAGTAATAGATAGTTCCCGGCGAAGGTGGAGAGACTGTTTAGTCTCTTTTCCTCGTGCTCCCTTGCCGTGGGCCCTGGGCTTAGACCTTATGGTCGACCAAAGGCAAGTTAAAACATGCTTTCTGAACTTTGGATAGTACCATGCAGGATCTTTTTTGCGAATCGTCTTTTTGGGAGAGTTTGGGCAGGAGTGACTGATTCGTTGTTCTCTTGATGCGTGTTGGTGCAGAGGCCGCGCCGCGCCGCGCCATTGGTGTAGTATTGTGCGTCTCTGTACAAATCAGATAGAAAAAAGCAATACAAGCCGAAGAGACTGATCCAAGTTATTGCAAATGTCTTGCGTTATTTTTTTTCGCGTACTTGTTGCAATATCCTTCTCCGCATACGACGCTATTTTGGGAGAACATGAAAGTACCTAAACGTCTTCAGCAACGAAAATTATGAGATGGTGAGTAACTCACAAATCCTCACTTCCTAATCTCCAGTACCCATAGCGGCTACGAGTAACCATCGTATAGGGCCAAACTGTTGTGTCCGGTCCCTGCGTCCCAAAGCTGTAGGCTACGATCCTTGGACCCAATAGTGACGGCCCACTGCACATCGTGCAACATGAAAACAGGACGAATGTAATCCTGCATGTGGCTCAGAGTGAAAGAAAACCACACCTTAAAGTGACTCCTCCCTGCCTAGAACTCGCATCCAAGAACATGAGCATCTCAGTGTCCTAGCTCCCTCTCACAAGCCACTTTCTGTCGGGTCAGAATATGATGCTGAAGGCGCAGTCCAGGTGCCCCCATGGCAGCGACTCAACGAGTTACCCAAGATGTACGCCCGTTGACGAATGTGACAAATTCTGTGACAGTGTGCTCAACGTCCACCATGCAACGCGCAACTGAAGCTCTGCTCCCAGAAATCCAACCTGTGTTCTCACTTCAGGATACACTCCACGACGATATTCTCACCCACATATTTGTCCTCATTTCGCAAGACCAAGGACCCGTGCCATTCCCTATTCGAAGCCATACAATCCCTTACCAGCTTGGGCTATCACATGTCTGTTCACGCTGGCGCACCTTAGCTCTCAGTACATTTGAGCTATGGAATAACGTCTGTATACACGTCAAACGATATAATGCCAATCACATCAGTCCACTTTACCATGAATGGCTCCTGCGGGCCGGAGGTTCTCCAATAGAACTATCGATACAATTTGCATGTCGGAATAATGGGAAAGCCGCTCTGGATGCCAGGATCATCCAGGATACAGTTTCTTACTTCAAAGATCAGATCAAGACGCTCAACATTGATCTGACGTTTTGTCAGTTCAAAGCGTTATCAAGGTTCCCAAATACTGTTCTACCATACATCGAGAAGCTAGAAATCAACCTCAGTTTTTACGACGCAGAGAAAGCTTTGAATAGCATACCGATCAGTTTCACCAGACTACGATCAGTGATCATCGATGGTGGAAACTCTATTAGATCAATACAGAATGTTTCTCTCCCATGGAATCAGCTGCGGAATTTGACGCTTTTTTTCAAAGTAATTGACCTGATACCAGTCTTTGATACATTACGAGAGATGCCAGTACTACAAGATCTCTCTCTGTGTATTCAATTACAGAGTTCTGAACCCTTAGCTTCACTAGTAAAGGTGATCATCCCTAGCTTGCGGCGCATCCGTGTGGAACTGCACATCGTCGACGAAGCCACTCACAAGTTCCTCGATAATCTCATCTGCCCTGCCCTCGTCGAACTCGATATGAAAAAGGTTGGGTACGAAAAAGGCACATATGAAATTCTCAAGCAGTAATACAACTTGCAAGGACTCGAAGTGCTTTTACTTCTTAATCATGCTATTCCCCTCTCTTCCATTCTGAAGGATGCACCTAAACTACAGAAACTTTCGATAAGCGGAGTCATCGATGACGAAGCGATTGTAGGTCTATCAAACGGCACTCTTGGGCGCCATCTCAAAGAATTAACGATTCGTTCTACGCGTGATATCAATCGGTTGCTCAGCATGTTGGCGATGCGCAAGCAAACGGTTGACAGATTGATTGAGAATGGATGTAACTGGAGAGAAATGATCACTGTTTTGAGGGAAATGGATGTCTACTATGGCGAGGACGTGGATGAGCACAAATGCGGATGCAGAGATAGGGTTAAGGCTTTGAAGGAAATAGGTATCACAGTTTGGCTGCCTAAAATGTATATGAAATCCTGAGGGCGATATTTTGATACTACTAGTACTAATATATACGTATATGTCAAAAGCAGTCGCGGCCGCCAACTGATCAAGGTTCCCGAAAAAACGCCCAAATATGGTAAGTTGCCCACCAAATGGGTTTCCACAGGAGACTCTCGGCCTACTCTGCACTACCTACCCACGACCTACTCTGTACGTTAAGATCAAAATAAAATGCTGCAAAACGGCACGTAGACACCAATGGCCTCAGTGATTTGCTGTTGAATTTCATCAATCATTCGATCGTTGACCTGCCGATCGTTTACAAACTTAACTGGGTAATCCGAAGCTTTCCTTGCGTACGTACCACTCTGTTGCTAAAGTGCTAAACGCCCAAAGGAATTGGTATTTTTCATGCAACAATGTGTGATTTTATAGCCTTGTCAAACGCAGGAACACTACTTAGTATATTTTCTTATTCCGCTGCCGGGGCTTTGGAGGCTGACCGGTGACCCGCCTTAAAATCGAACCGGCTCCTCACTTCCGATCCTCTTGTTGTCTCTTGCCTTCGTTCTACTACCACCGCCCAACTCAGTGCGCATTTTACTTCAAGTGACAACCTTTGCTTTCAGCAATAACGATAACAGCAATGCATCAACTCAATTATACCTTAGTACCCGAGTAAGTTGCCTCTATTAGTACTTGTCGTCGTCGTCGTCGTCGTCGTGAGCTATGTCTCACATTATCTTGTCCAATCCAGACGCCCTCTAGACATTCCACTTTATCGAAAGAGCTGGAGACCCGCCAAGCCCAGGCCCAGGCCCTACCCAAAGCCTGCGGCTAGCGTTGAGTGAGCGATTTGAAAAACATCGCCATTGTTGAACTGAACTCATTTGACCTTGCTCTTTCCAGGGCCGCTGCCATCCTTGCGTCCAGGAGGCAATCACGCGAGGATCCTGGCAGGCATATGGGTAAGCAACTATTATTGATGCGTAGATGTACATAGGTAACTCACAGCCATGCAGTTCCTGCACCACCAGCCCAGTTCAATGACGTTCGCTTCTCTTACGCTCTTGCACCCCAGTGAGTCGTCTTTATTCCCTGCGTTCACAACATCTCACATGATCTTTTCCAATACAGACGTCCTCTAGATAGAAAGGCTCAGAGGCCCGTCAAGCCCAAACCCAGGCCCTATCCCAAGCCTGCCACCAGCGTTGGGTAAGTGACTTGAAACACGCCATTCAAGTTGTTTTTGAACTCATTTTTGCGGCTCTATTTAGAGTGTCCCGGAGGCGATTGCGTGAGGATGCCAGGCCTCTAAGTAAGCAATATCTTTAATCAATAATTATCGTAACTCACGGGAATGCAGTCCCTGTACCACATTTCCAGAATGTAGCTGTGTTCCAGGACAACTACGGTTTCCCGCCACCCGTCGTCGGCTACGTTCCCGAGTCGGATGACATGGAAATTGATACGATGGGCCCGGCTTTTATACCTGTGGCGCCTAACGCAACATTTGGAAACCCGCTCATTGTCGGCTACACACCTGAACTCCCTGAGGCTATGGAAGTTGATTGGGAAGGTCCATCGATCCCGACCGGCCCGTCATACCATCCCGCCTTTAATATCCCTCTTCCACTGGTCATGGTAGAGAACACTCGTGCGGTTCACTTGGAAAATCCGCATAACCCCGTCATCGAGGCTCACCATACCCTTCCTTTAAATGCCGGTCTCGTCGACCCACCGTATGACCCTAGACAACCTCTTTTCACAACCCAACCAATTTTAAATGCTGGGGTACAGGTTGTCGAGGGAAACGTCTTCGTAGGGATAGACATCAATGCGCAAGTCCCTACGCACACCGTACAGCCTCATTTCCCTGAGACGCTGAACACTCCGCCGGTTGTTGCAGTAGAGGAGCATCCTGGTGACAATACGGAGCTATTCAACGAGCTCTTTGGGGATGATGGGGAGGACGAAGACGAGGAGGAAATTGCTCCCTAGGGTGGTGGCGGCGATCTTGTCGGGGGACATGGTGATGATGAAGACGAGGATGATGACGAAGTCGAAATCGTCATCTAATCAACGCTCGCCATCATCAAGTTAACTGTACCTAGTCGACAATCTTTTGGGATTCATGGCGTCATCTCTGGATCATCAAGACACAAGGACATCTATGCAACTATCGAACACATACTATCAGGATCGATCTATCTTTTCTTCATTTCTTGACTCTGAATCTGGTTGGTTTCTCTTTCTTCATTGGACTCGTCAAGAAAAGTGCGAAGACCTCCCGAAAAAAGTTCAAAATTAGAAAAAGCAAAAACATTTAATAATATCAAGCACATTTCTCTGGATCTTATCTTGTATTTCGTCTCAATCTCAAGACATGGTTTCAATTTACTCTTTGGTCACCGTCATCTCAACGTATCTCGAAAGCAACTAAAAAGTCAAAAAGCAAAACAACAAAAACAGCGTAAAAAGACACCAGTAATGGCTGAGGACAAGCCCTGTACAACGGCAAGACAAAACCAAAAAAAAAGAAAAGAAAAGTAAAAAACAAGAAAGCACGTACGCAAGAAAATAAATAGTCAGAAAACTGTCTGTGATTTTTCATCCAAGCTTAGGTGTGTAAGCGGGCAAGTGGGGGAGCAGGTTAGCGAACAAGTGAGAGAGAGCGGGTGGATTTACGAGTGCGCAGGGTAATACATGGTTTTGTTTAGCCTGCGACCAAATAAAATACAACACACTTCTTGACTTGAAGCCTGGAAATGACACTGAACTTCTTCTTAGTACATGCTTCCTTGTCTTTCTTCGTTGCCAGCGCGCGTGGTCATGCGAGTGGGTAAAACAATGACGGGATTCGGGGGAGCCTGGAAGGAGAGGCGAAGGATTTCCGACTGTTTGTGCCATCACGCGTTAGTTTTTTGTTCACTGATATCGTTACACCGACGCGTCTGACACAGTTATTCCTAGACCAATACGTCTTCAAGATGGGACAAAAACAAATCCCTCGACTGTTCCAGCCCTTCCAAATTTTTCGTGAATGCTAGAGGCATTAAAAGCCATACTATCGAGAGGACCGCTTGGAAAGGCAACTATGGGGTGGAGATTCGCGTTTGCGGTCGCGGTCTCCTTTGCATTCTCTGGGCCTATAGATCGTTCCCGCTCTCATACATGGTCACCATCTCCACTTTATTTGTCCCATGATTTCTGGGATGACGTCCGGCATTGGGATACTCCGTTGCTTCGCGTTCGACTGGTTGACTTTTCCTGTTTTGAAGAGGGCAGGAAACCTGACATGGACAACTGACGGGACCCACCATCAAGACCAAGGCGAACAAGACCAGAAAGATGATCTTCAAACGTCGACATGCTCGAGGGTCTTACGAAAGGCCAACATAATAATCGAGACAAACGTCACTAAGCCTCTGGCCTCAACAACGGAACGGAGACGGATTCTAGTAAACCCAAGTCTACCACCTAATCAAGCACAACTGCTTTCACTTCGCAATTGACGTTGCCATGTATATCCCTTTACGGTGGCCACCCGTAGGGATACCGGCCAGCTTGAACTGCATGGGTGGAACCTCGTCCTCACTTTCACTTTCTCGCTATGCCTGCATTGCTGAACCCTCTCCTCTAGTCCCTGCGATGATCGGTGGAAGATCACATGCGACTACATATAATAAATTTGACAAAACTAAGGCCACCGCTCAACAGAGCCATCAGAGATTCTGAACCAACGCCAACGCGTGGATAGCGGATGATGGGCAGCGTGAGAAGTAGCAGGGTTCGGAAATTTTCCAATGCGCGCTAGTCATTATGAAGACGTAAAATTGGCCAAAAAAAGTCAGAATCCAGGTGAAGTGTGACAGTCCTGAACCCGATAGTGTATCGCTCGATTGACTATGTGTCAAGATAGGGTTCTTCAACTCGGAGTCACCGGGTATATATTAACTTTTTATATTAACTTTTTATAGATGAGAGTCCTCGATAAGTTTATGTTCGCCTCTGAGAACGCCTTCGTTCAACTCTGACTCTACGAACTCGTCAGCCTCAGTTCAATGTGCCAGCTGCCAAGCGACCGAGTTCAACAACAATGTCAAGCTGGCGCTGTTGGTTTTGGATCTCGGAGGCATGCTGGAGGTTAACGGCTGGAAAAAAGACTCAGCTGAGCAACACCCGCTCCAGAACCAATATGCGCTATGTGAACTAGTATCAAAATATCATCCTCAATATTACATGTATTGTCCAGGTAGCACAACGGTGATACCTACTTCCCTCAAAGCCTCAACCCTATTCCTGCATTCGCATTTGTGTCCATCCAACTCCTCGTGGTCGTATAAACCGAAGTGCTCGCGGTCGTAGATCTCCGTTTCCCTCAAAACAGTAATCATTTCTCTCCAGTTACATCCATTCTCGATCAACCTGTCAACCATTTGCTTGCGCATCCCTACCATGCTGAGCAACCGATTGATATCACGTGGAGAACCAGTTGTTAATTCTTTGAGATGGCGTCCAAGGGTGCCGTTCGATAAACCTACAATCGCGTCGTCATCTATGTCTCCGCTTGTCGTAAGTTTCTGTAGTTTAGGTGCATCCTTTAAAATGGAAGAGAGGGGAATAGCTTGATTAAAAAGAAAAAGCGCCTCGAGTCCTTGCAGGTTGTATTGCTGCTTGATAATTTCGTAGGTATCTTTTTGACATTCAAACCTGTTCATATCGAGTTCGACGAGGGCAGGGCAGATGAGATTATCGGGAAACCTGAAAGTGCGTTCGTCGATGATGTATAATTCCACAGAGATGCGCCGCAAGCTAGGGATGGTCACCTTTTCCAGTGGACCCAAGTAATCAGAAGTAATAAACAAAGAGAGATCCTGTAGTAATGGCATCTGTCGCAATATATGAAAAACTGGTATCAGGTCAGTTGCTCTGAAGTCAAGCTCTAATCTACGCAGCTGACTCCACGGCAGAGAAACATTCTGTATTGATACAATAGATTTTCTATCAGCAATCATCACTGATCGTAATCTGGTGGAATTAGTCGGTAGTCCGTTAAAAGCTAGAAAGTTCTCGGGATCGTAATAACAGATATTGATTTCTGGCTTCTCTATGTATGGTAAAACAGTATTCGGGAACCTTGATGACGCATCGAACTGACAAAACGTCAGATCAATGTTGAGCGTCTTGATCTGATCTTTGACAAAGAAGTAAGAAACCGTCTCTTGGACGATCCTGGTATCAAAAATGGCTTCGTCATCATCCCGATATGCAAATTGTATCGATAGCTCTATCGGAGAGCTTCCGGCCCGTAAGAGCCATTCATGGTAAAGGACACTGATATAATAGTCATATCGATTGACGTAGAGACAGACGTTATTCCATAGCTCAAAAGTATTGAGAGCCAAGGTGCGCCAACGTGAACAGACATACGATAGCACAAGCTGAGAAGGCATTGTGCGGGGTTGAATAGGGAATTGCACGGGTCCTTGGTCCAGCGAAATGAGGACAAATATGTGGATGAGAACATCGTCGGGGAGCTCCTGAAGTGAGACCGGTGAGACAGGTGAGACAGGTGAGGACACAGGCTTGAGCAGAGCTAGATCCGTTTCGCTTGCTCTTGCATGCGCCCGAGCGATGTCTGGAGCTATGAGGTGATTGAGATGTCATTGAGTTAAGTTCAGTGACAAACTGTCAATTTCTTGTAAAGGACGCTGGAACATCTGTTTGGGAACAGTGAATCTGGTAGTCGTGACATGTGACAAATTTCATTGGCATCCCACTGCTCGGGAGCAAAGAGCAAGTGAAACGGATCTAGCTCTGCTCAAGCCTGTGTCCTCACCTGTCTCACCTGTCTCACCGGTCTCACTTCAGGAGCTCCCCGACGATGTTCTCATCCACATATTTGTCCTCATTTCGCTGGACCAAGGACCCGTGCAATTCCCTATTCAACCCCGCACAATGCCTTCTCAGCTTGTGCTATCGTATGTCTGTTCACGTTGGCGCACCTTGGCTCTCAATACTTTTGAGCTATGGAATAACGTCTGTCTCTACGTCAATCGATATGATTATTATATCAGTGTCCTTTACCATGAATGGCTCTTACGGGCCGGAAGCTCTCCGATAGAGCTGTCGATACAATTCGCATGTCGTGATGATAGTGAAGCCGCCTTTGATGCCAAGATCATTCAGGATAAGGTTTCTTACTTCAAAGATCAGATCAAGACGCTCAACATTGATCTGACGTTTTGTCAGTTCGATGCGTTATCAAGGTTCTCAAATACTATTTTACCATACATCGAGAAGCTAGAAATTAACCTCGGTTCTTACGACGCTGAGAAAGCTTTTAACAGCATACCCATCAGTTCCACCAGATTACAATCAGTGGTCATCGCTGATATGAACTCTTTCATATCAATACAAAATATTTCTCTACCATGGAGTCAGCTGCGGAACTTGATGCTTGTCTTCAAAGCAACTGACCTGACACCAGTTTGTCATACATTGCGACAGATGCCATTACTACAGGAACTCTGTTTATTCAATTACAGAGTGCCGATCGCTTGGCTCTACAGGAAAAAGTGACCATCCCTAGCTTGCGGTGCTTCTGTATAGGACTATACATCACCGACGAAGGCAATTTTAGGTTCCTCCATAATCTGACCTGCCCTGTCCTCATCGAACTCGATATGAACCAGTTTGTATGCCAAAAAGACACCTACGATATTATCAAGCAGCAATACAACTTGCAGGGACTCGAAGTGCTTTGTCTTTTTAATCAAGCTATTCCCCTCTCTTCCATTCTAAAGGATGCACCTAAACTACGGAAACTTACGATAGACGGAGAGATAGATGACGAAGCGATTGTAGGTCTCTCAAATGGCACCCTTGGACGCCATCTCAAAGGATTAACAACTGGTTTTGCACGTGATATCAATCGGTTGCTTAGCATGGTGGAGATGCGCAAGCAAACGGTTGACAGGTTGATCGAGAATGGATGTAACTGGAGAGAAATGATTACTGTTTTGAGGGAAACGGAGATCTACGACCGCAAGCATTTCGATATATACGACCACGAAGAGTTGGATGGACACAAATGCGAATACAGGAATAGGGTTGAGGCTTTGAGAGAAGTAGGTATCACCGTTGTGCTACCTGGACAATACATGTAATATTGAGGATGATATTTTGATACTAGTAATTGGTTCCGGAGCATCTAACCGACAGCGCTAGCTTGACAAGGTTGTTAAACTTGGTGACGCGACCGCTAGGAATGCTATACTTAATTACTGATCCAGGATACCATATGATCAGACCCTTCCCGTCACTGAACTCTATTGAAAGGCGGGCATAAACCATCTTTTTATCCTCTTTTTTCATTCTTATGAATGATCCGTTTTTCGATGAAAAAAAGACGGACGACTTGGTCAACAATTATCAAATTTCTACTAATAGACTCGAAACATATATATCTACCAGACGAATGGGTCAACATACATATTATACCATCGCGCTCCAAGTACCACATCGCCTCTTGCAGGAGACAAACAAACGCATATCTACAATTTAGCATGTCGCGCGTCAACTGGCCAGGATCGGGATCTAACAGCGGTGATCCAATCGGACCCAGCATCTGGATACTGGAAGGAGTCGTCAGCCAACTTGTTATCTTAAAAAGACAGTCCCACAAACACCCACCTCCCAAACCATAACGCCTCCGTCTTCGTAAAGAAGAAAGGGTTAATGAATTGATATTTCGAATTATAAAGGGTGACTTACCCCACTTAGACTTCTTGGCAAACGCTAAGCAAGAAGCGAGTGCATTGGGATCCATATAACCGTTCGATGCGTCTTCAGGTGTGGCTGGCTTGCCTATTACAATCTTGTGCAATGGAACGCCATTGGCATGGATCTGGAAAACAGAAGTATTGGGCCATGTGTTCGAGGATGTCGTCAAAAGACCAGAAGAGGTCGTATACTCCGTCGGTCCCTCTAGATACATTGTTTTTCAGTTCCACGTTATGTCCAAAAAAAAAAAAAAAGTAGGTAGTTCCATTAACTCACGGTTATAAAACTGGATATTGTACCAATCGATCAAGTGACCGACTTGAGAATTTACTTTGAGGTATCCTCCGCCACCATAGATGTTGGGCGAAAACCTATAAATGAAAAAATAAAAAAGGGTGAGTCACCGGGTTTTGTTTTTGCCTGAGGCAAATACAACAAATCATACCATGGCGCGACCGCTTTATCCAATCATTGATTAGCAAAAAGATTCCACAGGTCGGTTGATTGACTTACGCGCATGTGTCAAAAGATATTGACCGACAGGAAGAGTCTGCCTTAATTGTGTCGTGAAGGTAATTAACCAATTCTATTCAATAAAATTTTCGTATTCATAATCCCTCCAAAAGATGAAAGAAAGAAACGAACCTCTGCACTGCCGTCGCCTTTGTTAATAGCAGCAAAGTCTTCATAGTCGATATCAATCCCATCCAGTTGATATGTAGTGACCCATTCAGCCATCGTGTTAGCCGTGGAAATAGGATCAGCCCCCGACGTGGTGGGTGTATCGGTGGATCCGAAAGCCGAGACCATGAGTTTGATTCCGGCAGCTGCATATTGGGATTTGATGGCCGAACGGTCAGAAGCGCTAAGGCTGGCCCATGCTTCTGCCTTTTTAAAAATAATTAGAAATTTTGAATTTAAAAAAAATTCAAGTTTGACTAACATTGTCCCAGGCACCTTGTAGAAGCAAAAAACTAAGATTACTACGAAAAAAAAAAAGGTCAGAAAAATAATGGACAGTTTGTTATGTAAACACGGTCATACAATACGTTGTATCCCTGTCAGTGAATCAAATCAGTTTGTCAACGTCAGGCTATTAAGAATGTGTTAATTGGCTTTTACCTTGAGGGCTGAGACACTTGGAGGGCTCGAAGATCCTGACCATTTGTCAGAATAGATCACGAAATGTGGGGCACCACTGTGTGCTGATTGAGATGCCATTGAGTTCAAAAGTATCGAGTATTGGAAACGGGGAGGAGTTTTCTTGGTTTTGAGGGTGTACTGTAGTCCACAAACTGGTGCTGAGACCTATTATATAGGTATAGCGTTTGTTTGGTCCAGGGGAAGAAGCGCTGTGTTTGCGAATCGCGCCCAGGCGGGAGAAGCAGGAGAAGTAGCATAGCCTTTGAATAGGCCGTAGTAGCTGGATCTGACATCTTCAAAGACATGACTAGTAGAAGGAAGCGGATGCCACTGATAAGTGTCTAAATTCTGTAGTAACGGGTGCATCGCCCAGTGAGAGGGCCGGTGCAATGCGTCGCAGTTACTCGTGCCCCATCGGGAATGCTTCTGCGCTCCAGCGAAACCTATTGAATAGACAACGGGACGGCATGGACTTGAACAGCCTGATCAATTGAATCAACCAGATGTGGAAATAGTCTAACTTGCACGCTCTCACGTTTTGTCAAAACATTTGGGGCTCTTGGCAGAGGGTGTCAATGGAACGGCCAGAGAGACTGGGAGAGAGTGCGTGTGCCACTCTGGCATGTCACGGTTGCCACGAGGCACTACTAAGCCCTCTTGCCACCACCAAGTCGGAAACCTACCTCTTGCAATCAACTCCTCCGTCGGCGAGACGAATACTCCGGGCCATTCATCCAACAAGAGTATCTTCCCGTTGTTGTGATGCCAAGTATCTCTCTCTGGAACACACTTACTTTTGTTGGATATTCGTTTCAAGGTGAAGAGCCCAATATCACATGTGGTATTCGGCCGCTCGGCAAACGCAAGGTATGGCCCGACGGTCCATTGGCCATCATGTGGCGATAGCGCATCTCCGCCATGAGTGCTTGAGTCGAAGTGGCTAGGAGGTCGTCGCTCAGCGCTAGTCCTTAGTCGGACACAATTGAGGGCAAAACAGGCTAAATTTAATCATTGCATCATCATCCATCTCCATCTCCATCATTTTTCGAAAATCATCAATTCACGGGGATATCCTGCCATGCCAACTAAATCTTAAGTCTAAAGTATTCGTATTCGGAACCCTGCCAGTCGCTTCCGACAACATAGGTGAACGTTTCTGGAAAAACTGGATGCCATAGCCATACAAAGCACTTGTTTTCTCAAGGTACGAAAAATGTGCTTACATATGAACTTTAGACGGACAGACAGATACGCCGGATCTTGCCGCAGCAAAGAAAAAAAAAAGGGGACTACTATGACGCCCCCAACTAGTTCTAATAGGTCTACCAGTCGGTGCATGCGGCTGTCCGACTGCCGCTTGCTATGCGTTCCTGAATACGGGCCCAGGACCCAAGTTAACGCGGAACAATTTCACTTGTGGAGCCGCCGTTGTTTTCGGGAAGCGTGTGTATTGAGAAAAACAGCGGCGCGCCCATGTCGTTTTCTTAGCGCGAGACACATGGGCGTTAACGAGATGGGCGTTATGGATGATGATGGATGGCTGTGACTTACCATCACATTCGGTTGCAACCGATGCCACCCCTCATAGCATGTACTTGTCACCGTATTGTTATCCGGAATACCATTACTTATACAAGACGTCACAATGCCCATCACCCAATGTACATTATACTTAAAGACAAACAAGAAGAAATAATATATCAAGTTGCACACCGTCCGTTGATGAAGAGCACCGGAATGGAATAAAAAGATTCGGTGACCCTGGGTCATCGCCCCCCACCAACCATTGATGTTCGCAGATAGGGCACATTCGCCGTCATAGGCCCAAAAGACGCAGAGGGTAACGGGGTCGGTAGCGCTCCTGCCTGCAGCGCTCCCATTCCTAAACCAACACCTTGGCCGGCCTGCACGCCGTTGAGACCGGGCGTTTGACTGCGCTCCCTCAATGGAGCACGGTCATCTTTTTCAGCTATCGTTGCACCACCTCGTGTGGGATCAACGTATCCATTCACAAGGTTGAACGTTTGCCCAAGTCCGTAAAGTTTCCCAGAGTATTCCAAGTCATCTATTTGGTTGTTGAAGTACAGCTCCCGCATTTTGAAGAACGTCGATGCGGTGAGGAGTGAATCCGAGCCAGCTTGATGAGATGGTCCTGTTCGTACGACCTGTCAAGTCGGTGGGCTATAGTCCGTATTTATGTTGGAAAGGACACCCACTCCAAGGTCATCTGCCACGTCTTGCAAACCACCTTTCAGGACCTTCGAGGCTCGCATCATGAATTTTATATCGTAGACAGTGGGGAACCAAGTCCGCAGCAATGAGAAGAAGCTATCTTCACTTGTCGGTAATGACTCCGCCGTTAGCAGCTTGACAAAGTACCCAAAGTCGTAGCCACTGAAAAAAGCGCAACGCGTAAGTTGTTCCCATCACGCTCAACAACACGTCCTCCAAACATAATCTGACAAAGAGAACTTACCTGTGGAATGATATCCATTTCGTCTCCGCCGTCAGAACCAAACCCGACGTGATCATCAACTCTGCAAAATCATTGGGATGGATTCCATACTTCTCATGCCGCTCAAAGTCAATCCCGGATTTTTGTAACAGCTCTATTGATTCAGGCGCATAAATGTCGTCGCTGAGCAAAATAAATAAATAAAATCACAGTCAGCAACCCCTCGATTCAGAAGTCATACGCCGTAAAAGAGAACTCACCCAATGCTAAATTTGAAGTTGAACTGCCACGTGCAACACGGCTCTGGTAACTGTCCGTTCTCATCCGCCAGCGTGATTCCGACTTGAATGATTTTCAACAGATCGACGTTACACCGCATGGTCTGGTAATGATAATCCGAAGACGTCTTGAACGTCCCGATGGGGCGGGCAACGACGCCAGGGAATTCTGTATCCTGAATGAATATGGTGATAAGTCTGATAAAGCCCACAAGCCCAAATAATGCAGGACCATGGCGATGCACGGGTACTGTTCCACGACATCTCGAATCATTCGCATCTCTCTGTCAAGAGTTTGCGCCCACACCTCCCGTATCCTGGACATTTTCCTACTAGGGGTTCGCGTCTTGTGTGACTCTGGGCGAAAGACAGAATAATAATGGTACAGGCGAGGGTAAAGTCAAGAGAACACAGATTACATAAGCAGTTTTTCGCACGACGTGTCCTTGAAAGAGTTTACAGGGAATATCTTACACGTCTTACAATAAAATATCATACACATATACAATCTAAGAATTCCCAATTGCACAAAAAAGAGAAGCTAAATCAGCGTCAAAACCATGCCATATAGCTTGTTTCGTCTAAATCGGCCGTAAGCGCTCCATAGTCAAAGTTAAAATTCTCATTCTGCCCAACCCTTGGCAGAGCAGGAATGAACGGCGTGGGTTGTGCCGAGGCAAAAGTACACCGTTCCCGTGGTCCCGACCCGCCGTGATTTGAAAACTGATAAATGTCAGGTAACCATGCATCAGAACGGGCATTCCAGTCCTCATCCGCATCTTCCAGCGCGGTCAATCTCGGTGGCGATGTGTACTTGATCTGTTCAGCGAATTGGACCAGTGCTGGGTGGACGTTCTGAAGAGAGGGATGTAGCTCAAATGGCCGTTCTAAACAGATCGTGTTTCGTCTGTGATCATACATCCTATTTCAAAAGGACATGGACACGTTACCATGGTGACCATTATCGTTCTGGTGCTGTCGGTAAGTTCGTCTGCACTTATCGATGAGCTTCTCAATAACGGGCTATTTCTTGGTTTTTAGAAAAAAATCTCATTCCTTAATTCTGTAAACCGCAACTTACCAAAGCTTTTGCACTGAAGGGTAACGTCTTCCCTGCTTTTAGGAACAGTCGAGATATAGACTCCAAATCCTGCAATGCGTACAGAGCCAAGGGGGTCGATGGCGTCCGTGATATAAAGAGCCCCAGAGTCACCTGAGAACAACATACATAACTCAGTCCCACCCGAGATATAACCCCTTATCACGTACGGCAGCAGAAAAGGCGTTGAACCAAAAATGGAGAAAACGAGCACTCAAATCAGGTTCCTGATCAAATAATGTTTGTACCGCTTTGATTAGCGAGGACGCTCCAAGGTACGTCGCGAGGACAGAAGGAGAATACTGGTGATGCATATCAAAAGGTTCAGGATCATTCATGGCCCGAGTGAAATAGCGACGGTGCAGCTGCAATAAAGCTGCGAAATGATTGGCATTTCTGTTTTGAGTGAATCCATCGAGAGGAGAACCTCCGTACCTAGATCACGGCCCATGGCATACAGTGCCCTTTGCATATTCAGAAATCGCGGAGCAATCGCGTCCCTCTCATTTCCGCTGAGCAGCCTTGGCGTGTCGAAATCTCGTATTTTGCCGTCCAGGGATAAGATATGGCTATAATCTGGAGGAGTGACAGCCACCATCGTTTGTAGAATGGGCGTCAAGCACTGGATGAAAAACGAATTCTTCCACTCGTGATCTGCAGAAATATCGAATGCATTTCCAGAACATAAAAAATCGTCACCTACAAACAATCTCTTCCCTCGGCACGTATAGTCCCGGTCCGACATACGTTGGTGGTTTCGTATCAACATGGGAGAGGGAAATTGACGGAGGACGACCCAGAGAGAGGCTCTGCAGCAGTGTCAATCAGGGTAACATCGAACATCGCATGATGTTTATATTACCATCCTACAATCGAGATTCAACAATTCCCAGAAAATCGTCCTTCGTTTCTCAAACTCTTCCGGGATACGTTTCAGCCGAGAACCATCGCGATCTATGTTTCACCGTTAAAACACCAAGGGCGTGGTTAAATGATACTTGTTCACGCACGGAGGCCAAGCTAAAAAGAGTATTATCAGGCCCTCTGAAATTTGAAAGGAGCAGGAAACATACGAACTCCTTGTGCCAATTTAGCCACAAATCCCATGAGATTCCAAGCATAACCGACAGCTTTCTTATTGTCGGAAAATATCAGATGGTACCAGATCATGAAAAACTGGAAAAGAAAAAAAAAAAACAGAAAAAGAAAATTTCCATCAAGTCATGTCTGATAACCCAACACACACACACACGTGCGTACCAAGGTATGCAACACGTCAAAATCAGGTTCCTCCATTAAAGGTATCTCGCAAACCGCCGCACGGGCGAGATGGTGATAAGCTTCCCCATACAAGTTTCCCAATGGCTTATTGAGATCGACGAGAGAGCCAATCGAGAGAATCATCAAGAGGAGCGCCAGACGACGAGGACTTAGGTCTTCCACGGGGGTCATATAGCAGTAATGAAGAAGATTGGGCAAAAAGGTTTCCGAAGCATCCACGTTGTACCTAGGGACAGGGGTAAAAATCGAGTGAGAGGGAAAAGGAAGGGAATAAAAAAGAGTCGGCAAAAAAAAAAAAAAAGGTAAACTCTACTCGTAATGATTGAACAAACTCACTGCCAAAGAGCATTACGCCCAGCTTCTTCGCAAGTTGCCTGTGCTTCAGCACGAGGAGGCAGTGCATCGCGTATTCGCTTCCGAATACTGAGATCCATCGACCAGGGGAATGGGAACGAAGTGCTCAATTGCAAGATGTCAGGTGGGACCTCGGGTGGTGCAGATTGCGATCTGGGGGACTCGTTCACATCTGTTGCATTACGGACCATGGCGCTGGGAATGCTACGTCAGAGATAGGCATTCAGGGACGTGAGAAAGACTGAACTTTCTACTGATGAGCTCGTCAGGTCGAGGACCACCTGCCTGCTGAATCGATGACGGCGGCTGGTGCTGGTGCTGACTGCCAAGAGTGCTTTGAGAAGTATACAAGTCTTGTGACGTTTTTATGCTTCGCAGCTCGGGTGCTAACAAAGGATGGGGCTGATTAGAACCCGACGCTTGCAAAGACTCTAGAGCATCTTCGAGCTGCCTAACGCGGTCGCTCAGCTGAAATATCTTCTCGTGCAATTGTTCCGTGTTTGCGAGGATGAATCTGGGATTCGCACAGATGAGTTAGTTCACGCCGTCGATACGACCGTTTGAGGCGTTTGGGCTGGATCATGCTCACCGACTCCCGCGGCCCGATGTCAGAGCACCTTCAGAGAGAGACGGATATGCATCAGAAATCTTTTTATGATCGCAGAGTAGCAAGAGAGAGGATCCACACCTTCTGGACAGAGGCTACTACATCCCCTTTTGACGCAAGACTATAATCAAAAAAAATCAAATATTCAGCAACATATAATCCGACATGCACGTAAGAGATCCGCATAAATAAAATAGGGCTAACCTGGCATGGAAATACACGATCGCACTGTAAAACAAAAAAGAATACATGAGAAGCGAGAGAGAAATTTAAAAATAAAATAAAAAGAGAGATGACGAGCAAGTAAGAGGGTGAAAACAAAAAGATAAATCCTTGCCTTCAATTTCAACCTATATATTTCATCGCAGAGTTGGTCAGAAACAAAAATAAAACATACATCAGGAAGGAAAAGAGCAAAGAAATGAAAAAAAAAAGGTGGAAATAATATTGGCGCTGTATTGCAAGCGGCTAATGGGATGATGATTCCCTTACCTTCGACATTCCTTACACGAGAGCTTGCGATGTTTTTCCTCTGGTCTTCCTCTCTGAGATGGCATCGGAGGGTGAGGCTGAGGCTGCAGAGCCTGCTGACGAACATTTTTCGAGTCGTTGTCAAGTTGGAGGACGGCAGAGGTTCCTACAATGCGATGCTGTTGATCCTGTGCGGTTCCGATGTACACGGAATGAGGATATAGATGACCCGTATGGCGCGGTCTCTTGACTGGACGAGGAGTGTCACCATCGTCGTCCGGAGGAGAGTGACTATCCCTGAATTCGTGTGTGCTAGTACCACTGAGCATGTTCGCTCCAAAAGAAAAAAAAAAAAGAAAAGCGGACTCGGAGGAGGAGGAAGGAGGACGAAGATGCAGTTTAAGGTAAGCCGGCGGACCCGGTGAATCCGGAGATATAAAACGAAAACGGCAATTTCAGGCTCAGGGAAGGCAACTTCCATGAAATCCTAAGTGATTTGATCCACTGCTCTTCAGTGGATCACTCTCACTCGCTCATCGGGTTTGACTCATTAACTAACCCCGGATTTCCCACATGCCACTTCATACCGCTTACTACTGCAACCCTACAGCCTTTTCATGCATCATCATGGTCCATATTCCAGGTTCTCTAACCATGTATTGATAACAAAAAAAAAAAAAGGTCGAAACAAAAGTGGTTGAGAAATATATATCTGATCCAGATCGACCCTATATCCCGAACTATCGGGCGAATAATACTTTAAAAAAAAAAAAAAAACCAAAAGCAATACAATTACAAGATCCCAAGCCAATCTATTAGAAAAAGGACATCAATCCCTGGTCGTTATTGATGCTGATCGCCCCAATCTCTATGTTAAGCGAAGTGACCGTCGATAACCTCGAAGTAGGTGACACGGGCGAGGGAACGGTGGGCGCGTCGCCGGGAAGCACGGTCGTAGAAGTCATACCCGGGCTGGATTGATACAGTCCCCCATGTCCCAAAACGGGGGACGTTAAGCCTGGAAGCACCGGGGAAGCATAGGGCACTTTCGGAGGCGGACTCCACGAATGGGAAGGCGGACATGACTTGGCCGTCGATGCCGAGCATTGACACGGCTTACGCATGGGAAACATCACTTTCGCCCTCTGATGCACCTCCACGATGCACTGCGCCAAGCTCTGATGAGCGTACAAGAACGAATCAGGCTGCGGCGGTTGTTGTTGTTGTTGTTGGGGATAGGTGGGTGGTTGGTAGTAGCTATCCTCAATCTCTGCGCCGTAGTCGTCCATGGTATGCTTCAGGACGACGGTGGGAATGTCCTGTCCTCGGGACCATCGATTATAGATATCATTCGTCTTGTCAATCATCACATCCAATATAGGCTAAAAAAAGGAATGTAAGTAAAAAAATCAAATTGAATAGCAAAGGACAAAAGGAGGCATCGCCGTCCTCACGCACCTTGACTTCAGACGCCCGAAGACATGTATCTGCCGCTTTAGTAAATAGAATCCTCGCCCGCTGCAGTTCTTGTAATGCCGCCGGTGACAAACACGTAAAAGGTGCCCGACACACGAGTAAACAGAGTGCAACCTGTTTTAGGGAATCCATTCAACAAACAACAGCAAAAAACAATCAGCGCCCGTTCAAAAGCAAAAAAAAAAAAAGCAAAAAAAGACAGAGAATAGAGACTTACAGCAGATGAAAACGCATTGGACCAGTATCCCGACAGCCTTGCAGTCAGTTGAGGCTCTTGGTGAAACAACTCCTGGATCGTGGCTACCATACGCGAAGCACTAAGGAAGACGGCAACCACAGAGGGTGCATATTTATGCCGCCGATTGAACGCTTCTTCCGGTCCGCTCAACGAGCGGATGAAGAACGTTCGGTGAAGCTGTAGCAAGACTTTTCCGAACCAATGAGAAAAAACAGCCCCAACAACTCTTATAAATTTTTTTTTTCTCTTTGAACGCATTGAAGAAACGATAATACTCACCAGCCTCCAACCCAGCCGATAACGACCCCTTTTGCAAAAACAGCGCCTTTGTTTGGCCTCGCCGTAGTGGAGTAGGCACGAAAAAATCACGTATCCGCTTATCTAGTTCGAGTACCACTGTATAATTCAACGTTGGATTTGAAATTGCCTCGAGGACGGGTGCCAGGCATTGGACGTAGCAAGAGTGTTTCCACTCCTGGTCTGGGAGAAAGAAGAAAAAAATAGAAAACGACTCAGCACGTCTAACGTGACGGAACCGATGAATGACGCACAGTAATGAAGGCTCTCCGTTGGATCGCGTCCTTCGCTCGGGGTGTAAGATGGCCGAGGGCAATCAGTGTAGTTGATGCTCAATGAAGGTGGTCTTCCCAAAGAAAGTGACTTGAGGGGGGAACCAATGAGAAATGATCCCCCAAAAAGTGATGTCAACACCAGTTACAACTCACTAGTCGTGCATCCAGATACAGCAATTCCCAAAAGAGCGACCTCCTCTTCTCCACTTCTTCAGGTATTACCTTTGCTTTATTGCCATTGCGATCTGTTATATGTACGTCAACGTCAGCGCGTGTGAAAATGCGAGAAGAGCGGCGAGCTCAAGGAGTAAAAGACTCACGTAGCCCAATCTAAATATTAAGAAGAAAAAAGTCAAAACGCCCAAAAAAAAAAAAAAAACAATTGAGGGGGAAATGAGGGATGGATAGATGGATAGATGGATGGAAGTGGGGAAACCGGATGTCGGTTAGATAAGAAAATGACGAATCACTCACACTCTGGGCTAGCTTCGCCGTTAGACCCATCAATCCCCATGCGTATCCAGCAGCCTTTTTCTTGTCGGAATAGACGAGGAGATACCATATTTCGTAGAATAGCGCCAGGATGGTGTCCACCGTCGTCTCTTCCATCACTGGGATTTCACAAAGCGAGGCTCGAGCAAATTGGTGGTATTTCTCTCCATCAGGGGCATCTGCCGGGCGATTCACGTCTACCTGACAGCCGACGGCTAGTATCATGAATAGCACGGCTAGGCGACGAGGGCATAGATCTTGTATCGCGCTCTCGTAACATTGGTACAGGAGGTTAGGAAAGAAGGTGGCACTCGGGTGAGGATTATACCTATAAAAGGTTTAGCAAAAGATTGAATCCGCCCTTCATCCCGGAAGTCGTGTCAACGGAGAGACGTACTGCCAGAGAGCATTTTGGCTCGCCTGATCCCAAAGATATTCTGCTTCTGACCGAGCGGGCAGCATGCTTCGTAGATATTGCCGCAGTGGTAGATTTTGCTCAGCAGATACCCTGTCTGACATCGGAAAATTGTGGCTTAGCCTCAGAACCTCACTCGCAAAGTGATCCGAGTGCTCGATTTTGGGGGTTTCATCCTGTACGGCATCAGTTATTTTTTTTTAACCGAACGCCATCATTGTTGGTTATCGATTAAGGAAAACGTACATGGGGTACAGCTGTCGCGGTCTCCTCGCTTGAGCAACGGAAGGACAGTGGAGAGCTTTTCTCTGTGGCAGAGGAAGAACCACTGACGGCTTCTTTATGATGAGGATCCTTGTCGAAATGCGACTGCGAGCTATTATACAAGCCGACGGTACTCTTGACCCCTAGCAATTGGGAGGCCATGAGCGGATGCGATTCTTCCGATACTTGCGACTGCAGAGATTCTAGCGCATCTTCAAGACATCGTATTCGCTCGCTCATATCGTGTATCTTTCCATGGAGCTGTTCGGTATTGGCGAGGATAAACCGTGTTCCCTTTCCAGACACCAGAACACCTTATCATCATTACATCGTTAAGTCAAAGGTTTGACGGACAAGCCAAGGATAAGAGGACGCACCGTCTGGACATATCTCTGAACAGCCGCGCTTCTACATAAAACGTATGTTAGCGAGACTAGAATAGCCAAAAGAAACCTTCACGGGCTTTTACACTTGCAAGACGCCGTGGGGTTGAGTCAAATGAGAGGAAGCAAACGTACCTTGCATGAGGCGCAAGGAAAGCTTCGATCACACTAGACCCACGTAAAGGTGAAACCAGACCGGGTAAAGCTGGATGGCAAGAAAGGCGAACCTTCAGTTTCAGTCTAAAGAGAACGTGTTGTGTGTCATGGTGGGTTTAGTTACACTTTTAGAGAGTGGAGTGGATGGGGGAGAGAGAGTAACCACAGACCTTCTACACTCGCAGCAAGACAAGGGAGCCTGGGAAACGGAGTAGTTGTTTAGGAGGGAGGTGGATAAAGGAAGGGCGAGTTGAAAAGCTTACTTTCTTTCCGCCCGGCTTTTTTGTCACGATACCGTCTGTGATGAAGATGTGGTCGACCGGGGCAGATGGGGCGTACTGGTTATGGACATCCGTGGTGTCCCTGGATTTGGCGGATGAAGATTTACGGGCTCGTTTGAGGGGCCGGGGGTCCTGCTGGGGGTGATCATACGAGGACTCTTGGTCATGAGGAGACATGGAGAGGCTCGTGCGCGAACTTCGGAGGGAGACTGAAGGTGGCAGGTGAACAGCTAGTGGGAGCAAACATGATCAAGAATACTAGGCACATATACATACCTTCGCTAGTCAGCCCCGTTGGCGAATGGGAAAACCCAAGTGACCTAATTAGCCATCAAATCTGTGACCGAGAAGCTCCGTCCAGCCCACAGTTGGCCTGGCACGTCCCCATGCCATGCCTAGGCATGAGTCACTGTCAGGCAGCTCACTCTCACCTCCCTTGTCACTTTAGTTTCACTCACCCATCCACCCTCTTCCGTATCGAGGCGCACAGGAACTGGGCCTGCCACCTCCATGTTCCTCGGGGCATTGGGGTCTGCGAAGCAAACCAAATCGATCCGAACCACCTTCCCCCCCCCCTTCCCCTCCCCATTTATAGCTCCACCTGGTGTGTCAAAGAACTTTGAATGCATTTTGGTGACAAGCATCTGACCGAGCGGTTCTGGGCCACTAACTGAATATCATTCATCCATCGCGGCATCAACCACGAGCTCTCCGCCGCGTGTCGCACCGAATGCAACCTGAGTTGTTGCTGTCGGAATTCCAATCGAAACCTTGGGAACATGGAACACGGCTCCCTGGTCGCCCTAGCCCCGCAGGACCGCCCTACTTTGTTTCGTTCGTTCCCAGCCCTGCCCACTCATAAACGTAATCCTTACGCTGGCAGACCGCGCATTGGACCCGATCGCTTCTCCTGTGGAGACGGCCATCCCGAACTGCTCGGAAATCACATTGTTCACATCATGCATCATGGACTGTATGTACGTAGTGTGATGTCCCGGCGACAGGCGGAAATCTCAGCACCGCAAGGACCGAGCATAACTCGAGAGTTGTCCCTGGCGCGCAAATACTGCTAGTCCGTAACTACAAACTTTCTCTCACATGGACTAACCTAATCCGTGCTAGCTAACCTTAACGTCAGCGATTTTTTAAAATATCTGCGACTCAAAAATGGAACGGCTCCGATACTCACGGATATGTTGGCAACGTCCTTGTCAAACGCTGACAACTGACTCATTCCCTAAAATGCTTTGACGGATGTCTCTTTGAAACGATCCTCATCAAGGACGCCACCACCCTCGGGTGGACTCACAGAGCAACCGTCCAATCTGCGTCAAAGATGTACCATCGTCATGGGGGTCTCATCGAGCTATTGTATTTGATTGATGTCACCCCAACTGATGCATTTGATATCAACACAATACTCTCTTCCCAGAACGAATGAAGGGGAGAAAAAAAGAAAAAAGAAAAAAAAAAAAAAAAAAATTCTTTTTAACTTCTGACTCTCCGTTTTATCACCTCATCGCTCTTTCCATTCCCCGACGGAACGTAAACGACTACGGCATGATGTTCACAAGCGCCAGTGACTCGGGTTAATACTCGAGTCGAACTACTATCTAGTACACACATGGAATCCCAAATGGCAAAATACAAGGGTTTAACATACCCTTGTATTTTATACTTATCTCCGAACCAAAGTAATAATCTCTTGGCAGAAGAAGTCCCATTAATGGAGTTGTGTTTTGGGCTAACAAAAGCAACTGCGTCAAGACCCACCCCCCTGCGCCGTGCCAAGTCCCACTTGTCATCCGCTTGCATGGGTCGGTGGCATCATCCGTACCTGCGCCTCGTAGTCCCTCGACCTCGAGTCTGGCCTCTCCAGTTGCTGCTGGAAGGGGCATTGCAATTTAACTTCTGCATCGGTTACACACATTCCGTAAAATACTTATCAATTTCAATCACAAGTACTTACACGTGGTTGATAATACTTTGGGCTGATGGGAACAAAAAAAAAAGATTAGAACCAAGACCGCTATCAGTTTACTTTGTGAGCAACGAACACAAACTTGAGACCTTGAGAGAGAGAGAGAGAGAGGAAGGGAAGGTGGGAAAGGGAGGGGAGGGGAAGAAGGCTAGGGGGAACTATTCCCTCAGGCACCATCAACTTATGACAACGAGTAATTCATTCAAAATATATATATTACGAATACAACCCACGTTGTCGTATACGACTTGTCTAAAAGAAATCAAAGAAAAAAAAATTAAATCAGGGATCGTCGGCCCCTTCCCTCGTTTCTCTCACATGAATAGAAAAAAAAAAAAGAAAAAAAAGAAAAAAAAAAAGAAAAAGAAAAAGAAAGAAAAAAGTATGTCGGTATGTTGCTCCCAACTCTTTTTACCCTGACCTATTCGCCGAATAGTTCCCTCCACCCCTCCCTCCTCATGGTACACACACCAAAAGAAACCAAAGAAAAAAAACAAAAAAAAACAAAACCATCCACTGCGGCGCGGTTTTTTTTTTTTTTTGGACAGGAGAGAACCAGTGGAATCGGTGCCGAAGCATTCACTCATTTCACTCACTCACACACACTCTCTCACTCCAGTCGAACGCGGTTCAAACCTTGACTTCATGAATGTGCTTCTCACTGAGAAAAAAAAAATCACGTTATGAAAGTCGTAAATATAAACGACCGTTACGGGGGTGGAGGTATCGTGAGTAGTAACTAATCGAAATCGATCCAATAAGAAGCAGCATCATCACATTAGCAATAACTTGAAACAGACCATTGGTCTACTGGTAGGATGCGCACCACCACCACCACCTTATGGTCCAATCCCAGGTTGCGATCCAATACATCACATGCATCACATGCATCATTGCAATCACAACTTCGTCGTCGCCTCCTGTTTCTCCTTCTTTTCCACCTTCTCAGCATGCTCCATCATATGCTTCACCTCCGTCGCAGCCTCTGCCAAATAATGCTTCAATTCCGCCGTATTCCTCTTCAGACTGGTTATCGTCCAACGAATATAATCGTTCCCAATGGAATACGACAGTCCATACCCGTCTGGGACCACTAAAGAAAAAGACACCCCCCCAGAAAAAAAAAAAAGAGCGTTCATAAATCAGTTTGACGTGAGAGTAAAGAGAGAGAGAAAATGGGGAAATCATCTGAACCTTCGCCGTATCCCCACCCCTCAAAATAGGGACTGCTCAGCTGGCTGGTTGATAACTCCCAATGACCACTTTGGGCGTATGACTCATCCCGGTAGATCTCAGGCAGCGGTTCATCTCCCTTTAGACATTTCTTCAGGCCGAACAAATGCCGATCCACTCCATGGCCATCAACGGCCCACGCCGAGTACTGCATGTGGCGCGCAGCTGCCCTGCGGAACAGATCTCTCAGATAGAGAGGGTCCTGTACAAAAAGAAAAAAATCAGATAATGTATGTATATATATATATTATATCACGATCATGGCTAGAAACGGTCACCTTGGGTATAGGACTCGACATCGCCTCCGCCCACTCTTTGCTCTCGTTGCTCGCACTCCTGATCACTTCGGTTCGACCGAGCTGGTACGTCCTGGTCTGAGCACTTTCGTACGTCACCCCAGGCCTACCGAACATCTTATGGAACGCCAGTTGCTTCACCAGCTGAGTCCATGCATCAGGAGAGAGTTTGAATTTCTTGATATAGTCTTTGCCATAGCCCTCGTAGTGCAAAACCTTTTTACCCATATGTAAAAAAAAACCATACATCAGTGGCAGATAAACGGCTCGTACATGCAAATCGTGCTTGGAAATCAACTCGTCAAACCTTTGCGTGGCACTTTTGACAAGATCTTCAACTTTGCTGTTCACTTCAAATACCAGCTCTTCAGGCTGCGCCAGGTCTTGACCCGTTTCTGACGTTCGTCCAGGACCGAGGTCTGCCTTCCCCAAGGCAATCGTGGCCAGCACGTATTCATTCATGCGGAGCATGGGGGTCCCATCCATGCACGAATGTTCTCCAAGGAAACCAGAACGACCGTTATCGTATACAATGACTAGAAAAAAAAAGTCGACCGTTTTCCGGCGCATAAAAAAGATACATGAGAAAAATAAACGCACGTTGATGTTTATCATACCAGCGATTCCTCCCATCTCCAACCCACGTATTCCAACTGATATCCTCTCGCGTCACGGGCTTACCCTCATCCAGCGGGACGACGATCATCGCAGACTCGATCTTTCTGAGAAGCGTCGCATTATGTGCGGGAGAAGCGGCGATGAGGGCTACACGAGCATCCGCCCAAAGGTCACGATTATCCGAAGTGAGAACGCCGATGGGAAGAACAGCTGGCGCATTTGCCGCACGCGCGATAATTCGCTCGAATTGCCTGTATTAAAATCCAAAGAACGGAAAGAGCCACACACCCCCCAAAAAAGAGAAAAAGAGAAAAAGAAAAAAGGAAGTCGAGAGTCAATTAACGAGTCATGGTTAAAGGGTAAAGGAGAGATTATCTATACACTTCTAGCTCGGCGGCGGAGACTTCGCGGCCAGATGCATCCGCTAGAGGGATGACGTAGAACCTGTTTCTTCGGATGGCGATGATATGGTTGTTGATTTGAGGATCGAATTTGAAGGCGGTGTCGGAGGGTTTGATGGGATACCGAGATGCATGAAACATCCACTTGTACGAACTCATACTCAGCGGTGCTGCCCCGCGTGCCTTATCTGGTTCTAGCCGTCCGCTAATAAAAATTAAAAAAGAGAAATGATCCTTTCACATCCAGCCAGTCAAATTCATTTGTGTGAAAACACCCGCACACCCACCTTTCCACCATATCTCTGAAAGGTAACATCGCCTTTATAAGACTGGCCGCTCTTGCCGCAGGCTCCCTACGGAGTCGGTCGTCGACGTGCACAAAGAAATAGCTGACGAAGACGACAACGGGGTCTCGGTAGCTCATGTAGGCCACATCGTTCCACCACTCGCTCAGCCAGTTCTTCATTCCCTCTCTTGATCTCCGCTCTTGCAAGCGTCGTTGGAGCTCAGCAGCCTGAGGAGTGGCAATAAAGTCCTTCACGATAGTTTCCGTCCGTGCATAAGCGGCTGGCGTAACAAGAGGGCGGACCGTCTCGAGGTACTTTTCCGCCGTGGATTGGAGGGATGGAATGGGTAATGTGGGTAGAGAGGCTTCATAACGAAGCATAGGCGGTGCAGACGAATCGACGGCATAGCCTGGTGGAAGGGCTTCAGGCTGCGCTGTAGTGGTCACGGCTGATAACCCTGCACGTCTGGGCATGATGATTGCAGTAGAATATAACGTAGATCTCTGCAGACGACTTTAAGTTCTTCACCCCCCCCCAAAATAAAATAAAATAAAATCGGAGGGTGTACGTACTGTCCGAGTTGCGCTGGCAAGATATCTAAGCATTGAACCGATAATGGATCAAGTATAGAGGAAGCTGGAACACCGCGCGCTTCCAGTTGGGGTTTCTATCGAGCGGGGGGATGAATGAAATAGTCGAGTTGGGACACGGTAGCGGCCGGGACCAGATAGTTTCCCGATCCGGAGTCACGATAAACGGCGTGACACCGCTTACTGGCGAGTAAAGTATCTTGACCGCGATACTAACCTGTTTCAAAGCTTCTTACATCCACTACAGTTTCCACCACTTCACTCAAGACAGCTCTCCAGCTGCATCCGAAGTTCCCAACCAACCTGTAAACCGGCCTCCTTTCGACTCGGACTATCACAACTGCGATCATTTCGAGTAGTACCATATCATCCTCAGGATTATATGTATTGAAGTAGCGTATCCGTAATACCTTCCTCCTTCAAAGCGTTAATTCGCTCCATATGCTCGTAACAGCTCCCTCCATAGTCGACATACACTGTCCTTAAAACGGTAATCAGTTCTCTCCAGTTACATCCGTTCTCAATCAACCTATCAACCGTTCTCTTGCGTTTCTCCGCCATAGTGAGCAGTTGGTTTATATCACAATCAGCAATGATTGTTAATCTTTTGAGATAGCGTCCAAGAGTGCCATTCGATAGACCTGTAATCGCTTCGTCGTCCAGGTCTTCTTTCATCCAAATTCTCTGTAGTTTGGGCGCATCCTTTAGAATGGAAGAGGCGGGAATGATAGAATCAAGTAAAAGCAAGTGACTTGTGACTTGTGACTGACCCTTTTTTACAGCGAGGGGAATGACGACAAACGTCAACCAAAGCCCACAAACTAAATAAACAACAGCCCAGTCTTGTTGGGGGATCATTACTCGTAGGTAGGGGCTACTAGGGCCAGAGAGACTAAAACGGAAAAAGTGGGAGTGCCAGGGGTATCAAATTTTGCTCGAGAGAGAGGAGTAAAGCGTGCCCCGTTATATAGAGGCACAGTTTATCGACGGACGCATGGTTGTCGTCGCAGTTGATGCACTTCAAAAGGCGTACGAAGCAAGAGGTCCACTCCAGCCGCCATGTCGTGGGCTGGGGTGAAGGCCAGTACAGTAAGTGCATGAATGAAGGTGGAAGACGCACCATGAAAGGTGTGACTCCAGCGCAGGCAGACTCCACCTTGACAGGGGTGTTGTAAGAGTGTCGTTGCTACTGCTGAACGAGGGCAGAGGCGAAGTGGGTTTTTTTTCTTTTTTCGCATAGGAATGGTGGTATTTCAAAGAAGTAGGGTACATGTAATACGTAACTCCGGGAGTAGAACGGAACCCAGTGCTCCGTGTGTAGGAAACGAAACTGCATATCAGAGCCGTGGAGGGACCTCGCGGAAAGGAGGTTAGTCGGGAAAGAGAGCGCGATGGCGGGGGGCCGCAAACGGTCGGTGCGGTATAGGAGCTGGCAGAGCGTCGAAGGTAACTGCAGATGAGTTAGCTTTGAGAAACGCGATCAAACCCACGTAATTGTTATCACGGCGTAAGAAGGAAGGGAAAGAAAGGAAATGATCATGAAATCGTGGGCACTCACATATGATATGGGCGCGTGTCAGAGGGGTGCGGCGTGTACAGAGGATGCAATGGACTGGTGTTTGAGGGAAAAACCGTCGGCGGTATTCGGCAGAGGGTAGGTGGCCCGTAGCAAACCGTACGAAACGAGAAAAAAGAGTCGGAGAGTCGTCACACTTGGTGATAAAGCGAAACCTTGCGCTGCCCAAGGAGGGTTTAATAAGGTGGTGAGACGAGTTGAGGCGTATAAGGTTGTTGCCACGGTTTTTCTGTGATAGCCAAGCAAGACGCCAGTGATTGCCCGCGGAAACGGCGTTGGGCGGTGAGACGGGTCTGGAAAGGGTCGGTAACTAAAGTGTTGGCTTGTTCATTTTCGAGTACGGAGGCGAAGTGGGTAGAGATTACTGCCACGGTGATGGAAGTGCAAGGCGTGCTGTGCCAACCTTTCGCAGACCTCTGACATCCATTCAAGACCATTGTTGCCGTCGTCCAGAGCCATGTTCAATTCCCTGAGTGCCAACTTTTAGCCAATGGCTCAGATAAATCTCAAGGGCCCAAGCTCCTGGACACTCGCAATGTGGATTGCAATCCAGGAGTCCTGGCATTAGATATACTTAGTTCGTCACGTCACAGAATCAATCAGCTCAAACCCTTTGCCATGGAATGGTATCTGGATTTTAGTGGTACACAGAGCATCACCATCAATGGTCTCGAGGCCCTCGAAATTACAGGCTCTGACTTTGTGTGTCAACTAACTCCAGTGGGCTTGCTAGACTTATCGATTATTCCTTTACCAGACACTAGATCAGTACACCAATGATATTAGCATGACCCATGGGAAGACCTTGTTTGATTACGCATTTCCTAAACCGAAACCAATCCTGTAAGTTGAATGTAACTCATTACAGCAACACTGATGCGCTAAATAGTGCATATTCAACGCAGCCATCCCTCTCCGAATTCCTCCAATATTGTGAGACGGCTTTTGTTGGATGCACATTCATACAAGTCCATGGAAACACCGTAAATAGAGCTCCCATCTCTCTAGTGAATGTTCTGACGTTTTACTGCAGATCAATAATGTTATAGATATGACCAGCATGCCCCACAGCCAAGTAATTGAGAATGGTTGTACTACTCTGGTAAGACAACTTTCTGTTTGTTTCTGGATGTAATTGGTAGATTATGTGGACAGGTTCAACCTTCACTGCGTCGCTCCAATCGTGTCTCATTTTCGGGGGTAACATTCTTGGAAGTTGAAGGAAGCCGTGTATGTTAAGTACCTTAATTTTAGATGCCAACAGCAATGACTCTCCGTAGACTTCAATCTTTAACGGTCATGTTCTTGAGTCCCCAGGCCAGCTGAGTTTTGATTCAGGCATCATAACTGGATTATCAGCTTATGTATTGAGTCCTTTAATTCCATACTCAGGGAAATCTGAGAGCTCTTCTGTAGGACTCTATGTTTTCCCTTATCACTAATGCATTATCAAAAGACTGCAACTTGAAGATTTGCAATCTCAACTTCCTGTCGATTTGCAAGAATCATGTAGTATATTTCTTAACAATACATTCGAAGCTCTGATACTTTAATTTACAGACATGCAAGCTTGTTGTAGATCCAACCTTGCACCGGCCTTCCCAAGTCTCAAACATCATTCATACATGGTCACTCAGAAAGGTAAGCATACATATTAGTAACAGACTGGTTGTTCTTCATTTATTCTGACAACATTTGTTATAGGATACTCTTCCTGATGTATTTTTCCCCGACATGCTTACCACCGATGATGTACTTTTTGTACAATGCTTATTTGTGTCCATCTCTGGTGATTTAGTAAACGGCCCCTGAAATTCTATGCTAGTATGTACTTATATCTTGCCCAGGTTACGAATAAGGTGGTTCTGGGTGCCATTCGTCTCCCTCGAGAGCTGTCTGTGCCTGGATGTTCCAGACAAGTCAGAGACGATAACGGTCAGACTGAGAATCTCAACAGTTCTAGTGATCATATGGTATAACTTCATGCATCTCAATGCTTCAACCTGTTTTGCCACTAATGCCTCTCCCGATTTATTAAAGGTTTCCGTCAACAACTTGAACCGTATCTGTAGGTTATTTCGTCGCAAGGTGGAGGGAAGCAAGAATAGAAGCAGTCCTAACGAACATATGGTATGTCAACTTCATGCATTTCGTTGCTGCGTCGGAGCAACATGTTTTGCTCACGCTGCTCTCGAACCAATTTAAGGTTTCCATCAAAAATGGTGGTTTATTTAAATTATTTAGTCGCGGTAGGACGAAAGAAAATGGGAATCTTAGAAATCATAACCAGTGGCAGAGGGTATGACTTTGCGCATTTCGCTGATTTTTTGCTCATGCTACTCTCCAACTGATTTTTTGAAAGGGATCCACTGAAAATGCTGGTTTCTTTAACTCACCCGATCACGTCGTGGTGGTGGGAAGTGAAATGACTGAAGTTCATGGGGACCAGGTATTTTTGTCATTTAATTTCAAAGTTCTTGACATAACTAACAGAATGAAGTACATCACGAATCATTATCACTTTCATCATGTCGTGCAAGTTAACACAGAAAATGTTGGGATTGAGCACTCCTAGTACCTAGCTTTATGGTTGTAGACTACAATACTTCAAACTTTAAATGATTTTTCTCGGCTTGGCAGCGCTTTCCGGACGCTTGTCCAATAATATGGGCATTTATATCACGCTTTCAACTTCCGGAGATATGCGATAGGACATTTTGACGTTTGCTAATATTGACTCAATTTTATTATCAGGCGACTGACCCAGCAACAACTCTCCATTTTGCCTGTAAACCGGCCTCTTTTCGACTCGGACTATCACAACTGCGATCATTTCGAGTAGTATCATATCATCCTCAGGATTACATGTATTGGAGTAGCGTAACTGTGATACCTTCCTCCTTCAAAGCGTTAACTCGCCCCATATGCTCGTTACAGTCCTCGTCATAGCAGACATACACTGTCCTTAAAACGGTAATCAGTTCTCTCCAGTTACATCCATTCTCAATCAACCTATCAACCGTTCTCTTGCGTTTCTCCACCATACTGAGCAGTCGGTTTATATCACAATCAGCAATGATTGTTAATTCTTCGAGATAGCGTCCAAGAGTGCCATTCGATAGACCTGCAATCGCTTCGTCGTCCAGGTCTTCTTTCATCCAAATTCTCTGTAGTTTGGGCGCATCCTTTAGAATAGAAGAAGCGGGAATGATAGAATCCCCAAGTGAGAGCTCTTCGAGTTCGTGCAAGTTGTATTGTTGCTTGATCATTTCATAAAATTGTTTCGGGCATCTACCTCGCCTCATGTCGAGTTCAACCAGAGTGGGGCAAGCGATAAGATGGAGGATGTTGTAACTGTCTTCGTCGTTAGCGAAGAGGTCCAAACCGAAGCGCCGCAAGCTAGGGATGGTCAACTTTTCCCGTGGGAACAGGTGATCCGCGTAGTCGTATGGTTGAATACAGAGATAGAGCTCCTGTAGTAATGGCATCCGTCGCAATGTATCCATGAGTGGTATCAGGTCAATTGTTATGAGGTAAAGCGTCAAGCACCGTAGTCGACTCCATGGCAGAGGAAATTTCAGCAAGACATTCCAATCTAGTGGTGTCCAATTGCGTCTCTGACTAAGGACCACTGATTGTAGTTTGGTGAAATTGATCGGTACAATGTTAAACGATTCCTCGATGTCGTCAGGATCAAACTCGAGTTCGAGCTTCTGAATGTGAGATAAAATAGAATTTGGGAGGCTTGACAAGGCTTTGAACTGACAAAAGGTCAGTTCAATGTCGAGCATTTTGATCTGAAGCTTCAAGTTGGAAAACGTATCCTGAATAATCCTGGCATCCCTAGCGGCCTCGCTATCGTCCCGAAGTGTGAATCGTAACGATAGCTCTATCGGAGAGCTTCGTGCCCGCAAGAGCCATTCATGGTGAAGTAGATTAATGTCACCGAGACTGACATTATTCCATAGCTCGAATGTACTGAGTGCCAGCGTGCGCCAACGTGAACAGATATGCGACAGCACAAGCTGGGGAGGTTTCTCATGGCTTTTGATAGGGAATATTACAGGTCCGTGGTCTTGCGAAATGAGAACAAATATGTGGACGAGAATGTTGTTGGGAAGGGTATCCTGATGAGAGGGCTCGGTCTCGATTTCCGGACTCGCTTTGAGCGCGACATGCATTTCTGCCGGGGATATTGACTTGTGGATGAATTGGTATGAGTGGATTTGGAAGACAATCTCCGACACAATATTACTGGGGGTGGGCAATGACAGAGCGCGGCAGGGAGCGTAACGTCACGAATGTGACCCAACGTCACAAATTCTGACTAAGTGACATTCGCGTGACGTAGTTGTGACACGCCGAATATCCCAGTGGCTGGGATCCTTTCCCCTTGCTCAAATGACCTGTAATAGAGTATAAATAAGATGTTATAGACTTTATATACAACCATGTATTAGTTGTGATAAACATGATGTAGTGGAAGTGCACCAGCAAGCCAAATATTACCCTAAACTTGCAAGAAGAACTCCTCATTCAAATTGCATGAGATCAGTTATGTGTAAGGGAGAATATCAGGAACCCCCCGGCGTGACGCCTAGGAGCCCCAACAGAGAACTGAGAGGAGGGGAGGAAGGGAGGGATGAAACCCGAGAGAACTCGACTGAGGACTCTGGGTGCTGAATTGCACTCCTTATATACTACGACAGGTGGTCTGTGCACTACCCTAAGCCCTACTCTAAATATAGTACTGTATGAGTAAGACGACTGCACATGTAGTAATGGTAGTGAGTCATCAGCGCTGTGCTCCGGTATCTTATCTACTACTTTATCTAAGCGCCAAGTGATAGGTGCCTGCTTAGTCAGCACGTGTTTATATAATATGAGGAAAATAAATAATAAAATGAAAATGACTTGGTGAAAAAAGCTGAAGCTTTTCAGTTGGTCATGACAGTACCCCCTTTTTAGGATTTGGCTTCCAGACAATTTTTAAACTTCATCATCATCTTTCAGCGCATCGCGCTCTATCATGGATGATTCTTCTATTTCCTCAATGATGGGGGAGAGTGGTTGTGAAGGTGGGGTGAAGTCTTCAATCGTTTCAGTGCGAGGCGCTATATCATGCGATTGGCATAGGCACATGTTGCATTGACATGGCCCTTCCACATCTCCTGGCTCTGTAAGGGTGTCCAGACCCTTTCTTCCTTTCCATTTTTGCCAGTTTTGCTCCCATTTCGCAGCTGGTGCTACTGCATTAACATCAATTTTGGACACTGTTTTGTCCGAGGATTGTGTGAAGTTTTCATAAGGTCTGAAAGTCAACCTGTTAAAGGTTGCTTTGTCAAGCCTTCTGATGGCTCCAGGGTTTCTATCGTAAAAGTTTTTTATTTTTCTTTTTGCATTTTGTAGATTGTCCAGTGGTTCCCAAGAGTTATGCTCAGCGGTGTATCCTTTCCCCCTGACCAAGTACTCCATTTTGTTTCTTTTTAGTTGTACATCAATTATCTCTTCCACTTCATATTCTTTTTCACTGTCTATTTCAATTGGCGGTGGGGGTTGCGCCTTTTGCCCTTTCATTGGTCGTTTCCAAGGGCGGATCCGTGATACATTTACTACAGGATGGATCTGTTGGGAGAAAGGTAAATCCAGCTCTACTGCATTTGGCAACACTATTTTCTTGATTGGGTATGGTCCAATCCATCTTTCCACCAATTTCCTAGTTGGTCAGCCTGTCAACCTTAAATCTTTGGTTGACAGCCATACTTTATCTCCAACTTTGTATTCTGGTGTATCTGATCTGTGTCTATCAGCATATAGCTTCATGTCACCCTGTGATTTTAACAGGGCTGCCTGAGTTTCCTCATGGATTTCTTTCATTTTCTGAGCAAAATCCGATGCTGCCGGGTGACTTCCTTCTCTTCTGGGCTCGATTCCCATCCTAGGGTGTTTGCCATAGTTGACAAAGAATGGAGTCTGTTTGGTAGATGCCTGAATTTTATTGTTGTAGCTAAATTCGGCGATTGCTAACCATCCAGACCAAGTTTCTTGTCTATGGTCTACGAAAATCCTCAGGTACTGTTCTAGGTCCTGATTCATTCTTTCTGTCTGTCCATCTGTTTGTGGATGGAACGCTGTTGATAAGTCTGTACTGATGCCCAGCATCTGGTTTAATTCTTTCATCATCTGCGCAGCGAATTGTGGGCCGCGATCTGAAATTATGGATTCAGGGAGACCATGGAGTTTCCATATATGGTCCCTGAATAATGTGGCTAATCCCTGGGCCGAAGTTTCCTCTGAGGTAGGAATGAAGTGCACCATTTTGGACATTCTATCACATACTACCAGAATTGCGTTGTGTCCATGGGACTCTGGTAATTTTGTGATGAAATCTGCTGAGATGTGTGTCCATGGCTGAGCTGGTGCCAAGTTTGGCATTAGCTTTCCAGCTGGTGGCTCAGGGAAATTCTTATTTTGCTGGCACTTGTCGCATCCGCTGATGTATTTTTTGATGAATCTGGTGATTCCAGGCCACCAGTAGTTTCTTGTGACGAGTTCAATTGTCTTCCATTGTCCTCCATGTCCAGCAATGGGCGTGTCATGGTGTAGGCGGACTATCTCCATCCACAGTTTTTCATCTTTTGGTACGTAGACTTTTCTTTGCCAGAGGATAAGTCCCTGCTCCATCTCCCATTCTCGAGCGTTTAGTGTTTTAACACCAGCCTTTTTCATGGCTTCTACTGCTTTTACTACTGCTTCGTCACATGCTTCAGAGTGCCAAATTTTGTTTAGTAATTCTTTTTTTGAACTATGAATAAAGATGTGCCCATGACGCAGTGCAGCGATCCTGAAAAAGTCCGGTTTAAGGAATGTGACATCCTTGTTGTCATCATCCACCCCCTTTTTATGGTCTGGCCTCCTGGACAGAGAGTCGGCCTTTCCCATAGTAACACCAGCTTTATGATGCAACACAAAATTAAATCGGCTAAGGTACAAGGCCCATCTAGCCTGTCTGCGATTCAACTTTTTTGCACTCATAAAGTACTCAAGATTTTTGTGATCAGTCCATATCTCGAACTGTTCATGTGCTCCTTCCAAATAATGACGCCAGGTTTCTAAGCAACGCATGATGCCTAGCATTTCTTTATCGTGGACGTCATAATTGCGCTCGGTATCATTGAGCAACTTTGATAGGTAGGCCACAGGCCTCCACTTATCGTCCTGGCAGAGCATAGATAAGACGCCACCCATAGCGTAGTCCGATGTGTCCGACTCTACCCTGAACTTCCTATTGGAATCCGGGGCAACTAGTAAAGGTTGCTCTGTAAATATCTTTTTCAGGCTTTGGAAAGCCTTTTCTTGGACCTCCGTCCATTCCCATGTTTTTTCTTTTCTGACCAGATCATGTAGTGGTCGTGCGATTTTAGCAAAGTCCTGTACAAAGCACCTATAGTAATTGGCTAGGCCTAAGAACCTTTGTATGTCTTTGACACAAGAAGGGGTAGGTCAGCTAATAATAGCTTCGACCTTCTTTGTATCCATTTGAATTCCCTTGGGTCCTAGGACCACGCCCAAGAATTCAACTTTGTCTATGCACCACATGCATTTTTCTGGTTTTACATACAGATCATTCTCTTCCAATCATTGCAAGACTTGTTGCACGATTGCGTCATGCTCCTCTTTTGTTTTAGTAAAGATGAGTATGTCGTCAATGTACACAATGACTTTTCCTGCATTGATCATGTCGTGGAATATGTCATTCATCATTGCTTGGAATGTGGCCGGCGAATTGGTTAGCCCAAAAAACATTACTACTGGTTCAAAAGAACCCTCAGGGGTAGTGAATGCAGCTTTCCATTCGTCACCTTCTTTGATCCGTACATTATTGTAACCCCACCTAAGATCTAGCTTAGTGAAGTATTTTGCGCTCCCTGCTCAATCTACGAGCTCCGATATAAGTGGTAGTGGGTAGTTATTTTTGACTGTCCACTTGTTCAGGTATCGGTAGTCCTGAACCATCCGCTTTTTTCCATCTTTCTTGCTTATGAAGAAGACGGGTGATGTTTGTGGTGATTTTGAGGGTCGGATATACCCTTTTGCCAACTGATCATCCACAAAGTTCCGTACTTCTTGAAGCTCGTCTGGGGAGAGGGGGTAGACCTTCCCTTTCCGGGGTTGATAGCCTGGTTTGGTATCAATTGCATGATCCCAAGGCTTTCTAGCCAGCATGCGCTCTGATGCTCCTTTTTCGAAGATTTTGAGGTATTGATGGTATTGTTCAGGTACCATCTCTTTGGCCGTGAGTTTTGCCAATTCTCGTACATGTCTCATTGATCTGGCCTTTGATCCAGCGGATGATGGAAACACTGGTAAGAATGGGTATTTATCCCCATACTTGTATTGACCTGGGTGTTTCATTTGTTCCATGTATGTGAGATGCTTCTCACTCTCCTCTTTTTCTTTGAGCCAGTGTGCAAAGTCTAATTCTTTCTCCTGTTCCCACAGATACTCTAGAACATGCCAGTGTTCCGCTGATCGGACCTTCTGCTCCTGCTTCTTGGTCCACTCCCTCTGCCTATGTCCACAGCTCCATGGACAACGTGTCAATTTGACTTGACCGGTTTCCCAATTGATTTCTGGGTTATGTTTTTGTAACCATGTGGATCCAATGATCACGTTGGTTTTTCCCAGCTCACATATCTCAAAGGTGGCTCATTCCTTATGCCCTTGATAAGATAAGAGAAGATCAACTTCATGGGTGATCATTCCTCCTTCATTGTTTGTTCCATCCACATTCCGAACTTGAATGGGGCATTCCAAGGGTATCAATTTGAAGCCCATCTTCTTTGCATATGTGGCATGCATGAACAATCCTGTTGCTCCTGAATTGAGCAATGTGGTTTGTTGAGTTTGTTCATGTGTGTCCAACCTTTCCAACCTGATCTCCATCAGGATCTCGTCCTTCCGTCCTATTGACCTAACTAAAAACTCTTTTTCTCCTTTCTTCAACATCCTTTTTGGACAAGCAGTTTCAGCGCTAGACGCTATATCACGCTGCTTTCCCTTTAAGTCCTTTTGTCCCTTTGTAGATACTTGTACTACTGTATTCGGTAATGAGGAATTAAGCACAGGTTTAGCCGCCCTGCCGCGCTCCTTGGGAGTGACACTTTCAGCGCCGTGTGCTATATCACAGTGATTCACCTGGGAGTTTGCCTCTTGCGGGAACATCTCAGAAGTCCTTGAGACTCCCGAGATTGTTCTTGCATCAACCTGGTCAGTGCTAGGCGCTATATCAAGGGGCTGTGCACTATCTAGTCTATCTAGTACAGCATATCTATTATGAGAGTCCAGTATGGGACCTACTGACTCTCTTCCTCTTTTAAATTCTCTTCTCCTTTTTTGAAGTATTCCTTCATTTCGTCAAACGTCATGGTGCGAATATCAAGTCCTGATCTGCAGTTTCTGGAAATGTGTCCGATCTTGCCGCACTTGTAACATCTGAGGGGTGGTCTTTGATTTTGATCGACGTCCATTGCATTAGGGTCCGGCTGATTTGCCATACTACTTGAACTCGCAGAGGCTCCAGCTCCCAATTGTCCCTGATTCGCTGATCCCAATCCAAATCTCCATCAGGGTTTTGGCTGGGCAGGGGCTACCGGCTTTGCCATATCTGGGCCTTTGGATGCTCCTTCACTCCTATTGGCGGAGCTACTGGTCCGCGAGGAGTAGTACTTCTCCTCGGCTTTCACCTGTCTCCACTGGTGATCCAATCTTACTGCTTTCTGATACCATCCTTCAATGGTCTCAGGTACTTTGTCGGCCTCCATTATCCTTTTACGGAGTCTGGTATTCAAACTTTGTTTGAACTCTTCAATAAGAGCTCTCCCCAGGTACCCAGTTCCTCGTGATACCTTTTTAAATTTTTGCACGTGTTCTTTACATGTACTGGACCCTTGCGTCATGGTCCGCATCTCCGAGATCTTTGATGACTGCTCATCAGTATCACCAAAGTCCCTTCTGATCTGTCTGAACAACTGTTCTGCCATTTGTGGAATTCCTTCTTCATCGTTGGCCATCTGCTCCAACAGATTGTCCTTCCAATCTGCGGCAAAGCCTTCTGTCATGTACAAGATGATCAACAAGATCCGTTCCTCCTCGTCGGATTCCGGCATCTTTAATTGAATGTACAACCTGCATGCGTTTATGAAATTTGTCACTTCGGACATCTTTCCGGAGAAGACCAGAGGTTTGGCTACATCTATTCTAGATGTTCCGCCGTTATCGGTCCCGGGAATATTGAATACCGTCCCTGGTGGTATGTTAACGATGTTGGCGGGGGGAGGAGTGTGTGCTGCTGCAGCTGCAGCGGCTTGTGCAGCGTTTGTTTGCAGCTGTGTCAGCTGATTTTGGAGGGCTTGGATGGTTGCGGCTTGTGCATTGAGGAGGTTCAGCAGTTCTGCTGATGTCATTTCTTGGGGTGCCGCCATACTGTGATAGTGTGGCGGTGGTGATGTAGGTGATGGTGTAAGCGGGGGTGGTGGTGATGAAAACGGTGGTGCGGGTTCTCCGGTGAAATCTGCGTCGGAGTTGAAAAGTAGGTTTGGATTTAGGGTTGCTGGGTTAGGTACTAGAATAGGAAACAGTGCTGCTTCCCACTGATGTGGTTCCTTTGTGATAGAGTTTGTAGAGTGTGATGAAGATGATGATGATGTAGATTCTCCTTCAGAGGAACTAAAACCTGCGTCGTTTGGATCAAGATCGCCAGTGATAGCGTCCCAAAATGTATTGTTATTGTTATCTCCTATCTTGTACGTAAAGGTGAGGGAGGTCTTGGCCTGCCACCTGCTTGGGAACATAGATATGGAAACATGCACTCAGGGTCTGCAACCACCCCTGCAGTGCTACAATATACTTTACTGACTACTGGTTTTTTTATTTTAATTTGAAAGGTCTATCTAATCAGGGTCCAAACGGTTGTCCTGATACCACTACACCGTACGGGTGCGGGTCTTTCTCAGAGGCGCATGACCAAGCGGCGGCTACCTCCAAGGGGTATGGAAAAAGGTGTATATACGTAAACTATTTGTATAGCCTTCAGAGGCCTAGACCAGGGCAATTTAACGCGCCAGGGGGCTGGTGAGGCTGGTCCCTGGATACGAATCACGTATTGTGTGATTAGTCCAGCACTGGTCTCCTGTGCACAGGTAACCCTATCGACCGGGTTAGGTCCTTCAGTTTGCGTCGACCGGGAATGTAATGCAAAGCTAGTTTAGGGCTGCAATGCAGAGCCACAGGTGCGCAGTTTTGAATGGTGTCTGGCAACTGGTACTGCAATTTTATAGTCGGCATACGACTGTGTGATTCCCCCGGTTCTCTGCCACTTAAGCCTGTGGTCCAGCTTTATCAAGCATTGGGGCTGCTAGAGAGGAAAGTCAAGTTCTACTATCAGGAACCCCCCGGCGTGATGCCTAGGAGCCCCAACAGAGAACTGAGAGGAGGGGAGGAAGGGAGGGATGAAACCCGAGAGAACTCGACTGAGGACTCTGGGTGCTGAATTGCACTCCTTATATACTATGACAGGTGGTCTGTGCACTACCCTAAGCCCTACTCTAAATATAGTACTGTATGAGTAAGATGACTGCACATGTAGTAATGGTAGTGAGTCATCAGTGCCATGCTCCAGTATCTTATCTACTACTTTATCTAAGCGCCAAGTGATAGGCGCCTGCTTAGTCAGCACGTGTTTATATAATATGAGGAAAATAAATAATAAAATGAAAATGACTTGGTGAAAAAAGCCGAAGCTTTTCAGTCAGTCATGACAGAGAAAGTTATTTCTATTTACATGCTCTACAACTTCTATTGACCATAGTTTTAAAAAATCTTCTTGATGGCCCAAACTGGGGGGTCAGGTAGCTTGTTCTGGGTGTTATGTCAAGAATTGTCAGATTTAGATTGTAGAGTATGTAAATAGAAACAACTTTCTCCCTTACACCTAACTGATTTAATATGTTTTGAATGAGGAATTCTACTAGCAAGTTTAGCCCCTGTGACAGGGTGACATTTAGCAGGCATCTACCTGTTGGTGCACTTCCAATGCATCATGTTTATTATATAGTTGTAGAAAAAGTACATAGCATCTTATTTTTTACTGTTACAAGCCATTTGAGCGTTGTGATGGAGAGGAAAGTGGCTGGGTCAACATTTCAGCGTGTCACACGCATGTGACTCGTGTCACGCTTATGCGCAACCACTTGGCAAGTGTCTGTTTGACCTATAACCCCATAACCCACTCAATCAGCTTAAACCAGTTCTGCCATGGCGTCTGGATTATAGGCTTGGATTGAACGCTGTCGCTTTTTCATCTTGACACTGAATTATGGTCGGCATATTTCTGGTTTAGCAAAGTGTGCATGATAGAAGTTGTGCTTTTACAACGACGGTGTCAGCTGACCTGTGGTAGTAACATTGTACTGGTGGGTTAATGGCATCGAAAAGGTATTTTCACTCCCTATTTCCGAGGCTGACGAGTTTGTACAGAGGAGTTTGAGTAGAAAGGTGTTCTCGGGAGCGAGAATATCCAGAAAGTACACCCTTCTTGGAATAGGAAAGCGTGGCTGTAATTGGGTTTATACCCGGGGTTATCTCGCTCGCGTTTGGTACAGGTATTCATGATGCTGACCTGCAGGCTGGCAAAGTCTGCGTATGAGTTGAACAGGAGTTGGGACCTTCCTAGGTTGTCATCTCGTATCACCCCAAGCACGCCCAGTCGCTCCCCAAGACCATGATTGGGCGATCCCTGCCAACATAAACTGATAATTAAGACGACGCCAGCAGATGCTCTACCTGAAACCAATCAATGATACGTTGGGACAAGATGGCAAATATTGGTAGTCGGAATAAAACGGGATATACAGTTTGAACTTGAGAAGGCAATGCTCTTCGTTCAATCTCTTAACGTCTCAATGATTTATCAAGTAGCAATGGGGGAAAAAGCTACGATTGATGCCAAGTTTGACGTCTTTGAGGGCATCGACCTCATCAGCAATATCAAGTTTTTCCCGCACTCGACGTGTTTTGCCATTGATTTCGATTTGGAGCATCACTACCGCGATTATCTCATAGTATCAACATCATCCTCAGGATTACATGTATTGTTCAGGCAGCATAACAATGATACCTGCCTCCTTCAAAGCGTCAACCCGTTCCCTGTATCCGCATTTGTGCTCATCACAGTACTCGCCATGGCGAACTTCCACATTCCTCAAAACAGTAATCAGTTCTCGTTTTCTTGCGTTTCTCCACCATACTGAGCAGTCGATTTATGTCACAATCACAAATGATGGTTAATTTTTCGAGATAGCGTCCAAGAGTGCCATTCGATAGACCTGCAATCGCTTCGTCGTCCAGGTCCTCTTTCATCCGAATTCTCTGTAGTTTAGGCGCATCCTTTAGAATAGAAGAAGCGGGAATGATAGAATCCCCAAGTGAGAGCTCTTCGAGTTCGTGCAAGTTGTATTGTTGCTTGATAGTTTCATAAACTTCGTTTGGGCATCTATTTTGCCTATCGAGTTCGACCAGGGCGGGGCAAGTGATATGACGGAGGATGTTGTAACTGTCTTCGACGCTGGCAAAGAGGTCCAAACAGATGCGCCGCAAGCTAGGGATGGTCAACTTTTCCAATGAAAACATGTGATCCGAGTAACTGCGGGATCGGATACAGAGATAGAGTTCCTGTGGTAATGGCATCTGTCGCAATTTATCCATGAGTGGTATCAAGTCACTTGATAGGAGGTGGAGCGTCAAGCACCGTAGCTGACTCCAGCGCAGAGGAATTTTAGCAAGACATCCCAATCCAGTGGTCCCCAATCGCGTTTCCGACTAAGGGCCACTGATTGTAGTTTGGTGAAACTGATCGGTACGATATCTTCGTCATCGTCAGAATCAAACTTGAGTTCGAGCTTCTGGACGTGAGATAAAATGGAATTGGGGAAGTTTGACAATGTTTTGAACTGACGAAAGGTCAGATCAACGTGAATGATCTTGATCTGAAGCTTCAAGTGAGAAAACATATCCTGGACGAACCTGGCATCGTCCTGAAATGCGAATCGTAACGATAGCTCTATCAGAGAGCTTCCGGCCCGTAAGAGCCATTCATGGTGAAGTAGATTGATGTCACCAAGACTAACATTATTCCATAGCTCGAATGTATTGAGTGCCAGCGTGCGCCAACGTGAACAGATATGCGACAGCACAAGCTGGGGAGGCTTTTCATGGCTTTGAATAGGGAATATCACAGGTCCATGGTCTTGCGAAATGAGGACAAATATGTGGACGAGAATGTCGTTGGGGAGGGTATCCTGGCTCGGATGTGCATGTGAGAGCGCAGTCTCGATTTCTGGGCTCGTTTTGAGTGCGACACGCATTGCTGCCAGGAATATTGACTTATGAAACGGTATGGTCCGATGCGCGTTATGGGGCAACTCAGAGCACATCATTTCGAGACTGCAACTCATCCGCTCTGTCAATCTCCATCAACGCGTGTTCCTTATCGATCCTTTGACATCCTGCAAGGCCATTATTGCCTTCAACCAGCGCTGCATTCAACTTTGTGATCAAGCCAGAATTTCGTGCGTAGGTAAACAATTAATATATCACCAGCATATCATGCCGCATGCCGCACTAGGTTCCTACTATCCTAGTGACGCGTGACGTTTGATTTTGTTCCCATATATGGTCATCATCGCCTGCCCGTATGGCATTAACTTGCAAACTTACTAGTAGGTGTTCAACGAAGTGAATTGCCTAAGCCAAAGAAAAGTAATGCAATGCCGATTTTCCAGGTTCAGCTACATTCAAATTTACAGGCAGTATTGTCAATGTCCTTGCTTGCGCATATGCTACTAGCATTTATTTGACACCATTAATTTGAGGCTCCAAATGCGTTGAGCGGATTTGTCACAAAAATGATTAGGGAGTTTTTCGCATGTTAAAGGTGATGTATTTAGGTAGTAGGTAGAGGTCACAGACTACAGATCAGAGAATGATCCGCTGTGGGTCATGTGTGGCAAGCGCGAAAAGGCTACGTAACAAAATGGGGGATGATGAAAGGAGGAATACCATTAGTCTGGGAAAGGTGCCGGGCGAGTACGTAGGCGGACAGAGGAGCAGGGGGTGTATGGGGCAATGTCATCGAAAGTGACGGCGGAGGGATTTTCTTTCAAGAAAGCCACAAGGCCAATATAATTGTTGTCCCGGCGGAGAAAGGAAGGGAAAGAGATAAACGGTTGAACACAGTGGGGACACTCACAGAGGATGTGGGAACGGGTCAGGGGGGTGCGGCGCGGGCAACGTGTACAATGGACGGGGGCCTGTGGGAAGAACCGGCGGCGGTATTCGGCGTAAGGCAGGTGCCCAGTGACGAAACGGACAAAGCGCGAGAAAAGGGGCGTAAAGTCCTCGCATTTGGTGATAAAGCGAGAGCGGGCGGCCCAGTGACGGCTGGATGGGGTGTCTCTTGGCATTTAGGCGTATCAAATTATTTCGTCTGGTCTTTTGGGATAACCAGGTTAAGCGCCAGTGTTGGCCTGCCGTGCGGCGGAAACGTTTCTGGGCGGCGAGGCGCGTAAAGAGAGGGTGGCATGGAGGGCCACGCAGATCCGCGACCAGGGAGTCGGCGCGCTCATTTTCTGGAGGCCCACGTGGCCGGGGCATCACGAGGCGGCTTGCGGGGGCGGGGCTCAGCCATGTGCGGTGTTGAAGACGCCTTTCGAGGACGACGACGTGACCGGGGATTTCCGAGCGAAGAATATGAGCAGCTGCCATTTCGATGGCCTGAGTTTCAGCGGCGTAAGACGATGAGGCGGGGACGTGGCGAGCGTCGTGAGTCGTTGTTGTGACGAAACCGCTGGTGGCGATGCCAAGATGTAATGTGAGCCATCGGTGGCAATGATGGAAGTGGTTGGATGATTAGGGAGTTCCTCGGTCTTGACATCGAACGGTGCGTGCCTAGTCAAAGTGTAAGATTGAGAAAGCTACCGTACCATAGGGAGGTCAGTGAATGAGAAGCCTTGAATAATAAGAGAGGTGAAACTCTAAGATAGCATTAAGATAAGCAAAGTATGAAACTGACACGTATCTTTCAGATACGCCCTTAGACTCCGACCTTATAACCCAGTATCCCACGCAATCAGCTTGAACCAATTCTGCCATGGAATGATGTCTTGATTTTAGAGACACACATAACTTCTCCATTTATAATCCTGGATTCTGCCAGTTTGAAGGCAACTGCGTGTGTTGACTAACTCACTCTGAGCTTGCTAAACTTATCAATTATTCCTTCACTAGACACTAGATCGGTATACCAGTGATAGTAGCATGACCCACGGGAAGACCTTGTTTGATTACGCATTTCCTGAAACTGACACTAATCTTGTAAGTTGAATATGACTTGTTCCAATACTGAGGCACTAACCCCTGCATGCCATTAATGCAGCCATCCCTCTCTGAATGCCTCCAATGTTGTGATACAGTCTTCGTTGGATGTACATTCATACAAGTCTGTGGAAACTGTTAAATCAGGGGAGAGCAGTGCAGGACTCAAGCTAAGTAAGGATTTAACTACTTACATCTTTAGCTTGGTTAGTCTTACTGTTGACTTTTTAGTTCTTGGAACTGAGGGACAGTCATCCAGAATGCCCTCCTTTTATGCATTTTGGAACCCTAGCTTACATACACATTATTCTACCAATGGAGTAACTACGAGGCTATGTACACACAGCTATAGCTGTGTAAGAGCTATCCAAATGCAATGCAATTGCTGTATCATGCACAGCAGATGACTGAGCATTGCTGCGCATTGCTGTATATGAGGTCATTCTGTACCTTGTCTTATTATATTCCTTCCAATATGTTCTATATGATATCATAAAGTTCTTTATGACTTCATTATCTACTGATAGTTATCTTAATGATGTCACTATGACTTCATTATGTACCTGATGATATCATATCGTGCCTTATGATGTCATCTCTATCAATAGATGTTCTAGACCATGAATATAATAACAGTTAAATATGAAACACATTAAATATTCACTATTAATTCATTATCTTGCTCATATCTAATCCGTTAATCGTTATCTAATCACCAATCAACGATTATATAATACTCTGATAAGATACTGATCAAACGAGATCAGATTAGATAAGATAAGAAGCGAAACGGATGAGTATTAAGTGAATACATTTACTATGTATCTTTTAACACTCCCCCTTGTTGAATATTTTACTGAACATGTATTCCACAGAGGTCCAGCATTTTGCTATGCTTATTCAACATTAGGTTTTTAGTTAAGATATCAGCTGCTTGATCATCAGTTTTAATATAATAGAGATCAACCAGATCATCTTTGACACATTGTCTTATAAAATGATATCTTACATCCATGTGCTTTGTTCTTTGTTCTTGAGCTGGATTAGATGCCATATAAATAGCTGCTTGGTTATCCATTATTAAAGGAATGGATTTAATGTTATATCCTAACTCTTCAAACAAATTCTTTAACCAAGATATTTGACGACATGCATCAGAAGCTGCCATGTATTCGGCTTCTGTTGAAGATAATGCTATGGTTTTTTGTTTTGCTGATTTCCAGTATACAGGTGCTCCAGCTAATTTTACAACCATACCAGTTGTTGACTTCCTATCAATTGGATTAGAAGCCCAATCAGCGTCTGCATAACAAATCAATCCATATGCATCTCTTCCATCATATTTAATGCAATGATTAAGTGTACTGCCAACATATTGGATAATATGCAATGTCTTTTTGATATGATCCATGGATGGATTGCTAACAAATTGAGACATCAAGATTGTTGCATATACAATATCCAATCTTGTACACATTGCAAGAAATAATAATGATCCTATCAATTGTTGATAGTATGTGATCATTTTTTGTGTGGCTTTACCTTCTGTATATTTATTTGGGACATAACCAGCTGGTAAAGGCGTGTTTACTGGTTTTGCATTAATTAATCCAAACCTTTCTACTATCTTTTTAGCATATTTGGTTTGGTCAATAGTAACAGTGTGTTGTTTCTTATCAATCACAATGTTCATTCCCAAATATTCACTTAGATCACCTAAGTCTCTACTTTCCCATTTTTCCATAAATTTCTTTTTGAAATTGTTCACTGCAACTTCATTATTGCCCATGAATATTATGTCATCAACATATAAGATGATTACAATTATATCATCTCCATTATGTTGTACATATATTCCTGTGTCGGCAAATAATCTTTTGAATCCTAACTTGGTTATACTAGTATGTGCTTGTATATTCCAAGCTAGAGATGCTTGTTTCAAACCATATAAAGCTCTATTCAATTTGTATACTTTGTCTTTATCATTGGTTTTGAAACCATCTGGTTGTTCCATATAAATCTCCTCTTCTAATTGGCCATATAGAAAAGCAGTTTTAACATCTAGAGCTTTGAGTACCCATCCCTCTAAAGCTGCAAGTGCTAATAAGATTCTGACAGTTTCGAATCTTGAAACCGGGCTAAATGTGGCTCCAAAGTCTATTCCTGGTACTTGTGAAAAGCCTTGAGCAACCAATCGCGCTTTGTATCTATTATCTGATTGCTTTATGGCATAAACCCATCTACAACCTATAGGTTTACGATTTTTAGGTCTATCGACCAATTCCCAAACATGTCTACTTTCAATAGACTTAATTTCTTCTTTCATAGCATCTACCCATTTTTGATATAGTTGAGGATCATTTTCTTTCATCCTCAAAAGATCTCTATATACAACAGGTATCCCTTTCTTTCTGTTTTCTTGATCTATAAGTTTAGATGCTGCTCTGGATAAAAGAAGTTTAGATGCTGCTCTGGATACAAGAAGTTTATCTCTTCTTTGATTTCTTTTTTGAATCCAAGCATTATTATCAAAGTATGTTTGAACTGGTTCAGGCGAAGGCCTGGCGGTTTCATCTAAATCCCTTATAGGTGTTTCAGAAAGTGGTGTTAAGGGTGTTACAATTCTCTTTTCCTTTTGTTAACGGACTACATTTACTTGTCATAAAACCCATAGTTACGCTTGGACGTTATCTCCTTTGGTAGCTACCTTCATCTTTCCTTTCTTAGATAGCTATGCTCTTTCCCCTTATATTCTTATTGTTCTCTTAATGTATATAAACCCCTCTCATGTACCGCAGCTCTTTAGTTCCAACTTAGTCGAATCATATCCATAACTTGAACACTCTTTTGCTCGTCGCCTCAACCGCTCTCCTCGCCCTCTCTCTAGCCTTCATCATCGTCAGACTTAGTGCCTAGAACCCTCGTCCAGTGATTGGGAACAGACCGAGACTCTGTTTGTCGCTGTAGACTTGGACGCTGAACGACGTTGTGGACATCGACCGTAACATAAGTTGGAACTCAGGACTAGCTCAGGGTATCATCCCTAGCCGACACCATTGAGACCCGCAGCTCTCAGGAACGACCCCCAAACAGATCCGTCACCTATAAGGGGAAATACTACCTTGAATGACGAGAAGTTTTTCTCTACCAACGAACCTGGTACTTTGTTACAGAAGGATGGAAACGAAACGAACCAGTCCCAAATGAATACTTTTCAGGAGACTTCTACTCAGGAGTATCTGAATTTGATTTACCCAATCAAATCTACCTAGACTGGGGTAGTGAAATACAAGGAGAACCGCTCTACCTTGTCAAGGAACCAGAAAACGACCCAGGAAGGACTCTCTACAGAAGATTCTTTAGAGACAGCAACTGACACGGAATCACAGCTAGCCTTTTAGCAGAGTGGGAGGAATTACTATGAATTGAACAAGCCAAGCTTGAGGAAAACCCATTTGATACAGATTACTCGAAACAAGGACCACCCCCATCTCCGAAAACCAGAACCCTGAGTAGAACCCCTACTCCAGAGCCGAAACCGATCACCAGAACACCAACCCCTGAACCACCGATCAACCCCGAACCACCGATTACTCCTGAACCAAGAATGGCGTCTGAGACCAGTGTTAGCCCTAAAGGAGATATCAAACCGCAGCCTATACGACCTTTTACAGGCAAACAAATCGAAGCAAGGTCATTTTTAGGACAGCTTGAGGATTACTTTACCCTCAATGAACAGAACTATGAAGGAAAAGATGAGAAGAAAGTTAGATATGTGCTTGCGTGCATGGGACCAGAATTAGACGATTGGAAAACGATTATCCGAAGCGAATTGAATGACAACAAAGGCAGTACCACAGCCACGTTCAAATGGAGCAACTATGAAGCATTTGAAACACGTTTCATCAATGACTGGGGAGAAGTCAACAGCGCCCTTTGAGCCCTGAACAATCTATCCAAATTAAGAGTTGGAAACAACGTTTCAGTCCCAGAATACATCAGAAAATTTTGCATGGACATAGGGACCTCTGGACTCACTGGAATACCCGCTCAGTTACAGGCATTCGTCAAAGGACTACCATTAGAACTTGCTAGAACGATCTTACAGGACCAAAGAAAGATCAAAACGATGCAAGAAGCCTATGATAAGGCTGAGGATCACCATAACGCTTGGGACATGACAGGACAAGGAAACAGGAGAACCAATGATGGATCTGGAACACGTTTCAACCGAAACAATAACAACCAATCTGGAACAATCAGAGCTATAAATACCACGATCCCTAGCCGATTGACAGATGATCAAAAAGAGGAATACCGAAAGACTGGCAAGTGTTTCAGATGTGGAACACAAGGACACATCTCCAGGAACTGCCCGAAACGCAATGATGTGTCTTCATCCAGGTCTTCTTACCAGAATAAGGCGATCCATTCCGTCACTGAGGAACAACAGAAGGAAGAAGACGAACCAGCAAAGAAAATTAGAGCCATCTTTTCAGCAATGTCTACTGAAGAGAAGAATGCCCTCTTAAACGAATTCGAAAATGAGGGTTTTTAGTTAGGAAGCATCACTCAGCGGTTGGCCCTTCCTTATTATCGAGATCTGAACAGTTAGCGCTTGATTCTGTAATAGTATTATCCAACAATGACAAGCGCATTTCATTAACTATCAAATCAACCGATTTACCCGCTGGAACATCTGCCCTAATCGATTGTGGAGCAGAAGGAAATTTCGTAGACGAAGGAGCAGTAAAGGAGCTCAGGAAAGAATGACTTAAGAAACCAATTAAAGTCAGAAACACAGATGGAACAGTAAATGCGAAAGGAATGATCACACATCGGACCAAAATATGCTACATGATCGAAGGACAACAGTTTATCAATTGGTTCTGGATCACTAAACTAGGTGATCAACGATTGATCTTAGGGATACCTTGGTTGGAAGAGAATAACCCAATCATCAATTGGCGAGAAAAAACTCTGAAAATGGAAGATCCAGACACATCGCCAAAAGCAATTTGGCAGCTAGCCCTTGACTCCCAGCAATGGGGTGAAGATGACTACTGGATCAGAGTTAAAACATTGGCATCACAGGAATTAGAACATAGGCTAAAGAAAGACGAACCATCTACCACTCTACCGACAGAATATGAGCAATGGCGCACCATCTTTGATAAAAAGGCATCAGAACGCTTCCCATCCAGTCGACCGTGGGATCATGCAATTAACACAAAAGAAGGCTTTGTCCCAAAGGCTAGTAAACTCTACCCTCTATCCGTCAAAGAGCAAGGGCTGTTAGACGAATGGATTGATGAACAGCTCAAGAAAGGATACATTAAACCATCTACATCACCGCAGGCATCACCATTCTTCTTTGTAGCAAAGAAAGAAAGTGGAGCACTCCAACCCTGTCAGGATTATCGATATCTCAATGAATGGACCGTCAAAAATGCATATCCCCTTCCCTTAGTTTCCGATCTCATGACTAAACTACGAGGCGCCAAGTACTTCACCAAACTAGACCTCCGATGGGGGTACAATAATGTTCGCATCAAAAAGGGAGATGAATGGAAAGCGGCCTTTATCACCAATCGAGGACTCTATGAACCCACAGTGATGTTCTTTGGATTATGCAACTCGCCATCAACCTTTCAAACTATGATGAACGAATACTTTAAGGATATGATCAATGAAGGATGGTTAGTCATCTACATGGATGACATGCTAATTTGCGCAGAATCACTGGAACAACTGGAAGAGCGGACAAAACGGATTTTACAACGGTTACAAGATAACGATCTATTCCTGAAATTAGAAAAATGCAAGTTCACCACGCAGGAAGTTGAATTCTTAGGAATGATCATCACCCCTGGACGCATTCAGATGGACCCAATAAAGTTAGCAGGGATCGCCGATTGGCCAGTCCCTACCACAGTCAAACAGGTCCGATCCTTCCTCGGATTTGGGAATTTTTACTGACGTTTCATTGGAAACTTTGCTGCAATCGCTAAACCGCTCACCGACCTCACTAAGAAAGCTGAACCATTTGACTGGACTACAGAACGAAACAATGCTTTTGAAATACTAAAGAAACGATTCGCATCTATGCCAGTATTATTAATGCCGGATCCTACTCGACCCTTTATCCTTCAGACCGATGCATCAAATAAGGCGATAGGAGCAGTACTGAAACAAGCAGATGAAACAGGATCTCTGCACCCCTGTGGATTTATTTCACATGCGTTAACACAAACGGAACAGAATTACCAAATCTATGATCGAGAACTCTTGGCAATCATCAAGGGATTGATGACTTGGCGACATCTACTGCATGGATCACCCCACACTACTATAGTGCACTGCGACCACAAGAATTTGTCCTACTATTGGACGGCCCAACGCTTAACGCCCAGACAAGCTAGATGGTCATCCTTATTATCAGAATTCGACCTACGTATTGAACACGTCCCTGGCACAAAAATGTTTGAAGCGGATGCCCTATCCCGACGCCCTGATCATATGGGAAACAGTGAATTACAAGAAGATGTCATAGTCCTACCGGAAGATCGTTTTATTCGTCTTATTGCAGAAGATCTGGTCATGGAAATTCGGAAGGCAATGTCAAAAGATGATTTTGGACAAATTCTAATTGAGGTTATCACCGCACATCGCACTCCACCGATCAAATCGAACATACAGGATTGGTCTTATACAAATGGCATTGTTCACTATCTTGGGAAGACCTATATCCCTGACCAGGATGGATTACGAACCAGATTGATTAAAGAAACACATGAAGCACGATCATCTGGTCATCCTGGATGATTGAAGACCCTTGAACTCCTTAAGCGTGATTACTGGTGGCCCGGAATGTTCAAACATGTCAGAGAATGGATAGAAGGATGTGCCCTCTGCCAACAGATGAAAATTAACACACACCTGAATGTACCAGCCCTTTACCCGATTCCGTCAAAAGCAACCCGCCCCTTTCAACAAGTAACCCTTGATTTCATCACTGATCTACCCCTTTCCGATGGCTTTGACTCGATCCTGGTCACGGTGGACCACGGTCTTACAAAGGGGGTAATTTTCACACCTTGCAAAAAGACAATCGATGCACTAGGCACTGCAGAACTTTACGTATCCGAAATTTTCAAACGGTTTGGACTACCCGATGTTTTGATCTCAGATCAAGGACCACAGTTCTCCGCAAAAGTATTTCAAGAAATATGAAAAGCATTAGGAATCAACCATAGAATGAGCACAGCCTATCATCCTCAGACTGATGGAGAAACAGAACAAGTCAACCAGGAATTAGAAGTCTACCTTCGAATGTTCTGCTCCAATGAACCACATCTATGGAAACCGCTTCTCCCAATAGCCGAGTTTGCTCACAACAACCGACATCATGACACTATCAAAACTTCCCCATTTAGACTAATGTATGGAACGGACCCTGTTGCGCTTCCCACAGCTACTACGCGAATGACCACACCAGCAGCAGAGGAGCGCCTTCAGTTCCTAAGGAAAGCCAGAGAAGAAGCGCTAGCAGCACATGAACTAGCAAGACAACTAGTGGCAAGATGACACAAGGACAAAGCAATACGATTTGAAAAAGGCACCAAAGTATGGCTTGAGAACCGAAACCTTCACATACCATATCAGTCCAGAAAGCTAGCACCAAAACGAGAAGGACCCTTCGAAATCAAACAAGTGATGGGACCAGTGACGTACAAATTGAAACTCCCAAAACAATGGCGCATTCACCCTGTGTTTCATGCGTCACTCCTTACCCCGTACAGGGAAACGACTGCGCACGGCCCGAATTATGTGAAACCACCCCCCGATCTTGTCAATGGACAAGAGGAATTCGAGGTAGAGGCAATTTTAGCCCACAGGAAACGAGGCGCAGGCCACCACTACTTAGTTAAATGGAAAGGCTACGGATCGAATGATAACTCTTGGGAACCTGCTCGCAATCTTGCAAACGCCACTGATATCCTATCAGAATATCAACAACGCCGACACCTCTGAACCATGATGCGATATAGAAACCACCACGTCTTGAAACAAAATTGCCACTATACAAAACGGAACTGCTCAACACTCTCTCAATACACTATAGCTCTCAAGGAAAAGACCGTCTATACCCATATACAATACCTCCCCTTCCAACATGCTCTTAGAGCACCGACCCCGCCAGGAAAATTTACCCAAACCATGGCGTTAGTCACACGATACTATCGCACCCCTCGACTCGATCATCGTCACCAAAAGAATCCTTCAGGGATAATGGAATTCCCCTGCAATGATGCCCAGAATTATCTTCCCAAGTACCATGACCTACAATTTTCGACCGACAATCTACCTTCCTACAATAAAGATCCACCCGCCTACCAACTTTTAGCCATCAAAAGCAGTGATGTTTATAAAAGCGCTCACGGAAGATTGCTTTGCCCAGAAGAATATAAACAAATGGATGAAATCACCAAACAGACACGGGAGTGTAGCGCACAGATCTGGTTAATCAGTCAAGGAATCAGAATACCAGGAAGGCCTCGCATTCTCATGGAAGACATCCTTGACGAACTTGATTATTTGTCTACTGCAATGGCACTGGTAATAGCGGATATTATTAGGCGAATCAGAAGATTCCTAGTTACACCGACAACGACACCAGGGATCGAACATTTAAATTCATTAACCAGGTTCATCAGAGAAGAACGAGAACTCCTCACTGACCCTGCAATCGAAGACCCATTGGACACAGAAAATTGGGGCTCCGACACGGAAATCAGCGACCTGGAACATGAATAAAAATCTCCAGATATCACCACTTAGCGCCATTGATCACATTATACCGCCATGTTCACTTTCTTTGCCCTCGCCGCCTACTTCACCATCCTAGCTCTTCTCTCCTGCGCCCACTGGCGTATTGACGAGACCGTTGCCGCCCTCTCACCTTTTCTCGCCATTCCAGACCTCCCACTCGAGGTATTTGTTGAAAACGACACTGTCATCCACTTCGACAATGACAATCTTCATGTTCACCCGGCCGATTTACTCCCCCAGGTACACCCTGACAATCACCACCTTCCCCACTTTGCCCAGTTTATCAAAAGGAACACCACGCTCACCGTCGTTGCCGACGCCCTTGCCGCTGCCACTTGCTCAATCACCAACCTCACCTCTGCCACTGACAACCTCGCTGCCCTCACCCTCACCATCGACCCACATGAAATGACCTACGAGGAATGCGACTCCTTCCTGCGGAATGCTCAAAATCTGCACCGCGCTGCTGAAGTGCTCAAATGGAAGGTAGAAACATCTACAAAAGAACTCGATAACGCCGTCAAATGGGCAGAGTCGAGAACAGATCATGGCTGGACGACCTCTGGCTGGTAGAAGTCGGTGACTTCTTGTTACAATTCTCTTTCCCTTTGTTAACAGACTACATTTACTTGTTACAAACCCATAGTTACGCTTGGACGTTATCTCCTTTTAGTAGCTACCTTCACGTTTCCTTTCTTAGATAGCTATGCCCTTGCCCCTTTAGTCTCTATTGTTCTCTTAACGTATATAAACCCCTTTCATGTACCGTAGTTCCCTAGTTCCAACTTAGTCGAATCTTATCCATAACTTGAACGCTCTTTTGCTTGTCGCCTCAACCGCTCTCCTCGCTCTCTCTCTCTAGCCTTCGTCATCGTCAGACTTAGTGCCTAGAACCATCGTCCAGTGATTGGGAACAGACCGAGACTCTGTTTGTCACTGTAGACTTGGACGCTGAATGACGTTGTGGACATCGACCGTAACACTTCTCGCATACAAAGGGGGTAATGTTACAATTCTCTTTTCCTTTTGTTAACAGACTACATTTACTTGTCATAAAACCCATAGTTACACTTGGATGTTATCTCCTTTGGTAGCTACCTTCATCTTTCCTTTCTTAGATAGCTATGCTCTTTCCCCTTATATTCTTATTGTTCTCTTAATGTATATAAACCCCTCTCATGTACCGCAGCTCTTTAGTTCCAACTTAGTCGAATCATATCCATAACTTGAACACTCTTTTGCTCGTTGCCTCAACTGCTCTCCTTGCCCTCTCTCTAGCCTTCGTCATCATCAGACTTAGTGCCTAGAACCCTCGTCCAGTGATTGGGAACAGACCGAGACTCTGTTTGTCGATGTAGACTTGGACGCTGAACGATGTTGTGGACATTGACCGTAACAAAGGGTGATTCATTTCTGGGAAATAATCTTGGTTGTACAGATCTACTGATTTCTCTAGTAGTTCTGAGATCATCAAGAGTCATATCTTGAAATCTTTCCTTAGTATATAAGGATTCTTCTTCCTGAGATGATTGTGGTTGTTGACTAAGTTTGTCAACTTGTTTACCTTTATCCTTTTCAATCACTTTATTCCAATTGGTTTCTTTTCGAATTTCAGCTTCAATTTGAGCTGGATGTTTATCTCCATAAACATTATCAGCAATGACCTTGACTTTAGGTCTCCTAGCAGTTTTTCTAGTTGCTAGTTTTTGCTGTATAACTTCTCTTTCTTGTTCTCTAAAACCAAATGGATGTGTTGATTGATCTGGAATATTAGGTTTCTGAATTAACTTGGGTCTACCAGCTTGCAGTTTATCTCTTTTTGCAGCTGTGAGATCTAACTTTTTACCAATGCGTTTACCGCCTGTTGGTACTAGATAATCTCTTTGACTATCAGTTAAATTCTGACTCCTATACATCTCATGACTAGGTGTAATATCCTTCTGGATATCTCTCCATAAATCATCATTAGCAAATCGTACTTTGCTTTTAGGAATTACAAATTTTGATTTAGGAAATGTTGTTTTAGACTTATTAATGACCTTATTTATTTGATCATTAATGTTTTTAGAAGGACTTTGATCATGTTTATCAAATATACTTCTAATTTCTCTAAGATCAACATCAGGATTACTACGAGATGATTTTAATTGTGAAGGAGGATCATCTCTTTGTTTTCCTTTTCCTTTATCAATAACTGTAGAAGATTCAATAGGTTCTTCAACTTCTTGATTTAAATCTGAATGATAACTTGAATGATCAGATGCTGATTCATCACGATCATCTAGTTTAGGATTATAGTGACCAAGATTTTTAATCTGCCATTTCTTAAATTCTTTATCATATTTTCTATCATCTTTAGATTTAAGTTTTCTGGCAGTTTTTGTCTTTGGTATTTCCTTGCTATGTTTTGAAGTACTGTCTTTCAAATGATTGTCCAATCTCGTATTAGACTTATGATCATCTGAATCTGATGAATCACTATCACTTGAATCATTATTATCATGAAATGATGGCCTTTTATCATTTTTTGTAGTGTCATGATTAGAATGATTATGTTTGTTTGTTGGAATTGTCATGTCAGACTCTAAAGTTGGGTATTGTTGTTGCTTGTGAATATTTGTATTCTTGGATAACTTGGGAAATATATTTTCATCAAAGATAGCATGTGTGGCAATGACAATTGTATTTTTATCATTCATGAACTTGTATGATTTACTTTCATACCCAATGAATATCATTGGTTCAGCTCTTGGTGATAACTTGTCTTTACGTCGTTCTTTAACAACATAAACATATGCCAAACATCCAAATATTTTAAAGTGTGATATGTCAGGTTTCTTTATCATCATGTTTTCATAAGGTGTTTTCCATTTTGTTCTTCTCAATGGTGTACGATTATATATGTGGACTGCAGTTTCAAATGCAAATGACCACCATGATTTAGGATAGCCAGATTCTAATAAAAGTGTATGTGCTTTCTGTTACAATTCTCTTTTCCCTTTGTTAACGGACTACATTTACTTGTTACAAACCCATAGTTATGCTTGGACGTTATCTCCTTAGGTAGCTACCTTCATCTTTCCTTTCTTAGATAGCTATGCTCTTTCCCCTTATATTCTTATTGTTCTCTTAACGTATATAAACCCCTCTCATGTACCGTAGCTCCTTAGTTCCAACTTAGTCGAATCCTATCCATAACTGAACGCTCTTCTGCTCATCGCCTCAACCGCTCTCCTCACTCTCTCTAGCCTTCGTCATCGTCAGACTTAGTGACTAGAACCCTTGTCCAGTGATTGGGAACAGACCGAGACTCTGTTTGTCGCTGTAGACTTGGACGCTGAACGACGTTGTGGACATTGACCGTAACATAAGTTGGAACTCAGGACTAGCTCAGGGTATCATCCCTAGCTGACACCATTGAGACCCGCAGCTCTCAGGAACGACCCCCGAATGGATCCGTCACCTATAAGGGGAAATATTACCTTGAACAATGAGAAGTTTTTCTCTACCAACGAACCTGGTACTTTGTTACAGAAGGACGGAAACAAAACGAACCAGTCCCAAACGAATACTTTTCAGGAGACTTCTACTCAGGAGTATCTGAATTTGATTTACCCAATCAAATCTACCTAGACTGGGGTAGTGAAATACAAGGAGAACCGCTCTACCTTGTCAAGGAACCAGAGAACGACCCAGGAAGGACTCTCTACAGAAGATTCTTTAGAGACAGCAACCGACACAGAATCACAGCTAGCCTTTTAGCAGAGTGGGAGGAATTACTATGAATTGAACAAGCCAAGCTTGAGGAAAACCCGTTTGATACAGATTACTCGAAACAAAGACCACCCCCATCTCCGAAAACCAGAACCCCGAGTAGAACCCCTACTCCAGAACCGAAACCAATCACCAGAACCCCAACCCCTGAACCACCGATCAACCCTGAACCACCGTATTAGCAGCAGCGCTATATGCTCGTCGACCGGAGGGGTAAAACCGATGATATTCTACGGTATATACTACAGTATATATACTTGCGCTTATGCTTCTAGGATATTCTACGATATCTAATCTACGTAGATCAGTCCATAGGTATCGTACGACTTTCTCATTGTCCGGCTATCATCCCAACACTCCCCCTTAGTTGGACAATCCAAGTTTCTTCATCAAATATTCATGTGCAGGGCAGTGCAGTCCTTTCGTTAGGATGTCTGCTGTGTTTTCTTCTGTAGGAACATATTTTATTTCTAGTTCCTTTTCTTGTACAAGGTTTCGGACAAAATGATGCGCGATATCGATGTGTTTTGTGCGTGCATGATATTCCGGGTGATGGCATATGGCAATAGCAGCTTGATTGTCGCTCATGATAGTTGGTACTCCTGAAAATGAGTAGCTCAGCTCAGAAAATAGGTGATTAAACCATATCACCTGTTTTGTTGCGTGAACCGTTGCCACATACTCTGCCTCAGCTGTCGATAGAGCAACATTGCTCTGTTTCTTTGAACTCCATGCGACAGCTCCCCCTGCAACTTTTACAATGTATCCGCTAACCGATTTCCTGTCTGCATGGTTTGCCCAATCTGCGTCTGCGAAAATTTCCATCGTTGGTCCCTCGTTTCCTCCGTATTTGATTCCGACATTTCTTGTGCCTTTTAGGTAGTGGAATATCCGCTTGACTGCCGTCCAATGACACTCCCTTGGATTTCTTGTGAATTGTGCAAGGCGTTGTGTTGCAAATGCTATGTCGGGTCGGGTTGCGATAGCTAGGTATATTAGGGAACCTATGAGCATTGCATATGGGTGCATCGCTTCATGTGATGCAGTTTCCGCTGAGCCCTCGTTGGGCTCGTAGTCGAGTTTCACGTTGGGATCCATTGGCGTCAGGACTGGGTTTGTGTCTGTGAGTCCGAAGCATGATAGTAGGTTGTTGATGTAGTTGGATTGATTGATGGCGATGGTACCGGCTTCTTGATTTCATTTTACTTGGATTCCGAGTATGAGTTTGGGCTCGCCCAAGCTCTTTATTTCAAACTTCTCTGTCAACTCTTTTCCGACGTGCACCGCTTCATCGTTAGAGTTTGATATCCCTATGATATCATCTACCCATAGTAGTAGAATGGAGAAGATGTCGCTGTGTTCTCTGTAAAATACGCAGTAATCTGATTTTAACTGTGTGTATTTTAACTTACCCATAGCGTTCGTGAATTCTCGGTTCCATGTATTTCCGGCCTGTTTGAGTCCATAAATGGAGCAGTATAATCGACATATGCGTCCCGTTCCATCGTCAAAACCAGGTGGTTGGCTCATATAGATCTCCTCCTCCAACCAACCATTTAGATATGCACTTTTGACATCGTACTGTTGTATCTCCCAGTCGTTGGCAGCAGCTAGTGCTAGCTGAGTCCGGAGGCTTTCGAAGCGCATTACTGGTGCGAAAGTTCCAGTGTTGTTGTAGTCAATGCCAGGGTGTTGAGAATACCCTTGTGCTACGAGGCGCGCTTTGTAGCGCTGGATGTAGCCGTTCTCGTCTCGCTTTTTCGTGTACACCCATTTGCATCCTACGACATTCCGTCCATGTGGTAAGTTTGTGAGCTCCCAGGTTTTCATCATCTTCAGCGTTGTCAATTCTTCTTCCATCGCCTTTTCCCATTTCTCTGCGTCAGCATCATTTTGGGCTTCTTTTACAGTAGTTGGTACATCATCTGTTAAAGTAGTTTTTAGCGCCGTGTCAATGATGTCGCATGCAACTTCTCTCACGAGGTTTGCTTGTGCAAATCGTTCTGATGGTTTTCGTGCATCTGGGTTGTTTGCGAGTCTGTAATCGATATCTTTTACATTTGGTCGCTTTGGGCGTTTGTCAGATGGCTTGGTTTGGCGGAAAAATGGGTTTGGTATCTTGATGGTGAGTTTTTCTCCTGGGGTTGATGTTGGTGTGTTGGTAGGTGTTTGCGACTCTGACTGTGGGGGCGATGAAGGTAGTGGTATCGATTCCGGTTCGATTTCCCCCGGTCGTAGTGAAAGTGGTTGTCCTGGCTGGTCAGGACTTTGGGTTTGTGAGCCGAATGATTCCGACTCCCCCTCGGCTCGGAAACCGCTAACTGTTGCCGTTTTCCGAGTTTCTATGGCGGTATTAGTAAAAATAAAATTTCTAGTTACCTTAATTGTTTTTGTATTGGCGTCATAATATCAAATAGATTTAGATCCATCTATGAATCCAGTTAATATCATTTTCTTTGATTTAGGACTTAGCTTAGATCGATTCTGCGATTCATCTAGTACCCATACTTCACTTCCAAATTCTCGTAGGTGGGATACATCCGGTTTGATGCCATACCAAGCTTCATATGGTGTTTTTCCATTAAGCGCTTTTGTTGGCACACGGTTTCTGAGGTAAACGGCGTGAGTGACAGCTTTGTCCCATAGGAAGGTAGGTAGTTTTTTTGCGATTAGCATCGCACATGCTAGTTCCAGTAAGGTTCTATTGAACCATTCTGCTATTCCGTTTTGAGATGGTGAATATGGTGCTGTTGGTTCGATGGTGATACTGTTTTCTGCTGTCCAGTTCTTGAGTCGCTCGTTTATGAGTTCTTTGCCATTGTCCATTCGAATAGATACCGGTTTCCTGTTAAATTTTCGTTCTATTAGTAGTATATGATGTTTGATTCTATTGAAAGCCTCATCTTTAGTTTTTAAGAATAAAACATTGCACAATCGCGTGCAATCATCCGTAAATGAAATATAGTAGTGCCATCGGCCGATTGATCGGGTCCTAGCTGGTCCCCATACATCTGTTACAGTGCGTTCACCTGGCGTTTGTGATCGGTGTGATGCTTCTTTGGGGTATGGTCGTTGTGCTTGCTTTGCCTCGATGCAGGCTGTGCAGTTTATGTTTGTACTTGCTTTTTGATCAACAAATAATCCCGTGACCATATTTTCTCGTGCCAATTTCTGCAGCGCTGTTGTATTGATGTGTCCATACCGCTTGTGCCATTCAAGCCATGATTCATTTTTGCCATTTGTCGCCATTGCTCGTTCGACTTCATCTTCAACTGAAGATTGTAGCACGGTCCCTTTGACGGTTCGTGCGCGTGCTAGTAGTAAGTATAATTTGTTCTTTAAAACACCTTTACCAACGATTCTCCCATTTCGATCCTTTAGTGTGCATTGTCCATCCTTAAATTCAGTAGCGCCACGTGATTTGTCATATCGGCTAACTGAAATTAAACAATTTGTTGCATCTGGAACATGCAAGACATTTGTTAGTGTGTGTGGAATTATTTTTCCATCAACATTAAAATCAACTATAACTGATCCACGTCCTTTAACCTGTATGGCTGCATTTCCTATTCCTAAAATAGATGAGCTGATTTCTGTATATTCAGTGAATACTTCTCGTATTGGGCATATGTGCAACGTTGTTGCTGAATCAAAAATCCAATCTTTCTTTGCAAAATCTTGTCCCTCGGCTGTGCAAATGACATAAGCTAAGTCATTTAATGAATCATTCATATCGTCGTCTCCCTGATTATCCTGTGTTTGGTTAGTTTTGCCTCGTCCTTTACCATTTGAGCTGTGCCCATGTTTTGCACCACTGGGTGCCCAGCAGTCACGTGACATGTGACCTTTTTTCTTGCAATTGTAGCATTCTATATCCTTTCGGCCTTCACACCGTCCATTATAGTTTCCATATCCCCGTGTATTCCTATTCCTAGATTGCATTGTGGTTCCTGAAGGTCCATCCCTTCCTTTTCTACGGTTATCTTCTGCGATTAATATTGCTATTAGTTTGAATGATGTTATCGTGGGTTTATCACCCAATGCTCCTAAATAAGCTGACGTGTATACGTCCCATGCTTCTGGTAAGGATGTAATCAGTACCATAGTGAAATCTTCATCAGTAATGACACTCCCCATTGAATGTAGTGTATCTTGTAATATTCACAACTGGGCAATATGTTGCCTCATGTCAAAGTCATCGGCTGCTTGCATTCGGTAAAATTCCCATCTTGCTGCAAGTATTCCTAGTCGTCCTTTTGATTTGTAAACGGCACATAGCTGTTTCCACATTTCTCTAGCAGTTCTGGCTGACGCATATATCAGTTCAGAGTCAGCAATAGTAAGTTTTAACCTGGTCATTGTTTTCTTGTCGTTCTTAATCCAAGTCTTTAGTTTTTTCTCTTCTTCATCTGTTGGTGCATCCTCAACTTTTGGTTTGGGTGCTGCAGCTTTTTCGTCAATATGTTCTTCGAGTTCGAGTTCTTCAAGGATCCCGATGATCCTTTGCTTCCATGCCAGCCAATTTTCATGGCCTTTTAGAGTCTCAATCTTGAAACTTCCAATTGTAACGGTCTCAGACATTTTATCCTAACCTTTATCCAATAAATCAATAATGTATGCTTATAAGTTTAAACAATACTTCCTTCTAGGTTTAATGTAGCTCGGGGCCCATAACCTATTAGCAGCAGCGCTATATGCTCGTCGACCGGAGGGGTAAAACCGATGATATTCTACGGTATATACTACAGTATATATACTCGCGCTTATGCTTCTAGGATATTCTACGATATCTAATCTACGTAGATCAGTCCATAGGTATCGTACGACTTTCTCATTGTCCGGCTATCATCCCAACACACCGATTACTCCTGAACCAAGAATGGAGTCTGAAACCAGTGCTAGCTCTAAAGGAGATATCAAACCGCAGCCTATACGACCTTTTACAGGCAAACGAATCGAAGCAAGGTCATTTTTAGGACAGCTTGAGGATTACTTTACCCTCAATGAACAGAACTATGAAGGAAAAGATGAGAAGAAAGTCAGATATGCGCTTGCGTGCATGGGACCAGAACTGGACGACTGGAAAACTATTATCCGAAGCGAATTGAATGACAACAGAGGCAGTACCACAGCCACGTTCAAATGGAGCAACTACAAAGCATTTGAAACATGTTTCATCAATGACTGGGGAGAAGTCAACAGCGCCCTTCAAGCCCTGAACAATTTATCCAAATTAAGAGTTGGAAACGGTGTTTCAGTCCCAGAGTACATCAGAAAATTTTGCATGGACATAGGAACCTCTGGACTCACTGGAATACCCGCTCAGTTGCAGGCATTCGTCAAAGGACTACCATTAGAACTTGCTAGAACGATCTTACAGGACCAAAGGAAGATCAAGACGATGCAAGAAGCCTATGATAAGGCCGAGGATCACCATAACACTTGGGACATGACAGGACAAGGAAACAGGAGAACCAATGATGGATCTGGAACACGTTTCAATCAAAACAATAACAACCGATCTGGAACAATCAGAGCTATAAATACCACGATCCCTAGCCGATTGACAGATGATCAAAAAGAGGAATACCGAAAGACTGGCAAGTGTTTCAGATGTGGAACACAGGGACACATCTCCAGGAACTGCCCGAAACGCAATGATACGTCTTCATCCAGGTCTTCTTACCAGAATAAGGCAGTCCATTCCGTCACTGAGGAACAACAGAAGGAAGAAGACAAACCAGCAAAGAAAATTAGAGCCATCTTTTCAGCAATGTCTACTGAAGAGAAGAATGCCCTCTTAAACGAATTCGAAAACGAGGGTTTTTAGTTAGGAAGTGTCACTCAGCGGTTGGCCCTTCCTTATTATCGAGATCTGAACAGTTAGCGCTTGATTCTGTAATAGTATTATCCAACAATGACAAGCGCATTTCATTAACTATCAAATCGACCGATTTACCCGCTGGAACATCTGCCCTAATCGACTGTGGAGCAGAAGGAAATTTCGTAGACGAAGGAGCAGTAAAGGAGCTCAGGAAAGAACAACTTAAGAAACCAATTAAAGTCAGAAACGCAGATGGAACAGTAAATGTGAAAGGAATGATCACGCATCGGACCAAGATAAGTTACATGATCGAAGGACAACAGTTTATCAATTGGTTCTGGATCACTAAACTAGGCGATCAACAAATGATCCTAGGGATACCTTGGTTGGAAGAGAATAACCCGATCATCAATTGGCGAGAAAAAACTCTGAAAATTGGAGATCCGGACACATCGCCAAAAGCAATTTGGCAGCTAGCCCTTGACTCCCAGCAATGGGGTGAAGATGACTACTGGATCAGAGTTAAAACATTGGCATCACAGGAACTAGAACATAGGCTAAAGAAAGACGAACCATCTACCACTCTACTGACAGAATATGAGCAATGGCGCACCATCTTTGACAAAAAGGCATCAGAATGCTTCCCATCCAGTCGACCGTGGGATCATGCAATCAACACGAAAGAAGGCTTTGTCCCGAAGGCTAGTAAACTCTACCCTCTATCCGTCAAAGAACAAGGGCTGTTAGACGAATGGATTGATGAACAGCTCAAGAAAGGATACATTAAACCATCTACATCACCGCAGGCATCACCATTCTTCTTTGTAGCAAAGAAAGAAAGCGGAGCACTCCGACCCTGTCAGGATTATCAATATCTCAATGAATGGACCGTCAAAAATGCGTATCCCCTTCCCTTAGTTTCTGATCTCATGACTAAACTACGAGGCGCCAAGTACTTCACCAAACTAGACCTCCGATGGGGATACAATAATGTTCGCATCAAAAAGGGAGACGAATGGAAAGCGGCCTTTATCACCAATTGAGGACTCTACGAACCCACAGTGATGTTCTTTGGATTATGCAACTCGCTGTCAACCTTTCAAACTATGATGAACGAATACTTTAAGGATATGATCAATGAAGGATGGTTAGTCATCTACATGGATGACATGCTAATTTGTGCAGAATCATTGGAACAACTGGAAGAGCGGACAAAACAGATTCTACAACGGTTACAAGATAACAATCTATTCCTGAAATTAGAAAAATGCAAGTTCGCCATGCAGGAAGTTGAATTCTTAGGAATGATCATCACCCCTGGACGCATTCAGATGGACCCAATAAAGTTAGCAGGGATCACTGATTGGCCAGTCCCTACCACAGTCAAACAGGTCCGATCCTTCCTCGGATTTGGGAATTTTTACCGACGTTTCATTGGAAACTTTGCTGCAATCGCTAAACCGCTCACCGACCTCACTAAGAAAGCTGAACCATTTGACTGGACTACAGAACGAAACAATGCTTTTGAAATACTAAAGAAACGATTCGCATCTATGCCAGTATTATTAATGCCAGATCCTACTCGACCCTTTATTCTTCAGACCGATGCATCAAATAAGGCGATAGAAGCAGTACTGAAACAAGCAGATGAAACAGGATCTCTGCATCCCTGCGGATTTATTTCACATGCATTAACACAAACGGAACAGAATTACCAGATCTACAATCGAGAACTCTTGGCAATCATCAAAGGATTGATGACTTGGCAACATCTTGTTACAATTCTCTTTTCCCTTCGTTAATAGACTACATTTCAATTGTTACAAACCCATAATTACGCTTGGACGTTATTTCCTTTAATAGCTACCTTCACCTTTCCTTTCTTAGATAGCTATGCTCTTTCCCCTTATATTCTTATTGTTCTCTTAACGTATATAAACCCCTCCCATGTACCGTAGCTCCTTAGTTCCAACTTAGTCGAATCTTATCCATAACTTGAACGCTCTTTTGCTCGTCGCCTCAACTGCTCTCCTCGCTCTCTCTCTAGCCTTCGTCATCATCAGACTTAGTGCCTAGAACCCTCGTCCAGTGATTGGGAACAGACCAAGACTCTGTTTGTCACTGTAGACTTGGACGCTGAATGACGTTGTGGACATTGACCGTAACATAAGTTGGAACTCAGGACTAGCTCAGGGTATCATCCCTAGCCGACACCATTGAGACCCGCAGCTCTCAGGAACGACCCCCGAACGGATCCGTCACCTATAAGGGGAAATACTACCTTGAACGACGAGAAGTTTTTCTCTACCAACGAACCTGGTACTTTGTTACAGAAGGACGGAAACAAAACGAACCAGTCCCAAACGAATACTTTTCAGGAGACTTCTACTCAGGAGTATCTGAATTCGATTTACCCGATCAAATCTACCTAGACTGGGGTAGTGAAATACAAGGAGAACCGCTCTACCTTGTCAAGGAACCAGAAAACGACCCAGGAAGGACTCTCTACAGAAGATTCTTTAGAGACAGCAACCGACACGGAATCACAGCTAGTCTTTTAGCGGAGTGGGAGGAATTACTACGAATTGAACAAGCCAAGCTTGAGGAAAACCCATTTGATACAGATTACTCGAAACAAAGACCACCCCCATCTCCGAAAACCAGAACCCCGAGTAGAACCCCTACTCCAGAACCGAAACCGATCACCAGAACACCAACCCCTGAACCACCGATCAACCCCGAGCCACCAATTACTCCTGAACCAAGAATGGCATCTGAAACCAGTGCTAGCTCTAAAGGAGATATCAAACCGCAGCCTATACGACCCTTTACAGGCAAACGAATCGAAGCAAGGTCATTTTTAGGACAGCTTGAGGATTACTTTACCCTCAATGAACAGAACTATGAAGGAAAAGATGAGAAGAAAGTTAGATATGCGCTTGCGTGCATGGGACCAGAATTAGACGACTGGAAAACTATCATCCAAAGCGAACTGAATGACAACAGAGGCAGTACCACAGCCATGTTCAAATGGAGCAACTATGAAGCATTTGAAACACGTTTCATCAATGACTGGGGAGAAGTCAACAGTGCCCTTTGAGCCCTGAACAATCTATCCAAATTAAGAGTTGGAAACGGCGTTTCAGTCCCAGAATATATCAGAAAATTTCGTATGGATATAGGAACCTCTGGACTCACTGGGATACCCGCTCAATTGCAGGAATTCGTCAAAGGACTACCATTAGAACTTGCTAGAACGATCTTACAGGACCAAAGAAAGATCAAGATGATGCAAGAAGCCTATGATAAGGCCGAGGATCACCATAATGCTTGGGACATGACAGGACAAGGAACCAGGAGAACCAATGATGGATCTGGAACACGTTCCAATCGAAACAATAACAACCGATCTGGAGCAATCAGAGCTATAAATACCACGATCCCTAGCCGATTGACAGATGATCAAAAAGAGGAATACCGAAAGACTGGCAAGTGTTTCAGATGTGGAACACAGGGACACATCTCCAGGAACTGCCCGAAACGCAATGATGCATCTTCATCCAGGTCTTCTTACCAGAATAAGGCTGTCCGTTCCATCACTGAGGAACAACAGAAGGAAGAGGACGAACCAGCAAAGAAAATTAGAGCCATCTTTTCAGCAATGTCTACTGAAGAGAAGAATGCCCTCTTAAACGAATTCGAAAATGAGGGTTTTTAGTTAGGAAGCGTCACTCAGCGGTTGGCCCTTCCTTATTATCGAGATCTGAACAGTTAGCGCTTGATTCTGTAATAGTATTATCCAACAATGACAAGCGCATTTCACTAACTATCAAATCGACCGATTTACCTGCTGGAACATCTGCCCTAATCGATTGTGGAGCAGAAGGGAATTTCGTAGACGAAGGAGCAGTAAAGGAGCTCAGGAAAGAACGACTTAAGAAACCAATTAAAGTCAGAAACACGGATGGAACAGTAAATGTGAAAGGAATGATCACACATCGGACCAAGATATGCTATATGATTGAAGGACAACAGTTTATCAATTGGTTCTGGATCACTAAACTAGGCGATCAACAAATGATCCTAGGAATACCTTGGTTGGAAGAGAATAACCCGATTATCAACTGGTGAGACAAAACCCTGAAAATTGAAGATCCGGACACATCGCCAAAAGCAATTTGGCAGCTAGCCCTTGACTCCCAGCAATGGGGAGAAGATGACTACTGGATCAGAGTTAAAACATCGGCATCACAGGAATTAGAACATAGGCTAAAGAAAGACGAACCATCTACCACTCTACCGACAGAGTATAAGGAATGGCACACCATCTTTGACAAAAAGGCATCAGAACGCTTCCCATCCAGTCAACCATGGGATCACGCAATCAACACGAAAGAAGGCTTTGTCCCGAAGGCTAGTAAACTCTACCCTATATCCATCAAAGAACAAGGGCTGTTAGACGAATGGATTGATGAACAGCTCAAGAAAGGATACATTAAACCATCTACGTCACCGCAGGCATCACCGTTCTTCTTTGTAGCAAAGAAAGAAAGCGGAGCACTCCGACCCTGTCAGGATTATCGATATCTCAATGAATGGACCGTCAAAAACGCATATCCCCTTCCCTTAGTTTCCGATCTCATGACTAAACTACGAGGCGCCAAGTACTTCACCAAATTAGACCTCCAATGGGGATACAACAATGTTTGCATCAAAAAGGGAGATGAATGGAAAGCGGCCTTTATCACCAATCGAGGGCTCTATGAACCTACAGTGATGTTCTTTGGATTATGCAACTTGCCATCAACCTTTCAAACTATGATGAACGAATACTTTAAGGATATGATCAATGAAGGATGGTTAGTCATCTACATGGATGACATGCTCATTTGCGCAGAGTCACTGGAACAACTGGAAGAGCGGACAAAATGGATTTTACAACGGTTACAAGACAATGATCTATTCCTGAAATTAGAAAAATGCAAGTTCGCCACGCAGGAAGTTGAATTCTTAGGAATGATCATCACCCCTGGACGCATTCAGATGGACCCAATAAAGTTAGCAGGGATCGCCGATTGGCCGGTCCCTACCACAGTCAAACAGGTCCGATCCTTCCTCGGATTTGGGAATTTTTACCGACGTTTCATTGGAAACTTTGCCGCCATCGCTAAACCACTTACCGACCTCACTAAGAAAACCAAACCATTCGACTGGACAGCCGAACAGAACCAGGCCTTTGAGATTCTAAAGAAACGATTTGCGTCTATGCCAGTGTTATTAATGCCAGATCCAACCTGACCCTTTATTCTTCAAACCGACGCATCAAATAAAGCAATAGGAGCGGTCTTGAAACAAGCTGATGAGACAGGATCCTTACACCCTTGTGGATTTATTTCACATGCCCTAACACAAACGGAGCAAAATTACCAGATCTATGACAGAGAACTTTTGGCAATCATCAAGGGATTAGCAACCTGGCGACACCTACTACATGGATCACCCCATACCACAATAGTTCATTGCAATCACAAGAATTTGTCCTATTATCGAACCGCCCAACGCCTGACACCTAGACAAGCTAGATGGTCGTCCCTACTATCAGAATTTGACTTACGTATTGAGCACGTCCCTGGCACAAAAATGTTCGAAGCAGATGCCCTATCCCGACGTCCTGACCATATGGGAAATAGCGAATCACAGGAAGACGTCATAGTCTTACCGGAGGATCGTTTTATTCGTCTTATTGCAGAAGATCTAGTCATGGAAATTCAGAAGGCAATGTCAAAAGACGATTTTGGACGAATTCTAATCGAGGTTATTACCATGCACCACGCCCCACCGATCAAATCAAGTATACAGGATTGGTCTTATACAAATGGCATTGTTCACTATCTTGGTAAAACCTATATCCCTGACCAGGACAGACTACGGACCAAACTGATTAAAGAAACACATGAAGCACAATCATCTGGCCACCCCGGACGATTAAAGACCCTTGAACTCCTTAAACGCAACTACTGGTGGCCCGGAATGTTCAAACATGTCAGAGAATGGATAGAAGGATGCGCCCTTTGCCAACAAATGAAGATTAACACACACCCAAACGTACCAGCCCTTCACCCGAAGGGGGTAATTTTCACACCCTGCAAGAAGACAATCGACGCTTTAGGCACAGCAGAACTCTATATCTCCGAAATTTTCAAACGGTTTGGCCTACCAGATGTCTTAATTTCAGATCGAGGACCACAGTTCTCCGCAAAAGTATTCCAAGAGATACGAAAAGCACTAGGAATCGACCACAGAATGAGCACAGCCTATCATCCTCAAACTGATGGGGAAACAGAACGAGTCAACCAGGAACTAGAAGTCTATCTCCGAATGTTCTGTTCCAACGAACCACATCTATGGAAACCGCTTCTCCCAATAGCCGAGTTCGCTCACAATAACCGACATCACAATACGATCAAAACTTCTCCATTCAGACTAATGTATGGGACGGACCCTGTTGCGCTTCCCACAGCTACTACGCGGATGACCACACCAGCAGCAGAGGAGCGCCTTCAGTTCTTAAGGAAAGCCAGAGAAGAAGTGCTAGCAGCACATGAACTAGCAAGACAACTAGTGGCAGGACGACGTAAAGACAAAGCAATACGATTTGAAAAGGGCACCAAAGTATGGCTTGAGAACCGAAACCTTCACATACCATATCAGTCCAGAAAGCTAGCACCAAAACGAGAAGGACCCTTCGAGATCAAACAAGTGATGGGACCAGTAACGTACAAATTGAAACTCCCGAAACAATGGCGCATTCACCCTGTGTTTCATGCGTCACTCCTTACCCCGTACAGGGAAACGACTGCGCACGGCCCAAATTATATGAAACCACCCCCTGATCTTGTAAATGGACAAGAGGAATTCGAGGTAGAAGCAATTCTAGCCCATAGGAAACAAGGCGCAGGCTACCATTACCTGGTTAAATGGAAAGGCTACGGATCGAACGATAACTCTTGGGAACCTGCTCGCAATTTTGCAAACGCCACTGATATCCTATCAGAATATCAACAACGCCGACACCTCTGAACCATGACGTGATATAGGAACCGCCACGTCTTGAAACAAAATTACCACTATACAAAACGGAACTGCTCAACACTCTCTCAATACACTATAGCTCTCAAAGAAAAAACCATCTATACCCATATACAGTACCTCCCCTTCCAACATGCTCCTAGAGCACCGACTCCGCCAGGAAAAATTATCCGAACTATGGCATTAGTCACACGATACTATCGCACCCCTCGACTCGATCACCGTCACCAAAAGAATCCTTCAGGGATAACGGAGTACCCCTGCAATGACGCCCAGAATTATCTTCCCAAGTACCATGACCTACGATTTTCAACCAACGATCTACCTCTCTACAATACGAATCCACCTGCCTACCAACTCTTAGCCACCAGAAGTAGTGATGTTTATAAAAGCGCTCATGGAAGATTGCTTTGCCCAGAAGAATATAAACAAATGGATGAAATCACCAAACAAACACGGGAGTGTAGTGCACAGATCTGGTTAAGAATCAGAATACCGGGAAGGCCTCGCGTTCTCATGGAGGACATCCTTGATGAACTTGACTATTTGTCTATTGCAATGGTACAGGTAATAGCGAATATTATTAGGCGAATCAGAAAATTCCGAATTACACCGACAACGACACCAGGAATTGAACATTTGAATTCATTAACCATATTCCTCAGGGAAGAACAAGACCTTCTCACTGACCCTGCAATCGAAGACCTGTTGAATACAGAAAATTGGGACTCCGACACGGAAATCAGCGATCCGGAATACGTATAAACTCTCCTGGCATTGTCACCTAACGCCAATAAATGCATTACAGTAACCATGTTCACTTTCCTCGCCCTCACCGCCTACTTCATCGCCTTGGCTCTCCTCTCCTGCGCCCACTGGCGCATTGACAAAACTGCTGCCGCCTTTTCGCCCTTCCTTGCCGTACCAGACCTCCCATTGGAGGTCTTCATTGAAAACACGACTGTCGTCCACTTTGAAGACGACGATTTACATATCCACCCTGCCGTCCTGCTTCCACAGGTACACCCCGACGATCATCACCTCCCACATTTCGCCCAATTTGTCAAAAGGAACACCACACTCACCGTCGTTGCGGACGCCCTTGCCGCCGCCACATGTTCCATCACCAATCTCTCCTCTGCCACCGACAATCTCACCGCCCTCACTCTCACCATTGACCCGCATGAGATGACCTATGAGGAGCGCGATTCCTTCCTCCGGAATGCACAAAATTTACACAGAGCTGCTGAAGCTCTCAAATGGAAGGTGGAAACGTCGACGAAGGAACTAGATAACGCTGTCAAATGGGCTGAGTCTAGGACGGATCACGGTTGGACAACTTCTGGCTGGTAGAAGTCGGTGACTTCTCGCATACAAAGGGGGTAATGTTACAGTTCTCTTTTCCCTTTGTTAACAGACTACATTTACTTGTTACAAACCCATAGTTACGCTCGGACGTTATCTCCTTTCATAGCTACCTTCACCTTTCCTTTCTTAGATAGCTATGCTCTTTCCCCTTATATTCTTATTGTTCTCTTAACATATATAAACCCCTCTCATGTACTGTAGTTCTTTAGTTCCAACTTAGTCGAATCCTATCCACAACTTGAACGCTCTTTTGCTCGTCGCCTCAACCACTCTCCTCGCTCTCTCTCTAGCCTTTGTCATCGTCAGACTTAGTGCCTAGAACCCTTGTCCAGTGATTGGGAACAGACCGAGGCTCTGTTTGTCGCTGTAGACTTGGACGCTGAACGACGTTGTGGACATCGACCGTAACAGCAACCGACACGGAATCACAGCTAGCCTTTTAGCAGAGTGGGAGGAATTACTACGAATTGAACAAGCCAAGCTTGAGGAAAACCCGTTTGATACAGATTACTCGAAACAAGGACCACCCCCATCTCCGAAAACCAGAACCCCGAGTAGAACCCCTACTCCAGAACCGAAACCGATCAACCCCAAACCACCGATTACTCCTGAACCAAGAATGGTGTCTGAAACCAGTGCTAGCTCTAAAGGAGATATCAAACCGCAGCCTATACGACCTTTTACAGGCAAACGAATCGAAGCAAGGTCATTTTTAGGACAGCTTGAGAATTACTTTACCCTCAATGAACAGAACTATGAAGGAAAAGATGAGAAGAAAGTTAGATATGCGCTTGTGTGCATGGGACCAGAATTAGATGATTGGAAAACGATTATCCGAAGCGAATTGAATGACAACAGAGGCAGTACCACAGCCACGTTCAAATGGAGCAACTACAAAGCATTTGAAACACGTTTCATCAATGACTGGGGAGAAGTCAACAGCGCCCTTCGAGCCCTGAACAATTTATCCAAATTAAGAGTTGGAAACGGCGTTTCAGTCCCAGAGTACATCAGAAAATTTTGCATGGATATAGGAACCTCTGGACTCACTGGAATACCCGCTCAGTTACAAGCATTTGTCAAAGGATTACCTTTAGAACTCGCTTGGACGATCTTACAGGACCAAAGAAAGATCAAAACGATGCAAGAAGCCTATGATAAGGCTGAGGATCACCATAACGCTTGGGACATGACAGGACAAGGAAACAGGAGAACCAATGATGGATCTGGAACACGTTTCAATCGAAATAATAACAACCGATCTGGAACAATCAGAGCTATAAATACCACGATCCCTAGCCGATTGACAGATGATCAAAAAGAGGAATACCGAAAGACTGGCAAGTGTTTCAGATGTGGAACACAGGGACACATCTCCAGGAACTGCCCGAAACGCAATGATGCGTCTTCATCCAGGTCTTCTTACCAGAATAAGGCAGTCCATTCCGTCACTGAGGAACAACAGAAGGAAGAAGACGAACCAGCAAAGAAAATTAGAGCCATCTTTTCAGCAATGTCTACTGAAGAGAAGAATGCCCTCTTAAACGAATTCGAAAACGAGGGTTTTTAGTTAGGAAGCGTCACTCAGTGGTTGGCCCTTCCTTATTATCGAGATCTGAACAGTTAGCGCTTGATTCTGTAATAGTATTATCCAACAATGACAAGCACATTTTGTTAACTATCAAATCGACCGATTTACCCACTGGAACATCTGCCCTAATTGATTGTGGAGCAGAAGGAAACTTTGTAGACGAAGAAGCAGTAAAAGAACTCAGGAAAGAATGACTTAAGAAACCAATCAAAGTCAGAAACGCGGATGGAACCGTAAATGTGAAAGGAATGATCACACATCGGACCAAGATATGCTATATGATTGAAGGACAGCAGTTTATCAATTGGTTCTGGATCACTAGGCTAGGTGACCAACGAATGATTTTAGGGATACCTTGGTTAGAAGAAAATAACCCGATCATCAACTGGCGAGAGAAATCTCTGAAAATTGGAGATTTGGACACATCGCCAAAAGCAATCTGGCAGCTAGCCCTCGACTCCCAGCAATGGGGCAAAGATGACTACTGGATTAGAGTTAAAACATCGGCATCACAGGAACTAGAGCACAGGATAAAGAAAGACGAACCATCCACCACTCTACCGACAGAATACGAACAATGGCGCACCATCTTTGATAAAAAGGCGTCGGAACGCTTCCCATCCAGTCGACCATGGGATCATGCAATTAACACAAAGGAAGGTTTTGTCCCAAAGGCTAGTAAACTCTATCCCCTATCTGTCAAAGAACAAGGGCTGTTAGACGAATGGATTGATGAACAGCTCAAGAAAGGATACATTAGACCATCTACATCACTGCAGGCATCACCATTCTTCTTTGTAGCAAAGAAAGAAAGTGGAGCACTCTGACCCTGTCAGGATTATTGATACCTCAATGAATGGACTGTTAAGAACGCGTATCCCCTTCCCTTAGTTTCTGATCTCATGACTAAACTACGAGGCGCCAAGTACTTCACCAAGCTAGACCTCCGATGGGGATACAACAATGTTCGCATCAAAAAAGGAGACGAATGGAAAGCAGCCTTTATTACCAATCGAGGATTATATGAACCCACAGTAATGTTCTTTGGATTATGCAACTCGCCGTCAACCTTTCAAACTATGATGAATGAATACTTTAGGGACATGATCAACAAAGGATGGCTAATCATTTACATGGATGACATGCTAATCTGTGCGGAATCACTGAAACAACTGGAAGAACGGACACAACAGATTTTACAACAGTTACAAGACAACGATCTATTCCTGAAATTAGAAAAATGCAAGTTCGCCACCCAGGAAGTTGAATTCTTGGGAATGATCATCACCCCTGGACGCATTCAGATGGACCCAATAAAGTTAGCAGGAATCGCCGATTGGCCAGTCCCTACCACAGTCAAACAAGTACGATCATTCCTCGGATTCGGAAACTTCTACCGACACTTCATTGGAAATTTTGCCGCCATCGCTAAACCACTTACCGACCTCACTAAGAAAACCAAACCATTCGACTGGACAGCCGAACGGAACCAGGCCTTTGAAATTTTAAAGAAACGATTTGCGTCTATGCCAGTGTTATTAATGCCAGATCCAACCCGACCCTTTATTCTTCAAACCGACGCATCAAATAAGGCAATAGGAGCGGTCTTGAAACAGGCTGATGAGACAGGATCCTTACACCCTTGTGGATTTATTTCACATGCCCTAACACAAACAGAACAAAATTACCAGATCTATGACCGAGAACTTTTGGCAATCATCAAGGGATTAGCAACCTGGTGACACCTATTACATGGATCACCCCATACCACAATAGTTCATTGCAATCACAAGAATTTGTCCTATTATCGAACTGCCCAACGCCTGACACCTAGACAAGCTAGATGGTCGTCCCTACTATCAGAATTTGACTTATGCATTGAGCATGTCCCTGGCACGAAAATGTTCGAAGCAGATGCCCTATCCCGATGTCCTGATCATATGGGAAATAGCGAATCACAGGAAGACATCATAGTCTTACCAGAGGATCGTTTTATTCGTCTTATTGCAGAAGACCTAGTCACGGAAATTCAGAAGGCAATGTCAAAAGATGATTTTGGACGAATTCTAATCGAAGTTATTACCACGCACCGCGCCCCACCGATCAAATCAAATATACAGGATTGGTCTTATACAAATGGCATTGTTCACTATCTTGGTAAAACCTATATCCCTGACCAGGACGGACTACGGACCAAACTGATTAAAGAAACACATGAGGCACAATCATCTGGCCACCCCGGACGATTAAAGACCCTTGAACTCCTTAAGCGAGATTACTGGTGGCCCGGAATGTTCAAACATGTCAGAGAATGGATAGAAGGATGTGCCCTTTGCCAACAAATGAAGATTAACACACACCCAAATGTACCAGCCCTTCACCCGATTCCGTCAAAAGCAACCCACCCCTTTCAACAAGTAACCCTTGATTTCATCACTGATCTACCCCTTTCCGATGGCTTTGACTCGATCCTGGTCACGGTGGACCATGGTCTTACAAAGGGGGTAATTTTCACACCTTGCAAGAAGACAATCGATGCACTAGGCACTGCGGAACTTTACGTATCCGAAATTTTCAAACGGTTTGGCCTACCCAATGTTTTGATCTCAGATCGAGGACCACAGTTCTCCGCAAAAGTATTTCAAGAAATACGAAAAGCATTAGGAATCGACCATAGAATGAGCACAGCCTATCATCCTCAGACTGATGGAGAAACGGAACAAGTCAACCAGGAATTAGAAGTCTACCTTCGAATGTTCTGCTCCAATGAACCACATCTATGGAAACCACTTCTCCCAATAGCCGAGTTTGCTCACAACAACCGACATCATGACACTATCAAAACCTCCCCATTCAGACTAATGTATGGGACGGACCCTGTTGCGCTTCCCACAGCTACAACACGAATGACCACACCAGCAGCAGAAGAGCGCCTTCAGTTCCTAAGGAAGGCCAGAGAAGAAGCGCTAGCAGCACATGAATTAGCAAGACAATTAATAGCTAGACGACGCAAGGACAAAGCAATACAATTTGAAAAGGGCACCAAAGTATGGCTTGAGAACCGAAATCTTCACATACCATATCAGTCCAGAAAGCTAGCACCAAAACGAGAAGGACCCTTCGAAATCAAACAAGTGATGGGACCAGTGACATACAAATTGAAACTCCCGAAACAATGGCGCATTCACCCTGTGTTTCATGCGTCACTCCTTACCCCGTACAGGGAAACGACTGCGCACGGCCCGAATTATGTGAAACCACCCCCTGATCTCGTAAATGGACAAGAGGAATTCGAGGTAGAGGCAATTCTAGCCCATAGGAAATGAGGCACAGGCTACCATTACCTAGTTAAATGGAAAGGCTACGGATCGAACAATAACTCTTGGGAACCTGCTCGCAATCTTGCAAACGCCACTGACATCTTATCAGAATATCAACAACGCCGACACCTCTGAACCATGATGCGATATAGAAACTGCCACGTCTTGAAACAAAATTACCACTATACAAAACGGAACTGCTCAACACTCTCTCGATACACTATAGCTCTCAAAGAAAAGACCGTCTATACCCATATACAATACCTCCCCCTCCAACACGCTCTTAGAGCATCGACCCCACCAGGAAAACTTACCCGAACTATGGCATTAGTCACACGATACTATCGCACCCCTCGACTTGATCACCATCACCAAAAGAATCCTTCAGGGATAACGGAATTCCCCTGCAATGATGTCCAGAATTATCTTCCCAAGTACCATGACCTACAATTTTCAACCAACGATCTACCTCCCTACAATAAGGATCCACCTGCCTACCAACTTTTAGCCATCAAAAGCAGTAATGTTTATGAAAGCGCTCATGGAAGATTGCTTTGCCCAGAAGAATATAAACAAATGGATGAAATCACTAAACAGACACGGGAGTGTAGCACACAGATCTGGTTAATTAGCCGAGGAATCAGAATACCGGGAAGGCCTCGCATTCTCATGGAAGACATCCTTGATGATCTTGACTATTTGTCTATTGCGATGGCACAGGTAATAGCGGATATTATTAGGCAAATCAGAAGATTCCTAGTTACACCAACAACGACACCAGGGATTGAACATTTAAATTCATTAACCAAGTTCATCAAGGAAGAACGAGAACTCCTCACTGACCCTGCAATCGAAGACCCATTGGACACAGAAAATTGGGGCTCCAACACGGAAATCAGCGACTTGGAACATGTATAAAAATCTCCAGATATCACCACCTAGCGCCATTAATCACATTATACCACCATGTTCACTTTCTTCGCCCTTGCCGCCTACTTCATCACTCTGGCTCTTCTCTCCTGCGCCCATTGGCATATTGACGAGACTGTTGCTGCCCTCTCACCCTTCCTTGCCATCCCAGACCTCCCACTCGAGGTATTTGTTGAAAACGACATTGTCATCCACTTCGAAGATGACGACCTTCATGTTCACCCGGCCGATTTACTTCCCCAGGTACACCCTGACGATCACCACCTTCCCCACTTCGCCCAGTTTATCAAAAGGAACACCACGCTCACCGTCGTTGCCGACGCCCTCGCCGCTGCCACCTGCTCAATCACCAACCTCACCTCTGCCACTGACAACCTCGCCGCCCTCACCCTCACCATCGACCCACATGAAATGACCTACAAGGAACGCGACTCCTTCCTGCGGAACGCTCAAAATCTGCACCGCGCTGCTGAAGCGCTCAAATGGAAGGTAGAAACATCTACAAAAGAACTCGATAACGCCGTCAAATGGGCAGAGTCAAGAACAGATCATGGCTGGACGACTTCTGGCTGGTAGAAGTCGGTGACTTCTCGCATACAAAGGGGGTAATGTTACAATTCTCTTTTCCCTTTGTTAACGGACTACATTTACTTGTTACAAACCCATAGTTACGCTTGGACGTTATCTCCTTAGGTAGCTACCTTCATCTTTCCTTTCTTAGATAGCTATGCTCTTTCCCCTTATATTCTTATTGTTCTCTTAACGTATATAAACCCCTCTCATGTACTGTAGCTCTTTAGTTCCAACTTAGTCGAATCCTATCCATAACTGAACACTCTTCTGCTCGTCGCCTCAACCGCTCTCCTCGCTCTCTCTAGCCTTTGTCATCGTCAGACTTAGTGACTAGAACCCTTGTCCAGTGATTGGGAACAGACCGAGACTCTGTTTGTCGCTGTAGACTTGGACGCTGAACGACGTTGTGGACATTGACCGTAACACTTTCTTTAGAATGGTTTCATTTAATCGTTCAGCTCGACCATTTTGTTGATGAACATGTGGAGCACTAAGTTCATGGTTAATACCTTTCTCCTGAAAATAGTCTATCAACTTCTTATTGACAAATTCTCCCCCTCAATCTGAATGCACACTTTTAAGCTTTTGATTTAACTGATTTTCAGTGAACACAACATAAGCTTTTATAGCATTAAAAGTGTCAGATTTAGATCGTAACAATGCCAAGTAGGCAAAAGAAGAATAGTCTTCTAAGATTAATAAGGCATATTTCTGTTTATGATAAGACTGAATGGGTAATTCAATAAGATCAACATGAATCAACTCTAATAATTGAGTTGCTCTATTAGTTGATATATGATAAGGTTTATTATCAAGTTTACCCATAACACATGTCTTACAAATATGTCCTTCATGGGATTTATTAATTTTAACACTATTTTCAGTATTCTGAAACATATGACTTAAGACATTATCACTTGGATGTGCCATCCTTCGATGCCAAATGAAATAATCAACAGTCTTAGGACTTTTGTTGATTAACAAATGTTGAGAAGGTCTTTTAATAACAGTAGATAACCAATGAATGGAGTTGGTTTCTATAGGATATCCAGTTAGTGTAATGTTTCCTTTATGTATGATAGTTTTGTGTTTTGTGTGGTGGACTTGATAGTCCATACTAGTTAGTTGTGGCACAGAAATAATTCTGTATGGTAACATTGGCATGTAGCACACATTCCAGTTAAGAACATGTTTTTCATGACAAAAACATATTTGTCCTTCACCTTCAATAAGTGTCTTTGCATTTTTATCTGCAGTAGTAACTTTAATTGGTGTAATAAATTTCTTATACTTGGTGAAATCAGTTATAAACGGTGTACAATGACGTGTAGCACCAGAGTCTATAACCCACTTATCATGCTTGTTAAGAATCATAATTTGTTCACCAGGAACTTTAGATTCATAATTCTCATATACATATTTGTAGGTACTGCTACTACTTATTTGGTCTCGATATTGTGCATCAAGCACTTGCTTGTTGGTTAAGTCATCAAGCACTAAAGCAGTATTAGATGAGTAATTATGATTAGAGAAATTTACTGACCCAATGTTACTATTATCCATCATGTTCATAGGTTCACCAAAGTATTCTAATTCCTCTTCAGGATTAAGATACTGTGGTTCTGGAGTGTGAAATCCACTTGGTGTGGATACATCTGGTGTATTATGTGTTCTGTAGAACACACCAGTGCTGTAATCAGTGTCAGTCTCACCATAATCGAGTTGTTCTTCATCCTTATCATCTGATAAAGATATATGAACGTCTCCAATCCTATCTAACAATTTCCTGCTAGACGTAGGTTCAGAGATCTCTTCATCAATGTTTCCAACTGTCTGAGTTGGATATGAATCAACAATCATTGGATTTGCAAAATGAATAGTAGTTGAAGATTTGCCTTGCTTCTTTAACTCTTTCAATTCTGTAACAAGAGCCTTGTTTTTAGCTTTCTTGTTGGCTCTGTTTTGTTGATTCCTTTTCTTCTTATCATCCTTTGATAAAGAAGAATTGTTATTAAAACGATTATAAGGTTGACAAGGTGTGAAGCTCTTTCTATGATTGAATCGTCCTCTGAAAGAACCTCTAGGTCTGAATGTGTTATTGGAGTGTTGATCTCTCCAATTAGGATTTGTATTGGGATTCTTGTTAATACTAGATCCAATGTTTGCAATGTTGTTATATGCAGTTCTAGTTTTGCCTTTAGACTGCATAAGATTCCATTCATTCTGAATCCTAGGAACAATTTTGTCTACAGTGAAGTCTTCAATCTTAGTATCAATTATATTAGTAACAAGGTTACTGTATAAATGATTGAGATTGTGTAAGATGAAGAAACAAATGACAAAATCAGGAATTTGATATTTCTCTTCGGTTCCTAAGTCAGATACTAACTTCATAAGTTTAGTAATTGCTAGAATGGGATCTGAACTGGATTTCATGGACCAATTAAAGATGGCTTTGTAAAGTATAAAATACTTCGCAATGCCTTTGGTGCCAAACATTGTATCTAAGGCTGTCATTGTAGCCTGTGGAGTATCTTTAACATAAGTCCAGAGAGATGGTTGTAAAGCCAGTTTGATAATGGCTTGACACTTCTTCATATTTTCATCCCAATCTGTTCTTTCATTATAAGCTGTTTTATACTCCAACTCCCAGAGTGTTTTAGTGGAAAGACTAGCACCACTAGCTGGTTCAGCTGGTAATAGTGGTTTAGTGCTAGTAAGATATTTCTCATATCCTTTCATTTGAAGGTATGCAATGAGAACATCTTTCCACTTCTTGTAATCAGTTACACCACCATAGACAGTAACCAATCTTTCCATTGATTTTTCAGCAGGATCTGAACCTCCACATTTCCAAGATGAAAGCCTGTTAAAAGATGTAACAAGATCTTCTAAAGTCCACCATGAGACGTTTGATCCAGGCTGTTCTATGAAGTGTAGTAACTTCAAAGACTCATTCTTTTGATAGTAGAACTGGACATCTCGATGATAAGACTTGGGTAATGCAACAATATCCTTGAGAGTAGGATATGTTGGCCATACAAATCCTTTTAAGACAAGAGGATCCATGAGGATTAAATAACATAATCCAGGCTTTTCCCAAATAGGATGGTCTTTAGTGTGCCTTTTAATCTTCATCAAACCACACTCTTTGTATTTGACTGAAAAATTAAAAGCAGGGTATTTATCTTGTTGTTCTCTAGCTTGAAATTGGAAATTCGTGTGAATATTTTTGTCAGATTTACTAGATGATGATTCTGGTTTGAAGAAACTCTTCTTAGGAGGTACAACATTCTTCTTGAATGGAATATAAGCATGGAGATTTTGAAACTTGGGGGTTCTTCTAATGGATCTGGGTAGAGATGTACTTCTCTTGGGATAAACAATTTCTTCTGACCTTCGACTAAGGTCAGGATTATTGTCTCTGTCCCTTTTCCATTTAGGTACCCAGGCATTAGATTGTTGAGTATCAGAATTCCATCTAGGCTTATTTGATTCCTCCTGAGATGTATTATTAGGTGCTTCTTCAAATCTTCCAGCAGATCTGAAATAATCGAGAATAGGGGTTTTATCTGGACCAAAACCTTGAGCTTCCTTCCAGGCTCTATAATCATTCATTTTCTTATCAAGTTGTTCTTTTACTTGATCATAACTATTGCGTGTATCAAAGAGATTTGGAATTCCTTGATCATTACGCATAGCTTTATATTGAGCCATATCATCCTTATATTGCTCAATATGATTAGGTTTAGGTGCAAAATTTTGTTTAATGAATTTCAAGTGATGGGGCTTTGGTTTTCCCCAACCTTCATTTTCATAATCCCTAGCAAGATTATTTGAATGTCGCATTCCAAATTCCTCTTGTTCAAAAGTGAGGGGTGATTCAACTTTTGGTAATGAGGATTCTGCTTTAGGAGGTTGGTTCATCCATTCCTTTGATTCATCAACTTTTTGCTTTGCAAAGACTCTCTCAAGACGTTTGATAATGGTATCAACATGGTCTTTAAGAATTGAATCAACTGGAGTATTGGTAGGATCAGTTGTTTCATTGTTAGAGTCAGTTGGTTGAGGAACGAATGGGTTATCATCCTTCTTTTCTTCTTTGTCTGAATCCGAGAAAATTGAGTCTGAATCTGGATAGTACTTTTCATAAACTTCCTTTGGTACATAGATGAATTCATATCCATTGACTGAGAAACAAACATCTGTAGGTTGTCTGTTTGGTAGAGTATTGGATTTTATGAACTTGTCTAACATTCCAGGATCCAGATTGGGATAATCAGACGTGGTAAAAAAACTCATATTTGCCCCTGAAGGGCCAGCTACTGTACATGCATTTTTACAAGGTTTATTCAGACCTTGTAAAATACCGCCACCAACTAATCCTGTTGGTGCATTAACTCTGGGGATGACCGGAGCGCTCGTTCTGGCCTTTCTCCTTCTACTGGGGATAACCTTTTCCCCGGCCGCAAAAACAAAATTGGGTTGTGACAAAGTTCTTTCCTCGTCACTAAAGTGTGGGTTTGTTGAACCCCAATGGATGTTTGCTATGACCAATTGATCAGCTATAGAGTTAAGCAGCTGATTTTGGTACGTCACTTTATTTTTGCTATTGGTGGCTAGCTCCACCAATTTTTGCATTTCCATTATTTCATTCAGCCGCTTATGTTTAGCGCCCTTTCGTAATCCTTCCTCTCGTGGTAAATGTTTCCATCTAATATGAAAACGGCATTCTCAGCCCTGAGTCTCCGTTTAGCAAGTTCATTGCTAATTTCGGAACTCTTTAGTCCCTTGAGGGACTCAAGGTGAGGTCCTTGTTTGCCGTTAGGTCCTAATTGATAAATAGATGGACCTTCATATTTGAGGAGGGATACGTCTTCTTCTGCATGTACGTCTTCCTCTTCTTCTCCTTCTGCATCTGCATCTGTGCCTTCCTCTGAATCTGTAATCATCTTTAAAGATGGTAAGTCATCGTCTTTTTCAGGCGGTTGACTACCACGTACAGATATATCAGAGATTTTGATATCATCATCATCATCGTCTTCTGCAAGCTCGATATCTTCGTCTGGAACAAATGTGTCCAGATAGGCGACCTCTTCTTCTTCTTCTTCTTCTCTCTTCAGTAACTCCCTACGATCGACGCCTTCATTCTCATCGCTGACATAGATTGACCCTTTGATGATGGGAGTACCTTGGCAGGTCTCCTGATATGGGTCGAATGATTGAATGTATCGAACGCCAATCATCCTCGGACGAGGATCATCAGACATTCTGAATTCTTCTATGTCATAGCATTTTTCAATGAAAGACATAATCGATTCTTCTGGTGCCAAGTTGATCTTTTCAACGGGTAGCGTGGTGCAGCTGATAGGAGGATACATATCACGAACATCTGAGTTTTTCTTGATATGGTTCCAACCAGCCCTGCAATTCGCCAACCAGACCAACTTGCCAATACGATTGTAGGGATTCCCAAAAATCATATCATCTGATTTGTATTTTTCCATCAGATCTTCAACATCAATTCCTTCCAACCACGGGTTGAGATACAAAACCCGTCTAATTACTCCAGCGTTAATATACTCGGTTCTGTATTTAGCGCTATGGAAGTAGGAGGAGAAGGAAATTTGGTTCTTGAGAAATCCGGTGGTGTAAACTTGAGACATCTAGAAAAAATTGCGTCAGCCAAAATTCCTAATCTCGAATGATACATGAGAGAAGGAAAATATCTTAGGCTGTGCAATCCTCCAGATTTTGAACATGTTATGAACTTGCGAGCAACACAAACGACCTGTTGAGGCCATTGAATGTTGCTATGCCAAAGATTGTACCAGGGGCTCCTTCAAATCCCTGCATACGAAAATCCACCAACTAATCTAGTGTATGTGTGTATGTAATCAGTGTTCTAAAGTGATCTCCTCAGAGATCCTAATCTAGTGATGAGTGTTGTTTAGACACCCCACATTAGTCTGCGTGTACGACGGAAGTCCGCCTCAGCACGACCCTTGAGAAAACTATCTAGCAGCCAAAAATGAGAAAATGGAGACAAAAACTCCAATAATGGTATAAGGGCATTAACTCTCGGCCGATGGGGGGTGCACGAAGCCTTTACAGGGGGTTGGACCCTGATATCCACCATGAGGTGGCCCCAAATCCATGACAGTTTTACTGTGTGGTCTGTCAAAACCATGACTATTTGGGGTAGTCAGCCCATGTGAGAATTTTGATTTCTGTGTTCCACAACACAGGGCGACTCAGAAGCGCCACTCCAGATGTTTAGTCAGTGCTCCCACACTGTCAGCCATAAGGGTGACTGAAATGGTATCCCTGCTACCATTAAGCGGATCATTTATCCCATGATCATGGGTTAGCTGCTAGACAAATGTGGGAAGGATCAGTAAGAGGAGACACCTACATACACACACGATCCACTGTGGGACCCCATCAGACCAATAGAGGGCCTAGAGCCATATTGTATATCTGATATTCTTGAGGGGTTTTAGCAGATCAAACACAAAACTACATAAAATTACATGTGTACACTATCCATAAACTCCATCCTTGGCACAGTCAACATCCAACGACGACAAGAGTCATCGTTTCAAGGCTGTCGCTCAGGGCCCATAACCTGTTAAATCAGGGGAGAGCAGCGCAGGACTCAAGCTAAGTAAGGATTTAACTACTTACATCTTTAGCTTGGTTAGTCTTACTGTTGACTTTTTAGTTCTTGGAACTGAGGGACAGTCATCCAGAATGCCTTTTATGCATTTTGGAACCCTAGCTTACATACACATTATTCTACCAATGGAGTAACTATGAGGCTATGTACACACAGCTATAGCTGTGTAAGAGCTATCCAAATGCAATGCAATTGCTGTATCATGCACAGCAGATGACTGAGCATTGCTGCGCATTGCTGTATATGAGGTCATTCTGTACCTTGTCTTATTATATTCCTTCCAATATGTTCTATATGATATCATAAAGTTCTTTATGACTTCATTATCTACTGATAGTTATCTTAATGATGTCACTATGACTTCATTATGTACCTGATGATATCATATCGTGCCTTATGATGTCATCTCTATCAATAGATGATGTTCTAGACCATGAATATAATAACAGTTAAATATGAAACACATTAAATATTCACTATTAATTCATTATCTTGCTCATATCTAATCCGTTAATCGTTATCTAATCACCAATCAACGATTATATAATACTCTGATAAGATACTGATTAAACGAGATAAGATTAGATAAGATAAGAAGTGAAACGGATGAGTATTAAGTGAATACATTTACTATGTATCTTTTAACAGAAACACAGTTAGTACATAGAACTCCTGTCTCTCTAGTGGACATTCTGACTCCTTACAGATCAGTAATGTTATAGATATGACCTGCATGCCCAACAGTCAAGTGACGGAGAATGGTTGTACCACTCTGGTATGATAAGTTCATGTTTTCTTTTTGATGAAATAGACAGGTTATGTGGACAGGTTCAACCTTCGCTGCGTCGCCGCTCCAATCGTGTCTCATTTTCGGGGGTAACATTCTTGGAAGTTGAAGGAAGCCGTGTATGTTAAGTACCTTGCTTTTGGATGCCATCAGCAGTGATTCTCCGTAGACTTCAATTTTCAACGGTCATGTTCTCGAGTCTCCAGGCCAGTTGAGTTTTGATTCGGGCATCATAACTGGATTATCGGCTTATGTATTTTGTCCCTCTTAATTCCACAATTAAGCTGAGAGCCCTTCTGTAGGACTCTATATTTTCCCTTACCTCTAATGCATTCTCTAAAGACCGCAAGATATTCAATTCCAACTTTCTGTGGATTTGCGCAAATCACGTAATATAGTTCTTAACAGCACACTAGAAGTTCTAACACTCTCCCACAGACATCCAAACTTGTTGTGGATCCATCTTTGTATCCGAGGCCTTCCCATAATCGAAGTACAAAACTGCCATGGTCACTCAAACAGGTAAGCGTGCTACTGGTAACAGACTGGTTGTTCCGCACTGATTCTAATAACATTCGTTATAAAATGAGAATATCCTCCCCGACATACTTACCACTGATGACGTCCTTTTCGTACAATGCTTGTTTGTGTCTATCTTGGGTGATTTAGTAAATTAACGGTCTCTGAAATTCTATGCTATGTACTTACATCTTGTTCAGGTTACGAATCGGGTAGTTCTGAGTGCCATTTATCTCCCTCGAGAGCTATCTGTGCCTGGAGGTTCTAGGCGAGTCAGAGACAATAACGATCAGACTGAGAATCTCGGCCATCCTAACAAGCATATGGTATGACTTCATGGATCTGACTCCTTAAACATGTTCTGCTACTAACACCTCTCCCGATTTGTTAAAGGTTTCCGTCAACAATCGTGGTATCTTTAGGTTATTTCGTCGCGTCAATATAGAGGGAAGTAATTCTAACGAGCACATGGTATGGGCCTTAGGCATCTCGTTGCATTGGAGCAACATGTCTTGTTAACACTGCTCTCCAACAATCTTTTAAGGTTTCGATCAATAATGGTAGTTTATTTAAATTATTTAGTCGTGGTAGGACGAAAGGAAATGGGAATCCTAAAAGTCATAACGAGCAGAAGGTATGGCATTGCACGTTTCACCGACATTTTTTCGCTAACGCTTCTCTCCAACTGATTTTTTGAAAGGGTTCCACTGAAAATACTGGTTTCTTTAACTCATCCAGTCACGTCGCTGTGGTGGGAAGCGAAATGAACGAAGTTCATGGAGACCAGGTATTTCATCAATGTAATTTCACGATACTCGACATAACGAACAAAATAAAGCACATCACGAATCATTATCATTTTCATCGTGTTGTGCAAGTTAACGCAGGAAATGTTGGTATTGAGGGCTCCTAGCGCCTGGTTTTATACATTTCACTCCAAAATTTTAATCGTTTTTCTTGGCTAAGATGGTGTTTTGGTCGTCAAGTTCAAATGCTACGAGACAGTTTGTTTTCTCAACATCGAACTTTCACCATGTGAAGATATGCGATAGGACATTTTGGTGTTTGCTAATATTGAACGCGCTGCCACCGCTCTCATGTCACTGCTGCTTCCATCATCCAAGCTTTGCTATGGCCTATAAATCCAGAAATTGTAATATTTTCCAATGCTTGGCATTGCTCATTGCTAGATCTCCTACATTGAGTCTTTCTAGAATATGGATGGTACTCACCGATCTCACTGCACAAAATCTCTGTTCCCCGGACTCGGAGTCTGACGGCAGACTTTATAACTAGACTACAACTTGCCGGTTTGGCCCTAGTCCGCAAACGTGGGATTATTATGGGTATTGGACACTATCGCCTTTTCGTCCGATCTTGACGCTGATAGGACTATTAGTATGGTCGGCAGACTTCTGATTTAGGAAAATGTGCATGATAACTGCCGCAAGTCAACCCTATGATATGCGACTTGTGCTTTTACGACGACGGTGTCAACTGACGTGTGGTGGTAACATTGCCCGGGTGGGTCAATGGCATCGAAATGTAGTATTTCCGGGGCTGGCGAGTTTGTACAGAGGAGCCTGAGTACGAAGGTGTTCTCGGGAGCGAGAATATCCAGAACCCTAGCTTCGCGGGTGAGGTCGATGTCCTCAAAGACGTCAAATTTGATATTCGGTACTTTTACTTTTCTCTTTATCTTTTTGATACTCGCTCTTCATCGTGCAATTTCATACATGCAGGTCTGTTGATCTATTTGGTACGCTACTGTAGTAGTTTTAAAGGGGGATCCGAAGGATCCCCACGACAATCCATTTCTATGCAAAAAACGTCAAAATTGACACCAATGGTAGCTTTCCCCCCCATTTCTGCTTGATATATAGATAACGAGCAAGGGAGCGGGCCGATTCGCGAGTTAAGGGTGTCCATTAACGGTGTACAACAGTAGTTTAAGTACAAAATATAATATGAAATATATGTTTAATATCATGACAGTACCTCGTATTAGATGTCGGCGCATCGCATTATAAGTTGTTCATCATCTATCTTTAATACCTCCTCGACGTGGTTATGTCCACGTCATTCCATCAATCTTCCTCATCTATTCATCAGCTCGTGAATGTTCTTCTTCTTCCTCGTAACCCGTCTCTCCTGCTGTGCGCGCTTATGCGCCCTCTGCCGTCGATCCGTCTATCCCAACATAATTCCTTGAGCCGTTAACGAGATTGAACAAGGTGATGATCGATGAAGAGCATGACCTTTTCGAGTTCAGACTGTGCACCCCGTTTTATTCCGACTACCAATGTCATCTTGTCCCAACGTATCAATGATTGGTTTCAGGTAGAGAGTCGGGCACCTCAGCTGATACTGGATATTGGCATCGTCTTAATTAATGGTTTACATTTGCAGGGATCGCCCAATCATGGTTTTGGGAGCGCCTAGGGTGATGGTACGAGATGACGAGTCAGGAAGATCGTAATCCAAGTTCTCGTACTCACACTTTGCCGACCTGCAGGCCAGCATCATAAGTACCTGTACCAAATGCCGGGCATAAACCCAATTACTCTCCCTGCAGAGCACTTTATCAAGTTCTGCCCGCACTCAAAGTGTTAATTCGCTCCATATACTGACTACAGTTCCCGTCATAGTAGATATCCACATTCCTCAAAACAGTAATCAGTTGCATCCGATCTCAATCAACCTATCAACCGTTCTCTTGCGTTTCTCCGCCATACTGAGCAGTTGGTTTACATCACAATCAGAAATGATTGTTAATTCTCTGAGATAGTGTCCAAGAGTGCCATTCGATGGACCTGTAATTGCTTCGTTGTCCAGGCCGTCTTGGATCCAGAATCTCTGTAGTTTGGGCTCATCCTTTAGAATGGAAGAGGCGGGAATGATAGAATCCCCAAGTAAGAGCTCTTCGAGTTCGTGCAAGTCGTATTGTTGCTTGATAAGTTCATAAATTTCTTCAGAGCATACATTTTGCCTCATGCCGAGTTCGACCAGAGCAGGGCAGTTGATATGACGGAGGATGTTGTAACTCTCTTCGTTGAAGAGGTCCAAACAGATGCGCCGCAAGCTAGGGATGATCACCTCTTTCCCTGAAGCAAGTAACTGTGCGGTTGAATACAGAGATGAAGTTCCTGTAGTAATGGCATCTGTCGCAAAGTATCCATAAGCGGCATCAGGTCAATTATTATGAGGTAGACCATCAAGCACCGTAACCGACACCATGGCAGAGGAATTTTCAGCACGGCAGTCCAATCCCGTTGTTCCCACCTGCATCTCTCTAAGGACCACAGATTGTAGTTTGGTGAAACTGATCGGTGCGATGGAAAAAGTTTCGTCGATATCGTCAGAATTAAGCTCGAGTTCGAGCTTCTGGATGCCTCCGACACAATATTACGGATATCACCGGCAATGATCTGGGTCGTCAACCAAGTAATCTCAGACTCGCCTATAACCCCATATCCTACTCAATCAGCTTAAACCAGTTCTGCCATGGAATGCTGTCTGAATTTTAGACTTGGATTATAGGTATTGGACACTGTCACTTATTCATCTTGACACTGGATTATGGTCGGCACATTTCTGATTTAGCAAAATGTGCATGATAACTGCCGCAATTCAGCCCTACTAATGATATGCAAGTTGTGATTTTACGACGACTGTGTCAGCTGACATGTGGTAGTAACATTGTACTGGTGGGTCAATGGCATCGAAAAGGTACTTTAACTTCCTATTTCCGAGGCTGATGAGTTTGTACAGAGGAGTTTGAGTAGAAAGGTGTTCTCGGGAGCGAGAATATCCAGATCGCAGATGAGGTCGATGTCCTCAAAGACGTCAAACTTGGCATCAATCGTAGCTTTCCCCCCCATTGCTACTTGATAAATCGTTGAGACGTTAACAAAGAGCATTACTTTCCCAAGTTCAAACTATATATCATTTTATTCCGACTGCAAATGTTTGCCATCTTGTCCCAACGTATCAATGATTGGTTTCAGGTAGAGTATCAAGGAGACTAGATAATGGCATCGTCTTAATTATCAGTTTATGTTGGCAGGGATTGCCCAATCATGGCCTTGGGGAGCGACGGGGTGATACCCTTGGAATAGGAAAGCGCGGCTGTAATTGGGTTTATGCCCGGGGTTATCTGGCTCGCGTTTGGTACAGTATTTATAATGCTGACCTACAGGATGGCAAAGTCTGCGCACGAGTTGAACAGGAGTTGGGACCTTCCTAAGTTGTCATCTCGTGTACTCTATCCGCACTCGACGTGTTTTGCCATTGAGTTTGACTTGGAGTATCACTACCGCGATTATCTCATAGTATCAACATCATCCTCAGGATTACATGTATTGTTCAGGTAGCATAACAATGATACCTGCCTCCTTCAAAGCGTCAACCCGTTCCCTGTATCTGCATTTGTGCTCATCCCAGTACTCGCCATGGCGGACTTCCACATTCCTCAAAACAGTAATCAGTTCTCTCCAGCTGCATCCATTCTCAATCAACCTATCAACCGTTCTCTTGCGTTTCTCCACCATACCGAGCAGTCGATTTATGTCACAATCACAAATGATGGTTAAGTTTTTGAGATAGCGTCCAAGAGTGCCATTTGATAGACCTGCAATTGCTTCGTCGTCCAGGTCTTTTTTCATCCGAATTCTCTGTAGTTTAGGTGCATCTTTTAGGATGGAAGAGACGGGAATGATAGAATTCCCAAGTGAGAGCTCTTCGAGTTCGTGCAAGTTGTATTGTCGCTTGATAATATCGTAAATTGTTTTTGAGCATCCATTTCGCCTTATGTCAAGTTCGACCAGGGCGGGGCAAGTGATATGACAGAGGATGTTATAACTATCTTCGTCGTTGGCGATAAGGTCCAAACAGATGCGCTGCAAGCTAGGGATGGTCAAATTTTCCAGTAGAAGGGGGTGATCCGGGTAGCTGTATGATCGAATACTACAAGTAAGATAGAGTTCCTGTAGTAATGGCATCTGTCGCAATTTATCCATGAGTGGTATCAAGTCACTCGATAGGAGGTGGAGCGTCAAGCACCGTAGCTGACTCCAGGGCAGAGAAATTTTTAGCAAGACATTCCAATTTAGTGGTGCCCAATCGCGTTTCCGACTAAAGACCACTGATTGTAGTTTGGTGAAACTTATCGGTACGATGTAAAAAGTACGGAGATCGTTGGAATCAAACATGAGTTCGAGCTTCTGGGCGTAAGATAAAATGGAATTGGGGAAGCTTGACAATGTTTTGAACTGACGAAAGGTCAGATCAACGTGAATGATCTTGATCTGAAGCTTCAAGTGAGAAAACATATCCTGAACGATCCTGGCATCGTCCTGAAATGCGAGTCGTAACGATAGCTCTATCGGAGAGCTTCCGGCCCGTAAGAGCCATTCATGGTGAAGTAGATCGATGTCATCAAGACTGACATTGTTCCACAGCTCGAATGTACTGAGTGCTAGCGTGCGCCAACGTGAACAGATATGTGACAGCACAAGCTGGGGAGGCTTTTCATGGCTTTGAATAGGGAATATCACAGGTCCATGGTCTTGCGAAATGAGGACAAATATGTGGACGAGAATGTCGTTCGGGAGGGTATCCTGACTCGGATGTGAGGGCGCAGTCTCGATTTCTGGGCTCGTTTTGAGTGCGACACGCATTGCTGCCAGGGATATTGGCTTTTGAATGTAGGGCCTCTCAATTCTTGGTGTATGGTCCGATGCGTGCGCAGGGTAAGACGGCCCAATCTCCGACACAATTGTGTCACCGGCAATGAGATCTGCCGTGTCAACCAGAGTCTGACACGGACATGATACAGGGCGTCTCTCTCAGACTTCTTGACATATTGCCCGATATCCCACTCAATCTTAAATCAATTCTGCCATTGGGTATAACTGGAGACCGTCGCTTTTTTTTCACGATGACAGTGTTGGCAGCTGACGCGTGGTAGTAACATTGCCATAGTGGGTCAATGGCATCGAAAATGTATTTCCGAGGCCAACGTGTTTGTAGAGAGGAGTTAGTACGAGAAGGCAGAATATTCAGAACTCCAGCCTCGCGGGCAAGGTCAATACGGTCCTCAAGGACCGTAAATTTGACATAAATGGTACGTAGCTCTTCCCTCCCATTGCTGCTTGATATATCATTAACCCGTCAACGAGATTGAACAAGGTGATGGAGAATATTACCTTCTTTCAAGTTCTAACTGTAAATTTCGTTTTATTCCGACTACCAATGTTTGCCATCATGTTCCGGCGTATCAGTGATTGGTCTCAGGTAGAGCATCAAGGAGACTGGATACTGGCATCATCTTAATTTTATGTTGGCAGGGATCGCCCGATCATGGTCTTGGGGAGCGGCTGGGCGTGCTTGGGGTGATATGAGATGACAACTCAGGATCCCTCATACACAGACTTTGCTGACCTGCAGGCCAGCATCACTGAAAGTACCTGTACCAAACACAAGCGAGATAGCCCCGGGCGTAAACCTAGTTACAGCCGCACTTTCCTATTCCAAGGGTACTTTATCAAGTTTTGCCTGCACTAGTCGACGTGTTTTGCCATTGATTTCCACTTGAGTGGGACTACCACTACTGCGATCATTTCTTAATGATATATCACATTATCCTCAGGATTACACATATCGCTCAGGTAGCTTAAAAATGATACCTGCCTCTTTCAAAGCGTCAACCCGTTTTATGTATTCGTATTTCTGTTCATCACTACAGAACTTACCATGGGGGATTTCCACCTTCCTCAAAACAGTAATCAGTTCTCTCCAGTTGCATCCATTCTCAATTAACCTATCAACCGTTCTCTTGCGTTTCTCCACCATACCGAGCAATTGATTTATGTCACAATCATTATGAACGATGTTTAAATTTTTGAGATAGCGTCCAAGAGTGCCATTCGATATACCTGCAATTGCTTCGTCGTCCAGGTCTTTTTTCATCCAAATCCACTGTAGTTTAGGCGCATCCTTTAGAATAGAAAAGGCGGGAATGATAGAGTTCCCAATTAAGAGCCCTTCGAGTTCGTGAAAGTTGTATTGTTGCTTAATAATTTCATAAATTTCTTTTGAGTGTACATTGTGCCTCAGGTCGAATTCTACCAGGGCGGGACAAGTGATATGACGGAGGATGTCGTGACTGTCTTCGATGCCGATGAAGTCTAAACGGATACGCCGCAAGCTAGGGATGGTTAACTTTTCCAGTGAAAGCAGGTGATTCGAGCAACTGTGGGATCGGATAATGAGATGGAGTTCCTGTAGCAATGGCATCTGTCGCAATTTATCCATGAATAGTATCAGGTCACTCGATATGAGGTTGAGCATCAAGCACCGTAACCGACTCCATGGCAAAGAAATTTTGAGACATTCCAATCCATTGGTCTCCAATCGTATCTCCTACTAAGGACCACTGATTGTAGTTTGGTGAAACTGATCGGCACGATATCTTCGTCATCATCAGAATCAAACTCGAGTTCGAGCTTCTGGACGTGGGATAAAATGGAATTGGGGAAGATCGACAATGCTTTGAACTGACGAAAGGTCAGTTCAACGTGAAGCATCTTGATCTGAAGCTTCAAGTGAGAAAACGTATCCTGGATGATCCTAGCATACCGGGCGACCTCGCTATTGTTCTGGCCATCATCCTGATATGCGAATCGTAACGATAGCTCTATCTGAGAGCTTCGGGCCCGCAAGAGCCATTCATGGTGAAGTAGACTAATGTCACCAAGACTGACATTATTCCATAGCTCGAATGTATTGAGTGCCAGGGTGCGCCAATGTGAACAGATATGCGATAGCACAAGCTGGGGAGGTTTCTTATGGCTTTTGATAGGGAATATCACGGGTCCATGGTCTTGAGAAGTGAGGACAAATATGTGGACGAGAATGTCGTTGGGGAGGGTATCCTGACTCGGATGTGAGGGCGCAGTCTCGGTTTCTGGGCTCGTTTTGAGTGCGACACGCATTGCTGCCAGGGATATTGACTTATGAAACGGTATGGTCTGATGCGCATCTGCTAAGTTATGGAGGCCGTGCATTCAAATGACGTATGGACTTCCTTTTTGACCACCCTCTCACGGGCAACTCAGAGCACGCTACTGCAACTCGACCTCTCTGTCAATCTCCATCAACGCGTGTTCCTTATCGATCCTTTGACACCCTGCAAGGCTATTGTTGCCTTCATCCAGCGCTGCATTCAACTTTGCTATCTGTGCGCAGGTAAGATTTAGCAGACAAATGATCTCCAACACAATCATATCACTGGCATATGCCGAGTTAACCGAGTGACATTCGTTTTTGTTTTTTTACGTCACGTCCCATCTATAGTTGTCAACACCTGCCCATACATCAGCTTGGAACAAGGCCGGTTGTGAACTTACTAGTAGGTTTGGTTCAACGAAGTGAAATTTCCAGGTCCAGCTGCATTCAAATTTACAGGGACGCAAGGAGTATCGTCAATGTTCATCATGTCATACCAATTAATTCCCGAAATAGATAGCTAGGTTTATCTAAGGCCATTAATTTAAGTCTCCAAGTGCGTTGAGCATATTCGTCACACAAAAATGATTAGGGAGTTCTTCCTTGACGAACGGTGCGTGCCTAGTCAAAGTGTAAGACAAGAAAGCTACCGTACCGGTACCCTAGGAATGGATGAAGTCTTGAACAATATAATTAGAGTGAAACATTATTGAAGATATGCATTCCGGTATGACCGGCACGTATACAGGGAATCTCTCAGACTCTGCTTGACCTTATAACCCTACATCCCACACAATCAGCTTGGGCCCTTTGCCATGGAAGGGCGTTCAGTGGAATTTAGACGCACACAGTATTTCACCATCGATCAGCTTAACCTCAGGCAGATCAGAGACACTGACTTAGTGTGTCAACTAACTCTGGGCTTGCTAGACTTATGAATTATTTCTTTCATTAGACACTAGATCGACACACCAATGATATTAGCATGACCCACGGGAAGACCTTGTTTAACTACGCATATCCTGAATCCGACACTAATCCTGTAAGTTGAATGTGACTTATTACGGCAACACTGAAGCCTAACTAGTGCGTGTTTAATGCAGCCATCCCTCTCCGAATTTCTCCAATGTTGTGATACGACTTTTGTTGGATGCACATTCATACGAGTCCGTGGAAACACAGTACATAGAGTTTTTGTCTCTCTAGTTGACGTCCTGACTCCTTACAGATCAATAATGTTATAGATATGACCGGCATGCCCAACGACCAAATGATGGAGAATGGTTGTACTACTCTGGTAAGACAAGTTTCTGTTCGCTCTGGATGAAACCGGCAGATTATGTGGACAGGTTCAACCTTCGTTGCGTTGCTCCAATCGTGTCTCGTTTTCAGGGGTAACATTCTTGGAAGTTGAGGGAAGCCATGTATGTTAAGTACCTCACTTTTAGATGCCATCAGCAGTGATTCTCTATAGACTTCAATCTTTAACGGCGATGTTCTTGAGTCCCCAGGCCGGTTGAGTTTTGATTCGGGCATCATAACTGGATTATCGGCTTATGTATTGACTCCTTTAATTCCACAAGTAGGGCCAACTGAGAGCTTTTCCGTAGGACTCTACATTTTCCCTTATCACTAATGCATTATCAAAAAACCGAAGGATTTTCAACTCCAACTTTCTGTGGATTTGCGCAAATCATGTAGTATATTTATTAACAGTACACTAGAAGCTCTGATACTTTAATTTACAGAAATGCAAGCACTGGGCTTCCCAGGACTTAAACATCTTTCATCCATGGTCGCTCAGAAAGGTCAGCATACATATTAGTAACAGACTGGTTGTTCTTCATTTATTCTGACAACATTTGCTATAGAATACCCTTCCTGATATATTTACCCCCAACATGCTTACCACCGATGATGTACTTTTTGTACAATGCTTATTTGTATCCATCTCGGGTGATTTAGTAAATCAACGGCCCCTGAATTATATGCTAGTATGTACTTACATCTTGCCCAGGTTATGAATCGGGTGGTTCTGGGTGCCATTCATCTCCCTCGAGAGCTGTCTGTGCCTGGATGTTCTAGAGTCAGAGACGATAACGGTCAGACTGAGAATCTCGACCGTCCTAGCGATCACATGGTATAACTTCATGCATCCCACTGCTTCAACGTGTTCTGCCACTAATGCCTCTCCCGATTTATTGAAGGTTTCCGTCAACAACTTGAACCGTGGTATCTTTAGGTTATTTCGTCGCAAGGTGGAGGGAAGTAAGAATGGAAGCAGTCTTACTAACGAGCATATGGCATGTCAACTCCATGCATTCCGTTGCATTGGAGAACTCAAGCTGCTCTCCAACCAATTTAAGGTTTCCATCAACAATGGTGGTTTCTCTAAATTATTTAGTCGCGGTACGAGAAAGGAAATGGGAATCTTATAAATCGGCAGAGGGTATGATTTTGCGCGTTTCGCTGAGTATTACTCTCCAACTGATTTTTGGAAGAGATCCACTGAAAATGCTGGTTTCTTTAATTCATCCAATCACGTCGTAATGGTGGGAAGTGAAATGAATGAAGTTCATAGGGACCAGGTATTTTCGTCATTCAATTTCAAGATACTCGACATAACTAACAAAATGAAGTACATCACGAATCATTATCACTCTCGTCGTGTCGTGCAAGTTAACAGAGGAAATGAGCACTCCTAGTGCCTGGCTTTATGGTCGTGGACATATTTCACTCCAAAGTTTAAATCATGTTTCTCGGCTTGGCGGACGCTCGTCCAACAATATGGCTTTTTTTCAACATCACACTTTCAGTTTCTGGAGATATGCGATAGGACATTTTTCTGTTTGCTAATATGGACTCATACATTTTTTTAATTTACAATCGAGTGGCTGACCCACACCACCGCTCATATGATGGCAACAACTCTCTGGTTCGCCACTGTTACTCTCATCATCCGCACTTTTCTAGCATATATACCCAGAAAATATAGAGCTTGATTCTTATCTCAAGCCCCCAAGGCCACTTGACTTCGTTGCGCAAACTATAGGCGGTCTCATGTGCGTAAACTAATTTGCAACCGGTCCGATGAGAGTCTATTGTACTAGCCAAAGTGAGAGGTAGACCGGAAGCGTGGCTTCATCACGCACTCCAGAAGATCATGGATAATAACTTCACTGGCATAATAGGCTTGTCATCGGCGGATCGAACTTTTTCCTCTGCCCAATTCAGCAATGGATCAAGACTATAACAGATAAAAGCTGGGGAGGTTGTAGCGTTCGTTCCTCAGTTCCCCTCCAAACTTGAAATCTCTCAAAAGCCTATAGCTTTACCCCTCTATCACTCTCACAATGTCTGAAATCAATACTGCTCGTTTTCCTAACCACGGTCATCGCACTATCCCCTGCGTCGGTGACGACATCGAGATGGTCCTCATGCATGGGGAGGAGTGAGTCACTACATCCAAACAACGACATATCAAACCACTTTCGTGCTATGTATTATCAGCCTATGCTAAACGCACGAATCTATCAATCCACTCTTGTCGTTTGGCATGAACTTAGGTGTTGTTGCCATCTCACTTTGTACTGACTTGCCTGTCATTAGGTTGTTGTTAGGCTTGAACCGTTGAGCCTGTATCAGAAGTATGACCGTTTTCCTGTGGTGAAATACATGGGCTAACTCATCTTTTCCCTAGATAACTCATGTTCTTGTTGAATCTGCTTTGCATCCAACATATAAAACCCACGTCATAAACTTGTTCTTTGTTCTTGTCAGCGTGAGGGCTGTTAAATCAGGGGAGAGCAGCGCAGGACCAGTGACTAAGTAAGGATTAACTACTTACATCTTAGTACTGGTTAGTCTTAGTAGTTGACTTGTAGTTCTTGGAACTGAGGGACAGTCGTCCAGAATGCCCTCCTTTTATGCATTTTGGAACCCTAGCTTACATACACATTATTCTACCAATGGAGTAACTACGAGGCTATGTACACACAGCTATTGCTGTGTAAGAGCTATCCAAATGCAATGCAATTGCTGTATCATGCACAGCAGATGACTGAGCATTGCTGCGCATTGCTGTATATGAGGTCATTCTGTACCTTGTCTTATTATATTCCTTCTAATATGTTCTATATGATATCATAAACTTCTTTATGACTTCATTATCTACTGATAGTTATCTTAATGATGTCACTATGACTTCATTATGTACCTGATGATATCATATGGTGCTTTATGATGTCATCTCTATCAATAGATGTTCTAGACCTTGAATATAATAACAGTTAAATATGAAACACACTAATTATTCACTATTAATTCATTATCTTGCTCATATCTAATCCGTTAATCGTTATCTAATCTCCAATCAACGATTATATAATGCTCTGATAAGATACTGATTAAACGAGATCAGATTAGATAAGATAAGAGGTGAAACGGATGAGTATTAAGTGAATACATTTTGTATGTATCTTTTAACACTCCCCCTTGTTGAATATTTTACTGAACATGTATTCCGCAGAGGTCCAGCATTTTGCTATGCTTATTCAACATTAAGTTTTTAGTTAAGATATCAGCTGCTTGATCATCAGTTTTAATGTAATAGAGATCAACCAGGTCATTTTTGACACATTGTCTTATAAAATGATATCTTACATCCATGTGCTTCGTTCTTTGTTCTTGAGCTGGATTAGAAGCCATGTAAATAGCTGCTTGATTATCCATTATCAAAGGAATGGATTTAATATTATATCCTAACTCTTCAAACAAATTCTTTAACCAAGATATTTGACGACATGCATCAGAGGCTGCCATGTATTCAGCTTCTGTTGAAGATAATGCTATGGTTTTTTGTTTTGCTGATTTCCAGTATACAGGTGCTCCAGCTAATTTTACAACCATACCAGTTGTTGACTTCCTATCAATTGGATTAGAAGCCCAATCAGCATCTGCATAACAAATCAATCCATATGCATCTCTTCCATCATATTTAATGCAATGATTAAGTGTACTGCCAACATATTGGATAATATGCAATGTCTTTTTGATATGATCCATTGATGGATTACTAACAAATTGAGACATTAAGATTGTTGCATATACAATATCCAATCTTGTACACATTGCAAGAAATAATAATGATCCTATCAATTGTTGATAGTATGTGATCATTTCTTGTGTGGCTTTACCTTCTGTATATTTATTTGGGACATAACCAGCTGGTAAAGGCGTGTTTACTGGTTTTGCATTGATTAATCCAAACCTTTCTACTATCTTCTTAGCATACTTGGTTTGGTCAATAGTAACAGTGTGTTGCTTTTTATCAATCACAATATTCATTCCCAAATATTCACTTAGATCACCTAAGTCTCTACTTTCCCATTTCTCCATAAATTTCTTCTTGAAATTGTTCACTGCAACTTCATTATTGCCCATGAATATTATGTCATCAACATATAAGATGATTACAATTATATCATCTCCATTGCGTTGTACATATATTCCAGTATCGGCAAATAATCTTTTGAATCCTAACTTGGTTATACTAGTATGTGCTTGTATATTCCAAGCTAGAGATGCTTGTTTCAAACCATATAAAGCTCTATTCAATTTGTATACTTTGTCTTTATCATTGGTTTTGAAACCATCCGGTTGTTCCATATAAATCTCCTCTTCTAATTGGCCATATAGAAAAGCAGTTTTAACATCTAGAGCTTTGAGTACCCATCCCTCTAAAGCTGCAAGTGCTAATAAGATTCTGACAGTTTCGAATCTTGAAACCGGGCTAAATGTGGCTCCAAAGTCTATTCCTGGTACTTGTGAAAAGCCTTGAGCAACCAATCGCGCTTTGTATCTATTATCTGATTGCTTTATTGCATAAACCCATCTACAACCTATAGGTTTACGATCTTTAGGTCTATCGACCAATTCCCAAACATGTCTACTTTCAATAGACTTAATTTCTTCTTTCATAGCATCTACCCATTTTTGATATAGTTGGGGATCATTGTCTTTCATCCTCAAAAGATCTCTATATACAACAGGTATCCCTTTCTTTCTGTTTTCTTGATCTATAAGTTTAGATGCTGCTCTAGATAAAAGAAGTTTATCTCTTCTTTGATTTCTTCTTTGAATCCAAGCATTATTATCAAAGTATGTTTGAACTGGTTCAGGCGAAGGCCTGGCAGTTTCATCTAAATCCCTTATAGGTGTTTCAGAAAGTGGTGTTAAGGGTGATTCATTTCTGGGAAATAATCTTGGTTGTACAGATCTACTGATTTCTCTAGTAGTTCTGAGATCATCAAGAGTCATATCTTGAAATCTTTCCTTAGTATATAAGGATTCTTCTTCCTGAGATGATTGTGGTTGTTGACTAGGTTTGTCAACTTGTTTTCCTTTATCCTTTTCAATCACTTTATTCCAATTGGTTTCTTTTCGAATCTCAGCTTCAATTTGAGCTGGATGTTTATCTCCATAAACATTATCAGCAATGACCTTAACTTTTGGTCTCCTAGCAGTTTTTCTAGTTGCTAGTTTTTGCTGTATAACTTCTCTTTCTTGTTCTCTAAAACCAAATGGATGTGTTGATTGATCTGGGATATTAGGTTTCTGAATTAACTTAGGTCTACCAGCTTGCAGTTTATCTCTTTTTGCAGCTGTGAGATCTAACTTTTTACCAATGCGTTTACCGCCTGTTGGTACTAAATAATCTCTTTGACTATCAGTTAAATTCTGACTCCTATACATTTCATGACTGGGTGTGATATCCTTTTGGATATCTCTCCATAAATCATCATTAGCAAAGCGTACTTTGCTTTTAGGAATTACGAATTTTGATTTTGGAAATGTTGTTTTAGACTTATTAATGACCTTATTTATTTGATCATTAATGTTTTTAGAAGGACTTTGATCATGTTTATCAAATATACTTCTAATCTCTCTAAGATCAACATCAGGATTACTACGAGATGATTTTGATTGTGAAGGAGGATCATCTCTTTGTTTTCCTTTTCCTTTATCAATAACTGTAGAGGATTCAATAGGTTCTTCAACTTCTTGATTTAAATCTGAATGATAACTTGAATGATCAGATGCTGATTCATCTTGATCATCTAGTTTAGGATTATAGTGACCAAGATTTTTAATCTGCCATTTCTTAAACTTTTTGTCATATTTTCTATCAGCTTTAGATTTAAGTCTTCTGGCAGTTTTTGTCTTTGGTATTTCCTTGCTATGTTTTGAAGTACTGTCTTTCAAATGATTGTCCAATTTCCTATTAGACTTATGATCATCTGAATCCGACGAATCACTATCACTTGAATCATTATTATCATGAAATGATAGCCTTTTATCATTTTTTGTAGTGTCATGATTAGAATGATTATGTTTGTTTGTTGGAATTTTCATGTCAGACTCTAAAGTTGGGTATTGTTGTTGCTTGTGAATATTTGTATTCTTGGATAACTTGGGAAATATATTTTCATCAAAGATAGCATGTGTGGCAATGACAATTGTATTTTTATCATTCATGAACTTGTATGATTTGCTTTCATACCCAATGAATATCATTGGTTCAGCTCTTGGTGATAACTTGTCTTTACGTCGTTCTTTAACAACATAAACATATGCCAAACATCCAAATATTTTAAAATGTGATATGTCAGGTTTTTTCATCATCATGTTTTCATAAGGTGTTTTCCATTTTGTTCTTCTTAATGGTGTACAATTATATATGTGGACTGCAGTTTCAAATGCAAATGACCACCATGATTTAGGACAACCAGATTCTAATAAAAGTGTATGTGCTTTCTTTAGAATGGTTTCATTTAATCGTTCAGCTCGACCATTTTGTTGATGAACATGTGGAGCACTAAGTTCATGGTTAATACCTTTTTCCTGAAAATAGTCTATCAACTTCTTATTGACAAATTCTCCCCCTTGATCTGAACGTACACTTTTAAGCTGTCGATTCAACTGATTTTCAGTGAACACAACATAAGCTTTAATAGCATTAAAAGTGTCAGATTTAGATCGTAACAATGCCAAATAGGCAAAAGAAGAATAGTCTTCTAAGATTAATAAGGCGTATTTCTGTTTATGATAAGACTGAATGGGTAATTCAATAAGATCAACATGAATCAACTCCAGTAATTGAGTTGCTCTATGTGTTGATATGTGATAAGGTTTGTTATCTAGTTTACCCATTACACATGTCTTACAAATACGTCCTTCATGTGATTTATTAATTTTAACACTATTTTCAGTATTCTGAAACATATGACTTAAGACATTATCACTTGGATGTGCCATCCTTCGATGCCAAATGAAATAATCAACAGTCTTAGGACTTTTGTTGATTAACAAATGTTGAGAAGGTCTTTTAATAACAGTAGATAACCAATGAATGGAGTTGGTTTCTATAGGATATCCAGTTAGTGTAATGTTTCCTTTATGTACAATAGTTTTGTGTTTTGTGTGGTGGACTTGATAGTCCATACTAGTTAGTTGTGGAACAGAAATAATTCTGTATGGTAGCATTGGCATATAGCACACATTCCAGTTAAGAACATGTTTTTCATGACGAAAACATATTTGTCCTTCACCTTCAATAAGTGTTTTTGCATTTTTATCTGCAGTAGTAACTTTGATTGGTGTAATAAATTTCTTATACTTGGTGAAATCAGTTATAAACGGTGTACAATGACGTGTAGCACCTGAGTCTATAACCCACTTATCATGCTTGTTAAGAATCATAATTTGTTCACCAGGAACTTTAGATTCATAATTCTCATATACATATTTGTAAGTACTGCTACTACTTATTTGGTCTCGATATTGTGCATCAAGCACTTGCTTGTTGGTTAAGTCATCAAGCACTAAAGCAGTATTAGATGAGTAATTATGATTAGAGAAATTTACTGACCCAATGTTACTATTATCCATCATGTTCATAGGTTCACCAAAGTATTCTAATTCCTCTTCAGGATTGAGATACTGTGGTTCTGGAGTGTGAAATCCACTTGGTGTGGATACATCTGGTGTATTATGTGTTCTATAGAACACACCAGTGCTGTAATCAGTGTCAGTCTCACCATAATCAAGTTGTTCTTCATCCTTATCATCTGATAAAGATATATGAACATCTCCAATCCTATCTAACAGTTTTCTGCTAGACGTAGGTTCAGATATTTCTTCATCAATATTTCCAACTGTCTGAGTTGGGTAAGAATCAACAATCATAGGATTTGCGAAATGAATAGTAGTTGAAGATTTGCCTTGCTTCTTCAACTCCTTCAATTCTGTAACAAGAGCCTTGTTTTTAGCTTTCTTGTTAGCTCTGTTTTGTTGATTCCTTTTCTTCTTATCATCCTTTGATAAAGAAGAATCGTTATTAAAACGATTATATGGTTGACGAGGTGTGAAGCTCTTCCTACGATTGAATCGTCCTCTGAAAGAACCTCTAGGTCTGAATGTGTTATTAGAGTGTTGATCCCTCCAATTAGGATTTGTATTGGGATTCTTGTTGATACTAGATCCAATGTTTGCAATATTATTGTATGCAGTTCTAGGTTTTCCTTTAGACTGCATAAGATTCCATTCATTCTGAATCCTAGGAACAATTTTGTCAACAGTAAAGTCTTCAATCTTGGTATCAATTATATTAGTAACAAGGTTACTGTATAAATGATTGAGATTGTGCAAGATGAAGAAACAAATGACAAAATCTGGAATTTGATATTTCTCTTCAGTTCCTAGATCAGATACTAATTTCATAAGTTTAGTAATTGCCAGAATGGGATCTGAACTGGATTTCATGGACCAATTGAAAATAGCTTTGTAAAGTATAAAATACTTTGCAATGCCTTTGGTGCCAAACATTGTATCTAAGGCTGTCATTGTAGCCTGTGGAGTATCTTTAACGTAAGTCCAGAGAGATGGTTGTAAAGCCAATTTGATAATGGCTTGACACTTCTTCATGTTTTCATCCCAATCTGTTCTTTCATTATAAGCGGTTTTATACTCCAATTCCCAAAGTGTTTTGGTAGAAAGACTAGCACCACTAGCTGGTTCAGCTGGTAATAGTGGTTTAGTGCTAGTGAGATATTTCTCATAACCTTTCATTTGAAGGTATGCAATGAGAACATCCTTCCACTTCTTGTAATCAGTTACGCCTCCATAGACAGTAACCAATCTTTCCATAGATTTTTCAGCAGGATCTGAACCTCCACATTTCCAAGATGAAAGCCTGTTAAAGGATGTAACAAGATCTTCTAAAGTCCACCATGAGACATTGGATCCAGGTTGTTCTATGAAGTGTAACAACTTCAAAGACTCATTCTTTTGATAGTAGAACTGGATGTCTCGACGGTAAGATTTGGGTAATGCAACAATATCCTTAAGAGTAGGATATGTTGGCCATACGAATCCTTTTAAGACAAGAGGATCCATGAGGATTAAATAACATAATCCAGGCTTTTCCCAAATAGGATGGTCTTTAGTATGTCTTTTAATCTTTGTCAAACCACATTCTTTGTATTTGACTGAGAAATTAAAAGCAGGGTATTTATCTTGTTGTTCTCTGGCTTGAAATTGGAAATTTGTGTGAACATTCTTGTCAGATTTACTAGATGATGATTCTTGTTTGAAGAAACTCTTCTTAGGAGGCACGACATTCTTTTTGAATGGAATATAAGCACGGAGATTCTGAAACTTGGGGGTTCTTCTAATGGATCTGGGCAGAGATGTACTTCTCTTGGGATAAACAACTTCTTCTGACCTTCGACTAAGGTCAGGATTATTGTCTCTGTCCCTTTTCCATTTGGGTACCCAGGCATTAGATTGTTGAGTATCAGAATTCCATCTAGGCTTATTTGATTCCTCCTGAGATGTGTTATTAGGTGCTTCTTCAAATCTTCCAGCAGATCTGAAATAATCGAGAATAGGGGTTTTATCTGGACCAAACCCTTGAGCTTCTTTCCAGGCTCTATAATCATTCATTTTCTTATCAAGTTGTTCTTTTACTTGATCATAACTATTGCGTGTATCAAAGAGATTTGGAGTTCCTTGATTTTGACGCATAGCTTTATATTGAGCCATTTCATTCTTATATTGCTCAACTCGATTAGGTTTAGGTGCAAAATTTTGTTTAATGAATTTCAAGTGATGGGGCTTTGGTTTTCCCCATCCTTCATTTTCATAATCCCTAGCAAGATTATTTGAATGTTGCATTCCAAATTCCTCTTGTTCAAAAGTAAGAGGTGTTTCAATTTTTGGTAATGAGGATTCTGCTTTAGGAGGTTGGTTCATCCATTCCTTAGATTCATCAACTTTTTGCTTTGCAAAGACTCTCTCAAGACGTTTGATAATAGTATCAACATGGTCTTTGAGAATTGAATCAACTGGAGTATTGGTAGGAACAGTTGTTTCATTGTTAGAGTCAGTTGGTTGAGGAACGAATGGGTTATCATCTTCCTTTTCCTTGTCTGAGTCCGAGAATATTGAGTCTGAATCTGGATAGTACTTTTCATAGACTTCCTTTGGTACATAGATGAATTCATATCCATTAACTGAGAAACAAACGTCGGTAGGTTGTCTGTTTGGCAGAGTATTAGATTTAATGAATTCTTCTAACATTCCAGGATCCAGATTTGGATAATCGGACGTCGTGAAAAAACTCATATTTGCCCCTGAGGGGCCAGCTACTGTACATGCAGTATTACAAGGTTTATTCAGACCTTGTAATATCCCACCACCAACTAATCCTGTTGGTGCGTTAACTCCGGGGATGACCAGAGCGCTCGTTCCGGCCTTTCTCCTTCTACTGGGGATAACCTTTTCCCTGGCCGCAAAAACGAAATTGGGTTGTGACGAAGTTCTTTCCTCGTCACTAAAGTTTGGGTTCGTTGAACCCCAATGGATGTTTGCTATGACCAATTGATCAGCTATAGGGTTAAGCAGCTGATTTTGGTACGTCACTTTATTTTTGCTATTGGTGGCTAACTCCACCAATTTGCGCATCTCCATTATTTCATTCAGCCGCTTGGCTGACTTTTCGTTTAGCGCCTTCTCGTAATCCTTCCTCTCGTGGTAAATGTTTCCATCTAATATGAAAACGGCATTCTCAGCCCTGAGTCTCCGTTTAGCAAGTTCATTGCTAATTTCAGAACTCTTTAGTCCCTTAAGGGACTCAAGGCGAGGTCCTTGTTTGCCGTTAGGTCCTAATTGATAAATAGATGGACCTTCATATTTGAGGAGGGATACGTCATCCTCTGCATGTACGTCTTCCTCATCTTCTCCTTCTGCGTCTGCATCTGCGCCTTCCTCTGAATCTGTAATCGTCTTTAAAGATGGTAAGTCATCGTCTTTTTCAGGCGGTTGACTACCACGTACAGATATATCAGAGATTTCGATATCATCATCATCATCATCATCATCTGCAACCTCGATATCTTCGTCTGGAACAAAAGTGTCCAGATAGGCGACTTCTTCTTCTTCTTCTTCCTCTCTCTTTAGTAATTCCCTACGATCGACGCCTTCATTCTCATCGCTGACATAGATCGACCCTTTGATGATGGGAGTGCCTTGATGGCTCTCCATATATGGATCAAAGGAATGAATGTATTGAACGCCGATCATCCTCGGACGAGGATCATCAGACATTCTGAATTCTTCTATGTCATAGCATTTTTCAATGAAAGACATAATCGATTCTTCCGGTGCCAAGTCGATCTTTTCAACAGGTAGCGTGGTGCAGCTAATAGGAGGATACATATCACGAACATCAGAGTTTTTCTTGATATGGTTCCAACCAGCTCTGCAATTCGCCAACCAGACCAACTTGCCAATACGATCGTAGGGGCATCCAAAAATCATGTCATCTGATTCGTATTTATCCATCAGATCTTCAACGTCAACTCCTTCCAACCACGGATTAAGATACAGAACACGTCTAATTACTCCAGCGTTAATATATTCGGTTCTGTATTTGGCTCCATGGAAATAAGAGGAGAAGGTGATTTGATTCTTGAGGAATCCGGTAGTGAAAACTTGAGACATCTAGAAAAAATTGCGTCAGCCAAAATTCCTAATCTCGAATGATACATGAGAAGAGGAAAATATCTTAGGCTGTGCAATCCTCCAGATTGAACATGTTATGAACTTGCGAGCAACGCAAACGACCTATTGAGGCCATTGAATGTTGCTATGCCAAAGATTGTACCAGGGGCTCCTTCAAATCCCTGCGTACGAAAATCCACCAACTAATCTAGTGTATGTGTGTATGTAATCAGTGTTCTAAAGTGATCTCCTCAGAGATCCTAATCTAGTGATGAGTGTTGTTTAGACACCCCACATTAGTCTGCGTGTACGACGGAAGTCCGCCTCAGCATGACCCTTGAGAATACTATCTAGCAGCCAAAAATGAGAAAATGGAGACGAAGACTCCAATAATGGTATAAGGGCATTAACTCTCGGCCAATGGGGGGTGCACGAAGCCTTTACAGGGGGTTGGACCCTGATATCCACCATGAGGTGGCCCCAAATCCGTGACAGTTTTACTGTGTGGTCTGTCAAAACCATGACTATTTGGGGTAGTCAGCCCATGTGAGAATTTTGATTTCTGTGTTCCACAACACAGGGCGACTCAGAAGCGCCACTCCAGATGTTTAGTCAGTGCTCCCACACTGTCAGCCACAAGGGTGACTGAAATGGTATCCCTGCTACCATTAAGCGGATCATTTATCCCATGATCATGGGTTAGCTGCTAGACAAATGTGGGAAGATTAGTATGAGGAGACACCTACATACACACACGATCCACTGTGGGACCCCATCAGACCAATAGAGGGCCTAGAGCCATATTGTATATCTGATATTCTTGAGGGGTTTTAGCAGATCAAACACAAAACTACATAAAATTACATGTGTACACTATCCATAACTCCATCCTTGGCACAGTCAACATCCAACGACGACAAGAGTCATTGTTTCAAGGCTGTCGCTCGGGGCCCATAACCTGTTAAATCAGGGGAGAGCAGCGCAGGACCAGTGACTAAGTAAGGATTAACTACTTACATCTTAGTACTGGTTAGTCTTAGTAGTTGACTTGTAGTTCTTGGAACTGAGGGACAGTCGTCCAGAATGCCCTCCTTTTATGCATTTTGGAACCCTAGCTTACATACACATTATTCTACCAATGGAGTAACTACGAGGCTATGTACACACAGCTATTGCTGTGTAAGAGCTATCCAAATGCAATGCAATTGCTGTATCATGCACAGCAGATGACTGAGCATTGCTGCGCATTGCTGTATATGAGGTCATTCTGTACCTTGTCTTATTATATTCCTTCTAATATGTTCTATATGATATCATAAACTTCTTTATGACTTCATTATCTACTGATAGTTATCTTAATGATGTCACTATGACTTCATTATGTACCTGATGATATCATATGGTGCTTTATGATGTCATCTCTATCAATAGATGTTCTAGACCTTGAATATAATAACAGTTAAATATGAAACACACTAATTATTCACTATTAATTCATTATCTTGCTCATATCTAATCCGTTAATCGTTATCTAATCTCCAATCAACGATTATATAATGCTCTGATAAGATACTGATTAAACGAGATCAGATTAGATAAGATAAGAGGTGAAACGGATGAGTATTAAGTGAATACATTTTGTATGTATCTTTTAACAAGGGCAGTTACTAGTAATGTCTGAGTGAGCTGTTGATCAACGAGTTCGGGGCCGTTCCGCAAAGTTCAGGTTCAAACCGAAATTCAGAACTGGACTTTAACAACACTATCAACAGTACCGTCCTGGCGGTTGGAAAATCAGCGTCAAATCAGCTCACGCGCTGACGCTAAGACTTGGGTTGTGGAAGTCGTGACTAAGTGAGGACTGCCTAACGCTAAACGCAATTGCATTGTTGACAGTGATCACGTAGTCAGTGTCGGGATGAACGACTGGGGACTCCGAATTAGTTTCGAATGTTTAGATAGTCGCAAAAAAATGAGACCTCTACTGATTTAGACTATTTGGCAGCCGTGATAATTTCGTTCTGTCACAATACTACAAGATATATCATTTCTAGGATGACGTGTACTGTTCAGGAAGCGTAACTGTGATACCTTCCTCCTTCAAAAAATTAACCCGTTCTATGTATCCGCTTTTGTGCTCATTACCGTACTTGCCATTGCCAACATGCACTTTCCTCAAAACAGTAATCAGTTCTCTCCAGTTGCATCCATTCTCAATCAGCCTATCAACCGTTCTCTTGCGTTTCTCCACCATACCGAGCAATCGATTTATATCACAATCACGAACGATTGCTAATTCTTTAAGATAGCGTCCAAGGGTGCCATTCGATAGACCTGCAATTGCTTCGTCGTCCATGTCTTCCCTCATCCAAATTCTCTGTATTTTAGGTGCATCTTTTAGAATGGAAAAGGCGGGAATGATAGAATCTCCAAGTGAGAGCTCTTCGAGTTCGTGCAAGTTGTATTGTTGCTTGATAATTTCGTAAATTTTTTTCGAGCATCCATTTTGCCTTATGTCAAGTTCGACCAGGGCGGGGCAAGTGATATGACAGAGGATGTTATAACTATCTTTGTCGTTGGCGATAAGGTCCAAACAGATGCGCTGCAAGCTAGGGATGATCAACTTTTCCAGTGGAAGCGGGGGATCCGGGTAACTGTACGAGCGAATACTACAGCTAAGATAGAGTTCCTGTAGTAATGGCATCTGTCGCAATGTATCCATGAGTGGTATCAGGTCACTTATTATGAGGTACAATATCAAGGACCGTAGTTGACTCCATGGCAGAGAAATATTCAGTAAGACTTTCCAATCCAGTGGTGCTACTAAGAGCGTCTCACTAAGGACCACCGATTGTAGCTTGGTTAAACTGATCGGTACGGTGTTTTGACAAAACCTTTCCTTAATGGAAAGCATCTCAATATCGCCATATTTGAAAACGAGTTCGAGTTTCTGGATGTGAGATAAAATAGAGTTAGAGAAGCTTGACAAGGCTCTGAACTGACGAAGGGTCAGTTCAATGTGGAGCGTCTGGATCTGAAGCTTCAAGTGAGAAAACGTATCCTGCATGATCCTGAGATCCCGAGGAGTTTTGCCATCGCCCTGAAATGCGGATCGTAACGATAGCTCTATCGGAGAGCTTCGTGCCCGCAAGAGCCATTCGTGGTGAAGTAGACTGATGTCATCGAGACTGACATTATTCCATAGCTCAAATGTACTGAGTGCCAGGGTGCGCCAACGTGAACATACATGCGACAGCACGAGCTGGGGAGGCTTTTCATGGCTTTGAATAGGGAATATCACAGGTCCATGGTCTTGCGAAATGAGGACAAATATGTGGACGAGAATGTCGTTAGGGAGGGTATCCCGATGTGAGGGTGCAGTCATGATTTCTGGGTCCATTTTGAGTTCGATATGTATTGCGAATGTATGGTCCAACGTGGACTTTCCTTATTTGACCACCCTAGCCTTTGACATCCTGCAAGGCTATTGTTGCCTTTGTCGCCGCCCCATTAAACTTTGTGATCAGGCTGTGCGTAGGGGCTCTGCTTGCAAGCCGATCTGATCAACTTCGGCTCAGGCACAGCTGCGATCTGGCTGACTGCCGATTGGCTAATAATCATCATTATTTCTCCCATCCAGAAGACACCCGAATCATCTGTAGCAGCGAGAGAGACGTCAGGCGCGTCAGGAGCGGAGCGCCATCAAGCGACTCGGTTTTTCGAATGACTCAAAAGCGACTCGTCCAAACTTGGGAAGAAAAAACGTATGAGGATCTGTTATTCTCAGGGTTGACTTGGGCAAAGGGCATTAAAATAGCTCGTCAATCGCAGTTCTTTTGTCACGAATCCTCTTACCCCTCTTGACCTTGAGCATGGATGCAATTTGGATTCGTATGAGTATGAGACATGATCTTGCCGCTGAGTAGCCGAAGCCAGCCTTAGTCAGCCGTTGCCAATTTCACTACGGCCACTTTCAACGAAATTCCATCCAATGGATTATATCGATTCACGTGGATTCAATCTGAACTAATATCTCTTTTTTTTATTTACATGGTCATAATAAGTTCAAGGCCCTCATCCGTCACTGTAGGAGGCGGTCCAGGATGACGCTTCAGGACACGCTTCCACACAAGCGAACCTATTTCAAATAGTAGTAGTAAGCATTCAAGCTTCAAATTGGACCGTAACACATTAACTCCACCATAGAGGCAGAAAGGAAGGGAAGGGAAGGGAAGGGGGAGGGGGAAGAAGAACACTTACACAACGTCAACAACTTCAAAGAGGCGCAGTGGTGAGTGAAATGCGCCGAAACCGTGTTCCAAGATTCTGGATTCTGGACATAACTTCCCAAAGCGGAATAGTATCCCATGTCTTCGATGGAAGCATTGAGGACGGAATACATGAACCGTTCCAAATGTTTGAGGTTCCCGAGCGCTTCCGCCATCCACATCAAAACTGTCTTTTTTTTATTATTTATCCATCGTTCAAGGAGAAAAAAAAGAAAAAAAGAAAAAAACGGATATCAGTATCAGAACGTTTTTTTTATTACAATCAAAAGGGTCGGAGGTGCCAAAAGAAAAAAAAAAGGGAGGGAGGAGGAGGGGGGGGGGGGGGGGGCTAGGACTAACCTGACTCGTCAAAAAGAACTCTTCTGCCGGACACACCACCAATTCACGCAACTCTGGAAAATGGGCCGCCTCCGTCACGAACTTGATCGCCTCAATGTCCAGACCGGCGGGACCCGCGATATCAATCTGAAGTGTGCATAGCGTCGGCTGGCAGACGGACGCCAAGGCGCTCAACACGTGTATCAAATCCAGATCGATGTCACGGTTTGAAGGGGAGTTCTGCTGGATGCGCACGGTACGGCGCAGTGGCTGCGCGGCCGGCCAGGAGAGGTGTACCTGAGTTAAAAAGCGTAGCGGTCGCGGTCGTGGCCGCAGCGCCATACTAATAGTAGGATCGCTGCTGCTGCTGCTGCTGCTGTCATCCGTGGAGTCTACTGTTGGTGTTGGTTGCAGAGGCACTGCTGGAGGAGGTGATGGTGGGTACGGTCCTGTTGATTCGTTTCTCTGACGGCGCACTGCAGGAACGAAACGGAATCCAAGGAGAAGTGGAAGTAGAGGTCCAGATATGGCAACGCGTCTCAGCTTGCTCAGATCGACCGGACACGGGGAGGTTCGCTCGAAAATGGGGTGGTCGACATCGTGTTCGTGGTCCTGCCAAAGGTGATGGTGAAGGTGTTGATGATCTTGAACAATGACGTCCTGAATCCCGGGATGCCGCTTGAGAAAGGCCAGAAAGTGGTGTATACCCTCTTCGGTTGTTAACCCGCTCGAGCCAAACGAGAACGTTTTCAGCCTCGGGAAAAAAGGGATGGACGGATTACCAGAGTCGGAGGAGCCGTTCACGTTGTTTTTGGGAAAAAACAAGTCGTGCGCCATCTTGATAAACTCGGATTGATGTTGGTTCCATTCTATCCGTTCCTTTCGAAACTCGGTCAAGAAGGGTTCGGGAATAACTCGGTCTGGGGCATCAATAGGCCTGTAAAATAAAAGGTGTGTGTGTGTATACGTTACATTCATCCGTAATTAAAGGAAAACAAGTAGAAATGAACATACACGCTCTGGATCCCAATACTCCGAATTTTCAACTCCCGGACGCCATACCGTTTCCTAGGATCGGACATTAACCCCCGCATACACTTCATACTCGACTCCTGCAGCGGCAAGCTGATCGTATCGAGGCGGGTAGAGGCGACAAGGACCGAGGGGTAACAATATCTGATACACATCTCGTACAGGCGTCTACAGGTGAGCGCAAGACGGGAGACCTCGTTCGGTGCCAACAGTCCCGCGACGTGGTCGATGACTTCGGACGGGAGTTTGAGCAGTTTGAAAACCATTTGTTAGTGACAATGTGAGCCCTCCATGCACCTTTGATTTCTCTCTTATATATATAAGAGAGGATAAAAAACAATGTATGTGGAGGGGTGGTCAAGCGTCCCGGCCGCCTCACATTGACCCTTCCAAAAGTGGCCTTTCATGAAATTAAATGGAGGGGGGACCACGCAAACATTTGCGGTGCTAAGCGAGCAAGATGATAGAATTAATGGGCTCTTTGTGAGTGCGCTTGACGCAAGCACCACGTTTTTTTTTTTTTTCTTTCTTTCTTCTCTTGGGGAAGAGCCATCGATGGTGGTCGTGGTGAGTTGCCGATCCGGCCCAACAATAATGGAAACAAAGACCAATTTTTTAAAAAATATTGAAGCACTGTACGGAGGAGGGCCTTTTTTTAAAGACATCGTTAAAAGTCGTACTCGACTTACATAAAAAGTTGAGTATAAAAAAAAAAAGTCCGTTTTTTTTTCGGGGGAGGGGAAAAGGGTCCATCGTGACCCAAGTCTAGTCCTATGCCTAGGGGGGTCAGTGAGCATTAGCATATTGGCCTTATGCTCCCCCCAAGGACGAAAGGAGAGTTGTTGTTTTTGTTTTTGTTTCCCTTCTTTTCAACCCAAATCCAACAGAGCCTCCATCTTCTCATCTAATTTCTGCCTAAACTTTTCCAAAATCCACAACTTTTCCGATCCAGAGCTAGCCAACAACGGGCCCTCATCTCCCAACCACGTCCAATGGGAGACATCCCCTTGCTCACTACCCGCATCGCGGCTGAGCTCCAACAGACGGATAATCCGCTCCCACTCGGTCCAGCTGTACTGCTTGTCTTCGTCGTCCTGGATAATCGTCCGCACCGCGTTCAAATACATCATCGCCCTCTTCACTTGATCGGCATGGGACAGCTTTTCGCGCGGAACCCTGACCCCAGATTTGTCCACCGGGTCCATAATGCTAGCGCACTGTCCTTGGACGATTATCTCTCCTATCCGCCTTATACCACCAACACCACCAACACCACCACCACCAACACCACCACCACCGCGTTTACCTCCAATACCTCCCCGTCCCTCTTCTCCCTCTCCCCCGCCGCCTTCCCCACCTTCGTCATCGTCATCATCGTCGTCCTCCTCGGACCCATCAGGGTTACGAAGATCGCGAGGCAGGCGGCGGATATTGCCGATGAGCCAGCCACCGACGACGCTCTCAATAGGGCCCTCGCGGACCCACTTTGCGAGGGTGTCTCCAATGTCGGAGATGAGCATCGTCATGGCTGGGACGGCGGCGAGGGACCAGGCGACAAAGAAGGGGCGACCTGCGCGGGATCGGGGGATGACGTCACCGTATCCAATGGTGAGTAGACTGACGTAGGTAAAGTAGAGCGAGAGTGGGTAAGTGTATTTTCCGTCTTGTTCGAGTTGGTCCTGTGATTTTTATAATTAAATGACCCGGAGGGGAGGGGGGAGGGGGAACCATTTTAAATAAATTGAAGATTATAAGAGTTATGAGTTATGAGTTATGAGTCTGGGACTAACGCTTTTGAAAAAGCTTTTTCAAAAAAAAAAAAAAAGAAAAAAACAGAAAAACAGAAAAAAAGAATAGATGCTTGAAGAAAAGGTACGCACACGAAAACTCACCCTTTCTGTGATCCAGAAGAGAAGAGCACCACCGAACCAGATGATACCAAAGAGGGTAAAGGTGGTCAAAAGAGAGAGGTACCTCCTCCTAAGATCGACGCGTCTCTTGAGATACTTCATCACCTCCCACTCTTCCTTACTCCACTGCATCGGGGTTTGAAGTGTTGGGATCCTCGAATGCCTAAGCCTCGTCGACCTGCGTGACCACCAACGGAACCAGCGCGGGCCAACGAGGTGCAACCTGCCCGTCTGCGCGTACCACCACATTTTCCGCTGGTTCTGGACGACCTCGATCCCCCACACGATGCGTTCCCTAAACCTTGCGACGAAGAGGGTGTGGATGCTGTGGACGACGAGACCGAGGACGAAGATGCCGATGGCGGTGTATGGGACGAGGACGATCTTGGCTGCGACGCTGCTCGGGAGAAAGTCGGAGCCGAAGCCGATGGTGAGGAGGGAGTAGTTGGTCCAGTAGATGCCGTCGAGGTAGGTCCAGCCTTCGATGGCGGAGAACATGCCGGCGCCGAAGGCGAGGTAGAGGGTGAAGACGAGGGATTGGAACATGAGGGTGCGTTGAGGGGGGGTGAGGAGGATGTAGGGCTGGTAGGCGGGGAAGGTGTCGCGGAAGAAGGGCCAGTGGAGGGTGGGGAGGAGGGAGAGGAGGAGGAGGGTGGCGTTGACGAGGTGCATGATGCAGGCGATGACGGCGTAGTAGTAGGATTGAGAGTAGAGCATGGTTGAGGGGGCGTGAGTCATGGAGAGGGCGGCGATGTAGAGGGCGGCGGAGGTGTACCTAGAAAAAGGGTATTCATCAATTCATCAAATTCATCATTATTTCATTATTTCATCATTTGTCATTTTTTTGTCAGGGGTGCGGGAGAGCCAGAAGCGGATAGATAGTTATTCTGTAGTTAACAATAACTCACCAGAGGACGATCGTGATCGACTGCGCGAGGCTATATCGGATTCTGCGGCCTATATTGAGCAAGAGGGTGATGTTAGCGACGACTGCGGTGCCGAGTGCTGCGCCGTTTAAACCGTTGAGCCTGGGGGAGGAGGAGAAAAAAAAAAGCAACAAAGTCAAGGGATGGGGAGTATCAGTGAGGAAGATAAAGGGCCTGACCAGTGGGGATTGCGAGGGGTCTGCGTAGAAGGAAGAGCGAGCATGATCCAAGGTTCGAAAAAGGTGAGGACGGAGAAAAGATTGCTGAGAGGAGCGGTAGCTGCGCAGACGAGAGGAAATACGAATGATATGAACCACCAGAGCCTGCTGAGGGCTTTCTGTCGTTCACGGACGCGCTGCTTGAGCTCATCCATTTCTGTGGCAGCGACGTGTCAAGTCGAGACTCAGTCAGTCAAAGCTGAGCGAGGACTAAGCGAGAGCGAGGTCCGCCCGTTACGAGAAATTTGAATATATCATGGCTAACAAGACATAACGGTATTGATTACATAAGTCCCAAAATAAGACGACAACACGTGGAGTTTTGTGACGTCATTACGACGTGAATCTGCGGGTGATGCCGGGTCTGCGTGTGGAGGTGATGACGGCCCAGTCCTGAAGTGCCTGGACAAAGCCGGGGTTGGGCTCGATACACGCCCGCTTTCGTTTCACGTAATCATACGCTCCCTCGTAGCTCATCCCCTGCGTTCGTATCAGGTATGCTATCACAACAGCTGCACTCCGCGATACTCCCTAGCAGCAGCAGCAGCACCGCTCTGGTCGTTAGTCATTTCGTCCAACCTCACATTTCAGAAACTCCCACACCTGCTGGCAGTGCACGAGCACACTCTCCCCCTCCTTGAGTACTTTCTCAATGTGGTTGCACACCGCTTCCAGGTGCGGTCGGATATCCACCCCCGCGTGGTCCAGTATATCAATCCGATAACACTTCATCCCATTCTTGTCCGTCTGAGGGAGCCAGGGGGCCTCCAGTACCTGCACCAGATGCGTAATCCGGTGCTCCCGGAGAAGATCGGTGTCATTGCTCGCCGTAAGTGAACCGAGATAGAGTGCGCCAGACATGCTGCGCGTCCCAGGGATAGCGACAGGCTGTAAAACGAGGTGCATAGGCGTGCACATCGCCTGCACCACCTCGGGAGGGAGGCTGTCGAATCGAATCATCGCGAGGCTGAGCTGAGAGAGGGCCCAAGTTCCCAAGTGGCGGACTGACGTGGCATCAACCCCCAGACCGTCGGCAAACTCCGAACCCTACTCCGCCATTCCGCCATGCTCAAAGCCTGCCGCTCCCGTTCCCTGGCCACAGTAGCGGATCCTCCCATCCGCCGTTATGGAGGCCTCAGAGACCAAGACAGAATTTTCACCAATGCCTACCTTCGTCACGACTTTAGTATCAAAGGTGCCCTGGTACGTGAGGGGTCGGGAAGGAACTGAAAAACATACAAACCAAACCTCTCTATATAACAGTCTCGTGGTGACTGGCATAGAACAAAAGATATCCTTCTTAAAGGCGATTCGTGGATCATTCAGACCATCAAAGATTCAGGTCTTCGCGGTCGCGGTGGAGCCGGTTTCCCCAGTGGGCTCAAATGGAGCTTTATGAACAAACCAGGATGGGAAAAGGACCCTCGGTGAGTTTTCCTCAAAAGTATTCCATACTCCAACACGCCCACGACACACACGTTCCTCCTCCTCACCTCCTCACTTCCCTAGCCCCCGCTACCTCGTCGTCAACGCTGACGAAGGCGAACCCGGGACATGCAAAGACCGCGAAATCCTACGCGGCGACCCCCACAAACTCATCGAAGGCTGCCTCGTCGCCGGACGCGCCATGAACGCCAGCGCCGCCTACATCTACATCCGGGGCGAATTCCACCAAGAAGCGCAACACCTCCAACAAGCCATCCACGAAGCCTACTCGGCCGGCTTCCTCGGCACCAACGCCTGCGACGCCGGACGCCCCTTTGACGTTTACCTCCACCGCGGCGCGGGCGCCTACATCTGCGGCGAGGAAACGGCCCTGATCGAAAGTCTCGAAGGCAAACAGGGAAAACCCAGGCTCAAACCGCCCTTCCCCGCTGACGTCGGTCTGTTTGGGTGCCCGACCACCGTCGCCAACGTCGAGACGGTCGCGGTGGCTCCGACGATATGCAGGCGCGGCGCGCCGTGGTTTGCGAGCTTTGGGAGGGAGAGGAACCAGGGTACGAAGCTGTTCTGTGTCAGTGGACACGTCAACCATCCTTGTGTCGTCGAAGAGGAGATGAGTATCCCTCTTAAAGATCTGATTGAGAAACATTGTGGTGGCGTCAAGGGAGGTTGGGATAATTTGTTGGGCATTATTCCCGGAGGGAGTTCGGTTCCAGTGCTTCCCAAACCTATTTGTGAACAAGTCCTGTGAGTTTGGGGAGGTCGTCCCCCCCCCTTTTTTTTTTTTCTCTGTTTGAGGGATACGGTATTGATTTAAAAGTGTTGGGAAAGGATGGACTTTGATTCTCTAAAAGATGCTCAATCTGGACTTGGAACTGGCGCGGTTATCGTCATGGACAAGAGTACCGATATCGTTTCAGCCATTGCTCGCTTCTCACATGCAAGTGTTTTCCTTCCTCCTCCTCCTCCTCCTCCTCCTCCTCCTCCTCCTCCTCTCTTCAAGATGTTCATTGACATCCTCTCTAGTTCTACAAACACGAATCTTGTGGACAATGCACGCCCTGTAGAGAGGGAACGACGTGGATGATGAAAATGATGGATCGGATGGTTCAGGGACGTGCCCATCATCGGGAGATTGACATGCTCCTCGAACTCACGTACGTCCCCACTCTTCTTCTTCCTCTTCTCTCTTCTCTCATCATTTGTTTGTCGCCACTCGCTCACCTGCCCGTTCAGCAAACAAGTCGAAGGTCGTACCATATGTGCGTTGGGTGATGCCGCAGCGTGGCCTATCCAAGGTTTGATGCGCCACTTCCGCCCAGAGGTCGAGCGCCGCATCGACGCCTTCCGCGTTGCCCAGGGTGCTGTCGGATTTGGAGGACACCTCGCGAGCGAGATGGACGAGTCTCTTGCTGTGCCGGAGAATCTTGGACTTTCTCTCCCTGCTGTCGAGCAACCGAACGCATGACGTAAAAAATATCCGTTCAATACAACGTCGTCGTTCGTTGATTTAGATAAACTCAAAATGATAAAATGTCCTTCTCTCTCTGGCAAGTTGAATATTTGAATCATCACATTCAATTTGACGTTTGACCTTCTCACATGTCTGACAACAAATGAATTAAGTACGTCGCCAATTACACAGTCCTTTATTATTATTATTATTACAATCAATCCATACTCCGTGTCTGACGGGGCTGTTTCAATTCATATACGACCCACCATTGACTGATATCTACCAAACAGACGGTACCATTTTTAGCCAAAATTTGGGATTAGGAAAAAAAAACCCAAAAAAAAAAAAAAACGAACCACTTGACCCGTGATATAACCAGCCTTCTCCGAAACAAGAAAAGAGACTAGATTGGCGACATCATCTGGTTGCCCTTCATACCCTAATGCGGTGCGTGCTTTGAATGCCTATTTTGTTTTTAAAAAATGATAATAATAATCATGTGTCTAGAGAAATAACCTCTCGTGATGCGCTTGTAAGGAGGGCTTCGCCTGAAAAAAAAAAAAAAAAAAAAAATGATCCAGAAATTTAGTATCATGGTAATCAATAAGTATTGACTGACTCATGGGTGTGTTGATCAACCCTAAACTCGCACAACACATCTCGAGTAAGCATGACTGCCTACAGTTGAAAAAAAATCTTACCAGGGGCATATGCGTTGACCGTGATTCCATGTTTTCCCACTTCCTGAGCTGTTACAAAGCTGTGTAAGCCACCGTTGACCCATTTTACAGAACAACCCCCCCCCGAAAAAAGAAGGAAAGAAAAGACCTTACCCACTGCTTGGGTTAAGCCTCGAACGGCAAATTTCGTGGCAGAGTAATGAGGCCACATTGGCGATCCTCTCAGTCCCGCTGTGGACGACGCGCCTACAATTCGTCCTCCACTGCCTCCTTGTTGGATCATTTGTCGCACCGCATATTTGTAGCACAGAAAAGTACCGCGTGCGTTGACCGCAAATATCTTATCCCATTGTTCCGTCGTAACTGTCCAAAAGCGCCGGTGAGTCCGTCATCAGTAGGCGTCGAAAAAAAAAAAAAAAAGGAAAAGGAAAAGGAAAAGGAAAAGGAAAAGGAAAAGGAAAAAAAGTACGCACTCTCAAGTATTGTATTGGTTGGTCTTCGTTCCATTATACCTGCATTGGCTATCATCTGTATCAATTATGATTTTTTTTTTCCTATTAATTACTGGCAATTTAATATCAAGGAGGTTCTCCAAAACGAACCGCGTCAAGCCTGCCGAAATGTTGAACAGTGTCGTCCACCATCTTTTCCACATCCGTTTCAGACGAGACATCCCCTGGAACCAACATCGTGTCAACACTGGCATGGTGTGAGGCCAGATCCGCGACCTCTTTCAGCTTGTCGAGTGAGGAGGGGAGATCGTTCAAGGCCACGTTGAAGCCATCGCTTGCGAGTCTGATAGCGATCGCTTTTCCGATGCCAGAGGCAGCGCCAGTCACTATGGCGACACGTCGAGGAGGAGCATTCATTGATATGCGATGTGGCAAGAGAAGGAGACGACGCGGGCCTATTGAATATATATATTTGCAAATGGGGGTACTTTCTCGGTAATAGTCAAACATCGTTTCAAAGCTCCTGAGACAGGGTCCCAATGGCTACTGATTTAAAATAATCTTTATCCATAAGCTTCCTGGGACTCGCGTGGAATACCGGTCCATCGGATGTTGACTTGACAAATGAAACCGTGCTTTGTCAAGGTTTGTTGGTGTTAACGTTGGCGCCAATTCTTGAATTCGGCGGTGTTCGGGAGGAGTGAAGACGTAAATCGGTTGGTGTCGTCATGGTTCCTGTGAGAGTCTAATGTTTGTTTCTATTTGCAGCGCGCTCTGCCACCAGTAACGATGGACATCTCATTGACAATGCCAGGTGCAGATATAAAAAAGCACGCGACGCGGCTTATGGCTCGAGACAGTAGTTGTTACCTGACCAAATGGTAACCATCGTGACCTAGAAATCAGGTCATTCGGTCAAAGAACGCCGACACTGCAAAGTCACGCTTGGACGACACTCACGTTCATACTACGTATACCGCCAACTCCCAGCAACGCTAAGCTTCTCGAAGCTTATCCATCCCCACCAGGATCTGGGTATCATTATTATCGATACCAGAATTCCGTCTGAAGGCGAATACTTTCAGGTGCCATCGACGGCCGCGGTGGTCATTACCATACCATGGCCAATAGCCACCTTTCAAAACTCCGGTTGTCGGATTGTTCGTATCGTGAACATCGATGGCATCCAAGTAGGAAATTGAGCTCTTTCTTCGCTGTAATGTTGTTTGACTTCCCGAATTTTAGGACAACTATAAGCAGGAGTGCTCCAACAGTCATAGTGCTCAATTGGCTCAGCTTCAAAAACAAGGGAGAACTCAACACGACACCTCTGTCAAACTCTGTCTGTATCACGTGTGGGATATTGTGGTTCAATCTGATTCCATACCAGAAAACTTGATTAAATAGTATCCAAGCGCAAGCAAAACGGATACATACATCGAGTTGATAAGTGAAATTGATTGGCGATTGCCGCTCTTGCGGCAGGTGTGCTCGGAGTGGGGTCATGTCCGTAACTCCATTAATACGATCCTTCGTAGTCCTGCCCTCGTCCACGACGGTATAACTTGTACGCGACGGTGTACGTGCTCAAGTTAATCTCCGTCTTTGCCCTGTGTTAATTGTCATCGTGTATAGTCAAGGCTTTGAACTGCAAGTGAAATTCATTTAGTCATATCTGGACATTCAAGTCGGATATTCAGATCCTTGTATTGCGATTGATGTATTGAACAACAGCCCCTACCCACCAACAGGTCGAATCCAAGTTCATATAGTCGGCGTGATGGTTGGCAAGCGCCGGTGTCAGTGGTCCTGCCAGCCCCTCTGCGTTTAAGTATCTCTGCGTATAAGTATATATCATGGCGGCATCAACGCGCTCACCTTATCTACTACCTCTAGCAAGTAGAAATGATTGTTTTTCCGCGCGTCTTTCTTATCCTCTTCATCCCTTTCCTCGTGCAAGGCATCGATTCAGAAAATACAGACCCAAATACTGCTAGCAACCCAATAAATCCACTCCCTCAGCAAAATCATGGACACTCCAGTGACGATACTCACTCCCAAGTTACACTACCATCCATGGGTTCCCTAGAATTACATACAGCAGACAGACGCCTTCGTCCCGTTTTATTATTTGAAGCAGGCTCCAAGTATGGCCTCCGAGGGGGTTCCATCGACACTGTCATACCAACCCATGATTACTTTCGTGTACCATTATGGCTCAAGACAGTGATTGTTATCGAACCAAATGGGAACCTTCGCGACCTAGAGCCAAATCAAGTCGTTCGGTCAAAGAACGCCAACATTCCCAAGTCGCGTTTGGACGAGATTATTTTTGCTCCACGCTTGGACGACATTCATGTTCCCATGCTACATATACATCCAACTCCTGGCAACGACCAGCTTATTAAAGCTATCCCATTGCCACCGGGATCTGGGTGCTACTATCATGGGCGCCGGAGTAGTCTGCCTGAAGACGAATACTTTCTGGTGCCTCCGACAGCTGTTATTGACATACCATGGCCAATATATGGTATAAATTTCGGTGGTCAGATCGTTCGTATCATGAACATCGATAACATCCAAGTAGGAGATCGAGCTCTTTTCCACTATAATGTGTCTGACTTCCCAAAATTTAGTTCATCTTGAACCACTATTTGGACATGTGCAACGACAGTTACGTCACAAATTTGAAACAGATTCAGAAACAAACGACTTGGAGGATCTATTACGACACCTTTGTCAGATCATGTATGAATAATATGTGGAATAAGGTGGTAGAAGCTGGAGAAGCTATTACCTTCTGTAAGCTTCATTCCACATCAGGATTAGCAAAAGTTGAATCCAATTTTATGTTTTTATCAGCGCCATTGAACTACTAGATGAAATCACTAGCGAGTATACTTGTAAAAGAGTCGGAATGATCGAAAGGTTTTCATGGAGAATTTCTGCAGTGGTCATGCGTTTGACTGGTGATTGCAGCTGCCCTTGTGGCCTTTCAGAAAGTGGCCAGGGCGGGGAGGGTTCATGTTGACACCTGTGAAATGGCCACTACCGCCAAGAGCTGCTATCACGATCCCATCGATGATTGGCAAGCAGAATCAGTGGACTTTAACAGGTTCGTGTGATGATTAATGAGCAGAAGGCCGTCGCACATATATAGTAAATTCAATAAAAGTACTTCCACAGTCATCCAAGTGGACTATCCATACGTTACAATATAGACTTGTAATAAAATAAGACAATTGATTGAGCGTGATCGCAAAATTATCTAGTGTCAAAAACCATCGTAACTGTCTTCAAAGTGAGAGATGAGCATGTCAAAAAGGCGAAACGCCGCACGTCTGGATCGTAGAAGCAGGTGCCAAAATGATAGACGCTCCCAAAATGCCCTTTGCCTTGAGGCTCGTACCGGGCAACATCAGGTCCACTTTCCCGAATTCAGCCGGCATCGAAGGTGACGGCCGCGGGGTTGGCCTACATAATTGTTATCGCGACGCAAAAATGACGGCAAGGAAGGAAACGAGTCAAAATACCTACACAGGATGTGGGCGCGTGTCAGATGGGTCTGAGGTCCGCACGCAGTACAGTGGACTGGGGCAAGTGGGAAGAAACGTTGGCGGTATTCCGCAGACAGCATCATATGGCCGGTAGTGATCCGAACGAAGAGTGCAAAGAGTGTCGGAGAGTCGTCGCACTTGTGGATGAAACGATGCCGGCCAGCGCCCAAGGTGGGCTTGATGGTCTTGTGGCCGGCGTTTAGGCGAGTGAAGTTGTGGCCTCGTGTCTTCTGCGACAACCAGGCGAGACGCCAGTGAAGGCCAGCGGATTGGCGGTCCGGAGTCCGAGTCAGGCTTCAACCATCGTGGAATCTCCAGTTTTTCCGGAGTAGCTCACTTTCTGTTTCCAACGCATTCGCCCTCGAGCGTACCATTGTCTATGATAGTGAAGAACTGGAGTTAGAAACCACATCAACCATTTCACGCCCCCCCTGCCCGGTACAATTCTACCAACTGGTTTCACAACCGGCTCCAGCATCAAGGTATCTTCCACATGCTCACGATTCGCGCCTTTCGCACTCCGCCAGGATGACGACTGCTTCTTGAGCGACCTCACACGATGTTTGTACTGCTCCGTGCCATGGTATTCATACATATAACTATAACGTGTTAATGGGGCCCATGCGATTTTGGCCCTGAACTTAATGAAGACACCGTTTCCACCGGACGGTAATCTACAAATCAAAAAAGCAACCCCCGTTCATGGCGAGGCCGTTTACTACGGTCATCATTCAAACGGTCCACCTTCTATCCCGCAGATTACTCAAGGCTGATGGTGACGGTTGCGTTGAGCACGATCCCTATAGTCCAAACTTATTATGCTTCCGACCATCATCGGCGGATAGTAAGGCCCGTCTTTACTCAACTCGGCAATACTAGGCTATGACTGGGACAGATAAAAAGGTGCTGGGGGCGCAGCGTTCAACATTCAACACTCAACACTCAGATCCCGTCCCCCCTCCACACTTGAATCTTTCAGAAGCCTTTACCTCCCTCGCAATGTCTGACATCAATACGACTGGTCTTCCGCACTTCTACAATTTGATGCCCCCTTGCTTCAGTGACGACACCGGGATGGTCCTCGTGCGTGGCGAGAGGTAAGTACGGCCAACTTTGTATCAAACCGCTTACACGATACGTATTAGCCTTTGCTAAATGCATGGATTCCTGTGCCATGAAGGTGTTGCTGACCACTTCAACTACCGATCGTTGAAAGCAATTGTATTGATTTGGATAGTTGACGATATCAGGCCTTGGACCATCGAGCCTGCATCAGAAGTACGAGTTTCAAGTTGCTTGTGGCAAAGTGCTAGGCCAACTCACCTTTCTCCCCTAGTTCTCTTTTCATTTTATATGTAGGATCTCTTTTGTAAAAATATAAAACCCACGTCAATTATCTTTTATTTGACAATGAACTTGTTCTTTGTTCTTGTCAGTATTAGGGTATTTATCAATGTCAGGCCCGCGGAATGCAATGCAGGCGCATACAAGATATCTAGTTACTCAATTAGCATGGAATTTTCAGACTTAGCAAACGGGGCGTGGAGTGAGAAACAGTGCCCTGGACCGGTCCGGGTCCGCAAAGCTGTCAGCCACCTGGCGGCTGCCTTATTTCGAGTAGAAAGGTAGGGGCCCCTACCGCGCCTTAGCCAAACCAAAACCCACATCCACCCTGGGATGGCATTGACATCTCATACTACTACCATTACTGCGATAAACACCATCATCATCCACCGTCAATGAACCGTCCTATCCATCATACTGCTGCGCTCATACCTCCATCGTTTTCAAATGATATCGCAGGTCGGTACCCTGGTGAGTCTACGGTTTCGAGACGCCTGCTCCCTATTTCTGAGGCTGAAGAGTTCGTAGAGGAGTCCAAATTGGACGACAGCGTTCTCGGGGGAAAATATATGCTGGACTCTAGCCTTGCGGGCGAGGTTGAGTGATGCTCAATGCAGAGTGAATTCGACGTGATACTATACGGTACGATTCGTCAATTTCAGCATTCAAAAAGTCACGTTCACTGTATTCCAGATACGCCATACGATTATAGCTCGCAATTTCATGAGCCAGATGCCTTCGACGATGTGAGTTTTAGGGTGAAGGTACCTTCAAATTGAAAATTTCTGGCCCCCACCCGTCCTCGGCTCACACCGCTGCTGCCCAGAGTGACGCCTCTTTTGCGCGAACGCGCTGTATCAATTGTGATGGGACCCATAGTGCCACTCACCGCGATTGCCCTTTCTACCGGGCACGCTACAAACCCCAGGCTTTAGCCTTTTTGGAGAAAGCCAGGACCCAACGCAACATACTTCATAGGACTACGAGATCCGCCCAGCGTGCGCGAGCGCGCCCCGACTCACATAGACACCTCCGGGATGAATAAATCCAGGCTCAACGCCCCACCCGCCTCGTCGCTAGAACAGCCTGAGAACCGCAGAAGTACCGTTCCCGAACGGCCGAGTCCATAGCGTAGGGATAGCTTGATAGTATTCCTCCGTCCTGTAATAGTGGTATGCTTACTCCAGGTCGAATAAACCACCTTTGCAATGCGAAAAAAAAATTGAAAATTTCTGATGTTTTCCGTGATCATTTACGTGTCACGAATCCAGGAATTACGCTTGTTTGATTGGCACAAAACCATGGTCACTGTAGTCGTTCGTTTTGCCGTTGATACATGACCTTTCTAGGTCTATCATCGCGAACATGAAGAGAGGCGGGCGACGACGACACGTGATAAGTACGCATAGGATTCGCGAAGGTACACCATTTTCACTCTATATCAACTGTTCAACGTGAACCTTGGCCAGGCTCATTGTCTGAACGGGGAGGATGGGGATTGTTGAGCATCGGTCTTGGCCAGACTGGTGCCCAATGATTCCTTGACCCATGCACTTCCGGATCTCCTACGATACTAGTAGATAGTAGTAGATAGTTCCCAGGGAAGGTGGAGAGGCTCTTCAGCGCCTCTTCTCCTCGTGCTCCCTTGTCGTGGGCTCTGGGCTTAGACCTCATGGTCAACCAAACGCACGTTAAAATAATAACGTTCTTTACTCTGGGCAGCGTTTCATGACATCCCCTACCGAGTGAAAATCTGCTCTGTGCAGAGCCTGAAAGTTTCTCAGAGTTTATGCGACGTATAAGCGATATGTCACGCTGTCACACAGTTACACGCTCTTGTGTCAATTGCCATGAGCACTGGCAGCACTCCAGACCAGTACGCATTCGACCTGCGTGCAATCGGTCCAGGTTGAAGCACTGATAATTCAAAATAGACGCTCCATTAAGACCATTTGTATAATCGGCGCTGGTGCATCCGGTTTGGCTGCTCTCAAAGTCCTGAAAGAGTCAAGCCGATATAGAGACGGGTTATGGATACCCTCTGTTTTTGAGGCTAGGCAAGAAATTGGAGGTGTGTGGTAGGTTCCATCGTCATCCCGGGTGACCATTTCGCATACTAATCTCTGCCATGATCATGACAGGTTGCCTAGTACACCTCCAGTAGACGATCCTCCAACAACACCGTTATACGATTCCTTGACAACTAATTTGCCACATTTCATCATGGCGTATAGTGATTATCCCTTCCCACATTCTACCCCGGTGTACCCGCATGCTTCCGTCGTTTTAACGTATCTCCGAAACTACGCAGAGCACTTTAGCTTGATACCCCACATTCGATTCAATACCACCGTCACAGCAGTAGAGCATAAGCCCAAGTTGAATAGATGGAAGGTCAAGGTGAACAATGAAGAAACGTTCATTTTTGACTTCGTCGTGGTGTGTAATGGCCATTACAGGGTGCCGCGTTATCCAAATGCGCAGGGCCTGAACAATTGGTTACAAAAAGGCAAAGCGAGTCACTCAGTATGGTATAGACGCCCCCAACGCTATGGTAATACGATTCTCGTCGTTGGGGCCGGTCCCAGTGGGGCAGATATCTCTGCCGACCTGCTTTCAGCCTATGAATCGTGCACAATCATCCGTTCCATGACGGGAGCGGCAAATCAAGACAAACGGAACCTCAAAATACGAGGAAGACTATCAAAACTTGAGGATGCGAACCTAGGTGTTGCCGTCTTCGAAGATGGAACTATCGAATATGGGATTGACTACTGCATTCTTGCTACAGGATATAAAGCCTCCTTTCCTTTCCTTCCAGAAAACTTCATTCAGGACGGGATACCTCCTACTGTACCACCGTTCCCATCAGGCCTATACAATACGACTTACGGCCTGTTTCCGCTTGCGAAGCATATTTTCCCATTGAATAATACAACCATAGCATTTGTGGGATTAGCGACAAAGATTGTACCATTTCCGTTCGCAGAGTGCCAAGCATGCGCTATTTTCCACGCCTTTGCGAATCCAGATGCTCTGGACGTCTCAACAGAATGTGCAAACATCGTTACCCGGTACAGACAGCTTTGCGAGGAGATGGATGACAATCCTTTTCGTGTTGCGAAGCAATGGAGTTTGATGGGAAACACTCAGTTTGACTATTGCGACCAACTGCGCGACTTCGCAGCAAGGTCATATAGGCCTGTTAAAGTGGAAAAGTGGATTAAAGTGATGTATGCGAACAGGCGGGTGATAAGGCAAGTATGGAGGATGTTAGAACGGAGCGGAGAGACAAAAATGGATGGATGTTATTATACAGAAGCAGGAATGGGCGCAACTGTTGGAATGGCTATTGGATAAGGTAAGGGAGCTAGAACTGCCTGTGGTTGATGTGAACGAAACAGATCTAACATTGTCGTTTCGTTGCTTTGCGACTCTTTGACGAGATAACGGCGCCTCCTCATGTCTCGGGTTTCAAAATCACTGCTGAAGTTCCGAGTTCACCGTTTGGCAACTTGTACTAGTAGTATGACCAATAATGATAATGATGGTTGGCAAGCGCCGGTGTCAATGGTCCTGGCTCTTCTGTGTATAAATATATCATCACGGCGGCGTCCGAAGCGTGGTCACCGTATCTGAGTCTACCTCTGGCAAGTAGGAATGTTTGTGTTTCTGCGCATCTTTCTCATCCTCTCGATCCCTATGCTCGTGCAAGGTGTCGATGCTGAAAATCGTGGCCCAAATACTGCTAGCTACCCAATGAATTCACTTCCTCAGCCTCATCTTGGACACTCCAGTCCGGCATCAAATCGGGAACCTCACTCCCAAGTTATGTTACCATCCATTGCTTCCCTAGAATTAAAGGCAGCAGACGGACGTCTCCGTCCCGTTTTAACATTCGATGAAGGCTCCAAGTATGGTTTACATGGTGGTTCCATCGACAGTCTCATACCAACCCATGACTACTTTCGTATACCATTATGGCTCAATAGAGTGATCGTTCTCGACCCAACTGGCAACCCTCATTATCTAGAGCCAAATCAGGTCATTCGGTCAAATAATGCCGACATTACCAAGTCACGTTTGGACGAGATTATATCAGCGTCACACTTGGATGACATTCAAGTTCCCATGCTACCTATACCGCTAACCCGCGGCAACGACCTGCTTATAAAAGCTAGCGCATTGCCACCAGGATCTAGGTACTATTATAATGGACACCAGAGTAATTTGCCTGAAGGCGAATACTTTCAGGTGCCACCGACAGCTGTTATTGACATACCATGGCTAATAGGTACTTTTCAACAATTTGGTGGTCGGATCGTTCGTATCATGAACATCGATAACATCCAAGTAGGAGATCAAGCTCTTTTTATCCTTATATGCGTCTGACTTCCCAAATTTTAGTCTACCTTGAACAACTATTTGCACAACTGCAAACACGCTTATACAGTGGGAGAGGCCCAAAGACAAGGGAAAACTAGCATCGATAGTGTCACCTTTATCAAATCATGTATGGATAGTATGTGGAGCGAGGTGGTAAAACGCGGACGAGCTGTTCATTTCTTCTACTAACTTCATTCTACATCAGTATTGCCAAAAGTTGATTCCAATTTTATGTTTTTGCCACTGCCATTAAAGTCCAGATTGAATTAAGTTTTCTCAATAGCATCAGCGGGACAGATCGCAAATTAATGAGTATAATAGACTCTGTAAATGAGCGAGTCGGAATGCTCAAAAAGTTTTCAAGGAGAACATCTGCAGAGGTCATATCAGTAAATGCGTTTGATCTGCCTTGTGGCCTTTCAGAAAGTGGCCCGGGCGGGGAGGGTTTGGCACCAACAATGCATGTCAAATGGGGCCACTATTGTAGTAGTGTTTGAGTTTGTGGAGGATGTCGTGTAAAGTCCAGCACTCAGGCCTCAGGATTCTTGCTGTCAGTGATCAAGAGTTGGAGGCTAAGCTGCGCGCTATATGTGGCATTGAAAGCCACCTTAGCGTAGTCACCATCAGCAAACATGTTCATGGTCTGCTGGAAGTTGATTTTGTCTAAAATTCATGAATAAGTGAATAAAATAAAACAAAATGGTTAAACCACACACAGAGGTTGTAAGGATCGTTTTCTGTTTCGGTTCCAGGAGTAGGATAGTTTCTCAAAGTATTGTCATGGCTCAGTCCGAATTTGAGCGAGGTAGTACTAGCAATAACGCATCGTACGTGACGATAATATAGACTTTGCCACTGTTTGGGACGAAATTCGTCTCTGCTGGCTTTGAATTTGTTACGTAGACGTGGAAGTTCACGGTTAATCCGAAGATGGGGTTAGTTTCGGACGGGTTGACAAGCCAGACCTGATACCTGACGAGGAGTTGACTATCGTCAATGCTCAAATGCGCTCACAATTTAAAGTATTTGGATTTGGTACCAATAGGTGGAATCAGTGACATTTCGGAATGACTCAGGCGTGAATTTTGTGCATTCGGCTGCTGTATATAAGCCCCTCGACCGGTCGGAGTTTAGCGCTTTAGCAATCAGAGAATCTAGTAGCGGTCTCCTGCGGCATGATTCCCGTAACGTTACGACAGCAAGTTCCGTAAGCCACATCACGTGATGCACTTGCTCTCATCCCCATCGCCACTCTCTACCTTACTACGTATATCTTTCTCTCAAGATACCGCACCACGACAAATATCTGGTCCTCGTCGCGTAGTTCTTCCGTCGAGTATGTCCAGTTGCGGTCAAATAGGAATCATGGAATGCTTTTTGGGCTTCTCAGAGGCTGAATTCAATCATATATCCTCTTATCGATAGACAAACAAACTTCCTGCGTTGGAATAGCAACTGAAAGTATTAGGAATGCAAGGCTGATTGATATTCGTCCTGATAACCATCACCTTCATCGATTTCGCAGACACCTCCCATTGGCACCTCCCTCATTGCGGTCTCGCGCGGCATTTTATTTGTGATTTGATAGAGTTGAGTGGCAAGAAAGTATCATATGGAGCATCTGCCGAATCACAACAGCATCCAGTTTGACTCAACTGTGAGAAACGGAACATGGAAGTTGCATATATCAGTGCCTAAATCCGTTGGTTCCTTCGCGCACCTAGTACCACTTGTGCTCTCACAGAATGGCGAGTGATATAGTCGGCAGGTTGCCAATCAAAAATTCAGTAGATTTCAACGGATCGATGATCCTCTCCATCTTCCTCCAACAAAAATGATGCTAGCAATGTTGCTTTCGTATCACTCAGCAGATGCTAAGCCTTCCCCTCTTGGGTGAGGCTGAGTCATGAAGGGTGCACCTCGGGAACCATTCAATCTTACTATCATGAAAGGCATTGTCAACTACGGCGAGAACGATCGCTTTTCCCTTGATGACCAACGCCTGATGAAAGTGGGCGATAACGAATATCGATTTGAGGTAGAGCAATGGTCAAAGATGATCGCAAAAGGATCAGACCCGCCAAATCCTGATTCCTGGTATTTGCCTAATGGTAGAATTAGGATCTTCGGAACCAGTAGGTTTTCATCTGATCTGACTGCTTCCTGCTAAAGTTTTGCGCTTAAGATTCAAATATCACGGCATTGGGCAGCGTATACTCGGGTTTGGGCGATCTCCGAAATTCAAGACGCGTTTTCCAACTATACTTCTTTTGCCCACGACAACGACACCACCAATAAATCCTTTTACCTGTCACAGATCTCATCTGGAGGGAACAGAAACCTCTCTACGATTCACCAGCGAGAAGTTAATTTCACCTACGAAGATCGTCCTGATAAACGAACAGTGTATTTTGGTGGCTACAAGATTTGTCATACTAAACGGCTCGCCTCTTTCACCTCCTACGTTCAATCCATACTCGTTCATACTTATCATCTTGAATATGACGTAGCCCCAGTCAACGCTATCAGCCGTCTCTGGTCTTTGACTTTGACTGATCTGAGTGGTTCCTCTGTCAGACCGCTGAAGTTTGATTGGATCAATGGGTTTTTGATGCGCCCCAAACTCTCAAGACGATTGATACCTCCCTCACAAAGCCAGTATTCCTCTCGATAGATGTTTATGCGACCTGATGTAGTGACCTCGTCATAGCCTCCCAATTTTTGAACGACCAGGCAGAAACAGTTCTAGATCTTACGGTCTATAAGGCTGATAGCAAAGGAAACGTGTCGGATGATCCTGCACCTGGCTCTGGCACAACTGGAATTCACTACCCCTTTAGTCTTTTTCCAATAGATGTCGATGGAGATGGCAAGATTGATTAATTAGGGAAATGGTCATGTCGGACTCATATACACAACAAATCTCAAATTTGTTCAATTTACATCCAATGACTCAAAGTTTCACAGCTTCAGAGCCTCGCAGTGGGCCTTCAATCAGACAAAGGTCATTGTTAAATGGGTATGCGACGATGTGTCAGTACATTCATATTATCACATTTAACAGTGCTCAGGATGTATTCCTGGTTTCCGAGATATTAAAAGACGGAACCAGTTACTGCCAAGTTGGCTTGATTGAATCACAAGACGGGGAACTCACTTACCGCGAAGATGGCCCCTTTGCGTCTTATAGCGGTAAAATCATATGGACAGATTCGTCAAGTATCCTTCCTTTCGCCGCTGATAGCGATTAAAAGACGAGTCTATTGTTCATTTTCAATAGTATAGATGGCAAACTCCAAATGCAGATCATGCGTAGTACGGGCGTTACACTTCTCCCTGACGATGAGCCTACGGTTACCAACGCTTATCACGGTGGCGATCACCATTTGCAGTGCCGGCAATCTTTCGTCAACGATGGCTGGCAACTTGCCGCCACTTATAATGCGGATGGCAGCGAAAGTTTATTCGAATATTCTGTAGATGGAAACCGCGCCGCTGAAAAGGATAGCTCTGGATCGCCCAAACGAACTATTGAGATACAATACGCAAAACCGGCTAATCGATATGGATGGAACAACCTTTACGTATGATTTTCATGGCCGGTTGATCAAGGTTTGTCACCAACAGGCGAGGTGACGGTCTATCCTAGTCCGACTTACGAGGCATGTTATAGTTTCTCGGAGCCGTTCCATGTATACCACACGGCATATATTGTTCACGGCTATCGTCGTGCATGCCTTACACACAACAAACTGTTTGAAGATACAGTTGGGGACGCCGAGATATACTATTTCCATAACGACCACCTTGGAAGTACGATTGCTGCTTCATATGCATCTGGCCAGATCGTGACAGAGTAACAATGTGATACATTCGGGAAAGTCATTGTCAGCAGTCCTGATGTTGCCCGATACAAGTTTCAAGGCAAAGAGCTTTTCTGGGAGCGTCTATTACTTTGGCGCCCAGACGTACGGCTTTTTTTTTTTCTTCTATTCGTTTGTCGTCACCCCAGCTCTTACTCACTGAGATACAGTTAGGACGGTTTTTGACATTGGACAATTTCCCGATCGTACTCGATCAACTGACGCCTTCCACTTTCAACATGTACTCTTTTGCTCAGGACGATCCCATGAATTTCATTGATTTTAATGGAAACGCGCCTTGGTGGCATTAGTACGTTGTACTTATTTTATGAAAACTGCACCGATGTTTCTGCGAAATACGATGATGGGTCAAAGATGAATGGTTCTCCAGTGCTCTGATCTTGACCAATATTGCCGCTCTATATTGAGTTCATTAGCGGTATTCACTAGTTCCCGTGTAACACACCCATAAGTCACCATGCAACAAGACTGGTTGAATTACGAGTCGCCCTTGAAATGGGTTTAGTTTCGGACAATAATCTATTCGTTTACCTACGGAGCAACTTTGGAATTACTCTTGCGCTGAGATGAGCCTGAAATTACTGACTTCTTGAATCTATCTCACTTTGTCCTGACTTCTTCGCTTTTCCGACACAATTCATCATACGGAATCAGGGCCGACATGCTCGTGGACTCGGTTATTGATGGTGCTGCTGCTACGGACGCGGCTACGGATGCAGCTACTGACGTGGTTTCCAATGTGGCATCTCGCGCAGCTGCTGACGCTGCTTTTTAAAACACTGACTAAAATGGCTTCCAAGAGTTTTCTCAATAGTGTTATCGGCGGTTCCACAAACATGGCGGGCCAAATGGTCGATAACGAGATCAGCACCGCAAGGGGTCACTACAGGGCATGGGGGAAGCTTTCGCCCTTGAAATAATTGGTGGTAAGCCGACCTTATGCGATGTGTCCATTCTTCTGTCTTTTTATCACAATTTCTTTACTCTCTTTGTCCGGAATGGGTTCGTGGGGTATTGCAGGGTCCGATTTCTTCTCGGTATTTGTGCCTGTAGCACAAGTGGAAGAGAATGAGGCGCAGGAGATGAAAGTTCAACCCAGTACTTCACCCCACCCTGTGAGCAATCCGTTGCTCAGCGTGGGGGTATTACTGTGTTTTTCACATCACATGACGGTAGCCGATTTTCGAAAAAAAAAATATCTCGGAAAAACGGAATCGTCATAGCTCGCCGAATTCTCAACGGAATTCGATGAAAATAGTCGGAATCGACTCGCAAAGCAATCTAGTTTATTTTTTTATGTAGACCGAACCTGAAATAAGCACTTTTAAAAATGAGCCCCGTGGGAAGCGGGGAGATTAGCGGGGCTGTGCTACTGCTGTGCTCAACAGCCTCCACATACCGTGTCATTGATGCCTCAAGGTCAAACCATCAGCTGCCCAGTGCAAGAGATAGTCCTATGACTATCATCACTTTTACCAAATGAAGATATTGCATATTACACTGGAGTTTCACTCCATTCTGTCGAGCACATTTTGCAACATTTCAAGTCCCATGGCACTCTCCCCGAAGCAAAGGAACGGCCTGGGAGGACCTGGAAGGCACTTTGGGATGTGGAACTAGCCGTAAGTTCCCATATTTCTTTATCTTTGGCAATGATAAGCTAAAAATGTCGTAGCTACTGTTTGGCAAAATCAAGGATATGCCAGATACATATCTCAATGAACTACAAGAGATGCTGGTGGTGACCTGTGGTGTACAAGTGTCGAAATCAACAGTTTGGCATGCCTTGAGGTCGGGAGGGTTCATGCTGAAGAAGGTGAGTCATATGACACCTGAATACAAGTCCAGCACTGACCCATCTATTTGATAGCTCACCCATGTTGCAGTGGAGCGTTCAGCTGAGAAATGACTCAAATATATTGCAAGGATTAGCCAGTATGATGCCAGTCAACTTGTTTTTGTGGATGAAAGCTTGGTCAATTGCAGGACAACATACAGAGGTCACACATGGTCTATTCATGGTACTAAGGCTCAAAGGAAGGCCTTTTTTGTGTGGGGTCATCAGTGAGTGATCAAATATATTCAATATTGAAGTTTTTCATGTCCTCAAGCTTCTCTGTGTTACCTGCAATATCAATGAACAATGGCATGTTACATTGCAAGATTATTGAAGGGTCATTCTGCACAGATACATTCTCAAGTTTTATCTGCGGTTTACTGGATCAAATGAACCCCTTCCCTCACACCAATTTGGTTATTGTTATGGACAACTGTCATATTCATAAACACGCTGACATCATCAAGATGATTGAATCAAGGTGAGTTGGTTGTTGTCTTATAAATTACAAGATGCTTCTCATGCTGCATTAGGGGTATGCATTGTGAGTTCCTACCACCATACTCGCCTGACCTCAATCCCATCGAACTAGCATTCTCGGCCATGAAATATCATTTGCGGCAAAATGGTGACTACATGTGCATGGCAATGACCCAGATGTCAGATTGTGAGATTTGTGCTTCTTTGCACACAGCACTCTATGTCATAACTCCTGAAGATTGCTATGGCTGGTACAGGTATTGCAAGTACATTTAAGAATTCCTTCAAGTTGTATGTTGTGTTATCAGCAATACCCTATACCCTGTAACCTGTCTCATACTTAGTTCTTATAGTACTGAGAGCATTGTACTTTCAATATCTGTTGAGCATTATTTTGATATTATAATGTAAGTGACACCATATAGTAGGCCATGTTGAACATGTGGAAGCCTTGCAGCTGCTCTCTGTTACAATACAGACTTTTTCTTTATTTTTCCCTATTTTATTCAGAGGCCTATGGACGTATAACGAGACGTGAGCATACGGCGAGGGACCCCTATCCAGATATGGCAGGAGGATTATATAACCCAGGGTGGCTATACAATCAAGGCTGTTAGGGGATATTGGGTGAAACGGCGTTTGCGGGAAGGGACTGGAAGTCTGGGTAAGTCTGGACAGGTCTGGGAGATGGGTCTGGGTCTTGTGGCTGCGCATGCATAGCCTTAGCGGCTGTGTAGACTGTGCACACAGACCAGTGTCTCAGGTATATAAGGTGTGCATTCTGTAGGTAGGAGTCCTTAAGACTCTAGATTGTTTCCTCCTTGTAGGTTACAGACTATTGTGTCTATAGCTTTGTCTCTATATCTATTTCTTCTCTGAAGCTTGTGATTGTGTCAAGGATTAGTCCTAACACTCTCAAGCATGCTGCCCAAGTCAAGGAAACTGTCAAAGGCAGTGGTTGACTCGCAGACAGGTCCTAGTACATCAAATGTCAGCAACTCTGGTTGTATCTCACTGCTATGACCTAGATGTTGCTCAATCCCATGCTCTGACTCAGCAGGCTTTACTGGATGCCAAACACAGTGCATGCTCACAGTGTTGGACCCACAAAATCAAGTGCCAGTGGAATGGTGATGCCTGTAGTGCCTGCACCAAAAGTGGAAAGAAAGACCTATGCTCAACAGCTGCACCAGCAAACCAAACTACTACCTGTGGACACTCCCTCCCTCCGAGTCAGCCTGTAATCTCAGTGGCCCCTTCAAGTTCAATTAGCCAGCAGCAGGGAATTCTTCCCGAGCGTCAGCCAGCTAGCAGAAAGCAAGGCTATGCCAGTGAGTCAGAAAGTGAGGCTATGCCAGTGAGTCAGAAATTGGCAACGACTTGGATACACCATCAAATAAACCATCCACCACATGCCACACCTGACATAAGGGTCCAGGTAACCTGGGATCTTTGGGTTCAACTAGCAATGCAACCTCATCTTTATTCACAACTAGCTCACTGATGGGAACCTCTATTGCTGAATGTGATGAAGATGAAGACATGAAGGATTCAGATGATGGCGTGATGTGGGATGGTGATGCTTCAGATAATGCCTCGATGATTGTTGGTGCACTCAGGATGGCTGCAGATTATGATGATAACAATGATAGGATTGAATTGTATAATGATGGTGCATTGATACTGCCAGCAGTTGGAACCTGGCACCAGTGCATTCCATGCCACCAGCTGTGAAAAGACAAACAAACAGTGGGGCAGCTGTTTGGGGCCAAAAGCGCTCTGTCTCAGTTGCAGATGTTGAGTCAGTTACAAGTGATGTCTCGGATCTGGAAACATGCAGTATGTTCACAAATGGAAGAATATCATGTAGCATGCTGACATGTTTCAGTTTTCAAGATATCAGCTGCAGTGAAGAAGCCAGATGGAAGTAACATCCCCTTCATTGTCAGATCATCAATCTCATATGAAGACCTTCGTAATACTGTGGCAAAGAAGCTTGGAAGACACCCTAATGTTGTCCAACTACACTACAAACTTGACAACAAGCCAAAGACATCAACCACCTCAATTCAGTCCTCTGACAAACTTGAGATATTCGAGCAAACAATGAGGCTACTTCTGGTGCCTCAGCAACTTCCAAGTGGAAAGATTTCGGGTTGAAAGCCCAAGATCATAACTGTTTTCTTTGAGGATGGAGCAGATGACAGAACAAATGTGCCTGAGGGCGCTCAGGCTGGCGGTGGGAAAAAGAAGGCAAGTCCTGTACCACTGCGCTACACATTCATGTTGACGAAGCATATAACAACTAGAATAAGCCCAATTCCTCCATGGCATCTGCAATGACTGAAATTTCCTGAGATAATCGAGCAAACATAGAAGCCATAAAAGACCTACAGGAGAAGTGGCATTGCCCAACCCATTCCAAAGGTGAATTCAGTGCTGCATACTGCTACAAAGAGCCTCCAAATGGGCCTTTTTATTGTTACAAGGTCGGTAGACCAGGTCACACAACCAGAGGAACAAGAAGAGAAAAGAAAGGAGAACTCTGTAGAGCTGTCTATGACAGTGACTATCAAGAGCCTGGGGGTTCTCAGGCTCCAACTACAACTATATACCCCTTGCCTCATGGCCCCCTCATGTCTGCCTCCTCTCAACCACATGCCCGGCTGATGTGACCAACAACCATCGAATCGTAACATTACCCCCCCCTTAAGGGTTTGGTTCCACACAAACCATGTCGGGGTCGTCATCCGGGAGAGCATATAGGGCCACACGATCACCCTTCCACTTGCGCCATTTGCGCTCCAATTGTTCCCGGTAGTCACGTTCAAACTTGCCATCTTCCCAGCCAAATAATCGTTTCAGCACATGTGTACTGGTGTGGTTTTGATACCGTCGAAAGGCGTTCCTGGGCAACCTCCGAGAGGCAGGAGCGTTAGGATGTTTCTGATGAAACTCCTGGATTGCTTCCCCTGCGTTCTCCAAGTTCTTAACTGGTTCCCATGTGGACTCTTCGACTGGAAATCCCTTCCATTTGACGAGGTATTGAATGCCCCGTCCCTGTACACGACTGTCCAATACTTCCTCAACTTCGTACTCTTCGCCTTGCACCTTCGCTTCCTCTTCCGCTCTTTTTGCACTCAGTTCCTCATCCTTCTGCTTCTGTTCTGGAAAAGCCGGCTGTACATAAGGTTTCAACAGTACTTCGTTGAAAACATTGTACACCTTCCATGATTTTGGGAGGTCCAGTCAGTACGCAGCGGAACCAATTTTTTCCAACACCTTGTATGGCCCATAGAACTTGCCATCAAGCTTCTTGGATGCTCGCACGTATGGAAGGTGTTCCGCATTGACGTAGACCTTGTCTCTGACTTGATATTCCCTAGCAGGACGTTTCCCTTTGTCATACTGCTTAACCATCCGCTCAGCTGCTTTTTCCAAATTTTCCGCCGTGACATCACATGCCTCGGGTGCATTACCCACGAACTTCTCCACATCTGCCACCTTGGTGGTTAACTTGGGATTGCTCCACTTCCTCGGGTGTTTCCCATTGTTCAAATAGAACGGGGTGAAACCTGTGGCCAAGTTTTCTCTGTCATTATGACAAAACTGGGCGAGCGCCAAATGCTCGCTCCAATCATCTTGTTTGTCATTTGTGTACATTGCGAGAAACTCGCGCACTTCCTGGTTGACCCGTTCCGTCTGACCATCGGTCTGTGGGTGATTGTTACGATATGGACTTTTTTCCTATTTTTCTCTATTTTATTCAGAGGCCTACGGACGTATGACAAGATGCGAGTATACGGCGCGGGACCCCTATCCAGATATGGCAGGAGGATTATATAACCCAGGGTGGCTATACGATCAGGGCTATTAGGGGATATTGGGTGAAACGGCATTCGCGGGAAGGGGCCGGGAGTCTGGGAGAGTCCGGACAGGTCTGGGAGATGGGTCTAGGTCTGGTTGCTGCGCGTGCATAGCCTTAGCGGTTGCGCAGACTGTGCGCACAGACCAATGGCTCAGGTATATAAGGAGTGCGTCTGTAGGTAGGAGTCCTTAAGACTCTAGATTGTTTCCTCCTTGTAGGTCACAGACTATTGTGTCTAGGCTTCGTCTCTATATATCTTTTCTTCTCTGAAGCTTGTGATTGTGTCAAGGATTAGTCCTAACATAATCTAGAGTCTTCTACATCACACCCTTCGTCGTTGGTCATAGCGCGGAGCAAGTCTTGCTCGTCGTCGCGGACAGTGACAAGGAGAGTCTAGTTTTCAGTATAAACCGTCTGACTCTGTACACGTTACGGCACGTGTCTACAGACAGCCTCGAGGAGTTTAGGCGACATCGACTTCAACAACAGATAGCCTCATCTTATCGTTATAAGGTGACTACAGCCAATTGGCTACTGGCAACAAAACAGTACTAGACGAGAGCTTGGAGCGCGCTGTAGTCGACCGGGCAGGGTCTTGCAGGCACCAGCACTAGTATTGCGGAAAAGGGGGCGGAACCCTCGAAGACAATCCATTTGTGTGTCGTGTATCAAGGAGACACAGTCTGAGAATACCAATTACGTATCGGATCTATTGATCTGAGCACGAGGACATCTCAGTGAAAACCCGGGCACCACACATCTGGGTCAGTTGAAGGAACTAAATCGAATATTCGAGTGCGGGTGCATTATTGACCACATCGGACAGTGAACGTATTAGGAAGTACGTTTACGGAAGAAGAGGCAACATCCCTCTACTTGAGGCGTCATTGGAATCGCGGATCTAGGAAGGTCAAAACAAATCGGAATGGCAGGGCTATTCAATTACGTATTGCCAAGGGCCGGAATGACCCTTGAAGAAATTGGGACCATTTTCTCGATCGGATGGGCGCAGGGGTGCGTGGCAAAGAAATTACCCGCTACAATAACCAAGGAGGTTTGGACCGATAACCGACCTCGCGACGCACATGTCAGGGCTTGGCAGCGCTGGCAGAAGGAACAGAGACGTCTTCAAAAGGAAATGAAACGTCAGGAGAAATTAACAGCATGGCACGCTGAGGAAGCGGCCATCAGGGAACAAGAGGACGCGTGGCAGGAATTACTAAAAATACGCCACGAACAATTATTGCAGAAGCGCCGGTTCAAGGAACTGGAGCAGCAAATTGTCAGGGAACGAAAAACCCTGGAAGATGTTCTAAACCAGCTAGAGCCCGGATCGCCGGTCAGGGAGGCACTATTCAACACGCCTTCAAATATCGAATTACTATTGATCAGTTTCAATGTCTATACATTGAAACATGATGGGCTTGTACTGACAGCCAAAGAACGGAATAGGCTGATGCATGCCTTAAACGGGAATATCATGAATGCAGGGCGAGTCATGAGGAACGAACGGCGACTCCAAAATGAGGAACGTCTCCAAGGAGAAAGATATGACCCATATCTTTCTGCATATATCCAATGGAGATTGCCAAGGAATTATACTCCACCCCGCATATCTCAGTATGGGGAGGACGAAATTTTCACGCCGCCAGATCATGATTATTTCCTATCCAAGTTAGGAGAGGATGTCGAGTTCACACAGCGATGGGTCCAAGGAATCTCCAAGGAGAAACCGGTGTTACCAGGATCCTACACAACAGCCATCCCCAAAACGGCACCCTGGAAAGTGAACGGGTACTGTTATTTATATCTGTTCAAGAAGGAATTCCATAATCAGTTCCATTGGCCAGAGTGGCCTACGCTGGAACGAATTCTTTCATGGGAGCCAGAGCTTAGGAACTACTCGGCAGTTTTCGGCCTACAGGATAATGTAAAACCAGACAAATTTCATGTACTAGAATGGGCGGAATTAAGTCTAAAGAAGGATGAGATCTATACCTGGAAAGACCTGGAACGCCTGGAGCGGCATGGGAAATTTAACAGACGAGCTAGATTTGGAGGACAAGGGAAATCAAAGAAACCAAGATCCAAATCCCCTGCAACCATATCCTCGTTTATACAAGGAGTTTCCAAAAATCCTTCAGTCCGATCTTTGCCAGAATTAGGACAGGTTGCGGTTAAAAAATCATATTCCCAGGCGGTCATCAGCGCATTCGGACCAAGTAAAGCGTTAACCCGAACTCAGGGAGCAGATTGGACTTGGAACGGAGGATCCATTGCCAATCCTCTGGATTGGATGAAGGAGGATCTCAGTGCACCCAGCTCGTCCAATACAGAGGCACGAAAACGAGAAATTGATAACTGGAGAAGGGAGATTAAAAAGGATATCTCTACTCCCTACCCGTATCCGAAACCCCGTTATGATAGACATATGCTCCACCCCGACATTCCTGGATTCTGTTATTTGTTCCTGATCAAGGCGCAGTATTGGGACGAGTATAACTGGCCCGCATATCCACAAATTCACGAAGTAGTATCTTGGGACCCTAATTTACGGAACGAATGAATTAGAATTTCAATTCGTCGAACTCATGGTCTTGAGCATTGTTACCACATTGACAAACAAATGAATGGGTATGACGGATGGGCACATCTAGATCTAATGAATAGGTCTGGTTCAGGACATAAGCGGCTTGGGGCATTCCGGTTCACTGCTGATATGATGGCACATTTGTACAATGCCATGACTGGATGGCGAACAGTTTGGGCAGAGGAAACGGAGGTGCCGGCTCCTCAAGGTGCATCAGCGGCGCAGATTGCTGCCCAGGAGGATGTAATTCAAAGGCAGCAAATACAGCGAGAAGAAACCATCACAGCTATCGGACAAGTAGTGGCCGGGATAGTCAATGAATACCGATGCGCTAACCCCATACCGCCGCCTGCACCTCTTACTAAAGCAGAAATGCCCGATTACTACGAAGGAGACCCTTGTATGGTAGATGGGTGGTTAAGACAAATGAGGACTTATTTCACACTGGCGCGTGAAACCCAATTAGACCAAAAAATCTCAATTTGTCTATATCAGATCAGAAAGGGGAAAGATAACCGGGCAGGAGACTGGGCGGGAGTCAAACTCAAAGCAGTGCAGGATGCAGATCAGGAATATCAAAATGAAGTAGTCAACTCCGGATGGCCGACCAATCTGTCTTGGGCATCGCTCAACCAAGGTGTTATAGTAAACGATCATGAAATCCAAAGGCCGCTGCGGAATCAATTTCCTTTCACTTCATGGGAAGACTTTGCAATGCAGATGCACAAATTTTTCATGTCAACTGAAACACAAGAAAAGGCAACCGATGCAATCTTGGCCTTGAAACAAGGAAACACGATGATCGAGGATCACGTTGTCAGATTCAATGCATTACTACCATTGGTTGGCTGGGATCACAGGGCGTTGATTGCATTATTCAAGCAGAACATCAACCCTGCATTAGGACGAGATCTGATCAGACATGGAAATTTGGGTGACGATGCGACCCTAAAACAGATCCAAGATCGGGCAATAGAATTAGCAAGAGCTTATCGCAAGGCAACGGAAGCATACGGGCCTGATAGACAAAAAGGCGGTTACAAGGAAAAAACGGTTGCCAAGGATAGCAAACCAAACCAGTTTCAATATAGTACGCCGACAGCGTCTAAAGATCCAAATGCTATGGATGTGGACAAAAGCAGGAAACCGGTCACCGGGAGTTGCTACAATTGCGGCAAAGAAGGACATTTTGCACGAGAATGCCCGGAACCAAGAAAACCAAGGTGGAAGGATAAGGGGAAGTGGAGAGCAAGAGAGGTTAAAATAGAGGAGCTCACCGAGGAGCAATGGAAAGAACTCGGAAAGGAAAAGGGTTTTGGCGAAAGCCAGTAGGCAAGCGCTCAGTGCTGCTGGCTGATAAAGTTTCGAAAATGGACAATGACTCTTGTGTAAATGTACAAGAATTGTTATATGAATATTCGTCTCATATTCATCGGATTCAAAACTTAAGTGTGAGCACCAAACCCAGGATTAAACAATGGACCCCTGCATGGGTAATGAAAAGGATATGGCAACAAAGCGAAACTATTGCTATAGATTGTTTGAAGGGATGGGTTCATGAAAAACGTTTATCTGAAGTAACACCACAGCTGCTAAAGGAACTGAACCAGCAATCAGAGTCGGAAGCCATGTGGAACTTGGCACAGCTACGACAACAAATTGTCAAAGCTTCAGGAAAACAAGAAATGAACCTTAAAGGAATCATAACCACTATGGATACAGGATCCACAATTCCTGTCACGGCGTTAGTTGACTCAGGATGCACAGGATCGTGTATCAATGATGAGTTTGTAGAAAAACACCGGATGAACAAGCAACGCCTCTTACGACCAGTACCAGTCTATAATGTGGATGGGACTCGTAATACGATGGGAAACATTGAATACATGGTCCAGTTTAAACTGCGCATTGGAGATCATGAGGAAGTTATGGATTGTTGTGTCGCAAGACTAGGAAAAACGGATTTGTTTTTGGGCCACGACTGGTTACAATTGCATAACCCCCGTATGAATTGGAAAAAACATGAAATAACTTTCAGCCGTTGCCCGGGAACTTGCTGGAATCAGTCCAGTGTAAGCGAACCTGAGGAGGAGGTAGACGAGCCCGAACCCTTAGAAGATGGAGAACGTCTATTTGCGGTGCATATAGGATCGGAGGAGTTGAAGCTAAGACCACTCTCAACTGACATCGCAGCAAAAGAAGCGTTGGCTAGTAAAAAGCGATCGTTGGAAGAGACGGTACCAGGACATTATCTCAAATATCGAAAGGTATTTGAGAAAGAAACATTTGACGAGTTACCACCGAGGCGGCCTTGGGACCATGCAATCGAGTTCATCCCAGGAGGACAGCCAACTGACTGTAAAGTGTATCCGCTGAACAAAGAAGAACGGGAACAGTTGGATGAATTTTTAGAAGAAAACTTAAAATCGGGACAGATTAGACCAAGTACTTCTGAACAAGCGTCACCCTTCTTCTTTGTCAAAAAGAAAGACGGCAAACTGAGACCAGTACAGGATTACCGAAAGTTGAATGACATCACGAGGAAAAATCGATATCCGCTACCCTTGATTGGTGAACTAATTGATCGACTATCAAAAGCCAAAGTCTTTTCAAAGATGGACATTCGATGGGGTTACAATAATATTAGGATTAAAGAGGGTGATGAATGGAAGGCGGCTTTCAAAACCCACCGAGGCCTGTTTGAACCTCTGGTCATGTTTTTTGGTCTTTGTAACTCTCCGGCAACCTTTCAAACAATGATGAACGATATCTTCAGGCAAGAGATTGCTGAAGGATGGGTTGTCATCTATATGGACGATATTCTGGTATTCTCCCAATCACAGGACGCACACACGATGCATGTAAATCGCATCTTGGCAAAGCTGGAAAATCATAAACTATCCTTGAAACCGGAGAAATGCTGGTTTGATCAACCTCAAATCGACTTCCTGGGACTAGTCATCAGTCAGGACTCCATTCAAATGGAGAAAGGCAAGGTACAAGCAGTGGTTAATTGGCCGATCCCTACCTGCAAACGTGAATTGCAGCAGTTCTTGGGTTTTATCAACTTTTACCAGCGTTTTGTGCAAGGCTTTGCTAAAATGGCAAAGCCTTTAACAGGTCTTACTGGGAAGGTTGCGTGGCAGTGGACAGATCAGCAGACTTTGGCCTTTCAGGGACTGAAAGACCTTGTGGCGAGGGAGGTAGTCCTCAAAATTCCCGACAATGACGGTCAATTTCGTGTCGAAGTAGATGCGTCTGATTTTGCAATTGGCGGAATTTTGTCCCAACAAAGCAAGGATGGCACATGGCGACCTGTGGCGTTTATTTCAAAGTCGTTAAATGAAGCTGAACGGAACTATGAGATCTATGACAAGGAAATGCTTGCAGTCATGCATGCGTTTTATGAATGGTCTCATTACCTGAAAGGTGCAAAGGAACAGATTGAGGTTTTAACGGATCATCAAAACCTCACATATTTCCGAAAACCACAAAATCTAAATAGGCGACAGGCGCGATGGGTCACAGACTTGCAAGAGTTCAACTTTGTCATTAAACACCGGTCTGGGAAATCCAACTCAAAAGCGGATCTATTGTCGAGGAGAGCAGGACATGAAAAGGGACAAAATGATAATGAAGGAGTGATACTCCTGAAGGATCATTTGTTCGTAAGGGTCTATGATGATGATCGGGCAATCGAAGATATCATCAAGGAGATCCAAAAAGTCTCGGCTCGGCAATGGGAAAATCAGGTTCGGCAAGGGATTGAACAGCAGGACCCGGACTTTAAAATCGAAAAAGGACTGGTTGAATGGAAGGGTCGGATTTACGTTCCAGCGGATGCGCGGATCAGGGGTGACCTAATTCAGATTCACCACTCCTGGGGACATTCAGGGGTAGTTAAAACCATGGAAAGTCTCACTCGCAATTTCTGGTGGCCGCAAATGCGAAAGGACATTGAACGCTTTATACGAGGATGTGAAACGTGCCAAAGAGCAAAGCCGGATCGACAACCAAGAGCAGCGCCATTAAACCCAAATGAGATCCCGGACGTACCATGGGAAGTCATCTCGGTCGATTTAATCGGACCGTTACCGGATTCCAAAGGAAATGACATGATCATGGTTGTAGTAGATCGGTTCACAAAAAAGGCGTACTTCCTCCCAACAACGTCATCAATTACGTCGCAAGGGGTAGCGGTCTTATTCCGGGATAATGTCTTCAGAGAACATGGCTTGCCAAGGAAGGTCATCAGCGATCGAGGACCGCAGTTTGTCTCCAAGTTCATGGACGACCTATATGGGATTTTGGGAATACAAGCTAATAGATCTACGGCCTATCATCTGCAAACCGATGGACAAACGGAACGCATCAATCAGGAAGTCAAGGAATTCCTGACAATGTTTGTCAACCATCGACAGGACAATTGGAGTGATTGGCTTGCAGTAGCCCAATTTTGCCATAATGACCGAATACACTCGTCTACGGGATTCTCACCGTTCTTCATGAACTATGGAAGACATCCCAACAAGGGGATGAATCCGTTATACCAACCCAAAACCGTGGTCATGGAGGAACTAGTCAAAGAAATTGAGGATGTCCATGCCAAAGCCAGAACCGCGCTGGAAAAAACCGCTGAAGCAATGAAGAAGCGGTGGGATGCTCACAGAACACCAGCACGAAACTATCAACCAGGAGACAAGGTGTACCTCAGTACAGAAAATTTGCCAACGCTTCGAGCAACTAAGAAGTTAGACGGCAAGTTTGTGGGTCCCTTGGAAGTGGTGGAGAAAGTGGGCACTTCCGCATACCGATTAAAAATCCCTGCTGCATGGAAAATCTATAACGTCTTCAATGAAGTACTCTTGAAACCTTATACTACTCCAGAATTCCCCAATCAAATAGAAAAAGTTGCCAAACGTAAAGAGGCACAGATGGTAGAGGAATCGGAGGACGACGAATACGAAGTTGAAGAAGTCATGGACAGTAGAGTCAGTGGACGAAACGGTGGCAGGTTGGAATATTTGGTCAAATGGAAAAACTACCCAGTGGAAGAATCTACATGGGAACCTGCCGAGAACCTTGCTAATGCTAAGAAAGAGGTTCAGAAATTCCACAGACAAAACCCAAGTGCACCTCGACGACTGGCAGTCACGGACTTACGGTTTAAAAATTGGCAAAACTACACGGATACAAAGGCTCCCAAACGGTTGTTCGGTTGGGAAGATGGCAAATTTGAGCGTGACTACCTCGACAAATTAAAGCGGAATTGGCAACAGTGGAAAGGCGACCGCAAACTCATTTATGCTGAACCCGACACGGAAGGGGCATTCTCAAGAGACCTTGAGCGCGGTGGGCCGGTTAAACCCACGCTTAATTCCCCTAAGGCCAACCATCATATGACATAGCGCTCGGCACTGAAGCGATTTACGACCAATGTGTGACTTCCCGGGACGTGAAGTCTTAAGGAGGAGGTCATGTTACGATATGGACTTTTTTCCTATTTTTCTCTATTTTATTCAGAGGCCTACGGACGTATGACAAGATGCGAGTATACGGCGCGGGACCCCTATCCAGATATGGCAGGAGGATTATATAACCCAGGGTGGCTATACGATCAGGGCTATTAGGGGATATTGGGTGAAACGGCATTCGCGGGAAGGGGCCGGGAGTCTGGGAGAGTCCGGACAGGTCTGGGAGATGGGTCTAGGTCTGGTTGCTGCGCGTGCATAGCCTTAGCGGTTGCGCAGACTGTGCGCACAGACCAACGGCTCAGGTATATAAGGAGTGCGTCTGTAGGTAGGAGTCCTTAAGACTCTAGATTGTTTCCTCCTTGTAGGTCACAGACTATTGTGTCTAGGCTTCGTCTCTATATATCTTTTCTTCTCTGAAGCTTGTGATTGTGTCAAGGATTAGTCCTAACAGTGATACGCCGTGGAGGGATTCCCCTCGATATCCAACAACCGGAACAGTTCCTTCATGAACTGGGATACAAACTGAGATCCCCTGTCGCTGATGACTTTCTGAGGTAATCCATGGTCCCTGAACACGTTATCGCGGAAAAGCCTGGCAACCCCTAATGATGTGATTGTGGAATTCGTTGGCAAGAAATATGCTTTCTTGGTGAAACGATCCACTACTACCATTATCATATCGAAGCCTCGTGATTCCGGAAACGGTCCCATCAAGTCTACGGACACATTTTGCCATGGCTGGCCAGGTACGCTGTTTGGTCTTAATGGTGCTGCCCTCTTCGTTCTGTCTGGTTTGACAGTTTGGCATGTCCTACACCCTGTGACATACAGCTTGACGTCCCTAGCCATTCTTGGCCACCAATAGTTCCGTGTGATGACCTCCAGCGTCTTGTCAATTCCATAATGTCCCCACTTGTGATGGATGTTGAGAATGGATTCTCGCACCCTACTATTGGTTGGGACATAGATTCGACCCTTCCATGTCACAATCCCTCGTTCTAATTTGAAGTCGGGATCCTCCTTCTTGAGTCCTTCCACTACCTGTGACTCCCATTGCCGTTTATTAAGTTTGGCAATCTTCTCTTCCAACTCTGTCAACGCGTCGTCATCATTGTAGAGACGAACAAAAAGACCCTTTTTAAGGAGAATGACACCTTTGTTGTCAATCTCCTCCCCCTTATGGTCTGTCCTCCAGGACAGAAGGTCCGCCTTGCTATTGGATTTGCCTGAACGATGCTTAATAACAAAGTTGTACTCTTGCAAATCCAGAATCCAGCGCGCCTGACGGCGATTAATGTTCTGTGGCTTCCGGAAGTATGTGAGGTTTTGGTGATCCGTCAAAACTTCAACTGGAATGGCTGTGCCCTTCAGATAATGAGACCACTCATAAAAGGCATGCATAACTGCCAACATTTCCTTGTCATAAATCTCGTAATTGCACTCTGCAGGAGTAAGAGATTTAGAAATGAAAGCAACTGGATGCCACAGGTCGTCCGTCTGTTGTTGAGAAAGGATGCCCCCAATTGTGAAATCGGAAGCATCAGTTTCGACCCGGAATTGACCTTCATCCACCAGAATGGCCAATACAACTTCCTCCACAATGCACTCCTTGAGACCATTGAACGTGCGTTGTTGATCCAGAGTCCACTGCCAGTCCCCATTTCCCGTGAGAAGGGTTAACGGCTTAGAGATAGAGGCAAAACCCTTCACAAATCGCCGATAGAAGTTGACGAAGCCAAGAAACTGCTGAACGTGTTTCTTGCAAGTAGGGATAGGCCAGTCCACAATGGCCTGAACCTTGGCTTTATCCATACTGATTGAATCATGGGAAATAATCAATCCCAAAAACTCGATGGTGGACTTGTCAAACCAACACTTCTCAGGCTTCAGCGACAGCTTGTGCTCTTGCAACTTGGCCAATATCCGATTGACGTGAACTGTGTGACTCTTTTGATCCTTAGAAAACACCAGAATGTCATCCATGTAAATCACCACCCATCCTTCCGTGATTTCTTCTCGAAAGATATCATTCATCATAGTTTGGAATGTCGCTGGGGAGTTGGTGAGACCAAAGAACATGACCAGCGGTTCAAAGAGACCCCTATTCGTTCTAAAGGCGGCTTTATGTTCATCACCATCCTTAATGCGAACGTTGTTATATCCCCACCAGATATCCATCTTCGAGAAGATCTTTGCATGGGACAGTTTATCAACAAGCTCAGAGATGAGCGGTAGTGGATACCGATTCTTAATAGTCATCTCATTAAGCTTTCGATAATCTTGTACTGGCTGGAGTGAGCCATCCTTCTTTTTGACAAAGAAGAATGGTGATGCCATTGCCGATTTACTGGATTGGATGCGTCCTGTCTCTAAATTATCCTTGAGGAACTTCTCAAGTTCCTCTTGTTTGACACGGCTTAAGGGATAGATCTTGCAATCCAGCATTTTGACACCAGGTACCAATTCAATTGCGTGATCCCAGGGTCGACGCGGCGGTAGCTCATCAAAGGTCTGTTTCTTGAAGACCTTCCAGTAACCTAAATAATGTTCAGGAACAACTTCCTCCAAGGTCCAGGTGATTTTATTCTTGGCAGCAATCTTGGTTGCCATGGATTCATAGGCCCTGATCCAGTCCGAGTCTACATCTTCCCTTTGTACCGCCAACAACCGATCCCCTTCGTCCCAATGCACGCCGCCTATTTCTTGCTCCTCCTCAGTATCTTCATCCTCGGGCTCCTGTGCTTTCGAATCTGGATAGCATGCGCCTGGACAATGACTGAATTGGAGTATGTTCTTACTCCAATCGATGTCTGGGTTATGAAATTTTAACCAGTTGTGCCCTAGGAACAGGTCCGTCTTTCTGAGATTCGAGACACCGAATTCCCAAGTCTCCTCATGCGTGTTGATCCTCATTTTCAACTGCACCATTTCTGACAACCGCCCATCGACGTTTTTGGACCCATCAGCATTATACACGAGAATCAGGTGGGGGAGTTTTCTCGTGTTGAGGTTATTCCGCTTCACGAAATTCCTGTTAATGCACGAACCCGTACACCCCGAGTCCAGCAAAGCCGATATCACAACGGATTGTCCCGTTGTGACATCAGTAACTGTCATGGGTACGTTTAGTTGTCATTTCCCAGTTCCCATTACCTGCTTAGGCTTAGTCCTCAAGTGGTTCAGGTACCAGGCTGCTTGTACCTCCGTCGCGCTATTCAGACTCTGTACCAGAGCTTCCGTCACCTCCCCCTTCCTGGAATCGTGACTCCAGGACCGAAGAGCTTGAAGGGCTTGGCTCATGGGTCGCTCCCATATGCGCCTCACCATCCATGGAGTCTGCCAAGGCCTCAAGTGATCTTTTCCTGTTGTAATGGGCTCATTCCTTATTCTTTGTGTCCTTAGTTTGTAGTCAATGCAGTTTAACTTAGTAGATGAAATTGCATGACTATTGTTACACATCGTCGAACTAGTACTACAGGCCGTCCAGTCAGAATGATTTCCAGTTGGCCGCTTCAAAAACCCAAGGCCTCGCTAATGGCCTTTTTGTCATCTTCAGTGGCATCGTCAAGCCACTCTTTCCACCCTATCTCTCGTACACGGGTCTTCCCCTTCCAGTTCTTGGGACTTTTGCATTCTCTGCTAATGTGTCCCGTCTTTCCGCAATTATAGCACACAATGGTGCTTTTCTTCCTATCTATGTCCATGGTGTTGGGGTCCCTGGCACTCGACGTTGTAGCTACTGCCGGTGGTGGTCCTTGCATTGCGCTACCAGTCTGAGTCGCAGGAGTTGGTGAAACCCTATAATGGGTACCCTGTGTCCTCGTTGTTGATGCCTGGGGTTGGTGCAACCCTTGCCCTGGATTTATATTGTAAAATTTCTTGGCATCCCGCCAAGCCTTATTCAACTCCATCGCCTTTGTGTACCACCTTTCCAAATCTCCTGCGGCGGTTCCATCTCCTGGCACTCCTGTCTCTACAATCCTCAACCCGAGCTGAGGGTGTAGACCTCTCCTAAATTGTGCAATGAGCGCAATCTCATTATAGCCCGTAAGTTGGGCTAGCCCTCTGAAGTCGACAATATAATCTTCTACATTGCACTTCCCTTGTTGTAACCCCTGGATTTTGCAAATTGCGTCATCCCGGGTTTCCGTCGTCAGGAAGAACTCTCGTGCTTCCGTGTCAAATTCCTGCCAGCTTGTGAAAGGTGGCTTGTGAATGAATGCCGTTTGTTCGACGTTCTCTGCTCCTCCATCTAATAACGACACTATTCGATGTCGTTCTTGTGCTAAGGTGGTTCCTGCTCTCCAGGTTCCTAGCGCCCTTCGTTCCTCACGCTCCAACGCGTTCTCCAGTATCTGTTGGAGCTTGACTCCTGCCCAATTTCCTGCACAGTTGGTGGATCCGCCCCGAATACATTGGAGTGACATTGTCACCTGCCGCGAGACTGTCCGCTGTTTTGTCAAGTGGAAGTAGATTGCCATACTTCTCAACCAGTTGGCAATTAACTCTGGTTGTCCTTCGTAATACTCCGACATATCCAGCTTGACAGTTGGGGCAGTCTCTTCCCTGGGTGGTCAGAATAGCGTTTCCGCTACTGTACTGATCCCTTCCGCAAATGGTCAGACTCGGTTTCTACGGTCATTTTCCGATCGACCTTCCCAGGTGGCATTCTCAGCCATCGTTCCAAATACTGCTATGTATGCAGTAACTAGCATAAGGACCGCGGACATGAATGCTTTGGTGACCATGAATATGTTTCCATTAAGTGCATGAACCAGTCTGTTCATGGCCTTCTGGGATAGATGCCAATGACAGCCTACCAAAACCAAATCACGTTGTGTGTAGTCAAATGCATGTCGAACATAGCTAGCCAGGACCTGGAAATCTAATTCGATCTCAAATACCAGGTTCTGCTTGTCGTTGAATCCCTGTCCTCCGACTTTCTTCAGATTGATGAAAGTGGACTGAGACCACTTCGACTTCTCATCTCGGTATCAGGACTCCCTCGGCGTGATGCCTAAGAGCCCCAAACAGCAGACAAGACAGGGAGAGAAGAGGAGGGAGGGGAAACCCGAGAGAACTCGACTGAGGACTCTGGGTGCTGAATTGCACTCTTTATATACTACGACAGGTGGTCTGTGCACTACCCTAAGCCCTACTCTAAATATAGTATGGTATGAGTAAGACGACTGCGCATGTAGTAATGGTAATGAGTCATCAGCGCCAAGCTCCGGTATCTTATCTACTGCTTTATCTAAGCGCCAAGCGATAGGCGCCTGCTTAGTCAGCATATGTTTATATAATATGAAGAAAATAATAAAAATGAAATGACTTAGTGAAAAAGCCGAGGCTTTTCAGTTGGTCATGACAGTACCCCCCTTTTTAGGATTTGACTTCCAGACAAATTCAAACCTCGTCGTCATCTTTCAGCGCGTTGCGCTCTATCACGGATGGTTCCTCTAATTCCTCGATGATGGGTGAGAGTGGGCGGGATGGTGGGGTGAGGTCTTCAATCATTTCAGCGCGAGGCGCTATATCATGCGATTGATGTAGGCACATGTTGCATTGACACGGCCCTTCCGCGTCTCCTGGCTCTATAAGGGTGTCTAGACCTTTCTTTCCTTTCCATTTTTGCCAGTTTTGTTCCCATTTTGCAGCTGGTGCTACTGCATTAACATCGATTTTTGACACTATTTTGTTCGAGGTTTGTGTGAAGTTTTCATAAGGTCTGAAAGTTAACCTATTAAAGGTTGCTTTGTCAAGCCTTCTGATGGCTCCAGGGTTTCTATCATAAAAGTTTTTTATTTTTCTTTTTGTGTTTTGTAGATTGTCCAATGGTTCCCAGGAGTTATGCTCAGCGGTGTATCCTTTCCACCTGACTAAGTACTCCATTTTGTTTCTTTTTAGTCGTACATCGATTATTTCCTCCACCTCGTACTCCTTTTCACCGTCTATTTCTATTGGCGGTGGGGGTTGTGCTTTTTGCCCTTTCATTGGTCGTTTCCAGGGGCGGATTCGTGATACATTTACTACAGGATGGATTTGTTGCGAGAAGGGGAGGTCCAGTTCCACTGCATTTGACGATACTATTTTCTTGATTGGGTATGGCCCAATCCATCTTTCCACCAATTTCCTAGTTGGTCGGCCTGTTAACCTTAGATCTTTGGTTGACAGCCATACTTTATCTCCAACTGTATATTCTGGTGTGTCAGATCGGTGTCTATCAGCATACAGCTTCATATCACCCTGTGATTTTAGCAAAGCTGCCTGAGTTTCCTCGTGGATTTCTTTCATTTTCTGTGCAAAATCCAATGCAGCCAGGTGACTTCCTTCCCTTCTGGGCTCAATTCCCATCCTGGGGTGTTTGCCATAGTTGACAAAAAATGGAGTCTGTTTGGTGGATGCCTGAATTTTGTTGTTGTAGCTAAATTCGGCAATGGCTAACCATCCAGACCACGTTTCCTGTCTATGATCTACGAAAATCCTCAGGTACTGTTCTAAGTCCTGATTCATTCGTTCTGTTTGTCCATCTGTTTGCGGATGGAATGCAGTGGACAGATCTGTGCTAATGCCCAACATTTGGTTCAGCTCCTTCATCATCTGTGCGGCGAACTGTGGACCGCGATCTGAGATTATAGATTCAGGGAGTCCATGGAGTTTCCAAACATGGTCCCTAAATAATGTGGCTAACCCCTGCGCCGATGTTTCTTCCGATGTGGGAATGAAATGCGCCATTTTTGACATTCTGTCACAAACTACTAAAATCGCATTGTGACCATGTGATTCTGGTAATTTTGTGATGAAGTCAGCGGAGATATGTGTCCAGGGCTTTGCTGGTGCCGAGTTTGGCATTAACTTTCCAGCAGGCAGCTCTGGGAAATTCTTGTTTCGCTGGCACTTGTCACATCCACTAACATATTTTTTAATAAACCTGGTGATTCCAGGCCACCAGTAATTTCTTGTGACGAGTTCAATCGTCTTCCATTGTCCTCCATGTCCTGCAATAGGTGTATCATGATGTAGGCGGACTATCTCCATCCGCAGTTTTTCGTCCTTAGGTACGTAGACTTTTCCTTGCCAGAGGATAAGTCCCTGCTCCATCCCCCATTCTCGGGCGTTTAGTGTTTTGACACCAGCCTTTTTCATTGCTTCTACCGCTTTTACTACTGCTTCATCATGTGCTTCAGAATGTCGAATTTTGTTTAGCAATTCTTTTTCTGAGCTATGAATGAAGACGTGACCATGGCGTAGTGCCGTGATTTTGAAAAAGTCCGGTTTGAGGAGCGTGACATCTTTGTTGTCGTCATCCACCCCCTTTTTATGGTCTGGCCTCCTGGACAGAGAATCGGCCTTTCCCATAGTAACACCAGCTTTGTGATGCAATACGAAATTAAATCGGCTGAGGTACAAAGCCCATCTGGCTTGTCTGCGATTCAACTTCTTTGCACTCATAAAGTACTCGAGATTTTTGTGATCAGTCCATATCTCGAACTGTTCACGTGCTCCTTCTAGATAATGACGCCAAGTTTCTAGGCAACGCATGATGCCTAGCATTTCTTTATCATGGACGTCATAATTGCGCTCAGTATCATTGAGCGACTTTGATAGGTAGGCCACCGGCCTCCACTTATCATCCTTGCAGAGCATAGATAAGACGCCACCCGTAGCGTAATCCGATGCATCTGACTCCACTCTGAACTTCCTATTGGAATCCGGGGCAACTAATAAAGGTTGTTCCGTGAATATCTTTTTTAGGCTTTGGAAAGCCTTTTCTTGGACCTCCGTCCATTCCCATGTTTTTTCTTTTCTGACCAGGTCATGTAGTGGCCGTGCAATTTTTGCAAAGTCCTGAACAAAGCGCCTATAGTAGTTGGCTAGGCCTAGGAACCTTTGTATGTCTTTGACACAAGAAGGGGTAGGCCAGCTAATGATAGCTTCGACCTTTTTTGTATCCATTTGGATTCCTTTGGGTCCTAAAACGACGCCCAGGAATTCAACTTCTTCCACACACCACACACATTTTTCTGGTTTTACATACAGATCGTTTTCTTCTAATCGTTGCAAGACTTGTTGTACGATTGCGTCATGCTCCTCTTTTGTTTTGGTAAAGATGAGTATGTCATCAATGTACACAATGACTTTTCCTGCGTTGATCATATCGCGGAAAATGTCATTCATCATTGCTTGGAAGGTGGCCGGCGAATTGGTTAGCCCAAAAAACATTACTACTGGTTCAAAAGAACCCTCGGGAGTAGTGAATGCTGCTTTCCATTCATCGCCTTCTTTGATCCGTACATTATTGTAACCCCACCTAAGGTCTAGCTTAGTGAAGTATTTGGCACTGCCTGCTCGATCTATGAGTTCAGATATTAAGGGTAACGGATAGTTATTTTTAACTGTCCATTCGTTCAGGTATCTGTAGTCCTGAACCATCCGCTTCTTTCCGTCTTTCTTGCTTACAAAGAAGACAGGTGACGTCTGTGGTGATTTGGAGGGTCGGATATACCCTTTTGCCAACTGGTCATCCACAAAGTTCCGTACTTCTTGAAGCTCATCTGGGGATAGGGGGTAGACTTTTCCTTTCCGGGGCTGATAGCCTGGTTTGGTCTCAATTGCATGATCCCAAGGCTTTCTAGCCGGCATGCGCTCTGATGCTCCTTTCTCAAAGATTTTAAGGTATTGATGGTATTGTTCAGGTACCATCTCTTTTGCTGTGAGTTTTGCTAATTCCCGTACATGTCGCATTGATCCAGCCTTTGATCCAGCGGATGATGGAAACACTGGTAAGAATGGGTATTTATCCCCATACTGGTATTGACCTGGGTGTTTCATTTGTTCCATGTACGTGAGATGCTTCTCACTTTCCTCTTTTTCTTCGAGCCAGTGCGCGAAGTCTAATTCCTTCTCCTGTTCCCACAGATATTCCAGGACAAGCCAGTGTTCCGCTGATCTGACCTTCTGCTCCCGCTTCTTAGTCCACTCCCTTTGCCTATGTCCACAGCTTCGTGGACACCGTGTCAATTTGACGTGACCGGTCTCCCAATTGATTTCCGGGTTGTGTTTTCATAACCACGTGGATCCTATGATTACATTGGTTTTTCCCAGCTCGCATATTTCAAAGGTGGCTCGTTCCTTATGCCCTTGATAAGATAAAAGAAGATCAACCTCATGGGTGATCATTCCTCCTTCGTTATTTGTTCCGTCCACATTCCGAACTTGAATGGGGCGTTCCAAGGGTATTAATTTGAAGCCCATTCTTTTTGCATATGCCGCATGCATGAACATCCCTGTTGCTCCTGAATCGAGCAACGCGGTTTGCTGAGTTTGCTCATGGGTGTCCAACCTTTCCAACCCGATCTCCATTAAGATCTCGTCCTTCCGTCCTATTGACCTAACTAAAAATTCCTTTTCTCCCTTTTTCAACACCCTTTTCGGATAAGCAGTTTCAGCGCTAAGCGCTATATCATGCCGCTTTCCTTTTAAGTCCTTTTGTCCCTTTGTAGATACTCGTACTACTGTATTCGGTACTGAGGAATTAAGCACAGGTTTTTCCGCCCTGCCGCGCTCCTTGGGAGTGACACTTTCAGCGCCGTGCGCTATATCAAGGTGTTTCACCTGGGAGTTCGCCTCTTGCGGGGATGTCCCAGAAGTCCTTGAGACTTCCAAGATGGTCCTTGCATCAACCCGGTCAGCGCTAGGCGCTATATCAAGGGGTTGTGCACTATCTATTCTATCTAGTACAGCGTATCTATTACGAGAGTCCAGTACGGGACCTACTGACTCTCTTCCTCTTTTAAATTCTCTTCTCCTTTCTTGAAGTACTCCTTCATTTCGTCAAACATCATTGTGCAAATATCGAGTCCTGATCTGCAGTTTCTGGAAATATGTCCGATCTTGCCGCATTTGTAACAGCGGAGTGGTCGTCTTTGGTTTTGATTGACGTCCATTGCGTTAGGGTCCGGCCGATTTGCCGTACTACTTGAACTCGCGGAGGCTCCAGCTCCCAATTGTCCCTGACTTGCTGATCCCGATCCGAATCTCCATCGGGGTTTAGGCTGGGCAGGGGCTACCGGCTTCGCTGTATCCGGGCCTTTGGATGCTCCTTCACTCCTATTGGCGGAGTTACTGGTCCGCGAGGAGTAATACTTCTCCTTGGCTTTCGCCTGTCTCCACTGGCGATCCAATCTTACTGCCTTTTGATACCATCCTTCAATGGTCTCGGGTACTTCATCGGCCTCCATTATCCTTTTTCGGAGTCCGGTATTCAAACTACGTTTGAACTCTTCGATAAGAGCTCTTCCCAGGTATCCGGTGCCTCGTGATACCTTTTTAAATTTTTGTACGTGTTCTTCACATGTACTGGACCCTTGTGTCATGGTCCGCATCTCCGAGATTTTTGATGATTGCTCATCAGTGTCACCAAAATCTCTTCTGATCTGCCTGAACAATTGTTCCGCCGTTTGCGGAATTCCTTCTTCATCGTTGGCCATCTGCTCCAACAGATTGTCCTTCCAATCTGCGGCAAAGCCTTCCGTCATGTACGATATGATCAATAAGATCCGTTCTTCCTCATCGGATTCCGGCATCTTTAATTGAATGTACAACCTGCATGCGTTTATGAAATTTGTCACCTCGGACATTTTTCCGGAGAAGACCGGAGGTTTGGCTACATCTATTCTAGACGTTCCGCCGTTTCCGGTTCCGGGAATATTGAATACCGTCCCTGGCGGTATATTGACAATGTTGGCGGGGGGAGGAGGGTGTTCTGCTGCTGCCGTGGCGGCCTGTGCAGCGTTTGCTTGTAGCTGTGTCAGCTGGTTTTGGAGGGCTTGGATGGTTGCGGCTTGCGCATTGAGGAGGTTCAGCAATTCTGCTGATGTCATTTCTTGGGGCGCCGCCATACTGTGATAGTTTGGCAGTGGCGATGTGGGTGATGGTGTAAGTGGCAGTGGTGGTGATGAAAACGGTGGTGTGGGTTCTCCGATGAAATCTGCGTCGGAGTTGAATAGTAGGTTTGGGTTTAATGTGGCTGGATTTGGTACTAAGATGGGAAACGGTGCTGCTTCCCACTGATGTGGTTCCTCTGTGATAGAGTTTGTGGAATGTGATGATGATGATGATGTAGATTCTCCTTCAGAGGAACTAAAACCCGCGTCGTTTGGATCAAGATCGCCTGTGACAGCGTCCCAAAATGTATCGTTATTTGTGTCTCCTATTTTGTACTTGTACGTAAGTGAGGGAGGTCTTGGCCTGTCACTTGCTTGGGAACGTATGTACGAAACGTGCACTCAGGGTCTGCAACCACCCCTGCAGTGCTACAATGTATGATACTGACTACTGGTTTTTATTTTTAATTTGAAAGGTCTATCTAATCAGGGTCCGAACGGTTGTCCTGATACCACTACACCGTACGGGTGCGGGTCTTTCTCAGAGGCGCGTGACCAAGCGGCGGCTACCTCCAAGGGGTACGAAAAAGGTGTATATACGTAAACCATTACTATAGCCTTCAGAGGCCTAGACCAGGGCAATTTAACGCGCTAGGGGGCTGGTGAGGCTGGTCCCTAGATACGGATTACATATCGTGTAATCACTCCGGCACTGGTCTCCTGTGCACAGGTAACCCTATCAACTGGGTTAGGTTCTTCGGTTTGCGTAGACCGGGAACGTAATGCAAAGCTGGTCAAGGGCCGTGATGCAGGGCCACTGGGTGCGCAGTTTTAACGGTGTCTGGCAACCGATACCGCAATTTTAACGTCGGCGTACGACGGTGTGAATCCCCCTGTACTCTGTCCACTTAACCCTGTGGTCCGGGTATAGCAAGCTTGGGGCTGTTGAGCGAACTAGTCGAGTTCTACTATCAGGACTCCCTCGGCGTGACGCCTAAGAGCCCCAAACAGCAGACAAGACAGGGAGAGAAGAGGAGGGAGGGGAAACCCGAGAGAACTCGACTGAGGACTCTGGGTGCTGAATTGCACTCTTTATATACTACGACAGGTGGTCTGTGCACTACCCTAAGCCCTACTCTAAATATAGTATGGTATGAGTAAGATGACTGCGCATGTAGTAATGGTAATGAGTCATCAGCGCCGAGCTCTGGTATCTTATCTACTGCTTTATCTAAGCGCCAAGCGATAGGCGCCTGCTTAGTCAGCATATGTTTATATAATATGAAGAAAATAAATAATAAAAATGAAATGACTTAGTGAAAAAGCCGAGGCTTTTCAGTCGGTCATGACACTCGGATCCACTTGTTACTTTTCTGCATGTGGACCTTATTGTAGAGCAACTCCTTCTGATCGCCCAGCTCAATATGAACACCCAGCATATTCTCCAACCAGTTGATCATCTCGTCATATTTGGTGTACACCTGCTCGTATAATGCCACTGCTGATTTTCTTTTATTATCCCAACTTGCCTTTGGGATAAATCTGCCAACGAGCTCGTCGGCCGTGTACTTGAAATTGGGAACCTGCTTGGTTCCGCCCAACGTCGTGACTGCCGGTGTCGAAGGTTTATCTTCCACAACCTTTCGCTGTGTAACCGGCTTAATCTGATGCGCCTTCTGCGCCCTTTCCTGGACATGTGTGGCCTGTGCCTTTTCTCTTTCGAGATGCGCTGCCTCATCACGTTCCTTGCGCTCCCTGAGTAGTGCCTCCCACGCATTGGACTGTTCGGCCCAAGCCACTCTGTCGGCCTCGGCGAGAAGATGACGTGTCTCCTCAGCCTCGTGCCTACGGCGCTCTGCAGCCTTGTAAATAATCCACCGACAAACATGCATGTTGTAGTCGGCGGGTACTGGCTGACGTGCCAGTCGTGCAAGCCTTCTTTGTTTGTATGCTTGCCACCATGCGTAGTTGGCGTTTTCACGTGTGCGCCACTCATCCTCGATACGGCTCTCGATGAGCCCCTGTAATAAAAACTCCGACTTGCTCAGATCCCACACCGATCTGACGCAAGAGGCAGTCCTGTTCCTCTGCTGAGACGCCCTTATGGGGATGTCGCCAAGAGGGTTTCCACCTGTTCTTGGGGTCAATTTGGCACAATCAGCCTGCACCCCCGCAGAACTCTTCGATTTCTGTCCATCAAGTGACACATGGGGATGGTGCCCGGGTCTTTGGTCAGGTGTCCTCGTGCTCAGGGAACTAGCCCCGATACGTAATTGGTGTCCTGACACTGTGCATCCTTGATACACAACACCCCCATGCATTGCCTTTGGGTGTTTTCCCACCCTCTTCCGCTGCACCAGCTGCCATCCCCCCCAACCCACTATCCCGGGGCAGGATGACTCTCGCACTGCATGCAGTTGTGTAGCCTGAGATGCTACCTGTGTAAAAGAAACAGAAACGGAACTCATACCAGTTCCAGATACGGATGCGCTCTGCTGAGCAACTTGAGAGTGTGTTGCGTCGATGACGCCTTGAGTAAATGCGCTGTTAGCGCCTGAGAGCTGAGTTGCCTGTAACGCTGGCATAGCGGTTGGTTGTCGCAGTCGGTAGACAATACCTGTGTGAGGTGATCCTGTAAGGCTCTTGATTATGTTACAAGGTTGGTAGACCAGGTCGCACAACCAGAGGAACAAGAAGAGAAAAGAAAGGAGAACTCTGTAGAGCTGTCTACGACAGTGACTATCAAGAGCCTGGGAGTTCTCAGGCTCCAACTACAACTATATACCCCTTGCCTCATGGCCCCCTCATGTCCGCCTCCTCTCAACCACATGCCCGGCTGATGTAAGCTAGGGCGCTACCATGGGCGCCTGTCCGTTACTCATGTCACCCGCTGTGACCAATGACCATCGAATCGTAACAGTTATGGACTTTCATTCAGTGACCTTGGTATGTGGGCAAGTGAGATTGTGAGTACTAGTAACTATGATATCATAATTGCTCTTAATGCACCACAGGCCAGGGAGTTGACAACTGTCAAAAGCAAGCCAAAAAATCTTGTACTCAAGGCAAGGGATTCGGGTTTAGAGCGCCAGTCTCAAATGAAGATGAAAAATCTTGATGAGTGGCTGGTCACTGGCACGGTGCTGGCTGCTCTCAATTATCAATTTATTATACCCCCATGGACATACCAGCCCCCGAATCAGCCAGGGATGCCTAGTTTTCAGCCCAACAGCAACTTTCCTGTCCCAATGGCAACAGTCCCAGCTTTGCCACCTCAATCTGTGCTCAACCCAGAACTCCTGGGAATCACCAAGTGGCTGCAGGCATTAGATGCTGACAAAAAACGGTGTCTTGATGGCATATGTTTTTTGGATTTTGGGCATTTGCTAAGCAACAGAGGGTTCTTCAAGATCAACTTTCACCAAAATTCATCAAATTGAAGCATCTGGCACAATGGTTGGGAATCAAGGAAGGTATTGCTGTGCTAATTTTCCAGTATGCAGAGGAGGATATTGAGAAGTTCAAGGCAAGCAGCGTCATTTAGAGATACATACTAGTTACTTGTAGATAGTTCTGAGCAGGCCTTGGGCCTCAGCAAATACACTTTTTTTTAAAAGTTTTTATTTCAGTCTTGGTCTACACTAGAAATAACCTAGGATGCTTTGCGAGTCGATTCCGCCAATTTTCATTGAATTCCGTTGAGAATTCGGCGAGCTATGACGATTCCGTTTTTCCGAGAATTTTTTTTTTTCGAAAACCGGCTACCGTCACGTGATGTGAAACACAGTAAGTTTACGTAATCATTTGTGAGGCCTCTTTCAACCAAAGCAGCCCTGCATTTACTAGCCTCTTTCATCAACGAGGGACAAAAGCCATCAGCTACTGGTGGCCTGGGACTTTGTAGACAAAGCCTCTTTCGACAAAAGCTACTTACTGTGGCCTGGGACCTACAAAGTAAATGCCACACAACCCGCACGTCAGAGGATGCCAAACCTGGCTTTCATCAGAGCATTGACTTCCTTGTATGGCTGTGGTCACCACAAAGGCAAAATAATTGAATCACAAGTTCGGGCCACTCATATACGCCGCCCCATCCTTCTACAGTAACCATCATGAACTCCTCTGCTTCTTCGCCGAACCTTCCAATGGAGATTATCAACGAAGTAGCTGGCCATCTGTTGTCCCCAGCGGACGTTCTCAATCTCACATTGACGGCGAAAGCTGTCTACGAAGGGGTTATTCACCACTTTTATCGTCACATTGCGGTCACGTCTATTTATGATGGCGTTCTCGCGCCGAGAATGCAAAGGGCAAGTATCGAGTGTATGAAGGCGCTTCTGTCTGACGAAAGAAAGCGGCGTGGTGTGGAGACGCTCATGTTGCACGGTATTGGTGTGCTTGATGTGTACGTCGTCTTTGTTAGTAAACTTCAATGACGAAAAATGATGAACCTTGGGGCGTTCTTTCACAGACGCATTGACGGGCAGGAGCAAGATGACATCATGGTACCGGAACCGTACAGCACTCAAATCAAGAAGAAGCGCAGCACATGGATTCAGACCCAACCTATCTTCAGCGACCTCGTCCATGATCTGCTTTCTGGGGACCTTGAATTCATTCGACTGGAAACGTTGCATTATGATGCGAATGCGCTCTTGAACGAGCATGACGCGGAACGGCTTTTGGTTTTCCTTCACCGTCATCCCGACATTAGAAACGTTATTGTCAACGCCGACAACAACACCAGGTCGTTCAACAAACTTGTGTTTTCACGTTTGCCTAACGATTTGACTTGTCGGTTGACGCGTCTGGAGCGTGTCGTGGTTTACGGTCCATTGTTGCCACTCTTACTCGGGTTTTCTTTCTCTCCCGCCCTCCAAGCATCATCAGACGCCCAGTTTGGACCGTTAAAGAGGGACGAAGCTTTGGAAGACACGATACCGCTGAAACGGATACACTTGTGGTGGCCACAACGCGTCGTTCGCGTTGTCGACATTGACGAGGAGGATGATGAAGCCATTCCGAATCGGGTGGCAGTGGCGGTCGACCTAGATCTGTTGCACGTCATGAACGCTCTTTCGTCTGTTTGCAGACTCACTTTGGAAGTGTTGTACGTCGTCACAGATGATGAGTCAATGGATGGAGGACTCGACCTCGTGGAGATGGTATGTGGCCAGTTTCCGAATCTGCGTGAGCTGTCTTTGGGCCCTGCGCGTTCTGATCCTACTATGGCACGATTACCGAACCATGTATGTGTAACCTGCCCACTTCATCCTGGCTATGATCGATCTGAATCTGAATGACTTCCAGGCCTTTTTGCGGAGAATGGCTGATGCGCTGGGAAAGCTTAAACACCTTGGGCGTTTCCTGTATTCGAATGTGAATGAAGACGTGGAAACCAGTCATTTGGCTAATGTTCTTGAGCATGAAGGACGATGGGATGAAACTTTGAAGTATTTTGCTGACCGTTGCCCATCGTTGGAGTATATGCGACTCTGTAAGTTTACTTTGATTGTTGAATTGGTATCACAGTCATTTATAATATGAATTATGCCGTAGATTCGTTGACATGGCGGAGGTTGACTGGTATGCCCTCGGTGCATTGGGGATGAATGGATAACTTGCTATTAGGTTAATGGTGTTAAGGCTAACATAGTTAATAAGGTTAAAGATTAAGATATCGCATTTTTAATCTCTTCTTGTCCCGGAAGCGAGCGATAACTGAGAAATAAATGAGATGTTGGCGGTGCCGGCGGCGTTGCTGGGTGCATCGCCGCCATCACTTAGTCACCCGCCTAGCTAGGCGGTTACTGATGGCGTCCTGCCCCGTTTGTGCAAAACTCACCTCCACATGCCATCCACCCCTACGCTCTCGAGCTTTGCAAGTCGATTCCTAATGTCACCCCGACAGCAGCAATTCCGAACTTCAGACTCTTACCCACAGCCACGAAGGGTGCAATCCACGCCGTCTTTTGATGACGAGGTCAAACTTGGTGGTGGTGCTGCAGGGTCTACGCCTGAGATGGAAGCGAGTCCTGTGTTGAAAATTGTGGTCCACGACGTGAGTGCTATTGTCCATAGACGTCTATCCTCAGAGCACATTTCCAAACTGGCATGTGTTGTTATTGTTTAGGTCGATTCGGGACCACCCACACCTGCTTTTGTACGTCCACACGCACGTTTTGGTCACGTCCATGCTTACCCTGACACACACGGAAAGATGGATCCAGCGCTGGCGCTGGACCTGCCACCGTTGCTGCACTCCTCAGAGAATAACGTGAGTAGCGTGTGTACCTCCTTCCATTTTCAAATCGTTTGATATGCATCAAATATTGCCTTGCCAATTTGGTGTTCTTCAATCAGAGCGAAATCGCCGCCGCACAGCCATTGGCCACTGTCGTTCCCGCCATGTCGTCAGCAAAAGTTGCTTCCTCGGCCCCCTCATCTGCCTCGACGCTCTTCAGGAAGAAGACGGTCAACTCGAAAACCCTTGACCCACTCTATCCGACACTACCTAACGTAGGTGCCCGATTCCCCCCTTCGATCCTATATATGCCCACGGGGAGTGAAAATAGCTCCCATGCTCCTTTGTCGGTTCCAAATACTCTCATCGCCAAGCTGACGGCGGAACCAACAACGTTCTCTACCCCGACATAGGCCGTGCTGGAATGCCGTACGCCCGCAGCGTACCGAGTGAACACCAGTTTGCAGCATTACCGGAGCCAAGTCTCGTTTTTGACACTTTGCTCAAAGCGCGTGACGTGAGTTTATGTGTTTTTTTGGCCGTTCTCACTGGAACCACTGGCCGGGGCCGATCGTCTCAAAGTTGAACCATTATTGCAGAAACGAGTGCATCCATCGGGAGCATCGAGTCTCACATATGCTTTTGCGCAACTGGTAACGTATGTCTGCGTTTTGTTTTTTTTTTGGCATGGCAACATTCAGGTGACGACCGATTTCTTTCCTTTCCTTTGGCAGGTACTCTCTGTACAACACGAGCTTGGACGATTGGGACGTGAATTTGACGAGCTCGTATCTCGATTTGAGCCCACTGTATGGATCAGGTAAAAGTTTCAATACATAACCTTTAGGTGTCCTCATTTCCCCCACACTTTCTTTTTGCCCTTGGTTGCAGATGTCGCGAGTCAGAACCAGATCAGAGATAAAGATTCTGGCCGAGGTTTACTTTACCCAGATACCTTTGCAGAGGACAGATTAACATTTGCAACACCTGCTATGGTCGCACTATTGGTTATCTTCAGTCGGAATCACAACGCAAGTCTTATTTTTATTCTAAACGATGCTGAGACACTTACTGCGTCATAATCACAGTACATAGCAGAGCGCCTGCTCAGCATTAATGAACGTAAAACATGGAAGGATCCTCCTCCGACGGACGAAATATACAGAGCGAAACAGGACGAAGAAATATTTCAAACCGCGCGACTTATCAAGTACGTTTATTTTTCACTCCTCTGTAGATTTGATCTTTACCTACGGAATGTTAAGCTGCGGACATTTCTTGAGCGTGATGATATCAGATTATCTTCCTGCATACCTAGGGCTGTCAGAAGACGGGAATTGGACAAGAAGTGGCGGAATCGACGTTTGTTTATATTATCTTCTCTCTCTCTCTCTTCGTTAATCCTCCTATTTAACTTTTTTTTTGTCCCAGTTATCTCAATTAAGAAAACAAGCTGCTAAAGGACACTCGCACGGGACCCACTCCAGCGTCGAGTTCAGTCTGTTATATAGGGTGAAGATAGTCGTTTAACTCCCTCATGGCTGATGATGTGATCTTTCTGATTGCCTAAAAAAAAATAGTGGCACGCTAGCGTATCGCAAGCCGACCTAAAGTGGACAGAAGAGCAGTTCAACCAGCTGTTCAAGCGTAAATCGTTTGACAGGGTTACATCTGATGAGCTGGAAAGGGTGGTGCGGGAGAATCAATCTACGCTGAATGATGAGCCGAAAAAGCGAACTTTTACTCGGTAAGCTCATTTCGTTCGCTCTCACGTCTCATGTGCTATGTAGATTGCTTGGTTATAGGATGACGCGCAGCCTTGATGGAAGATTCGACAATGACGAGCTCGTGAGCGTATTGCTAGAGGCGGCTGAGAGTCCAGCAGGTGCCTTTCGCGCACGGGGCATTGCGGCCGTGTTTCGGTCTGCAGAAATCCTAGCCATCGAGCAGTCACGTTCTTGGGGTGTTTGTTCGTTGAATGAGTTTAGAACTCACCTGGGACTGAAACGCATGTACTCTGTCTGCTTGCGGTTTGATAACGAGGATCTGATGTCGAACAGCGTTTACAACATTTGAAGAGTGGTCCTCGGATCCTGTTATTTCGGTGAGTTCGGGGATTCGGTCCACTTTGCTCCGCTTGTTTTGACGTTGGTTTTTTTTTTTTTTTAGAGCACGGCGCGTCGATTGTACGGTCATATTGACAATCTAGAGCTTTATGTGAGCTTGCGCGCTGAAAGAAGTACGGTCATCTTAACCTTGCTTTTCTTCAGCCTGGCTTGCAATGCGAAGCATCATCCGATTCACCCTATTCTTGCGGATACACAGTGCGAACCCTACCCTTTTGCAAGCTCTACCTTACTCATTGATTGGCTCAGTAGATGACCAAAGCTCTATTGGCTGACGCTGTTAGGCTCATACAAGCGGATAGGTTCTACACGACCGAGTTTAATCGTAAGGCTTTTTCCTTCGCCGTATCCAACGATATACAAGCTTTTATTAATGCACACTTTCTTTTTTTCAGCACGAAATTTGACATCGTGGGGTTACCTGGATTGTCAACGAGATATATCTAGCAGTATGAATTCAGGAGGACAACGTAAGTTTCCACGTTGCTGACGACGGATGTATTGAAAAATGTTTCTAAGTCTCGAAACTGCTCTCGCGCCACCTTCGGCGGTATTATCCATATGTAAGTTGCTAGCGTCCAAGATCCGACTTGAGGATTCATCACGAACATATTTCAACTGCAGAATTCGGTATACGGTTGCTTCCCTTTCTCGACACCTCAAAGTATGAAGGAGACTTTGACAAGGCAAGGTATCGCTGATAGGTACTTGTTTGATCAACCAACGGCTGCGCTTGTCCCCAAGATTTTGGACGAGTTTGCGTCGATCAAACATGTTATTAGTGAACCAGAGATCTTTCCCCCAATGTATGAGTTCAAGATCACCCAGGACAGTCAAGAATTCATGTTGTCCATTGAATCAGGCATTGGGTAAGAGAATTTCGTTGCTGTGATCCAAATACTGAAATATATATTGTAGGTGTAAGGCCCCGGACAAGTATTGGGTGTGTATTGAGTAGAATATGTGAAATTCAATCAATTTGTCAACTCTTTTACAGGTACTTGAGAAACTATTTCCGAATAAGGATGCTCTCCAGGACCATGGTGAATGGTTCCGTGAAAGTATGACACGGAAAATAAAAGAACGGGCATGGAAATATGGAGGCATCAAAGGTACAACGATCGATATTGTACATGATGTGATCAATGCGTCATCAGTTGAATGGGTGGCTGAGCATTTGGTGAGTACCGTCAAGTATATTTTTTGTATTCGTCCCTGCCCTGACAACGCTATCTGTAGTTTGGTATCACTCTAAAGACGGATGCGTTTCTGGAAGGTCTATTTACCGAGAGCGAACTGTATGATATTCTATCCAAGCTAGTGGGTCTGATATTTCTGCATTCATGAACAAGGCTGACAGTTTTTTCAATAGTATTCGTGAGTGTTTGATGACTGCATCGGGTTAGAGGTCTTATATACCTATATTTACAGACTCAAATACCCGAGCCTTGAAGATACGGACAATGGTTTCACTTTGCGCCAGAGTGTACGACCTAGCCACGTTATTTTGGGTCTTGTAGCAAAGGAAATCTTGGCGCTCAAACCTGTCTTGTCACCTGTATGTCCCATGACTTCGAATTTGTTTTTTTTTTTTTGAACTTGTTGGATGCTTATGATATTACTTAGAGAGTGTTCATGGAGAGATTCTTCCCAGGACAGAAAACGGAAGAGGATGTCCGACCGAGCTATGAGCTGCTCAATGCACTGGCGTCCAGCAACAAACCGCTTGAAGAATTGATTACTATTGTGTTGGATATAGCTGTCAGTTGCTCTGTGAGTGTTGCACAAGGTACGTGTCATTGGTTTTGAAGCGTGCTGGTCGGCTAATGGCGCTTAAAGCTGCTGTGAATGCTGTTGAATTTTACCTGGAAGGCGAGCAGGAGAGAGAACGTCACCATATTTTGGAGCTGTTACAACTGGATGACGCGGAGAGCGGTGAAGTACTGCTGGGTTATGCAAGGGAAGCCCTTCGTACGTACAGAACCTTGGCAATTGGCTCAACCTTTTATTATTACTAAACGATGGGCAGGATTCAATCCTCGAATAAGTAATGTATGGCGAGAGGTCACCGCAGACACGCAAATCCCTCAAGGCGAGGATATGTCGCCTCTGAATGTTCACGCGGGAGATAGATTATGGCTCAGTTTCAAGAATGCTAACCATGATGTAAGTTAATGGACTATCGGTGAAGTTGATGTGACGTATAATGAATGTTGGATGCTTTTAGCCTGCCCAATTCCCTGACCCCATGGAGATTGATCCGCGGCGGGAGCGACTGTCATATCGGATCTTGGGAAATGAATTCTTTAGCGGGCCCATTGCAGCATTCGGGGAACAGATCATTGTGGAGGCGCTTAGAGTTATCCTCAGATTGAAGAATTTGAGACACGCAGAGGGAGCATTGGGTGGGGTGTCAGGTTTCCGAACGGTCGTACATGACACGGAACTGAATGTGTATCTGATGCCGAATGGGTCTACGAGTTCTTGGCCAGGTCCTTTGCATCTAGTGGTGAGTTCTTTTCGATCTCTTCTTTGAGACGCTAAAAGCATTGGTGTGTTAGTATGATGATTAATTTCTGTCGTTATATTTACATATATACCTTGTTACGTTGTTTAATAAATTATATTATATTCACATGTTTTACGAGTAGTTCATTGTGCCAATGGATTGGACAGCTACGATACTGATAGTCGTCAAGTTAAGATGTATGGCTTGTCACATCGAATTTCTGCGCCTTTAGGCGAAGCGGCCGATTTAGCCTCACTCATTGACGAACAGATGTGGGAAAGGTATAAGGGGTATTGAGAGATTCCGAATCTTGCAGAACCAGGTGGCGCAGAAAAGTGCTTAAGAATTTCATAAATGATATAGGGATGTAGACTTTGATGATGTTGGGATGAACTGTTGCGCAACAGCATCTGAGTCACGTCAGGTGCTAGTCATAGCGTTGTGAGTAAGGTTTTGGGGTATCGTAGGAACATATACTGATATGCGAGATGTGGGGCACGGAACCTCGAAGTTGGGCAAAAGTGTCGATCAGGCCTGAATCGACCGAGTCGCCAAAGGGGTCGGGGGGATCAATGGAGGGGGGGTTAGGCATAGTTGTGAGGGGTTGGTGTGGGGAGAGAGAGGGGTTGGAGCCGGGGAAACCACTAAGGTGGGTGAGAGAAGGAGACGCGAAGGGCTTGGTTGGGAGCGGAGCAGAGGCCCCAACGCGGAGACAAGAAGGAAGGACGCTGCTGAAAGTTGGCTACAACGGCGAGCTCGAACTGCACTAAACCGTGTGAAAAAGCAAGGATGGTGAAGAAGCGTTTTCGAACTTGTTTGGTCGCAAAGCAAGTTTGACGCTGGCTACGAAGAGCCAGACTCACGTGTTGTCATGGATAAGCGCCCTAGCAGAGCTTTTGTCTTCAATATTCAAAGGCCAGTATGTTTGACCGTTTAAAAAAGAGACTGAAGCCTTCGTACAAGCCTTCTGGCAATCAAAATCAACATCAGCTCCTCTCATCCGACAGTCAATCTACATCCCATCCACCGGCTGCAAAGTCCACGCTGCCCCTAAAAGATCGGCATTCTGACGGTTCTATCCTACCCTCCGTTCCAAGTCTATCTCGGGACACCACTCTGGTAAGTCCCTGTGCTATATCTCCAAGTCTACATTCAATCTGTTCATTCCCGAGCCTGATATAAGGTAGATCAGCCAGCAGCCTTTCCAAACCCGAGCAATCAACAACGAAGCGATAATCGCTTAACCTCCACTCCACGCTTCCAGTCTCATTTCGATACTTTTTCGAAGGCTACAAGTGTTGCATGGAAGGGATTAGAAACAGCACTTAGGCTTCTGGAAAGGTGTGCCGGTGGGTTCGCTCCTCTCAAGTTAGCAGTTGGTGGTTTAGTCGCCTGCCTCGATCTGGCCGAGGTGAATTCCTATTCATTTATGAACATAGTTTCTGACGCAGACCTCAGGCAGTGATCGAAAACCAAGAAGAATATCAAAAGCTAGCAAAGGATCTCAAAGTCATGACTGAAACGTTAGCCTCATATGTATCCAAGCTTGTCGCCAGCGATGCGAGGGATCAGTTGGCCTACATTGCAACGTACATGTCTGTTTATAGATCTGGAACTTACTCTTATTAACAACTGATAGATCGTTTGAAGATGAATTGAAATCCATTCAATATAAGGAAGATCGCGGCATTGGGATCCGAATAGTGGAGGCAAATGGAGATGCTGGGGATATCCTTCAACGTTATCGTCGGATCGAGTCGCTCTTTCGTCAGGTACAGGTGAGTAGCCAGCTGTTCAAAATCTGTGTGGCAGTCTGATGTATGATCAGATGTATATTAGTACGAAGATTGCGGAAGACACGCGAAATTCATTTCAGGTAGGAGAGAGTGATCTAGGTCTTCATACATACTAAGCTGAATTGATAGAAAACTTTGCTCGATGACTTGTCCCCAGTGAAATTAGCCACTTACAACTCAAGCTACTCCACTACAATCGGCAGACGCGGCTGTACACCCGAGACACGTGAAGCGATCATTCAAGGTTTGAAGGACTGGGCAATGAGTAAGGAAGGGGCGAAGGTGTATTGGATGAATGGGATAGCGGGGACTGGCAAGACGACAATTGGATACACCTTCTGCGAGTGGTTGGCCAAAGCCGGGAAACTTGCAGGAAGCTTCTTTTGTTCTCGCGCCGAGTCGTCATGCCGTGACGCTAATAACATCATTCCAACCCTCGCATTCCAACTATCACAATTCTCATCTGCCTTTCGTTCATCATTGTGCGAAATCCTGAAGGAGGACCCGCAGGCCAGTAAACTTGAGGTACGATGGCAGTTTGAGAAACTCATTTCGGATCCTATTGGAGTGGTTGGAAGGGAAGTGCTGGAAGGTAGCGTGGTTGTGGTCGACGCCTTGGATGAGTGTGATGATGGACAGGCGTTCCGGCTGTTTCTCGAGACGCTTTTGCATCTCGCACCGAGCCTACCCTTCAAGTTCTTCCTTCTCAGTCGACCTGAGCCAATTATTTGGCAAAAGATGATGGCACCAGGCCATTCACAGTCTGTGCTTCATCTACACAATATTGAAGAGGCGGTCGTGGAAGCAGATATCAAAAAATATCTGACTGAGGCCCTTCGCACTATGTCCCCACCTCCGTCACACGGGCAAGTAGAACAGCTTGCCAAACGGGCCGGAAGGTTGTTCATTTATGCTGCAACTGTTGTACGTTATATTTGCCCGGACCGTTCCGTCAACTCCACCGCCCGCCTAAACAGGGTGTTGGGTCTGACCACCAGGTCGGGAAAACAGTATGAAGAGCTAGATGGATTGTATACGAGCGTTCTGTCTGCCGCCCTGGATAATGATCAACTTGAAGAAGACGAAATACACAATATTCTCCTTACCTTGTGGACGGTAGTATGTGCAAGGGAACCAATATCGCTCGAGGGAATCGCGTCCCTTCTCTTTATACATAAAGAGACACTTCAGACCTCGCTAGAGCCGCTGCGATCGGTTCTATTCATTCAAGAAGGCGTAGACGAACTCATTGCCCCATTCCACGCATCATTTCCCGACTACATATTGCAACGCGATCGATCCAAAACGTTTTATTGCGATGCCACGCAACACCATGGACTGCTTGCAAACGGGTGTTTTGAGGTGATGAAAGCACAACTGCGGTTCAATATCTGTAATCTGGAGTCGTCTTTTGTGTTTGACGAGGATGTACCGGACCTAGAAGACCGGGTTAAAAAGCACATCTCCCGCGCGCTCTCATATGCATGTCGGTACTGGGGCGAGCATCTGAAAAAGAGCCATCCCAGTGAGGAAGCCCATAAGAACGTCAATGAGTTTTTGAAGAAACGGCTATTATTTTGGCTGGAGGTGCTGAACCTCGAGAAACGGATCTTAATTGGAGTAGATATACTGCGACAGGCACAGAAGGGGTTGAAGGTGAATATCTTTTCATATGATCCCGGCTTGTGAGCTGAGACGAGATAACAGAATTCAGAATACAATGGAATGAAACAAATGGCTGATGCAGAGGCATTCGTAGCGCGATTTTCTGGAGGTGCATGCAGACGCAGCACACCGCACATCTACATTTCAGCGATCCCATTCTGTGCGAAGTCTAATTCAGTATATTCCAACTACTGGAGATATATGCGAGGGATTATGAAGGTGAAGGGCAGCGCATTAAATGAATGGCCAAGTGCAGCACTCGTGATGTGGGGAACAGGTTCCATAACCTGGTCGGTTGCGTTTTCTCCCGACGGCACCCGCATCGTATCTGGCTCATACGATAAAACGATCCGAGTGTGGGATGCACAGAGCGGCGACATTGTTGCTGGTCCATTAAAGGGTCACACAGATCCTGTCACGTCAGTCGCTTTCTCTCCCGATGGCACCCGCATCGTATCTGGCTCAGACGATGCGACCATCCGAGTATGGGATGCACGGAGTGGTGACGTTGTTGCTGGTCCATTCAACGGTCACACGAATACTCTCACGTCAGTAGCGTTTTCTTCTGATGGCACCCGCATCGTATCTAGCTCATACGATAAAACGATCCGAGTATGGGATGCACAGAGTGGCGACATTGTTGCTGGTCCATTCGAGGGTCACACAGATCCTGTCATGTCGGTTGCTTTCTCTCCTGATGGCACCCGCATCGTATCTGGCTCAGACGATGCGACCGTCCGAGTATGGGATGCACGGAGTGGCGACATTGTTACTGGTCCATTTAATGGTCACACAAATTCTGTCACGTCAGTCGCTTTTTCTCCCGATGGCACCTGCATCGTATCTGGCTCAGACGATATGACCATCTAAGTATGGGACGCACAGAGCGGTGATGTTGTTGCTGGTCCATTCAAGGGTCACACAAGTTTGGTCAAGTCAGTCGCTTTCTCTCCCGACGGCACCCGCATCGTATCTGGCTCACGCGATAAGACAATCCGAGTATGGGATGCACGGAGCGGCGACATTGTTGCTGGTCCATTTAAAGATCACACTGGTTATGTCACCTCAGTCGCTTTCTCTCCCGATGGCACTCGCATTGTATCTAGCGCATATGATAAGACCATCCGCGTATGGGGTGCACAGAGTGGAGATGTTGTTGCTGGTGCATTCGAGGGTCACAGACATTCTGTCCAATCAGTCTCTTTCTCTCCCGATGGTACCCGCATCGTATCTGGCTCACAGGATCAGACGATCCGAGTATGGGATGCACGGAGTGGCGACATTGTTGCTGGTCCATTCTACGGTCACACTGGTAATGTCATGTCAGTCGCTTTCTCTCCTGATGGAACCCGCATTGTATCTGGTGCATATGATAAGACCATTCGAGTATGGGATGCATGGAGTGGCGGTGTTGTTGCTGGTCCATTCGAGGGTCACACAGACTGGGTTACGTCGGTCGCTTTCTCACCCGACGGCACACGCATCGTATCTAGCTCATACGATAAGACAATTCGAGTATGGGATGCACGGAGTGGCGACATTGTTGCTGGTCCATTCAATGGTCACGCTAGTTCTGTCAAGTCAGTCGCCTTCTCTCCTGATGGCACCCGCATTGTATCTGGGTCAAACGACCAAACAATCCTAGTGTGGGATGCACGGAGCGGCGACATTATTGCTGGTCCATTCAAGGGTCACACACATGTTGTCCAGTCAGTCGCTTTCTCTCCCGATGGTACCCGCATGGTATCTGGTTCAGTTGATCAGACCATCCGAGTATGGGACGCATGGAGTGGCGACATTGTTGCTGGTCCATTCAACGGTCACGCTAGTTTTGTCGAGTCAGTCGCTTTCTCTCCTGATGGCACCCGGATTGTATCCGGCTCTCACGACCAGACAATCCGAGTATGGGATGCACAGAGTGGAGCTGTTGTTGCTGGCCCATTCGAGGGTCACACACATTCTATCACGCAAGTTGCTTTCTCTGCCGATGGCACTCGCATTGTATCTGGCTCAAGCGATGAAACAATCCGAGTATGGGATGCACAGAGTGGCGAATTTTTTTCCGGCCCACTGACAGGTTATGCATCTGATCAGATGCTCCAAGCATGGGATACACATTTTGTATTTGCGCAAGATGGATGGATAACCGTGGACAGTCACCCATTCTTTTGGATATCACCGCCTTTTCGTCCCCAATTACCATTTTCAACTTCCAATACACTTGTGATTGGCCCACAAGGCGCAGTTTCAATTGACTACCCTTCTACCCTCAACATTGGCACATTGTGGACTTCTTGTTTTTTCTCACCTACCTGATTTTATTTCATTTACAGTACTTTTTTCTTCACATAGAAATATATTTGGGGTCCCGTAGGGGCCCAAATTTGAATAGCCAATACGAACTACATTGACAATTTAACCTACAGTCCTGAACTGATATCGCCGTCTCTACAATCGAAAGGACCAAAGCGAAAACCAGCAACATTCGAAAATGCAAATTTTATGTATCAGCTTCACGTGCAACGCGAAGCGCATGACAAGATTTATACTACGAAGTTTGGCTCGTAGTTCATTGAAAGCTTCATGCCGCACCACGGCGGTATCGCAATGCAGATGCTTTCCGTAGAATGACGAATCAACAGAGTCTTGAAATTGAAAGATGGGGTGATATTATAGCGGATATGTAGTAACAAGTATGTGGCACAGTGCGCGGTAGCTATAGTATTAATTGTCGATTGGGCCAAATGGTCGATAACGAGATCAGCATCGCGAGGGGTCACTACACACCTATAGAACAGGGCATGGGGGAAGCTTTGGCCCTTGGAATGATTGGTGGTAGGTGGGGGCATTAAGTAATCCTGGTGTCGTACGGAGGAAGCTGGGTGTGACTCGGGTGACGAAATTCTAGTTGGCCCTTCGCTATCGGACTACGGCGGTTTCCTTGGTTATCCCAAAACTTCCGGGGCCAAAACCTAATACGCTTGAAGCTTGAACGCTTGAACAATAATCGACATGCTGCCCTCCTGGCTGCAAACGCTTCATCACGAAATGCGACGACTCCTCCGCCCTCTTCTGGCGGTTCGTCCGCTTTGCAACCGGCCATATCCCATCTGCCGAATATCGCCAACGCTTCTTTTCGGGATCCCCGTCTCATTGCACGTCCTGCCGCACCCGGACCCCTCTGTCCCGTGACCACATCATCTGTAAGTGCCCTCGCTATTCCTTTCCTTTCCCTCTTTCCTACGGCATGACAACAACTACGTTGGCCTCATCGCCTTCTTGAAAGCCAACCCGTCTGCAGTATCGTTCGACGACATCCCCCCGGCCACCAGGACCCGTCCCCCATGACGCTTCCACTGGGCCCTTTTCACCCGGTGACTGAGTGCAACCTTCGATTTCGCCCTTACAATGCCCTATAGTGCCTTTAGCTGTCTCCTACACACGGTTCTCCTAGATATCGTTGCCCCTCCGTTGCTTCCATAATTGGTCTGTACAACCACCTTCTTTACGAATATAACCATTGCTATGCGGAAAAAAAAAAAAAACAGACGAAATTCTAGTCGATGTATTATATTAAGTTTACGTAATCGTTGGTGAGGGAGACGACCATAACACGGCAACTGTATCGTATGCTGTACATGACACAATATCGTTCAAGTAAAAAGGGTGGTACAAGCTTTATCTAAATCGCTATTAGTACAGGCGGTAGTATAGTAGTACACCAGAATAGTAAGGTTCCAACAAACAGATTCTTAGTAATCACTTCACCCTGCAAAGCCGTTCCAAATTACAGATATGTAGATAGTGACTAGATAACAGTTCGTCATGACAACTAAACGAGATCCATAACACAACGTTCCGATGCCAGACAACAAATAGGTAAGGTAAGATACTTTGCGAATTAGCGATGAGTCGATGATCGTAGACCATCATGAGTCCTCTGCGTAAGGAAAAGTCGTTAAAATATTTGTTCTGTTCAGCGATCCACGCGAACCTGTGTCAGGTTGCTGCTATTCGCGGTTAATAGCCATTGTAAAGATAATGTTTACAGACTCTTACCTTTGGCTTTGCCGGCGAGCTTTGCCTCTAGCTCTGCGATACGGCTCTCGGCTTCCTCCGCACGCCTCTCCAGTTCTTTCTTCTCCTTTTCTGCGCGCTTCTTTTCTTCCTCTGTGCGCCTTTCTGCCTCCTCAGCGCGCTTTTTCTCTTCCTCGGCGCGTTTCTTCTCTTCCTCGGCGCGTCTCTTCTCTTCCTCGGCGCGTTTCTTCTCTTCCTCGGCGCGTCTCTTCTCTTCCTCGGCGCGTCTCTTCTCTTTCTTAGCAATCTCCCTAGCCTCTCTAGTATGTTTATTATTGGGATTATTGATAATAGCATCGATCTGTAAAATTGGATCGTATTAGCTATATATTAAAAAAGCTACTGACATCAAGATAGAAACTCCCATCGTTCTTGAATTCATGGTACATCACATCAGTTCTAGCAAGCAATTCGGGGATATTGACATCCTTGGAGAGCATGCCCGCCGGTAGGCCCAGCCACGTGCCTCTTTGGCTTTTCCCTTTAACAGGAAGGGAATGAACATCAGGGAAACGAGCTTTAAGTGCCGTTGCTGCCGTATAGCAAAACCAATAACAATTATTTTGGGTCAGGTGATATGTTGTCGAATTTTCCCTGATAGCGCAGGCGAGCAAGACGACCTGCGGGAGGTTGAGACGTTCGCCTTGGGGGAAAGCGAGGTGGTCCACCGGAAGTTGGTCGTTCTTTTCGTCTTCTTGTAATCGACCATCCTGGTAGAGAGAGACGTCGTCATTAGCGAACTTTGTGAACGTAGCTCGGTCATGGTCGTCGGGTCGAGGAGCCGCGCTACCGCTACCGCTACCATCACCGCCACCACCACCACTCTGTTCGCCCTCGTCGGAATCGGAATGGGGACCCGCTTTCTTGGACCCACGCTGGAAAAAGTTCTTGACCGCTGAATCTTGAATTCGACGATCCATGCGTAGATGGACTTGTCCTTTACCACCATCGGTGAAAGTGGCAATAAGATATTCGTGTTTGACTTTGGTTTTTTTATCTTTGTAGGTTCGGAGTTCGCTCATGGTCCAATGATCGAATTGGAGACCCTGCGTCTTGGGTCTGGTGTATAGAGAGAGTAAGCTTTCACGATAGGTCTCAACGGAACGATGGCCTGATTTAATGAGGGCGAACTCAGGTGTGATGATCGGTGGATGAGTTCCAGACATGACTCGGAGGAATTGAGCGACAGAGATGATTACGGAACGAAGACGGACAGGAAGGGGTATTTTATATGATAAGAGTATGGGGGTATCAACGTAAATGTTGGAGGATTCCTGTGCCGTGGCGGAACTCGAGGGCTGCGGCTGTTGTGTTGCCATTATCCCATCCAGCAGACTTTCCCGAAATAGCTGAGGCAACGAACAATACGTTCGTTATAGAACAAGACCCCCCCCCCAGTGGATATGAAAACCCCAATTAGCCAAATTCCACCATAACCATAAGATGACCTGACACGTACCTCTGCGCGTGTATTAAACGTGCAAAGCGAAAGCGAAAGATGGTCCGCAACCTTTCGCTTAGACGCGCAGCTGGAACCAGTGACGGTGTGAACGATCCCAGCCGGAGACCGAAAGAGCTGGGAAAGCTGATGTAAGTGACTGTCCACGCCTTTTACTTGTTCGCGGAGTTCAATAATAGCTGATGACCCTGATGAATCAGATGATGGCTGCATACAAATCGGGCAAGTTATAGCTGCCATCCTTCTCCTCCCAAATGCTTTTTGTCCCTCCCTCCATAAGTATGCGGCATCAGCCCAGTGCTTTGTAGCATCGCACTTCTATGTTGCGATGCCGGACCGAATTTGTTTATTAATGTGGGTCCGTAGGGACTGTGGCGTTCCGTCAACTTAGAGTCGATAGGTATCATAACCTGGATTGTGCAAATGTGAGGTTCTTAAAACAATAAGTAGTTCCTCGAACGGGATGCTTGTGATCGGACACTTCAAAGGGACCCGTTTTGCTTATTCTTCCCAAAATCCAGGAATGTGGCGATACTGAGTCGTCGATGGATTCCATGTAATGTAGTCTTCGTACAACCCGGTCTGAGATCTGAGTACCAGCCAAGAAAGAAAGTGATGTATGTCTACGAATTAAAAACCGCATATGCCTAATTTTCGGTAGTGACCTAGAGTGTAGCTCTTCTCACGCCAGAAACGGACAGTGACCCATTGGGTCGCTCAACGCACAGCCCAACTGCCTTGTGCATCAAGCCAAACACCACATCGTTTACGTCTCTCTCTACCGGTGTATTTAGCACAAATCGGGCGAGTAAAGGCCATGAGTGGGGTGGACTGTCGTCTAGGTACAGGTTGGACGTGCATGGATGTTGACGAGAAATTCTCAGATCCTTCGCCCCTGGTCTCTTACTTTGCGCTCCCGAACGAGAGTGAAGGTTTTAAGCTATCCAACAATAGAACAAGGTCCACATCCTCGCTATCGCCTTTTGTTTATCCCTTCAAGGGCCATGTCTGGATGGGTTTGACATTATTGAAGTTAGTATGACATTTAGCCCGACCGGGTTTCTACGTTGCACAATTTTGCGGATACAAAATGGGTATCATGTAGTTTGGACAATGAGCGTAGTATTGGCAACCTCGGCTAGTATTGTCGAGAATGAGTTTGGCATCAGAAACGGGCGGTAAAGCCCAAACGTCCATCACGCTCTCTCTCACCCCCCCCACTGTACTCTGTTTGTCTTCTCACTCACCACTTCTTCCTCGTCAAGGGTTGCCTACCGCAGGATAACCTTCAAACCTTCCCTTTTTCTGGGCAGCTGACCGTTTCCAACTTGGACTCGTCTGCCGTTTTGATTCACCCTCCTCGACGAGGACTCGGACTCGACCCACAACCTGGACAACAATGTCCCTCCGAACACCCTCACTACCGCTTCAATAAACAACATGTCCGCAAGCTCCTGGACACATATTTCCCTCCAGCATCATCATAGGCCCTGGGCCTGATCGCTAGGGGGAAGATGGGTGCGGACGAGGTGAGCTGTCTGTTAACTCAAATTTCAAACTTTTTCCCACCTAAATCCCCGGTCGTAGGATAGACCGCATGGCCATACGACCAACCACCTTTTTTAAAAAAGGCCATTTATGCCGCCGCATGAACATCGCCTGGCTCCCCGCTATCCAGCAGGTATGTTTGTACTTGTTTGTATGGAGCCACGCAGTTCAAAAGTTGAAATGTAGGGTCCTCCAATGATATAAAATGGGCCAAAAGTGTCATTCAAGAACGAGAAATGTCTCCTTATCGTTAATTCGAGAAAATTTGGTAGCAAGTCATGTTGTGAACCACGAAATTTCAGAAATTGTTGTTCCTTGTTCCTACTGGAATGACAAGATTCACGACAACACTTTAACTAAATTAACTAAAGCAGCGGAATCTGCAAGAAAAAAAGTCTTTACAGACGCGATGCAAGTATCATCTTACGTATGATTTTATAGAGATATTCAATTAATCGTCATAGTCTCCCTCCCCGCGCATTATTTCTCTCTCTCTCTCTCTGGGCAACCACTTGCGCTCAAACGAGTCACCTTCAGCTTATAACAAACTTTCTCCCATTTTCCTGGCACTTTCAAGGGTGCTGTCGACCATATTGACGAAGCTCATATACTGCTATTGGACACTTCTCGACGATGCATTTCTTGTCAGTGGCCATACAGATTGTACAGCGACAACCTAATGAATGCTGCCGCGTTTGGTACTATCATTTCGATTCAGGAGTTCTTTGCAAGATTTTTTGGCCACCAATCAAAAATTACGTAATGCGACAGCAGCTGGTAATATTTTTTCGTTCTTTATAGCCACTCAAGATAATAATCTAAAGAAATCTCCAGGAGTTATATATACGTCCTTCCAAAAGTGCGAGCTAGTACTGGATGATACTTTAAATGTGCTCGACATCAGGCAAGAACGTTTTTTTTTTTTTTTTTTTCACTTAACACGAGGCTTTGCTTCACTGAACTTGGAAGCAATCAGGATATTTTCTTATTTAATGTTTTCGGAACCTATGAAGGCTTCTATTCCTACCCAATCAGCTCATCCTGGCTTTGCATTTCGGATATAGGCTTGACGTTTTGGTGCCTCGACGACGAACGTATCATCAAACTATTTCTCTTTTTTGAGATGACATTTGGTAAACTTGACTCCTTTCATGTCATTCATGATTCACGTTTCTCTAATGATCCATGCTAGGATTCCTGACTTTTCGCACGAACGGTGGTTGCTGTAAATGGGAGACACCTTTTCCCACTCCATGCCTACTTTGCTGATCCGTCCAAGTCCTTCACATTTCAAACTTTATGCTCGATTGGATGCTAGACGTTCCTGACGCGCCTTGACGCGCCTGTAATGATAACCTTGTCATTTGTTTATCGTGGTACAGGGACACGCCTGTGACATTTGCTAGTTCAGTCGCCGTCAAGATGCCCATCGGCCATCACTCGCATTCTGGCCAGTGCATGCGACAGGTTCTCTCTCGAACAAATTGTTCTCGCCGCCATTGATCGTCAATTCATTATCTACACGGCCTGTCTGAGCACGTTCCGCGGCACAGACAGGTCGACTTGTACCCTGAAGAAGTGGAGAAGTTCTCTAAACCACGTTGGCTGACCAATTCCACGCCTTTGTTTGTTTAGGAAGCACATCGTCTCAATGTTTTTATACGCACCACCCCATCCCACCCATTCGTCTCCTCGTTTGGCTCGAAACAGGGCATATCACTGCTCTCGATTTGAACCAGCTCGCGGAGACTGCGAAGGAATGTGCGGTATGCAGTTTGCATATGGCGCCTCGTTTGAAGTCAACGCGGCATGCGTTTTCAAAAATGGATTGGAAGACGGCATATCCGGGGTGAGGGGATGTTCTCGAGGTTAGTATCTCCAAGTGTCCTTTTTTGACTTGTGTACCTGACATGACATGCCTCAGCTAAATACGTGAAGAGGGCGAGGGGCATTTTAGCGTTGTCGGACGATTCGCATGGGGTCGCAGAATATCAACATACTCAATTATGGTTTGCTCCAAGAATATCTGTTGTCTGCGGGTGTTAAAGAGCGATGTGGTGTTTGGAAGAGAGCGAGGTATGTACCCACCAATGCTGGATGGGAGAAAGACTCATCCAGCTCGATTTCCAGGCGAATGGTGGACGAACTCTTTTTTGGATCGTGTTAGTACAAGCTTCCAGAGATGAGAATTGCTCGTGGTTAAGTGGTAATGTTGATTATGCTCTTATTGAGTACAAAGATGTTTGGGACTATAAAGGTGAGATTTGGTATCTTCTGGAAGAATTTACTCATCGGCAACTTTTCAGATTACTCACTCTTGGCGGTGCCAGGGATCTAGAGACAATGTGTTCAATATTGCACAAGGTCGCCTGTTCCTAAGGAGTTGAGGTCAAAACGTCAGGATTCCGATTTAAGTCTTGTGTTACATAGTATGTATATCCCAGAAGCCGTCAGTGAAGCTATTGCTTTGCTAAAGTTGACCAGGTACGTCAATGCCGCCTTCTTGACTTCCCAATCTGAACAAATATCTTCCAGTGTTCCCCCTCTGGAGTCCGTTTCTGTCTGCCTGATGGGCATGGATGGATCTTTCTTACCTTGAAGTTGGAAAATGGGAGGTTAACTAACGTACTACGAGTTCGCAATGCGTCATCTTAGCCGGGGCGTGGATTGAGAGCCCTGATGGCCTGATGCGTCATTTCGCCAAATCATGTAGATTACAAAACTTTTACGTCTTCATATTATTAATATGATACTAGCGCTCATTGGAAACCCTTTCCATAATTACCGCTATCCACATGTTGGCGTCGGTCTGAGAGAAGGCTCGCTTCTCCGCTGCCCAATGTTTGCACTACAGTCACGTCATAAAGAAAGCTGAGAAGCTGTTCAGATGAGCAGCAACCGAGCGCTCTCCAGTGGGAAAAAAAAAATAGCTTCAGAAAGCAATGTATGTACTTTGCTTCGATGAGCACTTGCTGTTTTGACGGGTTTCATGGGTCTGATGGCTCTGTTGAGTGGCCAAAATGGCTGATGCTGTACAAGTGAGAGAGTGCAGCAGTTGTTATAAAGTTTTAACGTTATTATTTGTAGTTGCATGCGATCTGGCACCGATCATCGCAGGGACTAGAGGAAAATTTTCAGCAATGGAGATATAGCGAGGAAAAGTGAAAGTGAGGAAGAGGCGGAGGTGGAGGTGGAGGTGGAGGTGGAGGTTTAGGCGCCCCTACTATGTATATCCAACGCTGCCGATTCCACCCATGCAGTTCAAGCTAACCGGTATCCAACACGTGGCCACCGTAAAGGGATATTACATGGCAACGTCAATTGCGAGGTGGGAGCAGTTGTGATTGATGCGTGGTTAGATTGGGGGCTTACTAGAAACCCGTCTCCGTTGTCGACACATGCATGAGGTCTAGATCTATGTATATATGATGTTTGTCTTAACGATTATGTTAGTCTTTCAAAATACCCTCGAGCATGTCGACTTCAAGATCCTCATCTTTTTCTGGTCTGGTCTTGTTCGCCTTCTTGGTCTTGATGGTGGGTCCCGGCGTCAGTTGTCCATGTCAGGTTTCATGCCCTCTTCAAAAACAGGATGAGTCAACCAGTCGAACGCGAAGCAACGGAGTATCCCAATGCCGGACGTCATCATCCCAGAAATCATGGGACAAATAGAGTGGAGATGGAGAGCGTGTATGAGAGTGGGAACGACGTGTTAGTGTAAAACGATGTAGCATATATTGAATAAAGAACTAACGCGTGATGCATGATGCATGATGGCACAAACAGTTGGAAATCCTTCGCCCCGTCATTGCTCTACCCACCCGCATGACCACACGCGAGACAAGCACCCTGAACTCATAAATTTGCCCGAGTCTCAGCGCCGTGACCCTGAGGAGATTGCACGGACTCGTCAGGAAGCTAAAGAAGCGAAGAAAGATAAGGAAGCACGTACTAAGAAGAAGTTCAGTGTCAGTTCCAGTCTTTTAAGTCGAGCGGTGCACTTTGTTAAGAGGGACGCCTTTATTTTGGTCACAGGCTAAACAAAGTCATGTATTAGCGCACTCGTGAGTCACCCGCTCTCTCTCTCTCTCACTTATTCCCCAACCCTGCTTCCCCACTTGCCCGCTTACACACCTAAGCTTGGACGAAAAATGGCAGACAGTTATTTTTTTAATTTATCCTCTTGCATACGTGCTTTCTTGTTTTTTGTTTTTTTTTTTTTGGTTTTGTTTTGTCTTTCCGTTGTACAAGGCTTGCCCTCAGCCGTTACTAGTGTCTTTTTACGCTGTTTTTGTCGTTTCGCTTTTTAACTTTTTAGTTGCTTTCTAGATACGTTGAGATAACGGTGACCGAAGAGTAAATTGAAACCATGTCTTGAGATTGAGGCGAAATACGAGATTAGATCCAGAGAAATGCGCTTGATATTATTAAGTTTTTTGTTTTTGTTTTTGCTTTTTCGAATTTTGAACTTTTTTTGGGAGGTCTTCGCACTTTTCTTGACGAGTTCAATGAAGAAAGAGAAACCAACCAGATTCAGAGTCAAGAGATATCCCAGTTTTAAATAAAGAAAAGATAGGCTGATCCTGATAGTATGTGTTCGATAGTTGCATAGATGTCCTTGTGTCTTGATAATCCAGAGATGACGCCATGGATCCCAAAAGATTGTCGACTAGCCACAGTTAACTTGATGATGGCGAGCGTTGATTAGATGATGATTTCTACTTCGTCCTCATCCTCGTCTTCATCATTACCATATCCCCCGACAGCTTGATTGCCGCCGCCGCCGCTCCAGGGAGCAATATCCTCCTCGTCTTCCTCCTCCCCATCATCCCCAAAGAGCTCGTTGAATAGCTCCGTATTGTCGCCAGGATGCTCCTCTGCTGCAGCAACCGGCGGTGCGTTCAGCGTCTCAGGGAAATGAGGCTGTACGGTGTGCGTAGGGACTTGCGCATTGATGTTTATCCCTACGAAAACGTTGTCCTCGACAACCTGTACCCCAGCATTTAAAATTGGTTGGGTTGTGAAAAAAGGTTGTCTAGGATCATACGGAGGGTCGACGAGACCAGCGTTTGGAGGAAGGGCATGGTAAGCCCCAATGACGAAGTTATGCGGATTTTCCAAGTTAACCGCACGAGCGTTCTCTACCATGATCGGTGGAGGAGGGATATTGAAGGCGGGATGGTAGGACGGGCCAGTCGGGATCGATGGACCTTCCCAATCAACCTCCATAGCCTCAGGAAGTTCAGGTGTGTAGCCGACAATGAGCGGGTTTACATATGTTGCGTTAGGCGCCACAAGTATAAAAGCCGGACCCATCGTATCAATTTCCATGTCATCCGACTCAGGAACGTAGCCGGCGACGGGTGGCGGGAAGCCGTAGTTGTCCTGGAGCACGGCTACATTCTGGAAAGGTGGTACAGAAACTGCATTCCCGTGAGTTACCATAATTATTTATTAAATATGTCGCTTACTTAGAGGCCTTGCATTCTCACGCAATCGCCTCCGGGACACCCTAAATAGAGCAGGCAAAATTAGTTCAAAAACAACTTGAATGGTGTGTTTCAAGTCACTTACCCATCGTTGGTGACAGGCTTGGGATAGGGTCTGGGTTTGGGCTTGACGGGCCTCCGGGCCTTTCTATCTAGAGGACGCCTGGATTGGAAAAGATCATGTGAGACATTGTCAACAACAGGGAATGAAGACGACTCACTCGGGTGCAAAAGCGTAAGAGAAGCGAACGTCATTGAACTGGACTGGTGGTGCAGGAACTGCATTGCTGTGAGTTACCCATTTACATCTACGCATCAATAATGACTGCTTACCTATACTACGCCTGGGATTCTCGCGTGATTGCCTCCTGGACGCGATGATGGCAGCGGCCCTGGAAAGAGCAAGGTAAAATGTGTTCCATAATGGCGATGTTTTTCAAATCACTCACCCAACGCTAGCCGCAGGCTTTGGGTAGGGCCTGGGCCTGGGCTTGGCGGGTCTCCAGCCCTTTCGGTAAAGTGGAATGTCTAGCGGACGCCTGGATTGGACAAGATAATGTGAGACATTGCCCACGACGACGACGACGACGACGACGACAACAAGTACTAATGGAGGCAACTTACTCGGGTAGAAAGGTATAATTGAGTTGATGCATTGCTGTTATCGTTATTGCTGAAAGCAAAGGTTATCACTTGAAGTAAAACGCGCACTGAGTTGGGCGGTGGTAGTAGAACGAAGGCAAGAGACAACAAGAGGATCGGAAGTGAGGAGCCGGTCCGATTTTAAGGCGGGTCACCGGTCAGCCTCCAATGCACCAGCAGCGGAATAAGCAATTATACTAAGTAATGTTCCTGCGTTTGACAAGGCTGTAAAATCACACACACTGTTGCATGAAAAATACCAATTCCTTTGGGCGTTTAGCACTTTAGCAACAGAGTGGTACGTACGCAAGGAAAGCTTCGGATTACCCAGTTAAGTTTGTAAACGATCGGCCGGTCAACGATCGAATGATTGATGAAATTCAACAGCAAATCACTGAGATCATGCTGCCATTGGTGTCTGCATGCCGCTTGGCAGAATTTTGACCTGAACGCGCAGAGTAGGTAGTGCAGAGCAGGCTGTAGTGCAGAGTAAGTCGAGACTTTAATGGGCGACTTACTATATTTGGGCATCGTTGCGACTTCTACATGGGTACGGCAAAAGCCGTAGCTTAGCTAAGCTAAACATATATCACTTTCAATGAACGATAGATGATGTTGGCAGGTCTCTCGAGTTGGCATGAGCTATTTCCATCCGAGTCACATCAGGTGCTAGAGTGGTGTTGTGAGTAAGGCTTTTGGGTGGTGATGAAGCCTCGCTCTCCCTTGATAATGAGCGCGGACAAGCCACGAAGAGCGATACACACATATTCAAGTACATAACACCCTGTCTCCCGAGAGCTTGCAGCGCGAGTCCCGGTTCTACGCACTCTCGCTGTGCCCATTTGTCATTCCATCTGTAGGCCCTATGGCGGCTTCAAGCCTGTTGACCACATCACAATCTATGATGCCTCCTCCTCCATACCTCCCTCCTTCAAATCCGTACCGTGTTGGAGGGAAGACGTGTTCACCAACGTGGAAATCAGCCTCGTTGAAAAACGGCAGATCGTGCATTTCCTCACCTTTGTCGCTTCCTCCGAGTCTGAAGCTTGGAAGCTTGGCTCTACCGTCGATACAGTGGTGATGGAAGAGGAGCAGGAGCAGGAGCAGGAGGGACAGGGTTTAATACACTTTATACAGACCAAGTTTTGGGCCTTCAGATCCACCGCTGCTGCCATCAGTTACGCCCTCGTATTCTGCACATCCCCCTCTTACAGTGTCCGGCCTGCACTTGCGCGACTCCGTTGGTACGTCCGATCGTCGGGGCGGTATGGCCCTTCCCCATTTTTGATAGGCCAGTATGGTGGAACGGGGGAGATGGAGCAGGGATTTTGTCGAGCAACGGCTGTACATGGCGCAGTGTACCCGATCCGCTGAAATGCAAGTTATTGATTTCGTCGCCTCGTATGGCGGTTATCTTTCTTCTTCCTCGTCTTTGTCGCGGTTGGATCATCCTATATTCATTCCAAGTCCGGGCCATGAAGATCTGGCGCACTCCGTTGCGAGGTGTGTAGCGCTTGTCGACTTTCCTCTTCTCCTTCCGACCTCGCAAGTCGTGGCTCCACCGCCACCGCCATCTCCTCTAGAGAAAGAAAGTCCAGAAGAAGATCAGGAAACACCAGCACCGGCGCCACAATTTCCTCTGTCTCGGCCCAGAGCAGGACACTATCATCTTTACCTTCGCTCTCATCTAACATGGGATCGAGCACGCACGCATGCACGGTGTTGGTGACAGATCCAGGGCCCCTGGGTTTGCTGATGGAGAGACGCCCGTACCATCTTGGAACCGTACCTCAGGGAGATGCTTTCTCTCGCTTCTTCTCCTGCTTCTCATATCCCTTCTGATCCTACCCCTTCTGAATCTGAAGTGGAATGGACACCGCTCTTTACGACGTTTAATATTGAGCATCCGTACAAATACACGCCTGCACCTCTCAGCCCTTTCTCATCCTCTTCGACGCAAACAAGGAGAAGCGCGTTGTACATGGTAATACAAGGCTGGTTATGTTGAGTTCAACTTCGTCATCGACCTTGGGACGAAGTTTGGGTTGGTGATGCCTGAGGGAGGATTGAGAGTATTTTGATGAGAAAAGATGTCTGAAATGGGACAGGATGAAGCTACAGAAGAAGGGAGGTCAGTAAAGGTCCTGATGGGACGTCTGTTGTTCCATAGAAAAAATGTACAAATAAATTTCTATACGGGTATGGTCAGAATAGTAACTACACTTACACCTCAGGAGTTGGACAGCGCAGAACAGCTTATAGATTCGTGAACCACATTTCGAGGCGGATCCTTGCAGGTATGTGAGCGGCATTGCCAGCTTTCAAATGACGGACGAACAGATATATAGGTCTTTTTTTGGCTCAGCGTCCTCAACTCGGGCGACTGACTGCCACGGGCATGGGCACTGCAAGGCACTGCGTGTTCCCTCCACCTTTTCATATGAAGCTGATATGCTCTTGGCTCGCCATCTCCACTACGACACTGTAGGTCATGTAGTTGTCCTTGTTGACAACGCCCCTGCTGCCAAGGGAATTTTTCAAACTGACATCTGCGATAACCAGCATATAGTCATTCGATTCTCGTGGCTGGAAGGAGACTACAACCGCCGCCTTGGAGAATGAACAAACCGACAACCTTGTGACGGCCCTGAAACTTTCGGCTCTTGAGTCTGTATCGCTGCAGACCGATATTGACGTGGGTTTTTCAAGCACCATCTTCCCCAGTCGACCAACCAATAATTTCGTACATGGTTTCAAATGCTTTGGACATGTTTGGTCGCAATCTATCTCTTCCTTCCATTGACTTCCAGTTTGACGCTGAGGCGTGGCTATGAAGAGTCAGACTCACTTGTGTCATGGATAAGCGCCCTAGCAGAGCCTTTGTCTTCAATATTCAAATATTCAAAGGCCAATATGTTTGACCGTTTAAAGAAGAGGCTGAAGCCTTCGTACAAGTCTGGCAATCGAAATCAACCTCGGCCCCACTCATCCCTCAGCATTCCATCTACATCCCATCCAGCGGCAACGTCCACGGTGTCCTTAAACGATGAGCATTCTGACGGTTCTGTCCTACGCTCCGTTCCAAGTTCATTCCAGGGCATCCCTCTGTTAAGCCCCCGTGCTGTGTTCATTCCCGAGTCTGATCTACGGTAAATCAGCCGGCGGCCGTTCCAAACACGAGCGATCAACACCAAAGCGATAATCACCCAGCCCCCACTCCACGCTTCCAGTCTCATTTCGATACTTTTTCGAAGGCTACAAGTGTCGCATGGAAGGGACTAGAAACAGCACTTAGGCTTCTGGAAAAGTGTGCTGGTGGGTTCGCTCCTCTCAAGTTAGCCGTTGGTGGTTTAGTCGCCTGCCTCGATCTGGCCGAGGTAAATTCCTTTTCATTTATGAGCATAGTTTCTGACGTAGACCTCAGGCAGTGATCGAGAATCAAGAAGAATATCAAAAGCTAGCAAAGGATCTCAAGGTCATGGCTGAAACGCTCGCCTCGTATATATCTAAACTTGTTGCCAGTGATGCAAGGGATCAGTTGGCTTACATTGCAAAGTACATATCTGATTATCGATCAGGAACTTGCTCTTATTAACAACTGATAGATCGTTTGAAAATGAATTGAAATCCACTCAATATAAGGAAGATCGAGGTATGGGGATCCGAATAGTGGAGGCAAATGGAGATGCCGGGGACATCCTTCAACGTTATCGTCGGATCGAGTCGCTCTTTCGTCAAGTACAAGTGAGTGCCTAGCTGCTCAATTCGGCGCCACAGTCTGATGTATGATTAGATGTATATTAGTATGAAGTCTGCGGAAGATACCCGAGATTCACTTCAGGTGGGATAGTGTACTTGGTTTTCATATATGCTAAGGTGACCCGATAGAAAATTTTGCTCGATGACTTATCCCCAGTGAAATTAGCCACATATAACTCGAGTTACTCCACCACGATTGGCAGACGTGGGTGCACACCCAAGACACGTGAGACGATTATTCAAGATTTGATGAACTGGGCGACAAATAAGGAAGGGGCAAAGGTGTATTGGATGGATGGGATAGCGGGGACTGGTAAGACGACAATTGGATACACCTTTTGCCAGTGGTTGGCAGAAGCCGAGAAGCTTGCAGGAAGCTTCTTCTGTTCCCGCGCCGAGTCGTCATGCCGTGACGCTAATAACATCATTCCGACACTCGCATTCCAACTATCACAATTCTCCCCTAACTTTCGTTCATCATTGTGCGAAACCCTGAAGAAGGACGTTCAGGCCAGCAAACTTGAGGTACGATGGCAATTCCAGAAGCTTATCGAGGGTCCTATTCGAGAGGTTGGGGGACCGGAGCTAGAAGGTAGCGTGATTGTGGTCGACGCCTTAGATGAGTGCGACGACGGTGAGGCCTTCCGACTGTTTCTCGAGACGCTCTTGAAATTCGCACCGGGTCTACCCTTTAAGTTCTTCCTTACCAGTCGACCGGAGCCAATCATCTGGCAAAAGATGATGGCACCAGCCCATTCACGCTCCGTGCTTCATCTACATAATATTGAAGAGACAGTCGTGGAAGCAGATATCAAGAAATATCTAAGCGAGGCGCTTCGCTCTGTATCCCCACCTCCATCACCCGAACAAGTAGAACAGCTTGCAAAACGTTCCGGAAGGTTGTTCATTTATGCTGCGACTGCTGTACGCTATATTTGCCCAGACTGTTCCGTTGACTCCACCACCCGTCTAAACAGGGTGTTGGGTCTGGCCACCGTGTCTGGAAAACAGTATGAAGAGCTAGATAGATTGTACACGAACATTCTGTCGGCCGCCCTGGACAATATTCAACTTGAAGATGACGAAAAACGCAATATTCGCCTTACCCTCTGGACAGTAGTATGTGCAAGGGAACCGATGTCGCTTGAGGGAATTGCGTCCCTTCTTTCTATACAGAACGAGACACTACAGACCTCGATAGAACCGCTTCGATCGGTTTTATTCATTCAAGATGGTGTGGATGGACTAATTGCACCATTCCACGCATCGTTTCCCGACTACATATTACAATGCGATCGATCCAAAACGTTCTATTGTGATGCTGCGCAGCACCATGGACTGCTTGCACACGGGTGCTTCAAGGTGATGAGAGCACAGCTGCGGTTCAATATCTGTAACCTGGGGTCGTCTTTCGTGTTTGACAAGGATGTGCCGGACCTAGAAGACCGGGTTAAAAAGCACATCTCCCGCACTCTCTCATATGCATGTCGGTACTGGGGCGACCATCTGCAAAATAGCAAGGCCAGCGAGGAGGCCAATAAGAATGTCAATGAGTTTTTGAAGAAGCGGCTATTATTTTGGCTAGCGGTACTGAACCTCGAGAAACGGATCTCGATAGGAGTAGATATACTGCAACAGGCACAGAAGGGGTTGGAGGTGAGTGTCTTTGCATATGATCCCGGCTTGTGAGCAGAGATTGAGGCAGCAGAATTCAAAATATAATGAAATAAAACAAGCGGCTGACGCAGAGACATTCGTGGCGCGATTTACTGGAGGGGCATGCAGACACAGCACACCGCACATCTACATTTCAGCGCTACCATTCTGTGCGAAATCTAGTTCAGTATATGCTAACTACTGGAGATATATGCAAGGGATTATAGAGGTGAAAGGCAGTGCATTAAACGAATGGCCAAGTGCAGCAATCATGGTGCGGGAAACATGTTCCTTAGTCAATTCAGTGGCGTTCTCTCCCGATGGCACCCGCATCGTATCTGGCTCACAGGATGAGATGATCCGAGTATGGGATGCACGGAGTGGCAATGTTGTTGCTGGTCCATTCAACGGTCACACACTTTCTGTCGAGTCAGTTGCTTTTTCTCCCGATGGCACCCGCATCGTATCTGGCTCATGCGATATGACGATCCGAGTATGGGATACACGGAGTGGCGACGTTGTTGCTGGTCCATTCAAGGGTCACAAAAGTACTGTCACGTCAGTCTCTTTCTCTCCCGATGGCGCCCGCATTGTATCTGGCTCAGATGATCAGACCATCCGAGTATGGGATGCACGGAGCGGAGACGTTGTTGCTGGTCCATTCAAAGGTCACACACTTTCTGTCGAGTCAGTTGCTTTCTCTCCCAATGGCACCCGCATCGTATCTGGCTCATGCGATATGACGATCCGAGTATGGGATGCACGGAGTGGCGACGTTGTTGCTGGTCCATTCAAGGGTCACACAAGTACTGTCACGTCAGTCTCTTTCTCTCCCGATGGCGCCCGCATTGTATCTGGCTCAGATGATCAGACCATCCGAGTATGGGATGCACGGAGTGGCAATGTCGTTGCTGGTCCATTTGAGAATCACACAAATTATGTTACATCAGTTGCCTTCTCTCCCGATGGCACCCGCATCGTATCTGGCTCACGGGATGAGACGATCCGAGTATGGGATGCACAGAGTGGCAACGTTGTTGCCGGTCCATTCAAGGGTCACACAAATTATGTTACATCAGTTGCCTTCTCTCCCGATGGGAGCCGCATCGTATCTGGCTCACTGGATGAGACGATCCGAGTATGGGATGCACGGAGTGGCGACGTTGCCGGTCCATTCAAGGGTCACACAAGTTCAGTCATGTCAGTCGCTTTCTCTCCCAATGGCACCCGCATCGTATCTGGCTCATACGATAAGACAATTCGAGTATGGGATGCACGGAGTGGCGATGCTGTTGCTGGTCCATTCAAGGGTCACACAAACGTTGTCGCGTCAGTTGCTTTCTCTCCCGACGGCACCCGCATCGTATCTGGCTCATACGATGAGACCATCCTAGTATGGGATGCAAGGAGTGGCAACATTGTTGCTGGTCCACTCGAGGGTCACAATAGATATGTCATGTCAGTCGCTTTCTCACCCGATGGCACCCGCATTGTATCTGGCTCATACGATGTCCGAGTATGGGACGCACGGAGTGGCGGCATTGTTGCTGGTCCATTCAAAGGTCACACAAGGACTGTCACATCAGTTGCTTTCTCTCCTGATGGCACTCACATCGTATCTGGCTCACGGGATGAGACGATCCGAGTATGGGATGCACAGAGTGGCAACGTTGTTACTGGTCCATTCAAGGGTCACACATATCCTGTCATGTCAGTTGTTTTCTCTCCCAATGGCACCCGCATCGTATCTGGCTCATGGGATAAGACAATTCGGGTATGGGATGCACAGAGTGGAGACATTGTTGCCGGTCCATTCAATAATCACACACTTTCAGTCACGTCAGTTGCTTTCTCGCCCAATGGCACCCGCATCGTATCTGGCTCAGACGATAAGACAATTCGAGTATGGGATGCACAGAGTGGAGACGTTATTGCTGGTCCATTCAAGGGTCACACACGTCCTGTCACATCAGTTGCTTTCTCTCCCGATGGCACCCGCATCGTATCTGGCTCATGGGATAAGACAATTCGGGTATGGGACGCACGGAGTGGCAATGTTTCTGGTCTATTGAGAGGTTGTGCCTGCTTTGGATCTGACTCCTCTGATCAGATGATCCAAGTATGGGATGCAGATATTGTATCTGAGCAAGGTGGATGGATAACTGTCGACAGTCACCCACTCTTTTTGATACCACCCAATTTTGATTCCCGATTGTCATTTTCAAGTTCCAATACACTTGTGATTGGCCCACAAGGTGCAGTTTCAATTAACTACCCTTCTCCCCTCAACATTGGCACATTTTGGAATTGTTGTTTTTCTCACCTACCTGATCTTGTTTCATTTACTTAGGTACAGTTTATTGTAATTGTAAGGTGGTGATGAATCCCTCGATGAGCTCCTACACTCAAGCAAGCGAGTGCGGACAAGCCATGGAGAGCGATACGCATATTCAAGTCCATAACGCCCTGTCTCCAAAGAACTTGTAGCACGAGTCACGCTTTTACGTACTCTCGCCGTGCCCATCCATCATCCCATCTGTAGGACCTACCATTGCCTCGGTCGTCTCCTCCGGCGTAGCTCGGTACGGCGGTTTCAACCTCGTTGATCACATCTCAATCTACAATGCCTCCTCCCCCTCCTCCACACCTCCCTCCTTCAAATCCGTACCGTGTCGGAGGGAAGACGTGTTCACCAACGCAGAAATCAGCCTCATCGAAAAATGGCGGATCAAGAATTTTCTCACCTTTGCCGCTTCCTCCGAGTCTGAATTTTGGCAGCTTGACTCTGTCGTGGAGGAGGAGCAGGAGAGACAGGAGGGACAGGGTTTAATACTCTTTATACAGACCAAGTTTGGCGCCTCCAGATTCACCGCTGCTGCCATCGGTTACGCGCTCGCGTTCTGCATGTCCCCGTCCGGCCCGTACTCACGCGACTCCGTCGGTACGTCCGGTCGTCGGGTCGGTATGGCCCTTCCCCATTTTTGATAGACCAGTATGGGACGGGGGAGATGGCGCAGGGGTTTTATCGAGTGGCAGCTGTAAATGGCGCGGTGTTCATTCTGAGAAGAAAAGTGCTCTCTGTGACTGGTCCTCCTGAAGCTGGCACGAAGGAGAAGGTGGAGGGAGAGGGTGGGCTGATCACAGTCACGGTGCAAGACGTACCCTATCCGCTGAAATGTAAGTTGCCAACTGCGTCGCCTCGTATGGCGGAACTCTTCTTCCTCGTCACCGCGGTTGGATCATCCCATGTTCATTCTGAATCCGGGTTATGAAGATCTGGCGTACTCCGTTGCAAGGTGCATTGCGATTGTCGACTTTCTGCTTCTCCCTTAGACCTCGCAAATCGTGGCTCCCCCGGCTCCACCATCTCCTCAAATGGAAGAGAGTCCAGACGGAAATCAGGAAACACCAGCACCAGCACCAGCACCAGCATCTCCTCTTCGTCATCATCGAGACCCAGAGCAGGACACCATCGTCTTTACCTTTTCTCCCTCCTCGCTCCCATCCAAGATGGGATCAAGCACGCACGCACGCAGAGTGTTGGTGACCGGTCCAGGGACGATGTGAACGCCGAGAGGAAAGAGCGTCCGGCAGGAGAACTGAGCGAGAGACGTTCGTACCATCTAGGAACCTTACCTCAAGGAGACGCTCTCTCTCTCGCTTCTTCTCCTGCTTCTCATATCCCTTCTTCTTTTACCCCTTTTGATCCTGGCATGGAGCGTACACGACGTTTATACCGAGCATCCATACAAATAAATGCCTGCTCCTCTCAGTCCTTTCTCATCCTCCTCGACGCAAAAGAGAAGCGCGTTGTACATGGTCACGTCGCCCATATCCACTGACCGTCCTCCCGAGTCGCCCGATCTGGCAGCGGAACACACCAAGCGAGTGTTTCGGCAGGCCGTGGCCGTTTTACGGACTGGTGCCGCAGTACCTATGTGGCTCATTGAAACTGAACGAGATGAATAGAAGGACGAGCAGCCAGAAATTATTCTTGGTAATGTTGCTATATGCATGTATGGCGGGGATGATGGTGATAATAGTTTGTAGTGGTAAGTGTAGCAACGGCAGTAACGAGTCTAGCTCGATTCAACAGAAAGGGAGGAAAGCCTTGCAAGCCACCAGAATTTTTATACTGTCAGTGCCAGTCAGTTTTAAAGTCTGATACGGTAAGATATTATGGAGCGATGTACCTGTCATCTCGTGGAATCCCATGATTAAGGTATCAACCGCATTTATAAACGTACCATCGCAATGGAATCGTGTGTAATAAAGACTACGTTAGGGGAGGGGAACGACTCGGAAGGGAACGGACCTTCTTCGGGTTCTCTGGCGCGTATCTCACGTAGCTGTTGCTATCAACTGGACTGTGTGTGTGGACTTTTATCAACCATCGTGCGACATGTTGAAGATGATGTATGCGTACCGTTCTTTCTTCTGGAAGTAAGTATGTGGGTGCATTAGCGGGGGAGGGAAGCAAAAGAGAGAAAGGAACGAACCTTACAAGATGCCAGCATGCTTTTGAGCGTCATCCATACTTATTTCCCGATATTGATGCGCATATCTAATACTCGCTCTCGGTGCACGCAATAGGGAGGGGGTTGTTGTTGGAACGTACATGTCCGTTTGAATACACGTGCGTGCGAATGCGTGCAGTCCGCACTGAAATTGCCGGCCCTAATTCCGCCTAAGGAAGAGCAGCATATATTAGCTGACCACCAAGAACTGCTCAAAATTCGTAACCGCTCAGCGCTGACTCGCCCCTACATCGCTGTACATGTGAGCATATTCATGTCTACGTTCTGAACCTGACAGACCGGTCTTGAGCCAATCTGATTGTTTACTTGATACTGCTCTTGCGCGTTTCTTAAGTTGCAGCGTTCCATCTCTTCCGCAAACTCTCAACACCAATTCGTTTCTCTTCATTTGTCCGATATCAAATGTTTCACTTGTACTCCACCCAATCAATCGATTCCGATCGTTTACTCGGCCATTCATCGTGGTCACGCTCGACTACGGCATCTCCTCTGAGAATGCTTAACACCAGTTCGTTTCTTCATCGCAGAGAATCATTTGATACTATTGCATCATAGAATATGCCAAATGTCATGGAGCCGTCAGCATCAATCACGATGGGATTTGGCCCGAGAGGCTGACATTACCCACTTTTTGTCTCATCGCATATAGTGAACAACTTCATATAACGATGTTGAAATCTCTCTCGGATACCCCCGTTTATTACAAGAATGCGTGCTCCATTCTCAGTGCCTTTGACCTCTCCTTGCTTGCGCAGGCATTGGAGGAAGTCGTCATACCTCAAATCGGTCGTCTCGCCATGGCCACTTTCAAGGCCTTTGACTTCTCGTCACTCTCGTTAACAACAATATTCTAACCGAAAACACAAGGCTTGTTGAGGCTTGACCTTTTGTGAAGCACCGAACCTGACAGTGACACGTCCTGATCACTAAAGGTCCTGAAAGAGCCAAAAGACTGGCTGTAAGACACAAGGGGACGTCTGTTGTTCCATTCCTACAATAACACAAAGTGTACATATAAGGGTATAATCAGAATAGTAACTACACCTCAGGAGTTGGACAGGGTAGAGCGGCTTATATATTCGTGAACCACATTTCAAGGCGGATCCTTGCAGGTATGTGATCTATCATGAGCGGCATTTTTTTTTTTCGCATAGTAAAGGTTATATATTGTAAGACTAAGTAGTGGTACAGAGAGGTAAGTAGCAACGCAAGGGCGACGATATCCAGAGGAACCGTGTGTGGGATTGTAAATGTGGAGCCCGACAAGACGGGTCGGTAAGACTGGCACACCGGGGCGTGGTGATCAACAGGGGCCGGGGCGATGTCATCAAAGGTGACGGCGGACGGGTTCGCTTCCAAGAAGGGGATAAGGTCGACGTAATCGTTGTCGTAGCGTAAAAAGGAGGGAAACGATAAGAAACGGTCAGTGTAACGAGGGCACTCACAGACGATATGGGGACGGGTTAAGGGCGTCGGGGCCGGGCAGGGGTGGTACAATTGGTGGAGGACGCAGGGAAGAACCTGCGGCGGTATTCGGCAGAGGGGATGTGGCCGGTGGTGAAACGGACGAACCGCGAGAAGAGGGTGGGCGAGTCGTCACCCTTCTTGATGAAACGGCGTTTCGTCGCGGCCGCGGCCCAGCGTGGGGAGGAGAGCGTGATGGCTGTGGTTGAGGCGGAGAAGGTTATTACCGCAATATTTCTGCGAGAGCCATGCCAAGCGCCAAGAGCGGCCCGCTGTGGAGCGGAAGCGACGCATGGCAGCGATACGCGTGGTGAAGGCAAGGGTAGGTGGGCCTGTGTGTGCCGAGACGAGGGAATCCGCCCGTTTATTTTCAGGGACGTCCATATGGCTGGGGCACCAGGAGATGGTGAGGCGACGATGGGCCGAAGACTGGAACCAGGCGCGTAGGTGGGCCGTGAACCGGATAGCAGTGTGTTGGCCATCGGAAATGTCAGTATTAAAGACGCCTCTGACCGTGGCGGCATTATCGACCAGGATGACGACGTGGCCCATAACCTGTGCGTGGAGCAAATGCTGGGCAACCATTTCGAGGGCCTGTGTTTCCGCGGCGTAAGAAGAGGTGGCCAGGACGTGGCGAGCCACAGAGGCGAGAGGGGCGACGAAGCCGCTGGTAGCGATACCCAACTTTAGGGAGCCAACAGAGGCTATGAGGTAAGTAAGCGGGTTGAACGCGGGAGAGGAAGCCTTGGAACCACGGGCGGAACAGGTCGTCCCTGGCGGATGATCAAAGTTGGCGAAAGTAAGATGGGAGGCATATAAGTCCAAAAGGCGAGAACCCTGCATGTTATCCTCATGAGCGGCGAGGAAAGGCTCGTCGATAGTCGCGGCAAGGGCAACCATGGGTGGGCAGGGATCGCCCGGAGCGCGTGTGTTGATGAGGGCATGGCGTCGGCGGTATTTCGCGTGCACGGGCAATACATTGAGTGGGCCAATGATGCGTACGAAATGCTTATCGTCCAGGTAGCAAGGCGCGCCGCAGCCCGTTGGAGTAGCAAATCGCACTGCAGTCATACGGGTGGGACGCCCAATAGAAAATCTAAGGAGCCCACTGGGGTGGTGGAAAAGGTGCCAGAAGACCAGATCAGGGCGAGGCTTTGCGCCTGGCAAAGCTCAGGGACGTGGGAGTGAACTCTAGTGCCGCCCAAGCGATACTACAGTGGGAGACCGTACGATAATATGGGCCAAATGCAAACCTTGATGATCTGTACGCGTTTGGAGACCGGCAAGCCCCTAACTGCGTTGCCAATCATCCGGAGAGCCCTAATAGAGGAAATGGCTTTATTAGTATAATATTGAGTATGATAAGAAAAAGTAAGCCGGTTCAAAGAAAAACCCTAAGTAGCGCCAGTTCATGGGGACGATTAATGTGCGTGAGCCGTCGGGGTTGTGAAAGGTGATGGAGGCAGTCGAAAGCCTGGCACTCATCGAGTGGTCCAAAGAGCGAATGATCTTAGAAGGGGGGGGCTCGGCGCCGTCTATCCGCAGTGGCCACAATAGTGGCTTGGATGTCGATTCTGCGCTGGAAGGGAAGGAAGCGCATCAGTTCTGTTTTGGCCAGTTCAAGGAGAAGAAGACCAATTTTGGCAAGGGGGGAAGCAAAAGCCCGGTACATGCCAGCGAGGGCACTCAAATTGCGGTCGAAATTCGTGTCCGAGCGGAGAAGTGCCAAGTCGTCCACGAAACTCATAACAGCCGAATGGGAAGAGAGGCGGAAAGGGAAGTGAGTCCGGAGGGTGAGGGCCGTGTAGAGGCACGTAATGATTGGGGATTCGCAAGTGCCCTGCGGAGCGCCAAGACTGGCGTCCATGGGTGAGGATGTAACACAACCCCAGCTGTATTGGGTTACGGTCGTCGTAGTACGAGTCGAGGAAAGCGACGAGTGAAGGTGGGAAACCCTGTTTTTGAAGCATGATGAGGAGGACGGCCTTGTTCATGGATGGAAAGTATTGGGCGACATCATGATGGATCGTAGAACTGGAGACCACTCATTTCCCAATTTCGAAGCGCATATCTAATGCTCGCTCTCAGTGTACGCAGTAGGGAAGGGTTGTTGTTGAAACGCACATGTCCATTTGAATACAAGTGTCACTTCCCACAAGGAGAAACTCCAAACACCTACCGGGTGAACGGGCGCCTCTTTCCCATCGATTACCACGAACTGAATAGCAGGAAGAGATATCGGATAGCTTGAGTCGAATCTGAACTGGAGAGTAAACACTTCGTCCTGGACGTGGAAACACCCAAACGTGAGCGCCCATAATCTCTAATATACCTGCACTTGTTACGCCGTTTAAACAGGAAAAAACATACCTTGTACAGCAAATCGCCCATGACCTCGATAGTGAACCACCACTTTTCAAAATTGTCCGCTTTCATGAGCGTGATGCTTTTGGCCATTTACCATATACCTTTAGCCTAGAGCCTCCAACATGGAGGGTACCCATAACCTGTTGTGACCCTATCAGAACTTTGAGAGCAGGAGTAACTCTGTAGCTTGGACATTGGACTCGAGTCGATCTGGAGTGCTAGGATGACTAATGGTTGCTGGCATCCTTTGTTCCGTAATCGACATACCCCCTGCTCCACGCTGCCTATGCCGTCAAATGCATTGAACTTGTTTGGTTGCAAATCTTGTTTCTTTAGTTTGACGCCGTGAGGTTTGGACGATGAGCCAGATTCAGATTCACGTGCTGACGTGTCATGGATAAGCGCCCTAGCAGAGCTTTCGCACCAGTATAGTATGTCCAACAGGTTCAGGAATTCAAGGCCTTCATTTCATCGTCACAATGATTCTGGCACCGAAAATCAATCTCAGCCCCACATATCAATTGACATTTCCTCTGCATCTCCCCATCCAGCGGCAAGGATGACGGCCCTAAATGATGACGGTGCTATCCTGCCCATATCTTTGGACACCACTCTGGTAACTCCCCATGCTGTATCTCCAAATCTACATTTCCCGAGTCTGATCTAAGGTAAATTGGCAGCCTGCGGCCTTTCTAGGGGGGACCGATCAACAACGAAGAGATGATTACCCAATGTCTATCTCACGCTTCCAGTCTCATTTCCATGGTTTGTCGAAGGCTACAAGTGTCGCGTGGCAGGGACTAGAAACGGCGCTTAGGCTTCTGGAAAGGAGCGCCGATGCGTTCCCTCCTCTCAAGTCAGCTGTTGGCGGTTTAGTTGCCATTCTCGATCTGACCGAGGTAAATTCCTGTTCATGTAGTCGACCGTAGTTTCTAACGTAGATCTAAGGCAATGGTCGAGAATCATGAAGAATATGAAAACATAGCAAAGGATCTTAAAGTCATGGCTGAAACACTAGCCTCATATATATCAAAGATTGTTTCCAGTGGTGCGAGGGACCAATTGGCCCACATTGCGAAGTACGTAGTATTTGATCATATACCTAGAACTTGCTCTTATTGAACAACCGATAGATCGTTTGAAGACGAATTAGAATCTATTCGATATAAGCAAGATCGCCGCAAAGAGATCCGATTAGTGGAGGCAAACGGAGATGCCGGGGATATCCTTCAACGTTATCGTCGGATCGAGTCACTCTTTCGTCAAGTACAAGTGAGTACCCGGCGGCTGTAATTCTGCGCAGTGGTCTGATGTATCATTAGATGTATATTAGTATGAGGACTGCGGAAGACACCCGAGATTCAATTCAGGTAGGATAATATGACTAGGTCTTCATACATACATGCTAAACTGGTTTAATAGAAATCTTTGCTCGATGACTTGTCCCCAGTGAAATTAGCCACATATAACTCGAGCTACTCTACTACAATCGGCAGACGTGGGTGTACACCCGAGACTCGTGAGACGATTATTCAAGATTTGAAGAACTGGGCGATGGATAGAGAAGGGACAAAGGTGTATTGGATGAATGGGATAGCGGGGACTGGTAAGACGACAATTGGATACACCTTTTGCGAGTGGTTGGCAGAAGCCGGGAAACTTGCGGGAAGCTTCTTCTGTTCCCGCACCGAGTCGTCATGCCGTGACGCTAATAACATCATTCCGACACTCGCATTCCAACTATCACAATTCTCCCCTAACTTTCGTTCATCATTGTGCGAAACCCTGAAGAAGGACGTTCAGGCCAGCAAACTTGAAGTACGATGGCAGTTCCAGAAGCTTATCGAGGGTCCCATTCGAGAGGTTGTGGGACCGGAGCTAGAAGGTAGCGTGATTGTGGTCGACGCCTTAGATGAGTGCGACGACGGTGAGGCATTCCGACTGTTTCTCGAGACGCTCTTGAAATTCGCACCGGATCTACCCTTCAAGTTCTTCCTTACCAGTCGACCAGAGCCAATCATCTGGCAGAGGATGATGGCACCAGCCCATTCACGCTCCGTGCTTCATCTACATAATATCGAAGAGGCAGTCGTGGAAGCAGATATCAAGAAATATCTAAGCGAGGCGCTTCACTCCATGTCCCCACCTCCATCACCCGAGCAAGTAGGGCAGCTCTCAAAACGTGCCGGAACGTTGTTCATTTACGCTGCGACTGCTGTACGTTATATTTGCCCGGACCGTGCCGTTGACTCCACCGCCCGTCTAAACAAGATGTTGGGTCTGACCACCGGGTCTGGAAAACACTATGAGGAGCTGGATAGATTGTACACGAACATTCTGTCTGCCGCCCTGGACAATGATCAACTTGAAGATGACGAGATATCGAATATTCTCCTTACCCTGTGGACGGTAGTATGTGCAATGGAGCCAGTATCGCTCGAGGGAATCGCCTCCCTTCTTTCTATACAGAAAAGGGTACTTCAGACCTCGCTAGAACCGCTGCGATCGGTTCTATTCATTCAAGAAGGTGTAGATGGACTGATTGCCCCATTCCACGCATCGTTTCCCGACTACATACTACAACGCGATCCATCCAAAAGGTTCCATTGTCATGCCACACAACACCATGGACTGCTTGCAAACGGGTGTTTTGAGGTGATGAGAGCACAGCTGCGGTTCAATATCTGTAATCTGGAGTCGTCTTTTGTGTTTGATGAGGATGTAACGGACCTAGAAGACCGGGTTAAAAAACACATCTCCCGCACTCTGTCATATGCGTGTCGGTACTGGGGCGAGCATCTGCAAAACTGCAATCCCAGCAAGGAATCCCATGAAAACGTCAACGAATTTTTGATGAAACGGTTATTATTTTGGCTGGAGGTACTTAACCTCGAGAAACGTATCTCGATGGGAGTAGATATACTGCGACAGGCACGGAAGGGGTTAAAGGTAAGTATACCTGCATATGATCCGACTCGCAAGCTGAGATGGAGGCAACAGCAATTAGAGGATAACGAAATAAAACAAATAACCGATGCAGAGGCATTCGTGGCACGGTTTGCTGGAGGGGCATGCAGACGCAGTACCCCGCACATCTACATTTCAGCGATCCCATTCTGTGCAAAATCTAGTTCAGTATATGCTAACTACTGGAGATATACGCGAGGGCTTATGGAGGTGAAGGGCAGCGCACTAGATCAATGGCCAAGTGCAGCGATCACGGTGTGGAAAACTGGTTCCGAGGTCTTGCTAGTAGCATTCTCTCCTGACGGCACTCGCATCGTATCTGGCTCACTCGATAAAACAATTCAAGTATGGGATGCACGCAGTGGCGATCTTGTTGCTGGTCCATTCAAGGGTCACACACGTCCTGTCATGTCAGTTGCATTCTCTCCCGACAGCACCTGCATCGTATCTGGCTCTGGCGATAAGACAATTCGAGTATGGGATGCACGGAGTGGCAATGTTGTTACTGGTCCATTCGAGGGCCACACATGTCCTGTCACGTCAGTTGCTTTTTCTCCTGATGGCACCCGCATTGTATCTGGATCAGACGATCAGACCATCCGAGTATGGGATGCACGGAGTGGCGGCATTGTTGCTGGTCCATTCGAGGGTCACACAGATTCTGTCACGTCAGTCACTTTCTCTCCCGATGGCAACCGCATCGTATCTGGCTCAAGCGACGAGACCATCCGAGTATGGGATGCACAGAGTGGCGACGTTGTTTCTGGTCCATTCAAGGCTCACGCTAGTGTTGTCTGGTCGGTGGCTTTCTCTCCCGACGGCACCCGCATCGTAGCTGGCTTAGACGATCAGACCATCCGAGTATGGGATGCACGCAATGGCGACATTGTTGCTGGTCCATTCAAAGGTCACACAGATTCTGTCATGTCAGTCGCTTTGTCTCCTGATGGCACCTGCATCGTATCTGGCTCAGTGGATGAGACGATCCGAGTATGGGACGCGCAGAGTGGCAACGTTGTTGCTGGTCCATTCGAGGGTCACACACGTCATGTCACGTCAGTTGCTTTCTCTCCTGATGGCACCCGCATCGTATCTAGCTCATATGATCAGACCATCCGAGTATGGGATGGATGGAGTGGCGATGTTGCTGGTTCATTCAAGGGTCACAGAGGTTCTGTCACGTCAGTCGCTTTCTCTCCTGACGGCACTTGCATCGTATCTGGCTCATGGGATGAGACAATCCGAGTATGGGATGCACAGAGTGGCGACGTTGTTCCTGGTTCATTCAAGGGTCACACTAGTAATGTCACATCAGTTGCTTTCTCTCCAGACGGCACCCGCATTGTATCTGGCTCATACGATAAGACAATTCGAGTATGGGATGCACGCAGTGGCAACATTGTTGCTGGTCCATTCGAGGGTCACACAGATTCTGTCACGTCAGTCACTTTCTCTCCCGATGGCACCCGCATTGTATCTGGCTCAGACGATCAGACCATCCGAGTATGGGATGCACGGAGTGGCAATGTTGTTACTGGTCCATTCAGGGGTCATACTAGTCAAGTCACATCAGCTGCTTTCTCTCCCGATGGCACCCGCATTGTATCTGGCTCAGGCGATAAGACAATTCGAGTATGGGATGCACAGAGTGGCAACATTTGTTTTGGTTTATCGAGGGGTTGTGCCTCCATTGCATCTGGCTACTCTGATCAGATGATCCAAGAATGGGATGCAGATTTTATATTTGCGCAAGATGGGTGGATAACTCTTGACTGTTATCCATTCTTTTGGATATCACCCAATTTTCGTTCCCAACTACCATTTCCAACCAATACACTTGTGATTGGTTCACAAGGTGTAGTTTCAATTGACTATCTTTCTCCCGTCAACATTGGCACATCGTGGACTTCTTGTTTTTTATCACCCACTTGATCTTGTTTAAAATGTATGGGATAGTTTATTGTAATTGTAAGATTAGGGTTACGGTGAAATTTGACGCCATCATCCTCGACACATCCTTTGACAGAGTCCATCCTCGCCACGTCAGTTGTCCTTCGTCTTACCCACGCCCTGCTGATTTCTCTCTCTGCTCAGCGCACTCTCAACATCAGGGTTCAAGGTGCCCCACGTCTGTAGGAACATACTGATGCGAATTCACTGTGTCACAACAACTCAAACTTATACAAAGAGGTGACCATAACACGTACGTGCTCTCAATGGAGGTTCAGCAGAGGAAGAGTGAAAGAAGAAGGGATAAAAAGCGCGTCCTGAATTTGAAGGAAAGTCACTAGTTAAGGTGAAGGTCAAGTAGATTTCTGTGTAACGCTACGATACGAAGGGATTTTGGTCATTTAAGTCTGTCACTCATAGGAGCTTGTCTACAGTACACACACCCTTTTGCAATCTGAAGTCAGAAAAAAGATATTTCGGCAATTTTGAAAAAAAACAAAACAAAACAAATGTTTTCATCGCCAACAACCCACATAATTGATCGCTGACTGGTGTGAGCCAACAACAGTCCCCCGCCCCGGAGCCAGGTCCTGGACATAACGAACTTAACCGTCAACGGCTACGATTGGGACCGAGGATCGGGGCAGCTGACACTCACGGTCTTATTCATAAGCGTTTGCCACGTCCCATACGTACTTCCTTCTTCACTTTCACCCATCTCCTGCCATCATCTTGCATATCTGTGATATCCTTGACAACCGTGACTACCTGCATTGTCTGTATCATCATGTCACAACCCCTCAAAACCTTTAACGACACGATGTCTGCGATATCTTTTACCTGCTCCAATGATCTACGAGAAAATGCTGTTGCGTTGTTTGACGCTCGCTTTGCCTTCAAATTTGTCGGGTGCGATCATGCCCTCTTTCCAAGTTGTGGTAATCCCTCGTTAGATCAAACGTGATAAGAATCAAAAAGGGTAAGCATGCTGGACGTCGGCCACCCAGATTAAAGCGTTGCATAAGATGTCAGAGTGATAATGATTGATCTTTAAAGGAAAAGCCTGATCTTGCCTTGCGATGACGAGCTAATGGTAAAATGTGGAAACGTCTCGATCTGAAGCCTGAAGCCTGAAGTGACTCGTGAAACAATGTCCTAGATCATCATTGTCCTGGCAGCCGTGTCATCCTCACTGGCGGTTGCGTCACGGATTCAAGGCAAGCAAACGGAATGACAACGATAGCTCTATTGAAGAGTATCTGAAACATGAGAACCAATCGTTGAGAAGCAGAATGGCACAATGGTTTGTCTGGATGGACGGGACAGACAGCTTGCAAAATGAGGACGACTATGTTGATGAGAAAGTCGTTGGGAATGGTGTCATGATGGGAAGGCGCAGTCTCGATTTCTGGATGCAAGGCGAGACCCGTTTTATTGCTCTTTGCCCCCGGACGGCGCCGACACGCGCTGCACGTTGGCTTGTCACAGAGCGTCACAGAATTTATCACAACAATTTATTGATTGGAACTTGTTACGTTGTAGATTTTTCAATTCAAACTATCATGTTTATTTGCCCGTCGCATTTGACAATCGCCAAAGAGTTTCGCTCCTTGCACCTTTCGTAGCCTAGAGACCACGCCTTGTTTGACGACGGCCAAAACAGGCGACCGTATTCCATTCTTCAATAATCGCTGACGTATAGCAGGCAACGAGCTTCTTGGAGTTACTTTGCGTCCAGGATTATCTATGACGGTAGATATCTGCATCGACTGTCCAATAGGTTGTCACAGGACAGATGTTGAGGCTTCTCCTTGTGCTAGGAGTCAGACCCTCTCTTGTATCGAGCTCTGTTTTAGGGTAGATGCTTCGTATAGTAAGCCCTGCACAAACGAAAGCCCGACAATCGCTCTACATCCCCACGAGCGCCTGAATTGTCCATATTAACGCGTTTGGGCGGGGACACCAAGTGACTCTAGTAGCAGGGACGTTTTTGTAAAAATTTTCGCTTTGATATATTTATACCCATCAACAATGTATTGACGCGTGTTTGTCTCGCCTCCTCCTTTGCCTTGCCTTGCGGCCCTGACGCCGTTCGTCGATAAGGACAGAGACAGAGTCTCGACGAAACGAAGCGCACTCACTTCATGGCGTCCATATCGGCAAGACGGTTAGCGAAAGAGTTGGCGGAAATCAAGACGGACGGGTGTCCCGTAGGTACGCACCTCTCCGCGATGGACTGATAGCGCACGAGCTGATGGACAAAAGGCATCACACTCCTGAAAGCCGACGATTTTGAAAAATGGTGGTTCACTATCGAGGTCATGGGAGATTCCCTGTACAAGGTATGTTTTCTCCTGTATAAACGGCGTAACGAGTGCAGGTATATTAGAGATTATGGGTGCTCACGTTCCATGTCCAGGACGAAGTGTTTACTCTCCAGTTCAGATTCGACTCAAGCTATCCGATATCTTCTCCTGCTGTTCAGTTCGTGGTAATCGATGGGAAAGAGGCGCCCGTTCACCCGGTAGGTGTTTTGAAGTTTCTCCTTGTGCGGATTGGCGCCTACCATTGATTGAAGCACGTGTATTCAAACGGACATGTACGTTCCAACAACCCCTCCCTACGTGCACTAAGAGCGAGCATTAGATATGCGCATCGATATTGGGAAATGAGTGGTCCCCCGTCCTGAGCGTCGTAGCCGTATGCGTGACGCTCCAAAGCATGTTGGCGTCCTGTAAGGTTCGTTCCTTTCTCTCCTTTTCTTTCCTCTCTCGCTAATGTACCCACGTACTTATTTCCAGAAGAAAGAACGGTACGCAGACATCATGTCCAACATCTTGCACGATTGGTTGATAAAAGTCCACCCCTAACAGACCAGTTGATAACGACCGCTACGTAAGATACGCGCCAGAGAACCCGAAGAAGGTCCGGATCGCTTCCCCCACCTCTCCTTTCTCTTCGTTCCTGACACATTATCTATTAGACACGATTCCATTATGATGGTACGTTTACAAATATTATATATGCGCCTGACGCCTTAATCACTGAGACCATGGGATCCCGTGCTTAGATGACAGGTGCATAGCTCCATAACATTCTTACCATATCAGACTTTAAAACTGATTGGCACTAACAGTGTATAAATTTTGATCACTTGCAAGGCTTTCCTCCCTTTCGGTTGAATCGGGCTGGACTCGTTACTACCATGGCTACATTTACCACCACAAATTATTATCACCCACCATAAGTTACATGCGTAACTTACCATTACATCATACATATCGTTACATATGCTCGAATCTCCGTTATATGTACATAACAACGTTACCAAGAACATTTTCTGGTTCTACCATTCCTCCTCCTCCTCCTCCTCCTTGTCTTGTTCAGTTTCAGCGGGCCACATAGATACTGCAGCACCAGGTTGTAAAATGGCCACGGCCTCCCGAAATACCCGCTCGGCGTGCTCCGCCGCCAGATCGGATGACTCGGGAAGGCGGTCAGTGCATATGGGCGGTGTGACTATGTACGCACTTCTCCTTGTTTGCGTCGAGGAGGATGAGGAAGGGCTACGAGGAGGAGGCCCATATTTGTACGGATGCTCAATATAAAATGTCGTAAAGAGCGGTGTACGCTCCACTTCAGATTCAGAAGGAGTAGGATCAGAAGTGATATGAGAAGCAGGAGAAGAAGCGAGAGAGAGCGTCTCCCTGAGGTAAGGTTCCAAGATGGTACGGGCGTCTCTCAGTTCTCCTGGCGCAAGAGGGAGACCGAGATACACGACGCTCTTTCCTCTCGGCGTTGACATCGTCCCTGGACCGGTCACCAACACCGTGCATGCGTGCGTGCTCGATCCCATGTTGGATGGGAGCGAGGAGGGAGGGAAGGTAAAGACGATGGTGTCCTGCTCTGTGTCACGATGAGGACGAACAGGAGATACTGGTGTTTCCTGATTTCCGTCTGAACCTCCTTCCCTTTGAGGAGATGGCGGAGGCGGTGGAGCCACGACTTGCGAGGTCGGAGGGAGAAGAGGAAAGTCGACAATTGCGATACACCTCGCAACGGAGTGTGCCAGATCCTCGTAACCCGTATTCGGAATAAACATGGGATGATCCAACCGCGACGAAGACGAGGAAGAAGAAAGATATTCTGCCATACGAGGCGACGCAATCAGTAACTTGCATTTCAGCGGATCGGGTACATCTTGCACCGTGACCGTGATCAGCCCGCCCTCTCCATCCTCCTCTGAAGGACCAGTCACAGAAAATACTTCTCTTCCCAGGATGTACACCGCGCCATGTACAGCCGCCGCTCGACAAAATCCCTGAGCCATCTCCCCCGTTCCACCATACTGGCCTATCAAAAATGGGGAAGGGCCATACCGACCCGACGACCGGACGTACCGACGGAGTCGCGCGAGCGCGGGCCGGACGCGGTCGGAGGGGGACGTGCAGAACGCGAGGGCGTAACCGATGGCGGCAGCAGTGGATTCGGAGGCGCCAAACTTGGTCTGTATAAAGTGTATTAAGCCCTGTCCCTCCTGTCCCTCCTGCTCCTCCTCCCCCACCGTGCCGACGGTAGAGCCGAGCTGCGAGGGTTCAGACTCGGAGGAAGCGGCAAAGGTGAGAAAACGCATGATCCGCCGTTTTTCGACGAGGCTGATTTCTGCGTTGGTGAACACGTCTTCCCTCCGAGACGGCACGGATTTGAAGGAGGGAGGTGTAGAGGAGGAGGAGGCGTCGTATATTGAGATGTGATCAACGAGCTTGAAGCCGCCGTACCGAGCTACGCCGGAGGAGACGAGCGAGGCAATGATAGGCCCTACAGATGGAATGATGGACGGGCACAGCGAGAGTGCGTAGAAGCGGGACTCCCGCTGAAGGCTCTCGATAGACAGGGAGTTATGGACTTGAATATGTGTGTATCGCTGTCCATGGCTACATGCCCGCGTTTGCTCACTCCATTGTAGGAGCTCGTCGAGGGAGAGTGAGGCTTCATCACCACCGTACCATTTGTCGACGTCGATGTGGGCTACCTTGAACCCTGATTTTGAGAGTGAGCTGGGCAGAGATAAATCAGCAGGACGTGCGCGAGGCGAAGGAGAACTGACGCGGCAAGGATGGACTCTGTCAAGGATGTGCCAAGGATGATGGCGTCAAATTCCATCGTAACCCTAACCTCATGATTACAATAGGTAAAAAAAGGCTCTGGGACCTCTGGGACAGTTTAGTGCCGCTTTTGGTACTAATTTGGTGCCACTTTAGGAAACTTCCCCATTAAAATGATTTAGTGCTAACAAAAGTCTCAGACGTGCTCACAGTATAGAAATGAATTTGTGTTGAGAGTTTGTAGAAGAGATGGAACACTGCAAGAAACGCGCAAGAGCATGGCCGCAACTGACCTATTAAGTAAACGATCAGATTGGCTCAGAATGTAGACATGAATATGCTCACATGTACAGCGATGCAGGGGCGAGTCAGTGCTCAGCGGTTACGAATGTCATGCTGCTCTTCGTGTGGGCGGAATTAGGGCCGGCTATTTCAGTGCAGATTTATGTACATACGGCCAGCCCTACGAAATGGACCTATCCAAGCCCCAAATCGACGCAGACGTTAACTTAGATGACAGGTACCGTAACGTGGCTCATGGCTTCAAAACATTACCCATCCATATAGCAACTACACCTCGCAACGGAGCGTGCCAGATCTTCATAACCCGGATTCGGAATGAACATGGGATGATCCAACCGTGACAAAGACGATGAAGCAAAAGATGCTCCGCCATACGAGGCGACGCGATCGGTAACTTACATTTCAATGGATCGGATACATCTTGCACAGTAACAGTGATCAGCCCGCCCTCTCCATCCTCCTCTGAAGGACCAGTCACAGAAAATACTTCTCTTCCCAGGATGTACACTGCGCCATGTACAGCCATCGCTCGACAAACTACGCCATCTCCCCTGTTCTACCATACTGGCCTATCAAAAACGGGGAAGGGCAATACCGACCGGACGACCGGACGCGGTCAGAGGGGGGCGTTGAGAACCCAAGCGCGACCGATGGCGGCAGCGGTGGATCTGAAGGTGCCAAACTTGGTCTGTATAAAGCGTACATATTAAACCCTATCCCTCCTGTTCCTCCTGTTCCTCCTCCTCCACGACTGTATCGACGGCAGAGCCAAGCTGCCAGGATTCAGACTCGGAGGAAGCGGCAAAAGTGAGGAAATGCATGATCTGCCGTTTTTCGATCAGGCTGATTTCCACGGTGGTGAACAAGTCGTCCCTCCGACACGGCACAGATTTGAAGGACGGATGTGTGGAGGAGGAGGAGGAGGCATCGTAAGTTGAGATGTGGTCAACGAACTTGAAGCCGCCGTACCGAGCGAGACGAGCGAGGCAATGATAGGCCCTACCGATGGAATGACGGACGGGCACAGCAAGAGTGCGTATAAGCGGGACTCAGGCTCTTGGGAGACAAGGCGTTATGGACTTGAATATGCGTATATCGCTCTCCATGGCTTGTCCACACGCGCTCGCTCGAGTGTAGGAGTTCGTCGAGGAAGAGTGACTACCGTACCATTTGTCGACGTCGACGTGGGCTACCTTGAACCCTGATTTTGAGATTTTCAGAGTGCATTGAGCAGAGAGAAATCAGTAGGACGTTTGACGACTTCCCATACAATACTCGCACGGACTCTGTCAAGGATGTGCCGATAATAATTCCATCGAAACCGTAACCTTACAATTACAATAAAATGTTACTTAATGAAACAAGATCAGGTAGGCGAGAAAAAACAAGAAGTCCACAATGTGCCAATATTAAGGGGAGAAGGGTAGTCAATTGATGCTGTACCTTGTGGACCAATCACAAGTGTATTGGCTGGAAATGGCAAATGGGGACGAAAAGTGGGTGATATCCAAAACAATGGGTCACTGTTCACAGTTATCCATCCATCTTGCGCAAATATAAAGTCTGCATCCCATGCTTGGATCATTTGATCAGAGGAGCTAGATGCAATGCAGGCACTAGCGATGTCGCCACTCCGTCCGCCCCATACCCGAATTGCCTTATCGTTTGAGCCAGACACAACGCGGGTGCCATCGGGAGAGAAAGCAACTGACATGACAGAATCTGTGTGACCCTTGAATGGACCAGCAACAATGTCACCACTCCGGGCATCCCACACTCGGATGGTCTTATCCTCTGAGCCAGATACAATCCGAGTGCCATCGGGAGAGAAAGCAACTGACGTGACAGAATCTGTGTGACCCTTGAATGGACCGGCAACAACATCACCACTCCGTGCATCCCATACTCGGATCGTCGCATCGTATGAGCCAGATACAATGCGGGTGCCATCGGGAGAGAAAGCAACTGACGTGACAGGATTCGTGTGACCCTTGAATGGACCAGCAACAACGTCGCCACTCCGTGCATCCCATACTTGAATTGTCATATCCAATGAGCCAGATACAATGCGGGTGCCATCAGGAGAGGAAGCAACTGACGTGACATCACTTGTGTGACTCTTGAATGGACCAGCAACAAAGTCGCCACTCCGTGCATCCCATACTCGGATCATCTCATCCCATGAGCCAGATACAATGCGGGTGCCATCGGGAGAGAAAGCAACTGACGTGACCCAATTTGTGTGACCCTCGAATGGACCAGCAACAACGTCACCACTCCATGCATCCCATACTCGGATTGTCTCATCCCATGAGCCAGATACAATGCGGGTGCCATCGGGAGAGAAAGCAACTGACGTGACCCAATTTGTGTGACCCTCGAATGGACCAGCAACAACGTCACCACTCCATGCATCCCATACTCGGATTGTCTCATCCCATGAGCCAGATACAATCCGGGTGCCATCGGGAGAGAAAGCAACTGACGTGACATAACTTGTGTGACCCTCGAATGGACCGGCAACAACATCACCACTCCGTGCATCCCATACTCGGATGGTCGCATCGTATGAGCCAGATACAATGCGGGTGCCATCGGGAGAGAAAGCAACTGACGTGACATAACTTGTGTGACCCTTGAATGGACCAGCAACAACGTCGCCGCTCCGTGCATCCCATACTCGAATTGTCTTATCCTCTGAGCCAGATACAATGCGGGTGCCATCGGGAGAGAAAGCAACTGACGTGACAGTATTTGTGTGACCCTTGAATGGACCAGCAACAACATCGCCACTCCGTGCATCCCATACTTGAATTGTCATATCCAATGAGCCAGATACAATGCGGGTGCCATTGGGAGAGAAAGCAACTGACGTGACATAACTTGTGTGACCCTTGAATGGACCAGCAACAACATCGCCACTCCGTGCATCCCATACTCGAATTGTCTTATCCTCTGAGCCAGATACAATGCGGGTGCCATCGGGAGAGAAAGCAACTGACGTGACAGTATTTGTGTGACCCTTGAATGGACCAGCAACAACATCGCCACTCCGTGCATCCCATACTTGAATTGTCATATCCTCTGAGCCAGATACAATGCGGGTGCCATTGGGAGAGAAAGCAACTGACGTGACATTAATTCTGTGACCTTTGAATGGACCAGCAACAACGTCGCCACTCCATGCATCCCATACTCGAATTGTCTTATCCCATGAGCCAGATACAATGCGGGTGCCATCGGGAGAGAATGCAACTGACGTGACCCAATTTGTGTGACCCTTGAATGGACCAGCAACAACGTCGCCACTCCATGCATCCCATACTCGGATGGTCGCATCCCATGAGCCAGATACAATGCGGGTGCCATCGGGAGAGAAAGCAACTGACGTGACAGGATTCGTGTGACCCTTGAATGGACCAGCAACAACGTCGCCACTCCGTGCATCCCATACTTGAATTGTCATATCCTCTGAGCCAGATACAATGCGGGTGCCATCGGGAGAGAAAGCAACTGACGTGACCTGATCTGTGTGACCCTTGAATGGACCAGCAATAACGTCGCCACTCCGTGCATCCCATACTTGAATTGTTATATCCTCTGAGCCAGATACAATGCGGGTGCCATCGGGAGAGAGTGCTACTGAATTGACTGAGGAATCTGTTTCCCGCACCATGATTGCTGCGCTTGGCCATTCGTTTAATGCACTGCCCTTCACCTCCATAATCCCTCGCATATATCTCCAGTAGTTAGCATATACTGAACTAGATTTCGCACAGAATGGTACCGCTGAAATGTAGATGTGTGGTGTGCTGTGTCTGCATGCCCCTCCAGCAAACCGCTCCACGAATGCTTCTGCGTCAGTCACTTGTTTCATTCCATTATATTTTGAATTCCGCTGCCTCAATCTCAGCTCACAAACCGGGATCATACGTAAATGTACTCACCTTCAACCCCTGCTGTGCCTGTCGCAGTATATCTACTGCTATTAAGATCCGTCTCTCGAGGTTCAGTACCTCCAGCCAAAATAATAGCCGTTTCATTAAAAACTCATTGGCGTTCTTATGGGCCTGCTCGCTGGGATTGCTCTTTTGCAGATGCTCACCCCAGTACCGACATGCATATGAGAGAGCGTGGGAGATATGTTTTTTAACCCGGTCTTCTAGGTCCAGCACATCCTCGTCAAACACGAAAGACGACTCCAGATTACAGATATTGAACCGCAGTTGTGCTTTCATCACCGCGAAACACCCGTTTGCAAGCAGTCCATGGTGTTGCGTGGCATCGCAATAGAACGTTTTGGATCGATCGTGTTGCAGTATGTAGTCAGGAAACGATGCGTGGAATGGTGCAATCAGTCCGTCTACACCTTCTTGAATGAATAGAACCGATCGCAGCGGCTCTAGCGAGGTCTTCAGTGTCTTACTCTGTATAGAAAGAAGGGACGCGATTCCCTCAAGTGATATCGGTTCCCTTGCACATACTACTGTCCAGAGGGTAAGGCGAATATTATGTTTTTCGTCATCTTCAAGTTGAATATTGTCCAGGGCGGCCGACAGAATGTTCGTGTACAATCCATCTAGCTCTTCATACTGTTTTCCCGACCCGGTGGTCAAACCCAACACCCTGCTTAGACGGGTGGTGGAGTCAACAACAGGGTCCGGGTAAATATAACGTACAGCAGTCGCAGCATAAATGAACAACCTTCCGGCGAGTTTTGCAAGCTGTTCTACTTGCGCGGGTGATGGAGGTGGAGACATAGAGCGAAGTGCCTCGGTCAGATATTTCTTGATATCTGCTTCCACGACTGCCTCTTCGATATTGTGCAAATGAAGCACAGATCGCGAATGGGATGGTGCCATCATCTTTTGCCAGATGATTGGCTCAGGTCGACTTGTGAGGAAGAACTTGAAGGGTAGACTAGGTGCGAGATGTAAAAGCGTCTCGAGAAACAGCCGGAACGCCTGTCCGTCCTCACACTCGTCTAAGGCGTCGACCACAATCACGCTACCTGCTAGCGCTGGCCCCTCGACTGCTTGAGTAGGACCTAAAATGAGCTTCTGAAACTGCCATCGTACCTCAAGTTTGCTAGCCTGAGGGTCCTCCTCCAGGGTTTTGCATAAGGATGAGCGAAAGGCAGGGGAAAATTGTGAAAGTTGGAATGCGAGAGTTGGAATGATGTTATTAGCGTCACGGCATGACGACTCGGTGCGGGAACAGAAGAAGCTTCCTGCAAGTTTCCCGGCTTCTGCCAACCACTCGCAAAATGTGTATCCAATCGTCGTCTTGCCAGTCCCCGCTATCCCATTCATCCAATACACCTTTGCCCCTTCCTTATCCATCGCCCAGTCCTTCAAACCTTGAATGATCGCCTCACGTGTCTGGGGTGTACAGCCGCGTCTGCCAATTGTAGTTGAGTAGCTCGAGTTGTAAGTGGCTAATTTTACTGGGGACAAGTCATCGAGCAAAGTTTTCTATCAATTCAGCTTAGCATGTATGAAGACCTAGATCACTCTCTCCTACCTGAAATGTATTTCGCGTGTCTTCTGCAGTCTTCGTACTAATATACATCTAATCGTACGTCAGACTGCGACACAAAATTTGAACAGCAGGCCACTCACCTGTACTTGACGAAAAAGCGACTCGATTCGACGATAACGTTGAAGGATATCCCCGGTATCTCCATTTGCCTCCACTATTCGGATCCCCATACCGCGATCCTCCTTATATTGAGTAGATTTCAATTCATCTTCAAACGATCTATCAGTTGTTAATAAGAGCAAGTTCCAGATCAATGAACAGATATGTACGTTGCAATGTAGGTCAACTGATCCCTCGCATCGCTGGCAACAAGCTTGGATACATATGAGGCTAGCGTTTCAGTCATGACTTTGAGATCCTTTGCTAGCTTTTGATATTCTTCTTGGTTCCCGATCACTGCCTGAGGTCTACGTCAGAAACTGTGATCGTAAATGAAAAGGAATTTACCTCGGCCAGATCGAGGCAGGCGACTAAACCACCAACTGCTAACTTGAGAGGAGCGAACCCACCAGCACACTTTTCCAGAAGCCTTAGTGATGTTTCTAGTCCCTTCCATGCGACACTTGTAGCCTTCGAGAAAGTATCGAAATGAGACTGGAAGCGTGGAGTGGAGGTTGGGTGATTATCGCTTCGTTGCTGATCGCTCGTGTTTGGAACGGCCGCTGGCTGATTTACCGTAGATCAGACTCGGGAATGAACACAGTACAGGGACTTACCAAAGTGGTGTTTTGAGATGGACTTGGAACGGAACGTAGGATAGAAGCATCAGAATGCCCAGCTTTTAGGGACAGCGTAGACCTTGCTGCTAGATGGGATGTAGATGGAATGCCGAGGGATGAATGGGGCCGACTCGGTTGACTTTCATTGCCAGACTCGTGACGATAGACCGAATTCTTCTTCCGAGGCAGTACTTTCTTCTTTAAATCCTTGAAACAGTTGAACATAGCCAGAAGACGAATACCCTCTCAGGGCGCTTATCCATGACAACATGTTGACCTCGTGTCAACACGTGAGTCAAGGAGAAACTATAAGTAAGGTAATAAACAAGTGCTTTGGCGGAATTAGGGCCGGCAATTTCAGCCATGCTCGCACGCATATATGCTGTGTTTACGGCTCCAAGGGATGTGTCGATTGTCATGAGCGCTGCTACTACAGATCGACTCGAGTGCAATGTCCTGGCTACAGAGACGCTCCTACTCTCAAAATATTGAAAGGGTCACAACAATATGGTACCCTCCGTGTTGGAGGCGATAGGCAAAAGAATCCTGGAAGTATATGGCAGGTACTAAATTTCATCCCTGCCAACGATACTCACCCTATGATACCCACACGCTTCCGTTATTTCTGCATAACTGTGCAAAAAACGTTAGACATTTCATTAGTTTATGCCCAACACGAGATCCATCGCGTTCTTCTAGCCATACTACCTCATCAGTGCTACGAAGGCGTTTCTTAACTTTTGATTCACACGACGGTGTTGAGTCAGAGTTTCCATACGTCGTTATTCTCACTGTTGCAAGCAGGAAGCACATGGGATATGCATGACTCTATTTGCAACAAAGTTCGTCCCATCTTTTACATTCGGGTCCATCTAGCTGACGTTGATTGTAACTTTCAACTATTCAATGGCGAACCGCCGTGAGTCACCAGACATATTCGTGCAAGATCGATCTTTCAACTGGTTTGGAATCGGAAATTACTTCCAGATAGAATTTTACCTAAATCCGTTATGCCTTGAGAGACCCGAAATTGAACAACTTTTAGAGTTTGTCGGCCGAGATTCACCGTCTAACCATTGCGGGGTTTCCAAAATTGACAGTTTAATACATATGAACTTGGGCATGGGATTCATACAAAGGCGAGTCTGATTCGTACAATGTATGTAACTACGCATATTCCTGATAACCCATTAGTGCCGCTCACAAAAGTACGAAGCTGTTCACATAGGAATGCAAGTGTCACTTGGAGATGAGATAAAGGGAACCTGCCAAACGTTCGGGTTCAACATATTCGCGGGGTTAAGCGGCCCTCATCGTTATGGCTGAGTGCTGATCGCTGGCATGTGCAACGGCCTGAAATGAACTTAGGGCACTAAAAATAGCGTGCATTGGCATTTCATTGCGAAGGTAGCATGGGTCTGTGAACAGGAGAATATTGATTTGGAATCTTGCGCATTACACTCATCATTTCGACTCGAGTATGTTCCGGTCCTCATCCCTTCGATACGCATCGGCCTCATTAGCACTGAATATGTGCTTTTCAATGTAGGATGGGAATACACCGTGCTGCACTCGTCGTTCAACCAATTGATAGGGTTCGTGACTCTTATCGATGACAAAATCGTGGGTGAGCATCTGATTATAATTATGCCTTGTATGGCAGGACGAATCAGAAATTTGAACCATCAATGAACAGAAACTCAGCACAAGCGCTCAGCCTGAGCAACTCGAATCGCGATTGAATATCGAAATATTGAACCCCCTCCCCGTGTATGGAAGCGACTTTTCTTGGGATACGCAGATCACCTCTGAATACCGCGGGTTTTTGCGGTCTATTTGATTCTATGAAAAGATAAACCTGACAGGTTTCCATTGACGTAATGCATATCTGACACCTGTTTGAATGTTTCTGCGATCTGAATTCAAGTTTGTTTTTCGTTGTGAAGGATACGTTTTAGGGATATCGCGATATTGACGGGACGATCGTCTTGATGTTTCCTTATCAAGATCATGCAGCCGCTTAGCCGGAATGTTGCGCATGGAACAATGAATCCCGGCCAAGTTTCGTTCCGGAATTTTGCCAATCGGCTTTATCTACGGCCTTGACATGAAAACCTGTCGAAAGGCTCCATACTCACTGCAAATATAAAGAAACGACGATTCTCTTCCGTCAGATTAATATAGAGATGCACATCTGAAAGTCATGAGATTGACGCAAACTCCTCGGAGTCGGCAATCCACGGCACATAGGTGACAGAAGTGTCAAGCTTGGATTATGAAGCAGGCCAAATCTGATGACATGCGATTCTGCGGTGAGAATGCAAGTTCGTGGGAGTCTCCGAGCTATGTAAAGACAAACACCGGTCCTGGTATTGCCGACTATCCATGAAGGATAATATATATATTAATCACGTCTTTCGCCCTCCTTGCCTCTGTCAGTCTCGCCATGAGCGAACAAACGATACTAGGGCTATCTTACAAGCGGGTCCCATATGATTCACGAAAAACTGCTCCAAAAGGCTTCGTCTTCGTCGGTTATCTCCCTGATGATGAAAACATTGATTTACAGATCGGTCTGCATGGTCGCGACACTCCTGGGTTGGTGAAACGGCTCTATGAAATATCCACTCCTGGTAATCCCTCGTACGGAAAGTATCTAAGCAAAGAGGAGGTATGATCTTACCCCATATCCGTTCCCTACGCCAATTGAATAACCTCACAGGCAGAGTCCTATGTCAGACCACCCGACGAAATTGTGGACGCGGTCCGCACTTGGTTTCCTCAGTTTGAAGTCCCGTTCAAATTCATAACTCCATCAAACAATCGGCTCCAGATCACCTTGCCAGTGTGGAAAGCGAACAAGATCTTCAAGGCCACCTTTTCTAAATACTTTCACACAGAGACTGGAACTACATCTTATCAAACGCTCTCTTATTCTCTTCCTGCTTCATTTGACGATGTGATCGAGTCCATTGAGCCTACCACCAGTTTTCCTAACCCCCCTTCCCGTCCTACTCTCTTCACCTTGGATGCGCCGGACAGTCCCAAAAATAACATCGTTGTCACACCCTCCGTTCTTACCATGTTATACGGTATTCCAACCACCGAGGCCACCCAAAAGGATAATCTGCTCTCTGTGGTAGGTTTCTCGGCGGGAGGTTTTCTAAATCAATATGCTAACCGTTTCGACTTGGACGTAAGTAAATATGCGAATTCCACAGTGGTAGCTCACATATCACCTATCTAGTCATTCCTTAGAATACACCGTCCGGACCTGTTTACACCCACTCGCACAGCCACCTTCGCGGACCAGTCTATTAACGGGGGCGTAAATAAACAAGATGCCGAGGACTCAGGAGGAGAGGCAAACCTTGACATCCAGTATACTGTCGGTCTTGTCAACTTTGCTCCAGTCGAATTCATTACCTCCGGAACGGCAGACATAAACAGCTGGATTGATATGGCCGATCATTGGTTGAAGCAGGAGAAACCTCCGACCGTTGTCTCTATTAGCTATGGCTTTAAGGAATCCCAGGTTTCCGAGAAAAGTGCCCGGTGAGTCTTGTAGGCCTCTTCGCTTCCTGACTTACCATGCCTGTCATAGCACGCTCTCCAATCGCTACGCACAACTTGGCGCTCTTGGAGTTTCCATCCTTGTCTCCACTGGAGATGACGGAGTAGCCCCCTCTTACAACCCCCCGTACAACTTTACCCCAAATTTCCCTGCCAGTTGCCCTTATGTCACTGCTGTCGGCTCGACTAGAGGGTATCCTGAAGTTACCGCCCCTTTGTCCTCTGGAGGATTTTCCAACCATTTCGCTCGAGACGAAGCCCCATACCAAAAGGATGCAGTCGACGGTTACCTTAACCAAATCGGTTCACTCTACGAGGGCCGTTTTAATCGCAGCGGACGGGCCTACCCTGACATCAGCGCGCAAGGCGATAACGGAAATGTCGTTATCGTGAATAATAGAAGTTTTACGCTCACCGGGGGTACCTCCGCCGCCGCCCCCATCTGTGCCTCCGTCATCACTCTTCTCAACGATCGCCTTCTCAGACAGAAAGGTAGATCATTGGGATTCTTGAACCCCTTGCTCTACCAGAATCCATCATTCCTGAATGACATTACTGAGGGCATTAACAATATCAGCGGTGATGGCTTCCCGGCCAAACTTGGATGGGATGCTGCTACAGGTATTGGGACGCCTAACTTCGCGAAAATGGAAAAAGTCATCATATCTCCATCGTAAGTATATCAGTGACTGGACTGTCGTAATATATTCAATACTCATCTGTTCTTCAGCATAAGCAACAGCGACCAGAGCCGCAACTTATGGGTTAAAGACTCTGATGGAAAAAGGCCAATCGCCCCCGGTGCCTCGATTTTCCCGTATAATATGGTGCCTGGAAATTACGAAATTGCCTTTACAGAGGATGGGTCCCCACCCCCGCCCCCACCTCCTCCGGGGACAAACGTCTTCGTTGCTAATGTTGGGAAAGGGGACTTGGTCTTTACATGCCCGTGGATTGACGCCGAGACCTTCGTTCTCCCCAGCGGTTCGTGGAAGGCATTAGCAGATGTCGATTATGTTGTTTCTTCTGCCAATGATCACTAAGTAGGAAGGGAAGGGCATAATCGCAATAGTTTCAATGAATAAGAAAGTAAATAAAAATAGTTTGAGTGTGTTACTCGTGAAAGTGACAAGCACAACCTTGCACACCACGAACGCTGCACGTGCATTAGTAGCCGGAAATACGCCAGAAAAAAAAAACTGACGACCCAAAGTCTGTTCCTGCTGCAGGATACGTGAGAGAAAAATATGTTTTGGTGGTGCCGACAAGAGTTTCCAGCCTCGCAGCGGCAAATGGAAAAAAGAGGCTCAATGGGAGCGAACAAATGTCCAGGATAGTTATTTTTAAAAAATTGGCGGAATCTTATCGCATACCAAACTTTCCAGTACAACAGTGCCATGGCATGACACGTATTTGGATAGCGAGAATTCATGAAGTCACACAGATGTAATCTAACAGTTTCCAGAAACTGGGCAGAATACAATTCAGCTAGTCCCTATATCATACATGCACCTTGCCCAAATACAAATACATCTCTATTCTGTCTTCAGTTAGTGCCCGCATGGGTGAAGGGCGTGTTCGCGATTCCGACCCGACTGTGAGTGACATCATACACACTGTAGAAACGTTGCAAAAACGCAAAGCCATCTGGAAATTTTGATCAGATACCATTCGTTAGCTTATCCACCTGATACAAACTGATGAAAGCAAGACCGGAGTCACTGTTTCTTCCAAGGTCTCCAACCATGAGGTGTATCTTGTTGGGATCGCCACCAGGAATAGAGCGAGGCCAGATTTGGGCATTCGGGGTAAACTCGAACGTAGCCTTGCTGGAGGTTAGTATTTATTTGTTTCTGAGATAGATAGACCGACGTACGTCACCGATCTGGAAGTATAGGCTTTCTAACTCGACATACTGTTCTTTTGTAATGGTTAATAGCCCGGTTGTACTAAACGTTATAGCGCAAACATCAGAGATCAAAATACATACATGAAACAGAAAAACATACCTGTCAATCGTGGCACCAGTTGCTTGTTGGTATATCTTGAAAGCATCCGAGGCCAATAGCAAAAGGGTAGTACCTGTGTCGACAATACCAGCTAAGTTGTGATGAATGGGTAGCCCCGGGCCTTTTCCGTATGTAACAGATTGGTCAATTCCCCAATAACGGCTGGATGGCGAAGTTGAGGTAATCGGAACATATTCGATTTTGCCCACAATGCTGGAAAATCATGAGCATAGACTGTGATGACCGCTAGTACAGACTACTAACTTTGAATAGTCCACTCCGCCAAACGTCAATTTCCCATTAGCAATCTGCTCTGATCCAGTTGTCGGGGCAAAAAAAATTCCAATAGATTCAACTGATATAAGGCCTAATTTGAGAAGGTTGTCCATCACTGTAGGAACACGGCCATTATCAACATCGCCTATGATATATGAGTGGGTCATTGCTCAATCACAGTTTGAAGACTGTTGACCTTGCGTTAAGTTGACCGGACCAAGCCTGTAACATAGATTACCCCTGTTACTACTAGTAAGCATACGAGTAATAAATACTCTTACCCCAAGATACCGTCAATCCCGGTATCCTTAAATCCTTGAGTCGAAAAAGCAACTCCAATAGATTGTCGAGGGATGACTAGCTCTGGTCCCAATGTGACAGTATCAATGTCTAAAAATAATCGACATATCCGGGAACAGTTACGGTTTTAATAGTAATTGCTTACATTCGGTTCCAGAAAATGAGGAAGAGTTTGCGCCAGAGCCATAGGAAACGCTCTGGTAGATCATACGGTAAGTAAAAGCATCCTCTTAACTGATTACCGAATGAGTTCAAGCCACTAACCACTTTATTCCCGGTATTTATGCTGGTTGAAGTGGGTTGGTATTGTTTGCCTGCACCGATCCAGCTAATGCCGAACCCATTGGCAAACTTGAACAAAACGGAGGAATAATGCCATACGTATTGGAACTTCCTGATAACATTCTTAAAATGGTAAAGTTTGAAACTGCCCAACGTCCAACTCACCAGTGTCAATTTGGAGCGTAAACATCTGAGGAGGTATTCCGACACCAACGGGTATGGTATACATAACACCTACAAATACATTCAGGATGTGTCTGCAAATCGAACGACCTGCCTGTATCGATTGAATTAATTGATCCCGTAGTAGGGTTTTGACGAGTGCGAAAAGCAGCAGGGCCATCGGCCTCGATGCCTGACAGGAACATCTGAGCAAGACGCATGTCATGTTTCAAGGTATCCGCCAGTCCCTGTATGCGGGACGCGATCGGGAGGCCAGTAGGACTAGACATATTCGAGTACCTTGAGAACCAGAACATGTTTTATAGGGTAAATGGCTCCAAACGGAGAATCGTGGGCGAAGAACGCTAGTATCTGACATTGTTATCATCGATTCCTGAATTTATCAGGTTCTTCACACCGCTACCTGCCAAATGGGGCCTGCGGCGCTTCAGAGAATAGTTTAGGAAGTGCCTTGAGACGGTGATTCTCACAACTGTGGAAATATGAGCATCGCCGTGTCCAGTTGCGATGTCAGTCGTTGGTGAACTAAACCCATTTATCCTCAATATACTTGTGGCCGTAATCAGAACTCGGGAGAACCCAAGCGAATTGGTAAACTGGACCGATGGAGTTGATATAGGTAATAGGAGCTATCAAGGATCTAACCGGTTCTCTTGAGTGGATAGCAAGTTATTTTAAATCGATACCTTTCCAAGGACAACAATCGCCGTCAATATCGATAATGGCCTGGGAATTATGAACTCGGATAAACATCTTTTGGACCATCCAGAACTTCTTTATGCAATGTCTACGAACAGGGAGTTTCATCATTGTTTTATGAGATTCTCAAGATAGCATTTTACGTACCTGAATCCACAGTGGTATGACAATTATGCAGGCGATAGTTCATGTCCGCAATGTGTGATCCAATACCCTCTATGCCATTCCACATCTAATTCTTCGTCGGAATGAAGCGGAAAATCCGACAGTAGGCTGTAACCACACTCAAGTCATTGTCCGTTTCGCCCCTAAATACTGTTCATGTCCACCTTTTGTGACTGCTAGATAAAGATGGGTAGAACGATTGTGCCCGGTGTTTGCCGGGTGTCAACACGCGGGAAACTCACCTTGAGAAAATCTGACCTACATTGACGCTTGATGGCCTCAAAGGATCATATGGAGATAGCAAGCGGCTTCGATCCTGTCCCTTGGATATAAACAGCTGAGTGGCACCGCGGAGATGCATGGGATTCAGCTTGAAAAAAATGCCCAAGTAGGTTTGTGATTAATGAGGCGTCTGATTCTACCGCTTAAACCTAATCTCCATCGGGAGATATAAATGCTTACTTTACTCTGTTGTAGAATACGTCAGAATTCGCATTCTCTCGGCGTCCAACCATGGTAGTGGTCCGTGTCCTGACCATCATGGAGCTGCTTTTGAAGAGTCATGTATAGACATACAGTGAGGGTCGTTAGTTATTCTGAATGTGGAGGAATATATTCCTGCGTTGGGACTGTTCCAATATTTAGCGGGCAGCAAAGACGGTACGTATGGCTTCAAGGTTGAGTGTACGATGGACGATCAGGAAAGAATCAATGACGTAAATTTTATACTACCCGTGAGAACAAATCACATGACCCCAACGCTTAAATCCAATCTGGAAAGCTGAGTAGTACGACTGCCAGCAGCTCCTCCTTCGTGGCACTCACTCACTCACTCACTGACGACGACAATGATAACAACGCAAGTACCTCACCCTAGACTTGTCTCATATATATCCTACTAAATCTTTCGTAACATTTTTCATCACAGCATATATAACACCAGTCAGGGCGACTATATGACGTTCGAGTCCAGCTCAGGGACTGTTCATGTGCTGGCCCCTGGAGGGTATCACCATCCCCTGCTCCTCCCACACGGGAAATACAAAGTCGCTGTCATAGAACCTCCATCATCTGAGGTGGCACCGGTAAGTGGTACTCAACTTTTTATGTGTGTAACAACTCCCATCCCCCACCCCCTCCCTGGGTCTCTAATGTCGTTGTGGCGGTTCGTTAGGTATTAGTGCACCCGGAATCAGATACCACGACCACCGCCGATAGTGTTGAAGTGACCAACGTTGGAGACGAGAGTTTACTGTTTTACTTACGGACGTATGGGCCTCATGTCATCCTTGAACCTGGGAAGACGAGGACGTTGCAAGATAAGGAGTATGTAATCTATATCAAGAACAAGTGATTACGTTGTACTTGATCGATGATCGTCATTAGTGCTCATAGAGATTTCTATCAATCAGGATCGAACAAGAGATCAATTTCGAGTAAGTACATATGAGAGGTGCAACATCGAGGTCAGTCAATCTACAAATTAGCAATACTGTTTTTGTTTCTCTGTCGTGAATAATGTTGACCGGTCCAGGTAAGTACATACATGCTTAAGATGACGTGTGGTCGAAACTGGGATGCACACCATCACATTACTGTACGTACTATACTAATGATACACCTTTGCTAGCCGAATTCAGAGCGGCCGTACAGCTCCGCGCAACGTGGCTCACAAAGCTCTCAAACGTGGCCCGGTCTCGCCCTTGGATCCACTGAAATACGAGGGTCTGTGACCCCTGAACTTCAATCCCACATACAAATTCGCATTCGCCGGGCGGTCCTGGTGGTAGTACGGCTGCACTGCCCTTACTAAGGTCGCAAATACCCACTTCTGTTGCTGCTGCTGTTGCGCGTCGCCGTGCACTGCGTGACCATGTGTTCTCCATCGCTCGAATAGTCAGGAAACCGGGCGATCGTGGTTGGACGGTAATGCCTGGCATCTGGGACAAGGCTGCTTCGAGAAGGGAGGAGGGCGTGTTTAATGACGTCGTAGCTGTTGGGATCGTCTGTTGTAGTATGTTCCGTGCGGGAATGTAAGCGCGCAGTGCGGGGTTGGAGATCCGCGCTATGGGCTAAAATGGAAATAGGAAATATGAGCTAATGAATTTTTTTGGGATTCACTCACATCGGGTAGATGTACATCCGTAAACGACCAGGCGATGGCCCATCGTCGCGTGGAGCCCTGTACGAACTCGGTGATAGCATAGTTTGCTACCTAGAATTCGATTTGAAGCATATTAGTAAGTGATATATATATATATGTTAGGGACAAGTCATAGACAACTTGCCGAGTTATGGCGGAGTAGCTTGACCAATTCCATGACAGAAGAGAGTTTGCCCAACATGGAAGTGTACCATTTACAACGCCGACCGTGTTGAATGCTTTCCTTTAGTATTCGGCTGACGAAGCCGAGCTCACCGCCTGGCGTGATCATCTCGACTTGGGCACCCGTGCAGACCTGCGTTGATAAATAGAGTTAGTCAGGAAGTCGTTCATATGCTAGCTGACTCGTACTGCATTGGGAGGGAACTCTTTGGCAGTGGCGGATTGCTTGACCTCGTCAGCGCTTCCATAGAAGGGTGGATTGCACATTGTAAAATCGAATCTGATTTGAGCTTTAGGACGAAGAATACCATGCGAGGAGTCCGATGCCCGCCCGCCGTAATACTGAAGGACGTACGACATGGTGGGATATAAACTCAAAAGTGATAGAATCGGATCGTTCAAAGACGTTTTGATGAGATGGATTCTATTTCCCAAGCTGTTCATCTCCACGTTTCTTTGAGCATATGTAAAGGACGTTTCGTCAAGCTCTAGAAGGACATCATCGTATACCGTAAGCTGCGCTCTAGGCTCCAAGTAAAAGAGGTAAAGTACCTGTTGCAACGAACTTCCATCCGGCCTCGACGCGACATCCGAGAAGAGGGTATATAGCTGATGCGCCCGTGCCTCTGAACAATTGAGAAATGAATCCCTTTATAGTGGTGCGAAAGGGAGAGGGGGAGGCAGTAGAGAACTTACATATCTATACCGCATATATCTGTTCCTGCATCTCCGATGTACTTGTTGTGTGCTTGGAGGATGTCTTGTAGCCAGAGAATATAGTTTAGCCTGGTGTACAACAACAACAACGCGAATGATATGACGTCAGGAGTGGCAGATGTCATGGACGAACCTGTTGGGAACCTGTCCGTTGAGCGTCAGACCAGTATTGTATGGGGTAGACTCGGACGTGCAGGAGGGCAAAGACGGTTTTCCGATAAAGCGATGCGCAGTCCAAAATCGCGGTAGAGAAGTGCTTCCGTCAGGCGCCTTTTTTTAATTATTTTTATCATTTTTTCGTACGTCGTCACGTCAAGTTGACTGCGTACCGCTGAGCCTCGCTGTTTTTGAAATCGATGGTGTAACTTGTACGGCCGGAAGGTGTTGGGACTGCCTTCAAACTTTTTGATCAAAACCACGGGGGTAGCGTGCTGTTGTTTTCATTCCTGAGCGTGGACGAAAGGCGAGCCTACACTTACTGTGGTTTAAGGGGTTGGAACGTTTCTGCCAATGTCCCAAAATCGAGATGGCTGTACGGGTTTCGAGGATGCATGAGAAAAAGGAAGGAGTGATAAAATATTTTTAATGAACAAAAAAAGCGACGCCAGCAGGATTCGAACCTGCGCCCTCAAAGAGGAACAGATGGTTCGAACAATTCGAATCTGTCGCCGTAACCACTTGGCTATAGCGCCCTTGGCTGTTGATGTATCCCAAAATTTCCAAGTTCTGAAGACAACGCGCAGACAAGACTACAAGTAGTTTTTGTAAAGTCGTGACGTCCGCCTCGAGCACCATGGCTTCAGATCAGCCACAACCCGCCCTGGATGAAATACAAGAAGTAAATCCCGCTTTCATCTGTTAACTTGTACACGTCACTGAAGCATGCTTTCCAATCCCAGTCAGAAATCACGCCCGAAAACGGAGAAGTCTACTTGTTCCAATACTTGTCAGGGCTGGAAAGGCAGCTTAACGAGGTTTCTCTGGTGAGTCATCTCACGTTATGGTGATCTTTTGAATTCTTCCAGAACGAGTCACTTTTAGGAAGCGCTCAAGTTGAAGCAAGCTACGATAGAAAAGGCCTTGATCAAGGTCATCTCTGCACCTGAACCGTACCCTTTACCAGGTCGTGCCCTCCGCAATCTCGTTGCCCGATGTTTTATCGTTATGTATACAAGAGGAGAGACGAGGTCGTTGTTTGACACTATGCAGGCGTTCATGAAAATTGTAGCTGAATTCAAGACGCCGGAGAAGGAGGCAAAGAGGATGTGAGCAGTTCAGCTCATCATGCTCTCAGACTAAATCGTGTTGTTTATCCGTCAAGCGCGGCATTTTCTTGTGTTGGAGAAATCATGGGCACGTTTGGGGCGCAGGTGAGTGTGTAGCTCATCATATGTGGTATTGTCGGATAACCCTCCATATCCAGTTCATGTCGTTCATGGCCGAAATAGTCTTCGTGACATTAAAAACCGCCAAGTCTTCTTCCAATGTGCGTCCATTCAAAAATCAGTGGATATACCCAACTTGAGCTCACATCGTTGTCCTCCAAGTCTCCCCTCCTTCGCTACTCCGCCCTTCTGACTCTCCGCAAAGCGCTTACAACAGCTAAACGCGCCGTCACCGACTCTGCCACAAAAGATATCTTAAAACAATCCCGCCACTTCCTCACCGACAAATCTCTCCCCGTCCAACGTGCTGCAGCCCAAGTCCTTGTCGCCATGTTTCCTCCAGACACTCCTCCCACCCTCTCTGATGTGGAATCCATCTTCGCTCTTTGTATTCGTAGTATAGAGGCCGCAGATCAGCTCACGCGAGGTGCACATGCGCAGTTGGTGGGACATTTGTTGGCTTCCACGCAATTCGAGAGGCGAGTACCGGCTCCTCCTCCCACGGCTTCGGTCCTATCCAAAAGCGGGCCAACAGGGTCAAGCAAGAAAGATAAAGACAGGGATGGAAACCTCGTCGATGACGACGAGGCGCTCGCACCAGGTACCCCGGCACATGCAGTGGCAGCAGTGGAAATAGCCAAGCCACTCTGGACTCCAGATGAGATGCTCAGGCATCTATCGGTCCAGTTCAACAAACCAAACGCGACGAAAAAGACAAAGGTCGGGTTGTTTGAGTTTTATGTTGCTACGCTGGAAAAACTGGGACCGGAGTGGGTGGATGCTAATTATGCGCTGCTGGTGGCGCATTTGATGACAGAGATTGTGTCTCATTACTCTTCATCGTCGGGGAGTGGTGGCGTGGCATCTGGTTCTGGATCAGGTTCTGGAGCATTAACGGGCGCCGCGAAGCGGTACGAAAGGTTGCTCGCTTGTAAACTGGTGTCGATCGTCTTGCGGGATGTTGTTGGTGTGAGGATGTTGAGCGAGCAAGGCCAAATTCAGGCTATTAAGGAACTTTCCGGCTCGTATCTCAAGCGGTGGCCTGCCATGCTTGGATCTGGGATGAATGTTCCAGGAACCGCGGTATTGTGTGTTGTACTGAAGGAAGTGGCTGGTTTAGTTGGCCAACTCGGGAATTTGCCAGGTACCGTACAGGTGAGGCTCTTTTATGGATACCTGCCATGTCTTATTGACAAAATAATACTCACCGTTATGTATAGGAAGCCTTGGCCGACCCGCTGCTGACCCTTCTCACTCATCCCAGTCATAGCGTTCGAATATCAGCTGCTTGGGCACTTCGCTGCTTCTGCGCGTCCACTCCACTCCGCTTACCGAAGACTCTCTTGATCATCATCGAGTCATTGCAGCGCGATCTCAGCCTCCTCATTAGCCCCTCCACTTCGCACAATTTTCATACCTCGCCACCACCGATCCGAGCGCTGGGCCACGCACACGCGCTTGCGGCCCTCGTATCGTTGATTCCCTCCCGACCGCTCTACGTATCCTACGATATCTCCGCCAAAGTCTTGGACATTGCCGTTCAGCTGCTCAAACGCGCGGGAGAACATAAGCTGGAAGTTGCCTGGATCGAAGTCGAGGTTGCGTGGACAGCGATCAGCGCCCTGTTATGTTTGGGACCGGGATTCGTCCGGCCACAGCTTGCTCAGCTGCTCGTTCTTTGGAGGAACGCGCTGCCGAAACCGACAGGACGAGACTTGGCAGGTGGGAGCGGTCTTGGGAACGCCAGCTCCGGCGGGACTAGTACCACCAGTTTGAGCGGCTCACTTTCTGCCTCTCCCGCGGGAAGATCGCCCGCTGAGTGGGCGTTCCTCTTACACGTGCGAGAAAGCGCTTTGGCCGCCGTTCTCTGCTTTCTCCGGTATAACGTTCCTGCGCTCGTCACGCTGGACGTGGCGAGGCGGATCTCGTCTGTACTGAGTCATGCGCTCCAGTTTGCGAACAACTTTCAAGGGTTGAATATTGAAGATCCGCTGGAACTCGCCTCGGCAGGCTCCTCGACCTCCTCCTCCTCCTCGTCTGGTACTGGGAGTGGTGCTGGTTCCTCGTCTGCTTCGACTGAATTAGGATACCCCGACAGCCGATCGTTGACGCTCCGGGCAAGAGAGGCCTTGTTGAGGAAACGCGTTTTCCAGTGTTTCTCTGCTCTTGGCGTGAGCCGTATTGCGGATCCCGCTCAGAGCGCTTTGTTGCATTCGACGGTGGCTCTGTTTGGCAGTATGGAGGGTTACGCTGGGTCTCAGTTGCAGGCTGCGATTGCGTCAAATACGGGCGCGTTTTCGAATTTGTGGTCTAGTGCAGATGGATATGCGTACGGTGTGGCGGTGGGGAGCAAACCGGGAGATGTGATTGAGGGCGGATTCGGGATTGTGGATGGAGTCAAGGCTGAAGGGTCACCTATTTCCGTGAACAACGGTGAAGAGAGTGGTGAGGAGGGCGAGGACATATTGAACAGAGATACCGTGGAAGTGAGCATCAATGCATTGGTACGTGGTTCCAGAAACGGAAGGACGCTTCAGATAACGACTCCTTTTAGCTACGGAGACCTATCCTCGGTGCTTGCGAATATGATCCGATCGTCTTGTGCCAACAGCAATCGAGAGGTCTGGATGGGAAACTCTACCACTTGGTTGAACCTCCGCCACCTACGACTGCCGTTGTGGACGCAGCCATCGAGCTCTTTGCTCAGCTGCTGCCACTGCAGGATCTGACGATTACCATACGAACTCTCACCACACTGCTAGAAGCCATTCGTTCACCGAAACTGGAGAAGAACGCGGGCCGCAAAGCCGCTGTGACGGTCAATGCTGCTCTTGCAATCGTTTTAGTCTTGAGGAATGCTATGAGTGTAACTCATGCAAAACACGCCCGTGATGTGTTAGGAAGCACACAGGTGACAACTTTATTGTCCCCATTCCTCATGGTGTGTTCAATGTGTTGCCCTAGTTCTTGATTACTGACAGTATACACAGTCCACACTCGTCGATGGCGACCCTGTCTTGCGAGGAGCGAGTACGGAAGCAATTGGGAGGCTGGCGAGCCTCTCAAACACAACTTTCCTGACAAGCCAGATCAAAGATTTGGTGGATCAAGTGGTCAGTAATCGAGATCCACATGGGCGAGCGGGTTGCGCACTTGCGTTTGGTGCTATATACAGCTACGTTGGTGGGCTGGCTGCTGGCCCGCTACTCAAGACGACGGTCAACGTTCTTATGTCTTTGGGCAACGACCCGCATCCGGTTGTGCATTTCTGGGCGTTGAAATCTCTTGCAACTGTTATCAATGCCGCTAGCTTGGGCTATGCGCCTTTCGTATCGAGTACGCTTGGAATGCTGCTCAAGGTCTACATGTTCGATTCCCATGAAAGGGAAGGTGGAACGCTTCTTAATGCCAATATTAGCGGGGATTGTCCTGCTTATCCCGTCGTTTGTCAAATCATTGACGCTGTGACAACCGTCCTTGGCCCTGACATGCATGAATCACCGCGGACGAGGACGTTGGTTCTCAACTTAATCAAAGAATTTTCATTGGAAGATGATGAAGGGGCTCAGGTCGAAGCTATCAGATGCATACAGCACTTTTTGATGTTTGCACCGGAACATGTTGATATCCCTGCGCTCGTGAAGAGGTTTAGGCACCATCTTAGTTCATCTCGCCGCCCGCCGAAGCTTGCCTCTATTAACGCTCTATACCAATTGGTACAGAAGGATGCGCTGGCGATGTCCAAGTTGGGAGGTGATCGTCTAGTTGAGGATCTGTTTGCGATGCTCGACGATGATGCTTCTGTGCAAGGAGTTCGGAATGTCATCACTAGTTGGCTCCAACAGACCGTTGTGCATAATCCATCGGCCTGGATAGACCTCTGCCAAAGAATCATGGCGCGTTCCAATGCAAATCAACAAGTCATGGAAGCGGCTTCCAATCAGAATCTACGCGACGATGAGGGAGAATCTCTCAGAGCTGCTAGTGGAGCAGGTTCAAATTCTGGCGGTCCTGACGTGGTAGGACATTCCACGTCCAGGTGGAGGACACAGTTATTTGCGCTCCAGTGTCTCCACAAAATCTGTACCATCGTTGCGCAGAGTGGAAGAAGAGAACATCTTGATGCTGTGTACGCAAGGAACGTTGGACTGCCAATACCAAGCTTGCTGGTCTCTCGCGTCCCAGACTTGATCAAGATGGCATTCACCGCATCAACGGCGTATGTAACGGAAATAAGGCTAGAAGGTCTGGTGGTATTGAAGGACGTCATTAAGGCAAGTCATATGTACCTTAAACCCGCGACATGTTTCATAGTGCCTACAAGATCTTTGCATCTTCCCCTGACCCTGCGTATGAAGATGCACTACTATTAGAACAGCATCAGGCTCCCATAACGGCGGCCTTGACTCCTGCATTCTCGTCAGACTCAACACCCGAAATTCTGGCCTCAGCCGTGGACGCCTGCGCTGCTTTTGTCGGATGCGGCGTTGTCAAAGACGTTAGCCGAATGGGCCGTATTCTGAAATTACTTACAACTGCATTGGAACAGGCTAAAGGTAGTGTAGTCGGCGCAAGTTCTTATCTGAGGCTGAGAGCTATTTTTTAAGATTCCGGAACGGTATCCCTTGGAGAATCAGGGGAAATGAGTCCCAATGCGTCGGCAATGCTCCGAATGACAACGCTATCAGCCTGGGCTCAGTTATACGTAGCCGGCTTACAGCAGACCTATCTAGAAAATGTCATTAAGCCCCACAAAGCCACTCTCGCGCCCTTATGGATCGCAGCCTTGCGCGACTATGCAAGTATTCGTGTCGACTCCGAGTTTACACAAGAATCGTCCACCGTCGGCATCGATTCGTCTTATTCCAGTTTAGGCAAGGAGGTACTCATGCCGGTGAGTGCAATCGTGAACTCAATCATTCTGATCGATGGACGCTTTTTTGTAGTATTATGTCGATGCATGGCCAATTATATTATCCGCAGTTGCGCGTGCAATGCAAGCCGATGACCCTTACATCTTAGCCGCCATGGATGGCCAAGAGCTTAAACAAAATGATTCCGTCACCTCCGTGAAACCTGCGCGTAATAGAGATGAACCAACAGCTTTGTTTTATGTCCTGTTTGGCTTGGTATTTGAGGCACTTTCACTGTCTTCATCCGAGTCTAGCTATGCGCCGTCATCTCACCAATTAGTTCTAATATCTGCACTGCGTGCACTCAAGTCTCTGGTTCGACCAGAATATTCGGGAAAAGTGCTATCTGAGCCGACAATCTTTGAAGAACTCATAAGCCAGTGTTATCGGCTGGCGATGACGGAGCCAGCCAATGTGCATATAGATCTATTGGAGGTGCTGGCAAGTATGGCGACCCCGCAAGGTCCCAGGTATGCCATTGTGAAATTGAGCCCAATAGTTAATTGATGCTCTCATCAGCTCAACTGACGTTCTCAGGCCAAATTCTGCAGCGACGCATTGTTTGCGTATTTGCTCATATACCATCAAGCATTCGTCATCGTCTTCGCGAGGACCTGTCATCCGTGAGCATTTCTTCTATAATGTAGAAACCAAAATTATCAACGACGCTGTAGAGGGAGACGTACTTGACCGCATCCGCATGCTGAATACAGCCTTTGCTGCCATGACGACTATCATGTCAACAGTCCAATTTTCTCAGCGTGAAGATATACGTGGCATAGCCATTATGCTGTACACAGGTCTGTTGAGCGAACTGATAATTTGACATGAACTAACAGCAACAGAGCTGTTGAAAGACGAGTCGAGTGAAATAGATCTTGTTGGACCAACATTACCCGCACTCAAATCACTCCTCGAATTCCCTCAGCAAGATCACGCACTTTATACTCGGTTTGTCCATGCATTGTTATCTGCATGTCTATTAAATATAAATGAGATGCGGTACGATCTGGTGCTTTATTGTTTTGATGATTAATAAATAGGTAAATAGGGGACGGCAAGGTTTGATTTCAGACAAGAAAGTCAAAAATAATATGCTTGCGGCTGTCCTCATTCTGACCGTCGTACCAAATTGGGTTAAGATAGGACGACCTGTTGTAGAGCATTGTTGTTTCCTCATAACACAGCGATTGTTAGAGGATGAAGATGTACGTGACTTCCGATATATCCTGCAGAATCGTTTACAGTATTGCAGGCAATCGTACTAACAGCTGCACACTGCTCCAGGACGCTTATCGCTGCATCGAGCCTCGGCAGCCCTATCTTAATCGAGTGTACAAAACAGATGCTTCCTGGCTTGATCGAATTCATAGCCAAGATGGCACGCCTGGTAAATGACGGGAACATTAATGAGGCATGCATTGCTGCCATCAGCGAAGTTTGGAAAGCGTTTTCGGCGTTTTTCTCCTCTATTCCCGATAATCAGCGTGTGTTGGTTTCTTTGCCGCGTTGGTCAACGCTAACTGTTTACAGGCACGCGGGCCCTTTGCATTTTGCTACCGACAATGTCGCTTCTTCTGTCCAACCAGCAACCTTTTGTTGAAGCACTGAGGTCGCAGACAACCACACAACTATTGTCATTTGCTACAACATCCCCTATAGCATTCAAAGATGCTGCTGCAAAACTTGACCAGTCGATGCGTGACTTATTGGAGCAATCCATCAGGCGAGCTATCGGCAGTAACGCAACATCTGTTTCGGCCACTGCCAAACCTCAGATATCACTGCGATCTTTTTAGCATCTGAATTCTTGAACGTCATATACGTTTGCATGGCCGCTTGTATTCGGAACATTCCATTAATTCATTTATATCATGCAGAGTGGTGAATGGCCTTATACTTTACCCAATGAGACAGGTATGACGTTTGCGGAAGTTGTTGCGCTCGCCTCTAAACCGACTTGGGTACTAAAGCTGGAGTAGGAGACATGAGACGGTGCAATATACCAGATATATGTCCACAATCCATCTGACGAGTAAATGCTTGAAGTTCCGAAACTCTAGTCGATCTGGCGAGACGACGCCCTGGCCTCTGCGAGGAGGTGAGTCAAGGCACACATGCTTTTATCCGCGTCCACTGGGCACCGGCGTCCACATTTTGGAAGACATTGCAGGTAAACTATCGGAACCCGTTAACGTCTTGATATCAGCATAGCTATTAGTACGAGACTATACGACGATATTGTCAAGACAACAATCAAGGTAATTACATATTGGGAGTCAACCGTGTCTGGTGATTATCTACCTGATAATTGAATAATACATTCGTCACACAGGTATAATAGAATACAACTAATCCCCCGTCCACACTAGTTACAAGGAATATTGATCATGGTCACCGTCACACTTGTTCCTCTGAAAGCCCTCGAATGCAGGCCCATCAAATGCGCAAAAAGGGACTCTTATGATTGCGTTTCATCCATTATTGACATATCATCGAAGGCCATGCTGTGATTGAAATACTGGCCACCCCTTTCAGTTTCCACCATCGAATTCCAGCGCAGTGCTAGTGCACCCAATACATCGCTCGTTAACGAAAGCGTATCCTCTAGCAACCGGATCAGGGTGGCAAGATGGTCCTGATACTTGGAACACCTTATCTGTTTTCGGACACCGGATGCCAGCACACATATATAAGTAAATTCCATGCCTCCATTGATCAAGCCAGGCTGGTCCTGACTGATTACGACTCATGCATGCATCCGTCTTCATGTTACTCTTTCTCTTCGCATCCCCCATTTTCTCTTTGCCGCTGAGTGGAAGTCCTAGAGATCGGCACTCCTTGACCCTCTCAGTATGTTACTGCATAACACATTTTGTGCCAATGATTACTGATTTTTTTGTTCTTTAAGAAACGGGCTGTAACGGGGCATAAGAGAGAGGGCAGCCCGATCGTGACCAGTTCACGAAACTCGCGTCCTCGCCTGGAGTCTCCATCGTCGTCTTCATCGTCTGAGTCCCCACTACCACACGTACCATTACATCTGTCATCGTCACCATCCGAGTCTCCACCACCATCGTCACCGCCACCGTCACCTGGGCCCCCACCGTCACTGACATGGTCAGTCGAGTCCCCACCACCATCACACCTGTCACCATCATCCGAGTCCCGACCATCACACTCGGATGACCATGCCAGTGGTGGTGATGACGACAGATCCCCACTAGCATCACACCTGTCATCGTCACCGTCATCGTCATCCGAGTCCCCACCACGACACCTGTCATCGTCATCCGAGTCCCCACCACCATTCATGTCATCGTCATCCTTATCCCCACAACCACGCCTACCGTCGTCGTCGTCCTCCGACATATGAATGTGGATAACGTGTTGGTATTTCGCTATCAGCGTGCAAGAAATGCAATGGCCCTATGGCCTCAAGAAACGCGCAGTTTTCTGATTTCGACTCAAGTTGCACCTGTTCGCATAGTTTGATACATAGCTAGGATTAATGGAGAAAAAATGTATGATGTTGGCAGGCAACGGATAAAAGGAAGTGATATGAATATTGAGATATTCCACTGTAATTTCAGCAATATATTCTGATCCTGATGGCTCGGCCACGAGTCCAGCGTGCACCGCTTTGTTCTGATGCGCTAGCAATGGCAGTAACGAGTCTAGGAAAGCCTTGTCCATGAGCCACGTACCTGTCATCTAAGCGCGGAATCACATGGTCTCAGCTAACACAGCAACATGTATGCGTGCGAATGCCTGCAGTCACCACTATAAAGAAAGAGCAGCATACTAGTATATTAACAGACCAGTAGTGGACTAGTAGCTTCTGGGGGTGCATTCTATGCAGGCAAGCAGTGGTGATTCGTGTCTATGCATTTGCGTGCATACAACTATGTGTTATCAACTTTCACATTTTTACCCTGAAAAAAAAAACGATTTGAGATTGCGTTTTTGAACTAGGCTACAGCCTTTTCCAGACCACTAATCCATACGATCCAAACGCCATGTCGGGGGAAGTTGCTTCAGTACAATGTCCTCAGACTTCAAGCTTCAGTATGAGCACGAGAAGAATCAGCCTTGAATTGAAAAGCAAAGTCGGCGGCGCCAGTGGACGCTGGAAGTTTGACCGGGGCTAACTATCGGTTGACGAGAAGAACCCAAAGTCTCGGACCTGCTGGACTAGACGCATGACTCAAAGTATGAGCGACCGAATAATCGCCAACTTGCGTGGGAAGATGGGGTGGTTAGGGGCTTGGTGACAAGACAACAAGTTGTGCTCTGAGCCTACATGGAAGATTATACCTGCAAATAACGAAGCATTCCTCCTCCTTCCAGCCAATAACGTACAACACGCAGCAGCGAACGAACCACGCACTTTTGGCGTTCATCACCTCACCGCTCTTACCGCGTGTCAGATCCTGACAAGCGAGGCTGGTTTTCTGTCTTTGTCTATAAATCGTGAAAATGCAGAGAGCGTGGTCTCTCTAGATCTGGATGGGTTACTAACTGTAAATCAGTACTACTACCACCTCAGCAACCCGCAACTAGCGGATCCACTATATCCCATCTGCCTCGACTTCAGCTCGTGGAGGTTCCCCATGGCCAACTTCCCAAAGCCTGGGATCGAACAGTTCCTCTGGATGACGACGGGATAATCGCTTTTGACACCTGGACTGAGATGAGTACCGCGGTGAAATTACGGGACAAGCGATGCTATGTTTCTGGTTGGCGCGATGGCATAACCACGGCTCATATTATCCCAGTTAATCATGGAGCATGGGTGAGTCGTATAGAAAGTTCACTTTACACTGATACCTATTGCGAATGGTCTCAGATGCGAGTCAACAACATGCGGGTCTACTCATTATCAGATCAGCAAGAGGAGAACGACTCCAGAAACCTCTTCGCCCTCCGTTTGGACCTGCATTCATTACTTTTTGATCAAGCAAAATGGGTGATCGTGCCCAAAGGTGGTCAGATGGTCGTCCAAATCATCAGTCAGGGCTATGAGGCCGCCGCACTCTATCACAATAAAACATTTAATACCGCACAGCTGTCACATGAGTTCCTATTTTCTCGTTTTGCGTGGGCAATCATCGAACAAGCAAAGTGGTTCATAAAGCCTGGTCTTCGCAAGCGATTCCGCTTGATTGTCCCAACCTCGGAATCACCAGTAAGCAAGCCCCAAGTCGAGTCAGCTCAAGGTAGCATCAGTATGACTCGGACAGGGAGCATCACGAAAAAGAGGAAGGCCATCGACGCAGCTTCATTGGATGTCAATGTTGATGATGAAGCCCAGGAGTTTGAGGAAGATCTCAGATTGGCAGAGAAGGTTGCCCCTTTTTTCTGTAAGTCTCGTATGCTTCGACAGCTCAAGAAAGCGTCTTCGAAGTTGAAGAGCCTGACCTGAGAAGGGACCGGTACCACACAATGATGTGGTATCCTGGGAAGAGTATCATGGAACGGAGAAAGCGTGAATATATGGATGCCAACCCGAACATTTGTGCACGGAGTGTGGCATATCCCAACATCTCGTCTGACAACTCCCGACTCTGAAGGACAGGACTGATGATTATATCCAGGGTCGGGAGATTGAGGCCTCATAGTGAAGGCATAGATGCCAGAAAGGCCTCTTTTGTCGCCACGAGGGTAATAAATTTTATTTGTTGTAGGCACTTGGATAAATTCACAAAGTTACCTAAGGCCTCTCCTCAGCTTAATTCGCGACCTATCAGTTGTCTTGCCTGGATGTGTGACCCGTAATAAGGTCTAAAATGATCTGCTCCAGGAGACTTTTGACTGTCATCGCCGTTGGGGATAACTCGTCAAGAATGCCTTTTCCGTGCTAATCTCACATCCTGTTTTTGGCAACTTTTTGATGCTAGTATCGCGCATCGCAGATTCGAAAATTTTCCTTGGCTGTCGACAAGGACAACCACATGACAATGTTGTAGTGGAGATGGCGAGCCGAGAGCATTTCAGTTTCCTATGAAAAGGCGGAGGGGACACGTTGTCGTGACGAAGCCAATAGCCAGAGCCAGAGCTGTCATCTGCGGAATGTAGGCGCAATTAGGGCCGGTCACAACGGGTTATGGGTCCTTGCCTGCCAGGCCAATTCCCTGTACAAGGTATGTCTCTCCTGTGCGGACGGCATAACAAGTGCAGGAATATTAGAGATTATGGGCGCTCACGTTGGGGTGTTTCCACTATGACGTCTAGGACAAAGTGTTTACTCTCCAGTTCAGATGCAACTCAAGCTATCCGATATTTTCTCCTACAGTTCAGGGAATCGATGGGAAAGAGGTGCCCGTTCACCCGGTAGGTGTCTTGGGTTTGTCCTTGCGCAGACTGACGCCGACCATGGATTGATTGAAGCACGTGTATTCAAACAGACATGTACGTTCAAACGACAACCCCCTCCCTACTGCGTGCACTGAGAGCAAGTATTAGATATGCGCATCAATATTGTGAAAATGAGTGGTCCCCCGTCCCAAGTGTTGTAGCCGTATGGGTGACGCTCAAAAGCATGCTGGCATCTTGTAAGGTTCGTTCCTTTCTCTCTCTTTTGCTTTCCTCCCTCGCTAATGCACCTACATACTTATTTCCAGAAGAAAGAACGGTACGCATACATCATCTTCAACATGGTTGATAAAAGTCCACAAACAGTCCAGTTGATAACAACCGCTACGTGAGATGCGCGCAAGGGAACCTGAAGAAGGTTCGTTCCCTTCATTCCCCTCCCCTAACGGTAGTCTTCATTAGACACGATTCCATTACGATGGTACGTTTATAAATGCGGTTGATGCCTTAATCATGGGATTCCACACATAGATGACAGGTACATAGCTCCATATCATTGTTACCGTATCAGACTTTGAAACTTACTGGCACTGACAGTGTATAAATTCTGATTTCTTGCAAGGCTTTCCTCCCTTTTTGTTGAATCGGGCTGGACTCGTTACTGCCGTTGCTACACTTACCACCACTACAAACTATTATTACCACCATCCCCGCCATATATGCATATAGCAACGTTACCAAGAACAATATCTGGTTCTACCACTCCTCCTCGTCCTCCTCAGTTTCAATGGGTTACATAGGTACTTCGGCCACGGCCTCTAGAAACACTCGCTCGGCATGTTCCGCCGTCAGATCGGGTGACTCACGAAGATGGTCGGTGCATACGGGCGGCGTGATCATGTACAACGCGCTTCTCCTCGTTTGCGTCGAGGAGGATGAGAAAGGGCTAAGAGGCCAATTTGTACGGATGGTCAATATGAAAGTCGTAAAAAACGGTGTACGCTCCATGCCAGGTTCAGAAGGGGTAGAAGGAGAAGAAATATAGAGAAGCAGGAGAAGAAGCGAGAGAGAGCGTCTCCCTGAGGTAAGGTTCAAAGAGGGTACGAGTGTCTCTCAGTTCTCCTGGCGCAGCTTTTTCCTCTCGGCGTTAACATCGTTCCTGAACCGGTCACCAACACTCCATCCAAGGACGAGGAAGATGAAAGATATTCCGCCATACGAGGCGACGCAATCAGTAACTTGCATTTCAGCGGATCGGGTACGTCTTCCACCGTGACCCCACCCTCTGCTTCTCCTGGGGGACCAGTCACAGAAAGCACTTTTCTTCCCAGAATGTACACCGCGCCATGTACAGCCGCTCGACAAAACCCCTGAGACATCTCCCCCGTTCCACCATACTGGCCTATCAAAAACGGGGAAGGGCCATACCGACCCGACGACCGGACGCACCGACGGAGTCGTGCGAACGCGGGCCGGACGCGGTCAGAGGGGGATGTGCAGAACGTCAGTGCGTAACCGATGATGGCAGCAGTGGATTCGGAGGCGCCAAACTTGGTCAGTATAAACACTGTCTCTCCTGCTCCTGCTCCTCCACCATCACTGTATCGACGGTAGAGTCGAGCTGCCAGGATTCAGACTCGGAGAAAGCGGCAAAGGTGAGGAAACGCATGATACGGTCCGCGCTCGCTCGCTCGAGTGTAAGAGTTCATCGAGGGAGAGTGAGGCTTCATCACCACCGTCCCATTTGTCGATGTCGATGTGGGCTATCTTGAACTCTGATTTTGAGAGTGCGCTGAGCAGAGAGAAATCAGCAGGACATCATCGAGACGAAGAACTGACGCGGCGAAAATAGAACTTTGTCAAGGATGTGCCGAGGATGATGGCGTCAAATTCCATCGTAACCGTAACCTTACAATCACAATAAAATGTTAAGTAAATGAAACAAGATCAGGTAGGTGAAAAAAAACAAGAAGTCCACAGTGTGCCAATGTTGAGGAGAGAAGGGTAATCAATTGAAGTTGTACCTTGTGGACCAATCACAAGTGTATTGGTTGGAAATGGCAATTGGGGGCGAAAAGTGGGTGATATCCAAAAGAATGGGTGACTGTCCACAGTTATCCACCCATCTTGCGCAAATACAAAATGTGCTTGGATCATCTGATCAGAGGAGCCAGATACAATGCGGGCACAACCCATCAATGAACCGAAAAAAATGTTGCCACTCCGTCCATCCCATACTCGGATGGTCTGATCGCCTGAGCCAGATGCGATGCGAGCGCCATCGGGAGAGAAAGCTACTGACATGACAGGATCTGTGTGACCCTCAAATGGACCAGCAACAACATCACCACTCCGTGCATCCCATACTCGGATGGTCTGATCGTCTGAGCCAGATACGATGCGGGTGTTATCGGGAGAGAAAGCAACTGACATGACAAGATCTGTGTGACCCTCAAATGGACCAGCAACAACATCGCCACTCCATGCATCCCATACTCGGATGGTCTGATCGTCTGAACCAGATACGATGCGGGTGCTATCGGGAGAGAAAGCAACTGACATGACAGGATCTGTGTGACCCTCAAATGGACCAGCAACAATGTCGCCACTCCGTGCATCCCATACTCGGATGGTCTGATCATATGAGCCAAATACAATGTGGGTGCCATCGGGAGAGAAAGCAACTGACGTGACACGATCTGTGTGCTCGAATGGACCAGCAACTCCGTGCATCCCATACTCGGATGGTCTGATCGCCTGAGCCAGATACAATGCGGGTGCCATCGGGAGAGAAAGCAACTGACATGACACAATCTGTGTGACCCTCGAATGGACCAGCAACAACATCGCCACTCCGTGCATCCCATACTCGGATGGTCTGATCATATGAGCCAGATACAATGTGGGTGCCATTGGGAGAGAAAGCAACTGACGTGACAGGATCTGTGTGACCCTCAAATGGACCAGCAACAACATCGCCACTCTGTGCATCCCATACTCGGATGGTCGCATCATCTGAGCCAGATACAATGTGGGTGCTATCGGGAGAGAAAGCAACTGACATGACACAATCTGTGTGACCCTCGAATGGACCAGCAACGACGTCGCCACTCCGAGCATCCCATACTCGGATGGTCTGATCATATGAGCCAGATACGATGCGGGTGCCATCGGGAGAGAAAGCAACTGACGTGACATAATTTGTGTGACCCTCGAATGGACTAGCAACGACGTCGCCACTCCGTGCATCCCATACTTGAATTGTATTATCGTCTGAGCCAGATACAATGCGGGTGCCGTCAGGAGAAAACGCTACTGAATAGACCTTGGATTCAGTTTCCCACATTGCGAGTGCTGCGCTTGGCCATTCGTTTAATGCACTGCCCTTCACCTCCATAATCCCTCGCATATATCTCCAGTAGTTAGCATATACTGAACTAGATTTCGCACAGAATGGTAGTGCTGAAATGTAGATGTGCGGTGTGCTGTATCTGCATGCCCCTCCAGAAAATCGCGCCACGAATGCCTCTGCGTCAGTCACTTGTTTCATTCCATTATATTTTGAATTCTGTTGCCTCTATCTCAGCTCACAAACCGGGGTCATATGCACAGATAATCACCTTCAACCCCTTCTGTGCGTGTCGCAGTATATCTACTGCTACAAAGATTCGTTCCTCAAGGTTTAGGACCTCCAGCCAAAATAACAACCGCTTGATCAAAAACTCGGTTACATTTTTATGAGATTCCTTGCTGGGATTGCTGTTTTGCAGGTGCTCGCCCCAGTACCGACATGCATATGAGAGAGCGTGGGAGATATGTTTTTTAACCCGGTCTTCTAGGTCCGGCACATCCTCGTCAAACACGAAAGACGACTCCAGATTACAGATATTGAACCGCAGTTGTTCTTTCATCACCGCGAAACACCCGTTTCCAAGCAGTCCATGGTGTTGCGTAGCATCGCAATAGAATCTTTTGGATCGATCGCGTTGCAGTATGTAGTCAGGAAACGATGCGTGGAATGAGGCAATCACTCCGTCTACACCTTCTTGAATGAATAGAACCGATCTCAGCGGCTCTAGCGAGGTTTGAAGTGTCTCGTTCTGTATAGAAAGAAGGGACGCGATTCCCTCAAGCGATATTGGTTCCCTTGCACATACTACCGTCCACAGAGTAAGAAGAATATTATGTATTTCGTCTTCTTCGAGTTGATCATTGTCCAGGGCGGCAGACAGAATGCTCGTATACAATCCATCTAGCTCTTCATACTGTTTTCCTGACCCGGCGGTCAGACCTAACACCCTATCTAGACGCACGGTGGAGTTGACAAAACGGTCCGGGCAAATATAACGCACAGCAGTCGCAGCGTAAATGAACAACTTTCCGGCGAGTTTTGCAAGCTGTTCTACTTGCCCGGGTGATGGAGGTGGAGACATAGAGCGAAGCGCCTCGGTCAGATATTTTTTGATATCGGCTTCCACGACCGACTCTTCAATATCGTGCAAATGAAGCACAGACCGCGAATGGGATGGTGCCGTCATCTTTTGCCAGATGATTGGCTCAGGTCGACTTGTGAGGAAGAACTTGAAGGGTAGGCTAGGTGCGAGATGTAAGAGCGTCTCGAGGAACAGCCGGAACGCCTGTCCGTCCTCACACTCGTCCAAGGCGTCGACCACAATCACGCTATCTTCTAGCGCTGGTCCCTCGAATGCTTGAGTGGGACCTGAAATGAACTTCTGAAACTGCCATCGTACTTCAAGTTTGCTGGCCTGAGGGTCCTCCTCCAGGGCTTTGCATAAGGATGAGCGAAAGGCAGGGGAGAATTGTGAAAGCTGGAATGCAATGGTTGGAATAATGTTATTAGCGTCACGGCATGAGGACTCGGCGCGCGAACAGAAGAAGCTTCCTGCAAGTTTCCTGGCTTCTGCCAACCACTCGCAAAAGGTGTATCCAATTGTCGTCTTCCCAGTCCCTGCTATCCCATTCATCCAATACACCTTTGCCCCTTCTTTATCCATCGCCCAGTCCTTCAAATCTTGAATGATCGCCTCACGTGTCTGGGGTGTACACCCACGTCTGCCAATTGTAGTGGAGTAGCTTGAGTTGTAAGTGGCTAATTTCACTGGGGACAAGTCATCGAGCAAAGTTTTCTATCAATTCAGCTTAGCATGTATGAAGACCTAGATCACTCTCTCCTACCTGAAATGTATTTCGCGTGTCTTCTGCAGTCTTCGTACTAATATACATCTAATCATACGTCAGACTGCGACACAAAATTTGAACAGCAGGCCACTCACCTGTACTTGACGAAAAAGCGACTCGATTCGACGATAACGTTGAAGGATATCCCCGGTATCTCCATTTGCCTCCACTATTCGGATCCCCATACCGCGATCTTCCTTATATTGAGTAGATTTTAATTCATCTTCAAACGATCTATCAGTTGTTAATAAGAGCAAGTTCCAGATCAATAAACAGACATGTACGTTGCAATGTAGGCCAACTGATCCTTTGCATCACTGGCGACAAGCTTGGATACATATGAGGTTAGCGTTTCAGTCATGACTTTGAGATCCTTTGCTAGCTTTTGATATTCTTGGTTCCCGATCACTGCCTGAGGTCTACGTCAGAAACTGTGGTCGTAAATGAAAAGGAATTTACCTCGGCCAGATCGAGGCAGGCGACTAAACCACCAACTGCTAACTTGAGAGGAGCGAACCCACCAGCACACTTTTCCAGAAGCCTTAGTGATGTTTCTAGTCCCTTCCATGCGACACTTGTAGCCTTCGAGAAAGTATCGAAATGAGACTGGAAGCGTGGAGTGGAGGTTGGGTGATTATCGCTTCGTTGCTGATCGCTCGTGTTTGGAACGACCGCTGGCTGATTTACCGTAGATCAGACTCGGGAATGAACAGAGTACAGGGACTTACCAAAGTGGTGTTTTGAGATGGACTTGGAACGGAACGTAGGATAGAAGCATCAGAATGCTCATTGTTTAAGGACACCGTGGACGTTGCGGCTGGATGGGATGTAGATGGAATGCCGAGGGATGAGTGGGGCCGAGGTTGATTTTGATTGCCAGACTTGTACGAAGGCTTCAGTCTCTTCTTTAAACGGTCAAACATACTGGCCTTTGAATATTGAAGACAAAAGCTCTGCTAGGGCGCTTATCCATGACACACGTGAGTCTGGCTCTTCATATCCACGACCTCAGCGTCAAACTGGAAGGAAGAGATTGCGACCAAACAAGTCCAAAGCATTCGCAGGACGGCTACAGCGTCTTGGTTTTGATTCATTCATCACAGAGGTCGAGGATGTGCTGAAAGGCCAATCCGGGATGATGGAAGCAGAGCTGCAGGAAGCTCAGCGGAAGCTATTCGCACAAAGTCGCGCCATATTCGAATCAACGCAGCAGCAAGGTTAATTTTTACAGAGCAAACTAAAATGCGTTGAACTTGGGCGACGAGGAAACTAATGGAGTACAAGTGAAACATTTGATATCGGATGACGGAGTAAAGAAACGAATTGGTGTTGAGAGTTTGCGGAAGAGATAGAACACTGCAAGAAAACAATCAGATTGGCTCAAGACCGTTCTGTCAGGTTCAGAACGTATGTAAAGCGATGTAGGGGCTCAGCTACGAATCTTAACTCAAGTTCTCGGTGGTCTGCCAATATATGTCTTTCTTTATAGTGGTCTCGCGTGGCGTCACTCTCAGACATCCCCTCAACTACTCGCACGCATACATTTAATGTCCCACTCAAATCAACGCAGACCTTCTTAGATAACAGGTACGTGGTCCTCGCAACAGAGTGTGCCAGATATTCATAACTCGAATTCGGAATGAACATGGGATGATCCAACCGCGACAAAGACGAGGAGGAAGAAAGATATTCCGCGACGCACTTGCATTTCAGCGGCGCTGAATCGGGAACGTCTTGCATCATAACAGTGACCAGCCCACCCTCCTCAGGGGAGACGTGAGGCTCTGTGTGTATTAATATATATTATCTTTTTGAGAACGTCCGACACTTACATCAGAAAAAAAAAGAAATTCGTTTCTAGATCCAATTGATTTTTCACAAGAGATGAGCATGTACAAAGATGGCGGAAACAGCGTATACAATTTTCCTGCTCGATACAAGCCTCACGGGGTTTAGTCAGTCCAAGTACAGACAGAGCAACTGATGTGGGGTTATTTGATGACCTGATCTTGGTCGGCAACTGATGATTCGATGCAGACGGATACCTATGACCTCACACCTGTAACGAGTGGTCTTCAGATATTCGAGACCAATAGGCTTACCAAGGCAAAATGCAGTATGTACCTCCTCCATTTCACAACCCATTGAAGAGTATCGATGGATCCATTTCTAGAGCTGTTCTTTATCATGAGAACCCAAACCTTAGTAAGTGTTGTTCTTTTGATGATGACTCCGGGTACCGCTGGTTGAGTTTGCGATCGATTGAAGGAAGAAGAATTTACCAAAGAATTTGATCTCGACTTTTCTGCCGAGACTATGGCGGAGGCAGCGGTAGGCTGAATGCCTGCGGCAGGGATGGGAATATGGGGCATGAATCTGGAGCGGGGCCTTTATAGAACGAGATTCCTGTCACGGTTTTTCTCCCTATGAGAGTAGGAGAACGATAATTTTATGCGGAGCCTCCTGGCAAGTTTCTAGTTCAACCCAACCAGGCAGCCAAGCGACATCAACACGCCTTTGCAAACGACGTGCACAAGTCTTGTCACTGGTGAAATGATCCACTAACAAATACGGAGGGATCGTTCAGGTGCGAAAATAATTTTCGGATCCCGACTCTCCTGCGCTTTGACCACGTCGAAATCTTCGTATTTCGTACTAAAATCACCCGAAACTTGAAACGAACATGTCCGCCAGTTTTAGTCTAAGAGAATACCATGGGCGTCATTTTGTTACTCTCAATGGCGCTGCCCACCCGTCGACAGGTAGTCACCTAATCGGGATCAGAATAGCCAACAGATTGGAATCAGAAAACTAGTTTTGCGCGTTTCTTGAAGTATCATAGGACCATTGCATAAAACATTTTTTTGAACGCTGGTAGTGAAATGCGGACACATTATCCTCATTCAGAAGATTCAGCTTCATATCTGGGAGGACGACGACGAAGATGATGATGACGACGAGGATGAGGATGACCGGCGTGGGGGTGTGGACTTGGATGACGGTGACGACGACGATGAAGACGACGATGAGGATGACGACAGTGGTGGGGACTTTTTTTTCTTTTTAATTAATAAAGTTAAATAATTTTCGGATGACGAAGACGAAGACGAAAATGAAGACTTCAGGCGAGGGCGCGAGCTTCGTGGTCTGCTAGTCACGATCTCACTGCCCTTTCTCTTATGCCCTGTTCCAACCCGTTTCTTGAAAGAAAAAGAAAAAAGTAATCACCACAAAATTTGTTGTGCTGCAACATACTGAGAGGGTCAAGAAGTGCTGATCTCTAGGACTTCCGCTCAGCGGCAAAGAGAAAATGGCGGATGCGAAGAAGAGGAGTGGCATGAAGATGGTGTTGAAACAATCTTGTAAAGATCGTGATAACATTTCGGATCACTCCAATCTTAACTGATCTTATCTTATCTGTTCTAAAATAGTCCATTCGCCTTGTAGATAGTATGGTGATGGGACAAAAAGTATCTTTGACAGATATTATAGAGTTGGACAGATATTATGGAGTTTGACACATGTCATACTCAGACAATAAGTGCACCATGTGCATGACTGTGCAATGCTGTGTTACACACAGCATTGAACACAGCAATGACTGCACATTACCAAGCGCAATATAAATCATCAGTCAGCAATACTAATATTGCTGACCTCATGCATGTAGATAGATAGTATATATACCTGTGTATGTAGCTGTCAATCTACAGTTCAGTTCTCTGCTCTACTAGGTGATCACCACAAGTGGACCTAAGTGATTAAAACTACAAGTGAGTATTTACTCACCAGCTCTACCCATTCTACTGCACCCCTGTCATGCTCTGCTTTGACAGGTTATGGGCCCCGTCTGCTCACAGACCTGGTGACCCTTCCCCTTGACAACCCTGTCTCAAGGACAGGGAGGGAGATAGCTGTCACAGCCCCTGGAAGGATCGCTTTTGGTAATTATACCAAAAATAAACAAATCAGGTTTGTTGGGTAAGGAGCCCTAGCTGTAGTATATACCATGTATTATCAACTGTTTGTAAAAAGCTAACATAACCTTGGAGCTCACCAAACAAAGAGCCAGATCAGATCTAATAAATCTGATCTCCACCTGGAGAGGTGTGAGAATAATACTTGGTGTGGCTCATCTCACCAGCCCCAGGTTTCTGATGACCCTAATAATACAAAAATCATAATCTGGACATGTCCGCAAGGACCTGGTGTCTGGGGGAGTCAGAGGATACTCCCTTATCAACCGCCTCCGGGTTTAGGGCCATCTTATGATGGATAAAGATCATGGTTATGGTCATGATCAAAAGGCTTATGCGCCCCCCTATTGGCCGTGAATAATTATGCACTTATATCATTATATGGGTTTTCATCCTATCTTTCTGCAATTCTGTAGTCTATTTCTATATGAAGGTTGTGCTGCTTGGGCATTGTCCCTTGGTACATGCAAACCATTGATGGGCACTGGTTAGCATCCCATCTAGATTAGGATCACTTCTTAGCAGCATAGTATACAATTATAGATAGATATTTACTATACTCTTTTCATACCTTGGTTGTCGGGATTTGATGGAGCCCTGAAACCATAAATCAGGGAAGGAGGATACTTCCCTGATGACAATGAATTACCTAAAAAGCGATTTCTGTCCCTGTCAAGGGAGGCACTTGTGCTGCCCTAACCGGGAGCATCAAAGACATGCGCATTGCTACTAGTCTAGAAAAGCAAATGCTGACTGGATTTTTTCCAGATCCTCAAACCAAACCAATCCAACCCTCTCATTGTATTTACTTGTTTTTACAAATGAATATATAAATAGCAAATAACAAATGTCTTCCTTGACCTCCTCCAACATCTCTGCTGCCTCTGCTGCCTCTGCCGCTGTTTTTGCCGCTGCCAATGAAAAATTTATTGCTGCTTCCAGCAAAATATCTCCCATCTCAATTTCATCAACTTTGCCTGCCAGATCTCCCTGCAATAAATCAGTTGTTGCCAAAACTGGCAAGAAAACCATTGGTGTTGTTGCCGACAATGACTTTTTCACTGTTGGCAAATCAGGAAAAATTGCCGGAAAACCCAGCAAAATCATCAGCAAAACCGGCAAATATGCCAGTACAGGCAAGGCAACCTTTATTGCCGGTTCGGCAACTGGCAAAAAGGAGATGGCAACTGGCAAAACTGCCAGCAAATGCCATTCCGGCAAAATTGCTGGACAAAGCAGCTCATATGCTGCTATAGCTGGACAGTATTCCAGCTCCCCATCTAGCAATGGTTTGTTGGGTTGACAAATCAACTACTTTGACCTCCTTCCTGAGGAGGCAATAATTATTTCTGATGAAAAATCAGAAAATGCAGCTTTTTTTGGTGTAACATCACACTACAAAGGAAAAGGAACTGCAGCCCAATTCAAATTGGGCAACATAATGGATTCAGGACTGGCCAAAAAGCAGGAACACCGCTCCGGCAAAGAGAGAATGCCACTGGCAAGTCTGGCAATATCTATTTCCACCTCCTCATCTCTCCCCACTCTCTGCTCACCATCACCCTCTCCTGTTATTAAACAGGAATATGTTTCACCACCTCTCCATGGCAACCTCTTTGTGTCTGTTGAGCACAAAAAGTGTGCTGGCAAGACACGTGCTACCGGCTCTGGGCCGTCAACCTCCTGTGATGTTCAATTTGCCAACGATTTACTTTGGCAAAACCAAAACATCATTGCCCAGCGCCAGAAACAAATTGAGGAGGCCAAAAAATGGGAAGAGAAAAGAATTGCTGAGAAAATTGCATGACGAGTGCAAGACCATGAGTGAAATATGGCTCAATCTCTCAGAAACAAAAAATCTCTTCATCGTTTCAAGGAACTAAGGGGTAAATATACAAAACCCACAACAGTTCCTGTTGGAGAAATTGGTGGTGATTGTCATGACCAACTGAAAACTTCATTTTCACTAAGTCATTTTATATTTCTTTTCTTCTTTATTATATAACACTGGCTGACTAAGCAGGTGCCTATCAGTCAGCGCTTAGATAGGGATTAGATAAGATTAGATAGCGGATCACAGCAAGGATGAGTCAATGCGTTGACTCATTGCACAGCCATGCGCAGTGCCTCGCCATTACCTCATGTAGTGTATGCACAGACCATGTACTCAGGTATATAAGAAGTGCAATTAGCACCCAGAGTCCTCAGCCGAGTTCTCTTGGGTTTCTTCCCTTCCTCATTCCTCTCCTCCATAGTCTACTGAGTGGGGCCCTGATAGTAGAACTTGGCTAGTCACTCTCACCGCCCCACTTGATTCTCATACCCAGACCACAGGGTTAAGTGGACAGGGATCAGGGGATTTCACACAGTCATACACCAACTATAAAATTGCGGTATTAGTTGCTGGACACTATAAAACCATGCACCTGTGGCCCTGCCTCGTGGCCCTAGACTTACTTGGCACTACATTCCTGGTCTACGCAAACCGAAGGACCTAACCCGGTCGATAGGGTTACCTGTGCACAGGACACCAGTGCCGGATTTGTCACATGATACGTGACACACATCTAGGGACCAGCCTCGCCAGCCCCCTAGCACATTAAATTGCCCTGGCCTAGGCCCCTGCTTAGATAAACCTTCCCACGTCATCGTAATCTGTAAATACCGTACCTATATTGTAGCACTGCAGGGAGGGTTGTGGACCCTGAGTGCACCCCATATGTATGTATTTGTTCTACCCAAATGGGTGACAGGCCAAGACCTCCCTCACCTCAGAAGAAGATACGATTACATGCTTATCTACTCCATTCCTTTTCAATAAAATCCTTTTCATCATCATGTCTCAATCACAGAGTCTGATGGCACGCTTACATCAGCGTTTGCAAGCAAATGCAAATATCATTCAAGCCCTGCAAACACAAATTCATCAATTGCAGGCAAACCAGGCAGCTGTCACAGCTGTATCTCACCCAACACCCATAGTTCGTATACCGCCTGGGATGGTATTCAATCTTCCCACACCAGATGACGAAGACGAAGAGAGTCTTGTTGCACTGCCACCAATTTTCTCAGGTCAGATGACTGAGGTAAACAAATTTGTTAATGGATGCCAGATATATTTGCATTTTCAAATGGCAAATACTATGGAAAAGGAAAGGATTTGTGCAATCCTGTCTTATATGTCAAAAGGATTGGCAGTAGATTGGCGAGATAATCTACTTGAAGCAATGGTAGATAATGATACTACGGTTCCACAAACAGTGGAAGCCCTGTATAGGAAGATAAAGGAAGAATTTGGAGATACAGATGAACAGTCATCTAAGATCTCGGAACTTTGCCTAATGAAACAGGGAACTAGCATGTGTGAGGAGCACGTACAGAAGTTTAAAAAAGTAGCATGAGGCACCGGCTACTTTGGAAGAGCGTTAATCGAGGAATTCAAGTGCAGCCTGAATAATGATTTACGACAAAGAATCATGGAGTCAGATACTGTTCCAAATTTGGTAGACGAATGGTATCAACGCGCAGTCAAGCTAGACCAGCAATGGCGGCAAGCAAAAGCTGAGGAGTGGTATTACTCCTCCTGGACCAGTGACTCCGCTAAGAGGAGCGAAGGAGTGTCCAAAGGCCCAGATCCGGCAAGAACGGTAGTCCCTGGCCAGCCTAAACCCAGATGGGATCTCAGATCTGGATCAGTGCATCAGGAGCAATTGGGAGCTGGAGCCTCCGGGAGTACCAGTAATACGGCAACTCGGCCCAACTCAAAAGTAATGGAAAAAGAACAAAATCAACAGCCATCATGCAGATGTTACAAGTGTGGAAAAATAGGCCATATATTACGAGATTGCAGATCAAAACTCGACATCAGAACAATGACGTATGAGCAGATTAAAGCATTCTTTGCACATGGACAACAAGCAAAGACCAAGATATCAGTGAGTCCTGTGTTAGACTCTAAGAACCGGTTTTCGATACTTGATTTGGATGTAACAGTAGGAAAGGATGTCTCAGAGAAATCCAAGACGTCTCCACAAGGGGTGATCTCAAAGGAGAAACACTGTGATATAGCGCCTAGCGCTGAAGGTGTCTCTTCCCACGAGTGTGGCAGAGCGGTTAAATCTGTGCTTAATTCTCCTTCTATGTTTTCTACTCTGAGTACAAGGAAGGAAGTACAGAAGCAATGTGATATAGCGCCTCGTGCTGAAGTTGTAACTGTACAAAAATCGAAGAGAGATCAACATCTGGTCCAAACTATCAGCCAGAAGGATGAAATTTTTATGGAGATTGGGTTGGAGACATTGGACACTCATGAGCAAACACAACAGAAGGCTTTGCTAGACTCTGGTGCCACTGGATTGTTTATGAATGCCAAATATGCAAAGGAAAAAGGGTTCAGACTTATCCCTTTGACACATCCCATTCAAGTATGGAATGTGGATGGAACGAATAATGAAGGAGGAATGATCACCCATGAGGTTGATCTTCTGCTTTCCTTTAAAGGACATAAGGAACGAGCAACCTTTGAAATTTGCGAATTGGGCAAAACAAACGTAATCATTGGATTTACATGGTTACGAAAGCATAATCCAGAGATTAATTGGCAAATGGGACAAGTAAAGTTAACTTGATGTCCATGGTCATGTGGACATAGGCAAAGGGAGTGGACCAAATGGAGAGAAAAGAAAGTGCACATGGCCAAACATTGGCAGGTGTTGCAATATTTGTGGGAACAGGAAAAAGAGTTGGATTTCGCTCATTGGCTTGAGGAAAAGGAGGAGGAAGATCAGAACCTCACATATGTGGAACAAATGAAACATCCAAGGGAATATAAATATGGGGACAAATATCCATTTTTACCTTTGTTTCCATCAGGATCTGCTGGACCGAAAGCAGGATCATCCTTATATGTGCAGGAACTAGCAAAGATCACCGCTAGTGAGATGGTACCTAAACAGTACCATCAATACCTCCAAATCTTCGAAAAGAAAGCCTCTGAAAAAATGCCAGTGTGGAAGCCATGGGATCATGCTATCGAGACAAAGCCTGGATACCAACCAAGAAAGGCAAAAGCATATCCCTTATCTCCTGACAAGTTGCAGGAAGTATGAAACTTTGTTGATGATCAATTAAGCAAAGGGTACATACATATGTCCCTCAAAGTCACCACAAACATCACCGGTGTTCTTTGTGAGCAAGAAAGATGGGAAAAAGAGGATGGTACAAGATTATTGGTATCTCAATGAGTGGACAGTTAAAAATGACTATCCCTTACCGTTGATCTCGGAGTTGGTTGATTGTGCAGGGAGTGCAAAGTACTTCACAAAGTTGGATCTTCGATGGGGGTACAATAATGTACGGATCAAAGAAGGTGATGAATGGAAGGCTGCATTTACAACACCAGAGGGTTTTTTTGAACCAGTTGTAATGTTTTTTGGGCTTACCAATTCACCGGCCACTTTCCAAACTATGATGAATGATATTTTCCGAGATATGATCAATCAAGGAAAAGTAATAATCTACATCGATGATATCCTCATCTTTACCAAAACAAAGGAGGAACATGATATGATTGTTCTGGAAGTTCTCAGAAAATTGGAAGAAAATGATTTGTATGTTAAACCAGAAAAGTGCACGTGGTGTGTGGAGGAAGTTGAATTCCTAGGTGTAATCATTGGTGCAAAGGGAATTCAAATGGATACCAGAAAAGTGGATGCTATTGTTCAATGGCCAATAGCGACATGTGTCAAAGATGTGCAGAGATTCTTAGGATTAGCAAACTATTATCGCCGGTTTGTTCAAGACTTTGCAAAAGTAGCACGGCCGTTGCATGATCTGGTACAAAAAGATAAGGCATGGGAGTGGGCAGAACCCCAAGATGAAGCATTTAAAACCCTGAAACAGATTTTCACAGAACAGCCATTGTTGGTAGCACCGGACTCCAATTGGAAGTTCTGCATTGAGTCTGATGCATCAGATTATGCCACAGGAGGGGTGCTCTCAATGCAATGTGATGATGACAAATGGCGACCTGTAGCCTACCTGTCCAAATCCCTGAATGATACTGAACATAATTATGATGTTCATGACAAAGAGATGTTGGGGATTATGCGCTGCCTTGAAACCTGGTGGCACTATTTGGAAGGTGCAAAAGAAACATTTGAGATTTGGACGGATCACAAGAACCTTGAGTATTTTATGGGTGCCAAGAAGCTTAATTGGCGCCAAGCTTGGTGGTCTCTCTATCTCAGTTGCTTCAATTTTGTTTTGTTGCATAAGGCTGGGAGTTCCATGGGAAAGGCAGATTCTCTGTCCCAGAGGCCAGATCACAAGCAGGGGGTGGATAATGATAATAAAGACATCACCCTTTTGAAGCCCAACTTTTTCAAAATTGCTGCATTACAGCATGGTCATGTGCTCATTGATAGTTCAGAAAAAGCATTACTGAACAAAATCAGAAAGTCAGAAGCACGAGATGAACAAGTAGTAAAAGCAGTAGAAGCAATGAAAAAGGCAGGTGTGAAAATCCTGAACAGCAGAGAATGGCAGTGGGAGCAAGGACTTATCCTCTGGCAAGGAAAAGTCTATGTTCCAAAAGATGAAAATTTACAGATGGAAATGGTCCATTTACATCATGACACACCCATTGCAGGACATGGAGGTCAATGGAAGACAATTGAACTCGTCACAAGAAATTATTGGTGGCCTGGAATCACCAAATATATTAAGAAATATGTTAGTGGATGTGATAAATGGGACCAGAACTAGACGACTGGAAAACTATCATCCGAAGCGAACTGAATGACAACAGAGGCAGTACCACAGCCACGTTCAAATGGAGCAACTATGAAGCATTTGAAACACGTTTCATCAATGACTGGGGAGAAGTCAATAGCGCCCTTCGAGCCCTGAATAATTTATCCAAGTTAAGGGTAGGAAATGGTGTTTCAGTCCCAGAATACATTAGGAAATTCCGCATGGACATAGGAACCTCTGGGCTCACAGGAATACCCGCTCAACTGCAAGCGTTCGTCAAAGGATTACCCCTAGAACTTGCTAGGACGATCTTACAGGACCAGAGGAAGATCAAAACGATGCAGGAAGCCTATGATAAGGCCGAGGATCACCATAATGCATGGGACATGACAGGACAGGGAAACAGGAGAACCACTGATGGATCTAGAACACGTTTCAATCGAAACAACAATCAATCCGGAACAATCAGAGCTATAAATACTATGACTCCTAGCTGATTGACAGATGATCAAAAGGAGGAATACCGAAAGACTGGCAAGTGTTTCAGATGTGGAACACAGGGACACATCTCCAGGAACTGCCCGAAACGCAATGACACGTCTTCATCCAGGTCTTCTTATCAGAATAAGGCTGTCCGTTCCATCACTGAGGAACAACAGAAGGAAGAAGACGAACCAGCAAAGAAAATCAGAGCAATCTTTTCAGCAATGACTACTGAAGAGAAGAATGCCCTCTTAAACGAATTCGAAAATGAGGGTTTTTAGTTAGGAAGCGTCACTCAGCAGTTGACCCTTCCTTATCATCGAGATCTGAACAGTTAGCACTTGATTCTGTAATAGTATTATCCAACAATGACAAGCGCATTTTGTTAACTATCAAATCGACCGATTTACCCGCTGCAACATCTGCCCTAATCGATTGTGGAGCAGAAGGAAACTTTGTAGATGAGGGAGCAGTGAAAGAGCTCAGGAAAGAACGACTTAAAAAACCAATCAAAGTCAGAAACGCAGACGGAACAGTAAATGCAAAAGGAATGATCACGCATCGGACCAAAATATGCTACATGATCGAGGGACAGCAGTTTATCAATTGGTTTTGGATCACTAAGCTAGGCGATCAACGAATGATCCTAGGAATACCCTGGTTAGAAGAAAATAACCCGATCATCAACTGGCAAGAGAAATCTCTGAAAATTGGAGATCTGGACACGTCGTCAAAAGCAATCTGGCAGCTAGCCCTCAACTCCCAGCAATGGGGTGAAGATGACTACTGGATTAGAGTCAAAACATCGGCATCACAAGAACTAGAGCATAGGCTAAAGAAAGACGAACCACCCACTACATTACCCACAGAATATGAGCAATGGCGCACCATCTTTGACAAAAGGGCATCAGAACGCTTCCCATCCAGCCGACCTTGGGATCACGCAATCAACACAAAAGAAGGTTTTGTTCCAAAAGCTAGTAAACTTTACCCTCTATCGGTCAAGGAGCAAGGACTGTTGGATGAATGGATTGATGAACAACTTAAGAAAGGATACATTAAACCATCCACATCACCACAGGCGTCACCATTCTTCTTTGTAGCAAAAAAGGAAAGTGGAGCACTTCGACCCTGTCAGGATTACCGATACTTGAATGAATGGACCGTCAAAAACGCATATCCTCTTCCCCTTGTTTCCGATCTCATGACTAAGTTACGAGGCGCCAAATATTTCACCAAACTAGACCTCCGATGGGGATACAACAATGTTTGCATCAAAAAGGGAGATGAATGGAAGGCAGTCTTTATCACCAATCGAGGACTCTATGAACCAACAGTAATGTTCTTTGGATTATGCAATTCGCCATCAACCTTTCAAACTATGATGAACGAATACTTTAGGGACATGATCAATGAAGGATGGCTGATCATTTACATGGACGATATGTTAATCTGTGCAGAAACATTAGAGCAACTGGAGGAGCGGACAAAACGAATTTTACAACGGCTACAAGGTAACGATTTATTCCTGAAACTTGAAAAATGCAAGTTCGCCACGCAGGAGGTCGAATTCCTAGGAATGATCATCACCCCTGGACGCATTCAGATGGACCCAATAAAGTTAGCAGGTATTGCCGATTGGCCGGTCCCTACCACAGTCAAACAAGTCCGATCATTCCTTGGATTTGGGAACTTCTACCGACGTTTCATTGGAAATTTTGCTGCAATTGCTAAACCACTTACCGACCTCACTAAGAAAGCGGAACCATTTGACTGGACCACTGAACGAAACAACGCTTTTGAAATTCTGAAGAAACGATTTGCATCTATGCCGGTATTATTAATGCCAGATCCTACTAAACCCTTTATCCTTCAAACCGATGCATCGAACAAGGCAATAGGAGCAGTCTTGAAACAAGCGGATGGGACAGGATCTCTACATCCCTGTGGATTTATCTCACATGCATTAACACAAACGGAACAGAATTATCAGATCTACGATCGGGAACTCTTGGCAATTATCAAAGGATTGATGACCTGGCGACATTTACTACATGGATCACCCCACACCACTATAGTTCACTGTGACCACAAAAATTTGTCCTACTATCGAACGGCCCAACGCCTAACACCCAGACAAGCTAGATGGTCATCCTTATTATCAGAATTTGACCTGTGCATTGAGCATGTCCCTGGCACGAAAATGTTTGAAGCGGATGCCCTATCCCGACGCCCTGATCATATGGGAAATAGCGAATCACCAGAAGACGTCATAGTCTTACCAGAAGATCGTTTTATTCGTCTTATTGCAGAAGACCTAGTCACGGAAATTCAAAAGGCAATGTCAAAAGACGATTTTGGACGCATTCTAATTGAGGTTATCACCACGCACCGGGCTCCACCGATCAAATCGAACATACAGGATTGGTCTTATACAAACGGCATTGTTCACTATCTCGGTAAGACCTATATCCCTGACCAAGACGGATTACGAACCAAATTGATCAAAGAAACACATGAAGCACGATCATCTGGCCACCCTGGACGATTAAAGACTCTTGAACTCCTTAAACGAGATTACTGGTGGCCCGGAATGTTCAAACATGTCAGAGAATGGATAGAAGGTTGCGCCCTTTGTCAACAAATGAAGATTAACACACACCCAAATGTGCCAGCCCTTCACCTGATTTCGTCGAAAGCAACCCGTCCTTTTCAACAAGTAACCCTTGATTTCATCACCGATCTACCCCTTTCTGATGGTTTTGACTCGATCCTGGTCACGGTGGACCATGGTCTTACAAAGGGGGTAATTTTCACACCTTGCAAGAAGACAATCGACGCTTTAGGCACAGCAGAACTCTATGTCTCCGAAACTTTCAAACGGTTTGGCCTACCAGATGTCTTAATTTCAGATCGAGGACCACAGTTCTCTGCAAAAGTATTTCAAGAAATACGAAAAGCATTAGGAATCGACCATAGAATGAGTACAGCATATCATCCTCAGACTGATGGAGAAACAGAACGAGTTAATCAGGAACTAGAAGTCTATCTCTGAATGTTCTGTTCTAATGAACCGCATCTATGGAAACCGCTTCTCCCAATAGCCGAGTTCGCTCACAATAACCGACATCATGACACGATCAAAACTTCTCCATTCAGACTAATGTATGGAACAGACCCTGTTGCACTTCCCACAGCTACTACACGAATGACCACACCAGCAGCAGAAGAGCGCCTTCAGTTCCTAAGGAAAGCCAGAGAAGAAGCACTAGCAGCACATGAACTGGCTAGACAACTAGTGGCAAGACGACGCAAGGACAAAGCAATACGATTTGAAAAGGGCACCAAAGTATGGCTTGAGAACAGGAATCTTCACATACCATATCAGTCTAGAAAGCTAGCACCAAAACGAGAAGGACCCTTCGAAATCGAGCAAGTGATGGGACCAGTGACATACAAACTGAAACTCCCGAAACAATGGCACATTCACCCTGTGTTTCATACGTCACTCCTTACCCCGTACAGGGAAATGACTGCACATGGACCAAACTATGTGAAACCACCCCCTGATCTTGTAAATGGACAAGAGGAATTCGAGGTAGAGGCAATTCTGGCTCACAGGAAACGAGGCGCAGGCTACCATTACCTGGTTAAATGGAAAGGCTACGGATCGAATGACAATTCTTGGGAACCCGCTCGCAATCTTGCAAACGCCACGGATATCCTATCAGAATATCAACAACGCCGACACCTCTGAACCATGACTCGATACAGAAACCGCCACATCTTGAAACAAAATTACCATTATACAAAACGGAACTGCTCAACACTCTCTCGATACACTATAGCTCTTAAAGAAAAGACCGTCCATACCCGCATACAATACCTCCCTTTCCAACACGCTCCTAGAGCACCGACCTCACCAGGAAAACTTACCCGAACTGTGGCGTTGATCACACGATACTATCGCACCCCTCGACTTGATCACCGTCACCGAAAGAACCCTTCAGGAACGACGGAGTTCCCCTGCAATGATATCCAGAATTATCTCCCCAAGTACCACGACCTACGATTTTCAACCGACGATCTACCCTTCTACAATAAGGATCCACCTGCATACCAACTTCTAGCCATCAGGAATAGCGATGTTTATAAAAGTGCCCATGGAAGATTGCTATGTCCAGAAGAATACAAACAGATGGACGAGATCACTAAACAGATACGGGAGTGTAGCGCACAAATCTGGCTAATTGGCCGAATAATCAGAATACCAGAAAGGCCTCGCATTCTCATGGAAGACATCCTTGACGATCTTGATTATTTGTCTACTGCAATGGCAGGGATAATAGCGGATATCATTAGAAGAATCAGAAGATTCTTAACCACCCCAACGACGACACCAGGAATCCAACATTTAGATTCACTAACCAGGTTCATCAGAGAAGAACGAGAACTCCTCACCGACCCTGCAATCGAAGATCCACTAAATACAGAAAACTGGGACTCCGACACGGAAATCAGCGATCTGGAACACGCATAAAAAGTCTCCAAGAGTCACCACCTAGCACCAAACTCAGATGATGTTCACCTTCTTCGCCCTTGCCGCCTACCTTTTCACCCTCGCCCTTCTCACCTGCGCCCACTGGCGCATTGACGAAACCGTCGCCGCCCTCTCACCCTTCCTCGCCATCCCAAACCTCCCGCTAGAGGTTTTCATTGAAAATACCACCATCGTCCACTTCGAGGACGACGATTTACATGTTCACCCGGCCGTCTTGCTTCCCCAGGTACACCCCGACGATCACCACCTTCCCCACTTCGCCCAATTTGTCAAACGGAACACCACCCTTACCGTCGTCGCAGACGCCCTCGCCGCCGCCACTTGCTCAATCACCAACCTCACTTCCGCCACCGACAACCTCGCTGCCCTCACCCTCACCATCGACCCGCATGAAATGACCTATGAGGAGCGCGATTCCTTCCTGCGAAACGCTCAAAATCTGCACCGCGCTGCTGAAGCGCTCAAATGGAAGGTAGAAACATCTACAAAAGAACTCGATAACGCCGTCAAATGGGCAGAATCAAGAACGGATCATGGCTGGACGACTTCTGGCTGGTAGAAGTCGGTGACTTCTCGCATACAAAGGGGGTAATGTTACAATTCTCTTTTCCCTTTGTTAAACGGACTACATTTTACTTGTTACAAACCCATAACTACGCTTGGACGTTATCTCCTTTGGTAGCTACCTTCATCTTTCCTTTCTCAGATAGCTATGCGCTTCCCCCTTATATTCTTATTGTTCTCTTAATGTATATAAACCCCTCTCATGTACCGTAGTTCTTTAGTTCCAACTTAGTCGAATCATATCCATAACTTGAACGATCTTTTGCTCGTCGCCTCAACCGCTCTCCTCGCTCTCTCTCTAAGCCTTCGTCATCGTCAGACTTAGTGCCTGGAACCCTTGTCCGGTGATTGGGAACAGACCGAGACTCTGTTTGTCGCTGTAGACTTGGACGCTGAACGACGTTGTGGACATTGACCGTAACACCTTGGACGCACATTTCCGCCGATTCTATTACAAAATTACCAGAATCACATGGTCACAATGCGATTTTAGTAGTTTGTGATAGAATGTCCAAGATGGCACATTTCATACCTACGTCGGAGGAAACATCAGCACAAGGGTTGGCCAGTTTATTCAGGGATTATATTTGGAAATTACATGGACTCCCTGAATCCATTATTTCAGATAGAGGTCCACAATTCGCAGCACAAATGATGAAGGAGTTGAATCAAATGCTGGGGATATCAACGGACTTGTCCACAGCATTCCACCCGCAAACTGATGGACAAACAGAAAGGATGAATCAGGACTTGGAACAGTTCCTGAGAATCTTTGTAGACCATAGACAAGAACATTGGTCTGGATGGCTGTCTATTGCTGAATTCAGCTATAATAACAAGATACAGGCATCTACGAAGCAGACACCATTTTTTGTGAACTATGGAAAACATCCACGAATGGGAATAGAACCCAGACGAGAAGGAAGTCATCCAGCAGCAGAGGAGTTTGCTCAAAAAATGAAAGAAATACATGAGGAAACCCAGGCTGCTCTTTGAAAATTGCAGGATGAGATGAAGTTGTATGCAGACCGCCATTGGTCAGAAGTTCCTGAATACAAAGTTGGTGATAAAGTGTGGTTGTCAACCAAGGATCTACGGTTGACAGATCAACCAAGCAGGAAATTGGCAGAATGATGGATTGGTCCATACCCAATCAAAAGAATCATCTCGTCAAATGCTGTGGAATTAGACCTTCCCTTCTCACAACAAATACACCCAGTAGTGAACATGTTTAGAATATGTCCTTGGAAACGACCAATGAGAGGACAAAAAGCTCAGCCACGTCCTCCAATAGAAATTGAAGGGGAGAAAGAATATGAAGTAGAAGAAGTGTTGGATGTACAATTAAAAAGGAACAAGTTGGAATATTTGGTCCAGTGGAAAGGATACACCGCAGAACATAATTCTTGGGAACCCAAGGACAATTTGAAAAATGCAAAAAAGAAAATAAAACATTTTTATGATAAAAATCCCAGAGCTATCAGAAGGCTTGACAAGGCCACCTTTGATGGTTTAGCTTTCGATCGGTTCATTAGATCTAAGTGCGCCCATCCATCATACCCATTCATTTGTTTATCAATGTGATAACAATGGTCCAAGCCATGGGTCCGCTGAATTGAAATTCTAATCTGTTCATTTCTCAGGTTTGGATCCCATGATATTACTTCATGGATCTGTGGGTATGCTGGCCAGTTGTATTCATCCCAATATTGTGTTTTGATCAAAAACAAGTAACAGAACCCGGGAATATCAGGATGAAGCATATGTCTATCGTATCTGGGTTTTGGATAAGGGTAAGGAGTGGAAAGAGCTTGGTGCATTAAGATCCTTTTTCAACCAATCCAAAGGATTAGCGACTGATCCACCATTCCAGGTCCAATCCGCTCCCTGAGTTCTGGTTAGCACCTTACTTGGTCTGTATGCGCTTATGACTGCCTGGGAGTAAGACTTCTTAACAGTGACTTGTCCTAGTTCAGGAAGAGATCTAACGGAGGGATTCTTGGAAATTCCTTGCACAAACAAGGATATGGTTGTGGGTGATTTGGATCTGGGTTTCTTTGACTTCCCTTGTCCTCCAAATCTGGCTTGTTTGTTAAATTTTTCATGCTGTTCTAATCGCTCCAGATCTTTCCAAGTATAGACCTTGTCCTTTTTGAGACTTAATTCCGCCCATTCCAGCACATGGAATTTGTCTGGTTTTATATTGTCCTGTAACCCAAAGACTGCGGAGTAATCCCTGAGTTCTGGCTCCCGTGAGAGAATTCTTTCCAGTGTAGGCCATTCTGGCCAGTGAAACTGATTATGAAATTCCTCTTTGAACAAATATAGATAGCAATACCCATTCACTTTCCATGGTGCCATTTTAGGAATAGCCATTGTATAGGACCCAGGTAGCACTGGTTTCTCCTTTGAGATCCCTTGGACCCAGCGCTGTGTGAACTCAACATCCTCTCCTAGTTTAGATAAGAAATAATCATGATTGGGCAGTGTGAAAATTTCCTCTTCCCCATACTGGGATATACAGGGTGGTGTGTGGTTCCTTGGCAACCTCCATTGAATATATGCGGAAAGATATGGATCATATCTTTCTCCTCGGAGGCGTTCCTCATTCTGGAGTCACCATTTGTTTCTCATGACTCACCCAGCATTCATGATATTTCCATTTAGGGCATGCATTAATTTGTTTCGCTCTTTTGTTGTCAACATCAGGCCATCATGTTTCAATGTGTAGATGTTGAAACTGATTAACAATAGTTCAATATTTGAGGGCATGTTGAACAACACTTCCCGCACCACTGACCCGGGTTCCAACTGATTCAGAACATCCTCCAGGGTCTTCCTTTCCCTTGCTATCTGTTGCTCCAGTTCCTTGAACTGATGCTTTTGTAACAATTGTTCATGGCATATTTTTAGTAACTCCTGCCATGCATCTTCCTGTTCTTTGATGGCCGCTTCCTCGGCGCGCCATGCTGCTAGCCTTTCCTGACATCTTCATTCCTTATTGAGATGCCTCTGCTCTTTAATCCAGAGTCTCCATGCCCTCACATGAGCATCACATTGCCGGTTGTCGGTCCAGACTTGTACTGGTTCAGGTAATTTTTCTACTGCGCATCCCTGTGCCCATTCAATCGAGAATGCTTTCCCAATTTGAACAAGGGTCATGCCAGCCCTTGGCAATATGAAGTTGAATAGCCCAGCCATTCCAATTGAGTTTTTGATCTTTCTAGATCCACAATTCCAATGACGCCTCAAGTAGAGGGATGTCGCCTGTTCTTCCGTAAATGTACTTCCTAATATGTCCACTGTCTGATGTGGTCAATAACGCACCCGCACTCAGATCTTCGATTTAATTCCACCAGATGACTCAAATGTGTGGTGCCCGGGTTTTCACTGAGATGTCCTCATGCTCAGATCAGTAGATCTGATACGTAATTGGTATTCTCAGACTGTATCTCCTTGATACATGGCACACAAATGGATTGTCTTCGAGAGGTCCGCTCCCTTTTCTGCAATACCAGTGCTGGTGCCTGCAAGACCCTGCCTGGTTGACTACAGTGCACTCCAAGCTCTCATCTAGTACTGTTTTACTGCCAGTAGCCAATTGGCTGTAGTCACCTTACAACGGTAAGATGAGGCTATCTGTTGTCGAAGTTGTTGTCGCCTAGACTCCTCGAGGCTGTCTGTAGACATGTGCTGTAATGTGTACAGAGTCAGATGGTTTGTCAAATACTAAAGCTCTCTTTGTCACTGTCCACGACGACGAGCAAGACTTGCTCCGCGCTATGACCAACGACAAAGGGTGTGATGAGAAGACTCTAGATTATGTTAGGACTAATTCCCACACAATCACAAGCCTTGTAGAAAGAGAATAGATTAGAGACGAGACTAAAGACACAATAGTCTGTGACCTATGAGAAGGAAACAATCTAGAGTCTTAAGGACTCCTACCTACAGAATATACACCTTATATACCTAAGTTGCTGGTCTGTGCGCACAGTCTGCACAGCCACTAAGGCTATGCACGCGCAGCAACAAGACCCAGACCCATCTCCCAGACCTGTCCGGACTCACCCAGACTCTCAGTCCCTTCCTGCGAACGCCGTTTCACCCAATATCCCCTAATAGCCTTGATCGTATAGCCACACTGGGTTATATAATCCTCCTGCCATATCTGAATAGGGGTTCCTTGCCGTATGCTCGTGTCTTGTTATACATCTGTAGGCCTCTGAATAAAATAGAGAAAAATGGAGAAAAAGTCCGTATCATAACAGAATTGCACCTCTTAACAATCAAACTGATCAAGAAACTATGCAAATAGTCAGAGATGTTAAGGGAAAGGGCAAAGAATTCTTTAAAGAAAACTTTGGTCCAGCATACTCTATTCAAGGACATCGCATTGATGATGATAAAGCCTTGGAAAATATTGAAAAGGATGAATTAACTGAGGAAATACCACAGTTAGAAACTGGTTATTGGGATGAACCACCCAAGTATGTTTTTCTCACTAGTCATAAATCATATACTGATGAGAAATCAGTAGTGACGATGACTATGGATACCATGAAGGATATGATGAAGACTTCCCAGATGATGGAAGATTCTAGTAATGGTAAGTCTGTAGATAGCAGATGTAAAAGTAGCTTAATAGCTACTAATGTATTCCACTCTGCTCAATCTATGGATAAAAGTGAGAATAAGGAATATTGGATAATAGATTCTGGTGCATCAGTGCACATCACTAATGACAAAAATGATTTTGTCAAGTACACCCAATATCTCGAACCTGAAGAAATAAAAACAGCTGATTCTAAATCAGCTGCTACCATACTTGGACAAGGAACCATGTTTCTTGAGTTCAAAAATCCTATGGGACAGAGACATATTGCTAAATCGGAATTGTGTTATATGCCAAAGGCTTCACACAAACTTATTTCATCTGGTCAATTAAAAATTGCTGGTTATGTTGAAGCCTCTAACTGTTACAATTCTCTTTTCCCTTTGTTAACGGATTACATTTACTTGTTACAAACCCATAGTTACGCCTTGGACGTTATCTCCTTTCATAGCTACCTTCATCTTTCCTTTTCAGATAGCTATGCTCTTTCCCCTTTAGTATCCATTGTTCTTTAAACGTATATAAACCCCTCTCATGTACCGTAGTTCCTTAGTTCCAACTTAGTCGAATCATATCCATAACTTGAACGATCTTTTGCTTGTCGCCTCTACCGCTCTCTTCGCTCTCTCTCTAAGCCCTCGTCATCATCAGACCTAGTGCCTAGAACCCTCGTCCAGTGATTGGGAACAGACCGAGACTCTGTTTGTCGCTGTAGACTTGGGCGCTGAACGACGTTGTGGACATCGACCGTAACATAAGTTGGAACTCAGGACCAGCTCAGGGTATCACCCCTAGCCAACACCATTGAGACCCGCAGCTCTCAGGAACAACCCCCGAACGGATCCGTCACCTATAAGGGGAAAACCTACCTTGGACGATGAGAAGTTTTTCTCTACCAACGAACTTGGTACTTTGTTACAGAAGGACGGAAACGAAACGAACCAGTCCCAGACAAATATTTTTCAGGAAACTTCTACTCAGAAGCCTTTGAATTCGATTTACCCGATCAAATCTATCTAGACTGGGGTAGTGAAGTACAGGGAGAACCGCTCTACCTTGTCAAGGAACCAGAAAACGAACCAGGAAGGACCCTCTATAAGAAATTCTTTAGTGGAAACGACAGACACGGAATTGCAGCTAGTATTTTAGCAGAGTGGGAGGAATTACTACGAATTGAACAAGCCAAGCTTGAGGAAAACCCATTTGATACAGATTACTCGAAACAAGGACCACCCCCATCTCCGAAACCCAGAACTCCGAGTAGAACCCCTACTCCAGAACCGAAACCAATCACCAGAACGCCAACCCCTGAACCACCGATCAACCCTGAACCACCAATCACTCCTGAACCAAGAATGGCGTCTGAAACCAGTGCTAGCTCTAAAGGGGATATCAAACCGCAGCCTATACGACCTTTTACAGGCAAACGAATCGAAGCAAAGTCATTTTTAGGACAGCTTGAGGATTATTTTACCCTCAACAAACAGAACTATGAAGGAAAAGATGAGAAGAAAGTCAGATATGCACTCTCATGCATGGGACCAGAACTAGACGATTGGAAGACCATTGTCCGAGGCGAATTAAATGACAACAGAGGCAGTACCACAGCCACGTTCAAATGGGGCAACTATGAGGCATTTGAAACATGTTTCATCAATGACTGGGGGGAAGTCAATAGCGCCCTTTGAGCCCTGAACAATCTATCCAAATTAAGAGTTGGAAATGGCGTTTCAGTCCC